>JAJTUV010000382.1:0-600000 GCA_021653895.1 Mastomys natalensis
AAAACCCTTTTGGAAACCTGGAAGTAGTTGTTTAATTCCCCCGGGGAAAAAGAAATTTTAATGGAAACCATTTCTTTTTTAAACCCTCCCAAATTTTTGTTTTAAAATTTCCCAAACCGAATAACTTCCCCCCCAAGTTTGTTACGGTCAATTTGGTTTACAAATTTTTTCCCACTTGAAGGTTGACAAGTTGTAAAAAAAAACCTTAAATTTTTTTACGAAAGGGATGGCCCCAACAAAAAAAAAACCAACCCCAGATAACCCCAATTTTAACACTAAAAAAAAGGGACCTTAAAAACCTGAACTTAAAAACACCCCTCCCTCATTTACGGTTCAAAACCCACTCCCTGTGATCTAGAAAAGAACAGCTTTTTCTCTGAAAGCACTTTTGGATCTAAATTTAAATTAAAAAAGGGTTGAAGTTCTTTAAAATATAAAAAGTAATTAAAAAAAAAAAAAAAAAAAAAAAACCAAAGAAACCATTTTTTAAATTAACACCTCAAAAAAAAAACCTTTGTAAATTTCCCAGCGAATTTTCCATTTTTAAAACAAGGGGCCCTGACTTTTTCCAGCCTCTTTTTCCCCCCCCTTGGGATATGAAACACCCTGGGGCTGGAGAAAAATGGCTCATTTTAAAGAAAAATTTCCCCCACTCATGAGAGGAACCGGGGTTCAAAATCCAACCCCCCACGGGGCCACCCTCTCAACGGGCTCAACTCCATTTTAAAAAAGATCCATCCCCTCTTGTGGCCTTAGCAGACACGCTTGCCCCACATAAATAAATACATTAGCATTCCAAAACACTCGAACCACACAAAAACGGGAAAATAAAAAAAAGTCTCAAAAAAAAAACAAAAAAACCCCTTTTTTAAAGTGGGATATTTGGACACTTAGTAAAATGCCAGTCCAAGTTTTCAGAAACATTTCCCTCCTGTAAATGAAAAAAGGTTTTTCAAAGAAGGGCTAAAAAAAAAACTAAAGCAAAAAAAAAAAATTCCGGGCAGCTCAAAAACCACATCTTTTAAATTTTTCATTTTCCCCCAAGAAAATTCGGGCAACACCTTCTGGATTTCCAAAGGCACATATTGGTTTCCCCCACACACACACACAAAAACACACACACACACAGTGTAGCCAAAACTTTAAAAAAACATAAAAAAAAATTTAAAATTTTTTTTTTAATTTTTTTTTTTAAAGCACTACAGCTAAGCCTGTGGCACACGGGCATTTTTTCCCAACATTTTGGGGGAAAGAGGCAGGCAGACTGTTATAAGAGGGCCGGGCCTTGTCTACAAAAAAATTTTCCGGGCCCCAAAAGGGTTTGGAGCCCCTTTCCCCTTAAAAACTAAAAAGAAGGGGAAAAGCCCACCATGGGAGCGAATTTAAGAAGCTACCCAAAATTTTTTAAAACCCCACCCGGCTACTACAGGCAGTGGGGGGTACCCCCCTTCAATTCCAACATTTTGGAAGGCCAAGGGCGGGCCCCACCCTGGTCTATAAACCAATTTAAAAAGGACGGGTTTGGGGCCCTTTCCAGAAAAACTCGGGCTCAAACAAACAAGCCCCTGCTACTTTAAAAGGGAAAAACGGTTTTTTAATTTTCCCAGCACAAACTGTAACTCCATTTCTTTAGGATTTTAATGCCCTCTTTGACCTCCAAGGGAAACCTACACCCCCTGGGGAGAATATTTCACCTAGGCCCCCTACCAAAAATTAAAAAACAAATCAAAAAAAATAAAGCCCAACATATTTTAAATTTTAAGGAAAAAGAAAAAAAGGAAAAAAAACTAAAGAAAATTTTTTAAAGAAAAGGGTGTTTCAGTTGTCCCAAGGGTTTTGGAAAAAAATGGACCTTCCCCAAAGGGTTTTGGGAGGGGAATTTTTTAAAAAGGTTTAAAGATTTGGCCCTTGGGGTTTTGAAAGTGTGGTCTGGGGAAGCAGGGGGTTTTAAATCACCAGGGGGGAAAAGTTTTGGGAGGTTTTGGGAAGCCCCCAAGACAGCCGTGGGGGGGGTTTTTGGGTGGGGGTTTTGGTGTGTGTTTGTGTGTGTGTGTCGTGTGTGTTTGTGTGTTGCGGTTCGGGGGTGTCTGGTCTGGGGTTTTCCGGTGTGGGGGTGCTGTGTGGGTGTCTGTTGTATTCCCCCCCTCTCCCTTGGGCCCTTTGGCAGAACCAAATATAAAACCCCCCGGGCTCCTCCAGCCCCCGGGCTGGGGGGCCGGCCCCAGGGCCCGGCAGGCCTTTTAAAAGGGGGCCCAAAATTTGAACCGGTTGCCCCCCCAAACCCAAAAAGTTTTTTTTTTAAAAGAGGGGCCCGGGGCTGGGGGCCCAAAAAGAAAGGGTAAAAAAAAGCCGGGAAAGGAATCAAACCGGGCAGAAAAATTAGAGCTTTCCCTTCCCCCCCCCCCACCTTTTTTGGGGGCAAGAAAAGGGAAACCCGCAAAAATTTTTCCTTTAAAACAGAAATTTTCCTCAAAGCTTAACCCCAAAAACCAATATTTTTTGGTTTCGTTAAAACTGGGTTGGAAAGGAACTGTAAATTTGCATAAACAACTGGAAAAAAGGGGTTACAGGGGTTTCAGAAAAGACAGAACTTTTTGCTAGGGTGGAAAGGGAAACCCTTTCACAAAAGGGGAATTAAAGGGGTTTTTGGGGGGAAAACTTTACAAAAAAAATTGAGCACTTTTTTAAAGGGTAAAAAAAAATTTTTTAAAAGAACCCCGGCCCTACGGGTGCAGGACGGGTTAAGTGCCAGGTTTAAACAAGGTGGGGGAAAGGGGAAGGTCACTATTCCCAAGGGGCCCGGGCTAGTAAACCTACAAAATGTATATGATATGCAAAAGGGGCCCATTTTCAACCCCCCGAAGGTGGGGAAGAAAAAATAAAAGGGAAAAAAAATTTCCAAATAATAGGGCCTTTAAAAAGGTAAAAAAAAAAAATAAGCCCTCTATTTGACTGTGAAAATGGACCACAAATACAACTTTCCTTTTTTTAACAGACCAAAAGAATTAAATTTAATTTTTCACTTTTATTAGTTTCATAAAAACTGCACATATTATTAATGACTTGTTTTTTTGGGCTTTAAAATAAAAAATAAATAATAAAAAAAATTTAAATAACATATAGGATTGAAATGGCACAAAATAAAAGATTCTGGGCCCTGAAAAAAAATAATTTTTTTTTTCTTTGATAATCTTGGGCTTTTTGGGACGGGGGGGAAAATTTAGAAAAAACATTTTCTTTTTTTTTATCAAAATGTCATTAAAGGCTACCCAACTGTAAGTAAAACCCCCAAAAAATTTTTCCATAATATAAAAAGGGAAAGGGGGCAAAAACCAAAGAGAAAAATTTCACTAATTTAATCAGTAAAAAAACCCGTTGTGGGGGCCCAAAAAGGGAGTTTTTAATAGCCACAACAAGGCTTCTTATGGGAAAACTTCAGGGCTAGTAAAAGGGTTTCAGCATTTTAGAGCCCAAAGGGTTTTTAAAGAGGACCTGGGTTTAATTTCCCACACTTCATGGCAGCCATAATAAAAACTCCATTCCCGGGGGATAAAAACTTTTTTTCTGACCTCCTCAGGCAAAACAAAATTTGGGTAAAAATATACATACACACAGACAAAACACCCAAAACACAATAAAAAAAACTTTTTACTGTTTGTTTTATATTTAATTCTTTTTTTAATCCATTTTTTTAAATTTTTAAAGGGGCCAGGGTTTAATTCAACCCCCTCTGAATAATTTAAAACCCCCACGGGCATGGTGGAACCCACCAAAAAACCTTGACTCAGAGGGCGAGGCAGGAGCTTCCCCAGTTTGGGGCCCACCCTTAGTGTATGTGGAGACATGATCTCAGAAAGAATCTGGTTTAGCAGCGGGTTGGCTTATCTACATGCAAAAACCCCCGGGGTTTCCCCATCAGCAATGCAAAAAATAAAAAAAGGGTTTTCAAATTTTAAACCCCACCTAAGAAACCATCCAAATCACCATTTTCTAGCAGGGGTTAAAGGGACCCATCCTTTCTGGAAAAGAGGGAAACATATTTTCAAGTGTTAGCGGGACAATGCCTTTACTAAGTATACTGTTTGCAAAATTTAATAGGGCCCATGACCTTACTGACCTGCCCTTCCCCTACTTTACCACTCCAACAAATCTATTAAATCCTCCTCAAAAAAAAAACGGGGGGGGTTTTCAGGGGGGAATTTTGAGCCCCCCACCACAACCTCAATCTTAGACGCTAATAAAGAAAAAACCCAAGGTAGAGAGCTCTTCAAATAGGCCCTGAGTCTGATGCCCAAAGCACCCCCAAAAAATTAAAAAGGGGGACTGCAAGAGAGGGCCCTTTAAAACCCAAAGGGAAAAATTTTTCGGGCCACCCCCCTTTGGTTTTATTAAACTGAAAGCAAACTCATTTCAGCACCTAGCCCTAAGCCCTCACTTTACACACCAAGCGCTGAGGCCTAAGGCGGTTAAGTCATCCCCTCTAAGTGACTGCTTCCCTAAAAAAGTCCCCCAGGGTTGTTATCTTTTCAAGGCAGTGCTTAATCCCTTGGTTGTTTAAAAACGTTTAAAGGAAATTAATACCAAAAACCGGGAAAAAAACCCAAATCTCCACCCTTTCGGCCCCCCTCAGTGCCCTGCCCTGAGCAATAAAAAAAATTTGGGGAAAGAATCTTAAAAACCATTTTTTATGGTTCCCCATTCCCACAAAAAATTGCTCTTCTCCATTTAAAGTCCCCTCAAATTTTCAAAATTTCCCCTGTTTTAAAAACAAAAACGCCGGGGGTTACCAGAACCTCCAATAAGCACAGCACCGGAGCCGTCATCATGCCTCCCTTTTTTCCCCCTTCATCTATATTTCCACGTCTCATTCTCTAAGAGGTGGACGTTTCTACCTTTCCAGAGGGAAAAGGGGAAAATCTTTCCCCGGTTTTCGGGGTTTTTAAAATACTATATGGCCCAGTTAACAAGAGTAAATCACCCTTTAAAAAAACCTTTCCCAAATTTAAAGACAACAGTTTAAACTAAATCTCTGACGTTTAAATTAAGTATTGTAACCGACAGGGGTTTAATCCCCTTTTGAAAAAAAAAATCAAAAAAATAATCCTTTTGGAAACCCGGGGCAGGGGCTGTGCATGCCTAAAAATCCCGGGCATTCAAGAGACAGACATAAAAAGACCGCTAGTTCAAAGTCGGCCAAAGTTACTTGTAAAAACCTGCCTTAAATAAGAAAGTAAAATAAATCGACCTCCCGGCCCCCCTGACTTTAAAAACTACGGGAAAAACCTAATCTAAAAAAAAATCTCCCAAATAAAAGAGTACTACCATCACCTTTCTAAAAATCAGTACAAACCTTTAAAAAACCATCTGTTGTAAAAACCCGGGGGCACGGGAAGGTCTTGGCTGGGGTGCATAAAATTTTTAACCATCCCCCCCCAAAAAACACCAACTTAGGGGGTGCAGTGCATATGCCCTAACCCTTTTGACCACATGAAGGGACGAGGGGTTTTTAAAAATTCAGTTCCCCAGCAGAGGGCTTAAAAAAAAAAAAAAGGGGGCCAGCTTGTTTGCTCGCATTTAAACCCCCAATTTAAACATCCCCGGGCTAAACGTGTAAAAGCCTTTCGAAGACTTTTTTAAAATATATTTTAAAAAAAAAAAACCCACCAAAAAGAGGGGGAAAAAAAGCGAAATAAACCCGTTTTAAAAACGAAAAAAGCCGTCGTACAAAGGGGGGCTAAAAAACCCCCTCTCGGCCTTTTAAAAACGCCGGGCAAAAGTCCCGGGGGAAATTTTTAAAAAACAAATGACCGTTATTTCCCTGCACATTTACCCCCCATTTTTAAAACAAAATTCCGGGCCCGGCCCAAACCCTTTTCCGTTACTAGTGCCAAAGGGTTTTTTAGAAAACAAGCAGGGAAGGGGGAACAATAAAAAACCGCCCCCCCCCCCCCACCCCCCCCCAAACACAGCCCCGGGGGGACTGTGGGAAGTAAGGCAAGACCCTTAATCTCTGAAACCCCTTGGGGGTTCCCCGGGGGGTCGTATTTTGGAGCACAAAGGGTGGCCTCGGGGAAAAATGTAGAGGGGGAAAATTTGCATTCACCGGGTTCATTGCAGACATTTCGACCCCAATGGTTTCCCGGGTTTTGAAAAGAAAATTTTCCGGACCCAAATTTGTAAGCAGCCGGGGAACAAGGGCGGGGTTTTTGCAAAAATTTCGGAAGAAATCTGGGGCAGAACCAGGGCCCCAAAGCAGAAACCAAAAAATCCGTGCAATTTTGGGAAGCTGAAGCAATCCCCCCCACACAGGGGGCCCCTTTGGCGCCCCCCCCCGCCCCTGGAAAAGCGGGACCAAAGAGAGACAGAAAAATCACGATCGAGTTCGCCCGGAGGCGGCCGGGGCTGGGTGCCCCGACGGGAAATGGGAGCTCGGTCAAGCCCCCGGGGCTCGGCGGGGGGGGCCCTGCGCTCGAGCACCCTGTCCGGCCGCGGAGGCACCCCCGGGGGTGGGGCGGGGCCGCGCCAGGAGGGGGGGCCCGGTGGGGTCCAGGGGGGGAAAAACGTTTTCTCTTCGGCGGGGGGGGCCCCTTTACTCCTTCGCGGGGCCCCGGCGCGGAGGCAGGGGGAAAACGACGGGGGCTAGGGCCGGGGCGTCGTTCCCCGGGTCTAGGGGCCACAGCCGCGGGGGCCGGAGGTTGCGCTGCTGGGGGGAGCGCGCAGTTTGCCGTTCTCGCCATGGGGACGGGGGGCCCCACGCGGGCGCCCTGGCCCCCGGGGGGCGGGGGGCCCCCCCCCCGAAAGGGGGGCCCCGGGGGGGAAGTGCCGCGGGGCCCGGCGGCGGGGGGGGGCGGGGAAAAACAGGCCCGGCAGGCAGCGGCGGCGCCCCTGCCCCTCACCCGCACACTTGGGGTCACCAGGGGCAAGCGCCGCCCCCTCACAGCCCGGCCATCTTTTCGGCACAGCACGGACGACCCTTTAAAGCGCGACCCCCGGGCCCCGCCGCCTCCCCCACCCGGGGTTTTAAGCGGGGCTCACCCCCCCCGGGGCCGCCGCCGCCCCCCAAAAGGCGCACGACGAGGCCCGCTGCGGCCCCTCCCTCGCCCCCTGGCCTCCCTCCCCCCTTATTTTTGCGCCGCTCTAGCTGGGTTTGGGGCCCGGGGGCAAACTCCGGCCGTGGTGGAGGGTTTGCGGCGCCTCAGGCCCGGCCGGAAAACAAACGCCCGTTACCCCAAGGGGAAAAGAAAAATGTCTCCCCGAGATTTCCCCCGCCGCCGCCCGGCGCTGCCCTTGTACCATGCCCCAAAGCGCGTTTTTTTCACCCCCCCACCCCCCCCCGCCCTTCCTTTCCCTCTGTTTCCCCCTTTTCCCCCCGTTTCCCTCAAAAAGCCCCCCTCCACAACCCCCCCCCGGGCGGGGGGGGGCCAAACGGCCCCATGCACAAACCCCCCCCCCAAACCCTACCGCCTTTCGCCCTTAAACGCGTGCGCTTTGACCGCCCACCCAGAAAACCGGATAAAAAACCCTTAGCCCGCTCACGCCCGCCCCGCCCCCCCCGCCGCCAGCACCCCTGGGCCCAAAATGCGCATGTCTGGGCCCCCTTCCCCCTTACGGCTCCCAGCACAGAGGGATGCCGGTTTCGGGGGAGGGGCTCCCCCGCCCCTCCCCCCCCGGGCCCCCAAATTCCGTCTCCCAGGGGGTGTGGGTTGTGGGGAATTGGGGTACGGGCACGGTTCCCCTCGCGTGGGCCGCCCGCGTCGCGCCGTGGGCGGGGGATTCGAGGACCCCAGCTGACCCCGGTGGGGGGGATGGCCCGCCCAGCACGGCCGCCAGCCTGGCCTCGCCGCCCTCCCCCCCGGAAACCCGCGCGTGGCGGGGCCCTGGGCTTGGCGCTGGCCCCACCCCCTTTGAAAGCCCCTCCTCTAGGTCCTCCCCGAGCCTGGCCCCCTTTTGGGCCCCTGGACACAACTCGCGGGCGTATGATCCCGGGTTTTGTAGAGTCTGAAAGTGTCTGAAACCTTCGTTGGGGTTTAAAAAAAAAAAACAAAGCTTTTGCCTTTTTTTGGGAAAGGCTGAGGACACTTGGGTTTTAAAAAAAAGCCTAACAGAGGATTTCCCCCCCTCAAAATACAAAAACCCTTTTTTGGGGTTCAATGATTGAAACTGCCTTTTTCGAATATTTTTTTTTCACATTAAAAACGCTGTATCGTTCGCAAAGTGAAGGGCCCATGACCCTTGGGAAATCTTTTAATATTTTGTACTTTTGGCATACCAAAATGCCAATTTTTAAAGGGCTGGGGGCCCCTAAATTAACAAGGAAACAAATACAATCTTTGTTACCATTTTTAAAAAAAAGTTCTGGGGTTTGGGGTTTTGTTTTTTTTTGTAAAAACCCCAACAAAACAGAACCAAATAAGAAAACCCCAAATTTTAATTTTTCCCTATCAACAAGAAGTGTGGAAAATTGGGATTTAGTATAAAACGTGGAAACGATATTTTATTCAAAAATTTTTCATTTTAAAGGCCCCCAAACGCCTTTTCTTTTTTTTAAAAAAGCTATTTCCAAAAGGCCCCTTTCAAAAAAAAACCGTTTTTTTAGATCTATTTTTATTCCGACTCTTAGGTCTTCTTTTCCCCAGCAAACAGGTTGCTCTCCCCCAAAGGGGGAAACTTGAAGGGGGAAACTACTCGGGAAATGCTTACGTCCAGGGGCTTAAAAAGCCAGCCCCGCCCGGGTAAAGGTTTACTTGCAGAGATTTTTTTTCCCGTAACTGGATTTTTAAAAACGGGGGAGAGTGCACCCCCAATTTAAGATTAATTCATTTATGGTTTTGTATGAGTCCCCCAGTTTTAAAACCCTTTTTTTTTTTAGCTTTTGAATTGGTTTTCAATGGTAATTTAAATTTTGTCAAATAATTTGGGAGACCAAATTTTAACTGTACCCCTTTAAATTTTGGGGCCCCCTTGGGTGGAGCCCTCTTGAAAAGGAATCAAGATAGATTGTTTTTTAGAAAAAAAAAAAATCTTTTAAAATTTTTATTTAAGGGGGAAAATCCATATAATTCAAGCCCATTTAAAAGTGTCTATTTAAAATCTTTTTTTTTAATATTTTCCATTGTAAAAAAAAATCATTTTAAAGTCCTGCAAGTGATTTTTGAAATTTCCAACATATACAGCCTGGGTGTTTTTCCGTCAGTTTTTTTGAATTTAAAGCTCTTTTTTTTACAATAATTAGTTTGAGATTTAAAAAATTAAATTTTTCCGAAGGGGGTTATTTTACCCCCCTACCCCCCCCTAAATCCCCCCCCCCCCCCCCCCCCACCCCCCCAAATTGTATTTCAGCCCCCCAGGGAAGGAACTCAAAAGGGTCATCATTTAAAAGTCCTGCTAAACCCCGGGGGGTTTTTTCAATTGGGTAGGAAAAATTTCTTAAGGGTTTTAAAAATGGCCCTATTCCAAATTTTTTAAAAAATTTGGAAAAAAACATCAGAATTTTTACCCGTTCTTCCCGCTTTGTAATTCATTAAAATATTAGAAATTTTCCCCTTTTTGATTTTTTTTTCCAATTGGGCCAAAAATTTTTTTATTTGCTTTTGGTTTTTTTAAAAAAGGGGGTGGGGGCCCGGGAAAATTTACTGTGGCTTTAGGACCCACCCCTTTAACTCCAGGTTTTCCCCTTTTTTCCCCCCTCCCAATGGGGTAAGGTTATTTTCTGGTTCCTCTATTTTCTTGGCCCGGGTTTTGGGTTTCCCGATAATTTAGTCTTCCTGTCTTTTCAAACCAAACCAAAAGTGAAAAGAAACCCAAAGTATTAAAATTGAAACAATGCATTACATTGAAACTTGCATTAAAATTGAAACATTGCATTACATTGAAACATTGTGTTTTTTTTGAAACAATGTTTACATTTTTAACTCCAAATGCTAAAATGGGTTGATACTTAGTAGCTATATTTTTAAAGTAGAGCAATGCATAATTTTTATTTTGGGAAATTAATTTTTTGTTTTTCGAGACAGGGTTTCCCCCTGTTTAGCCCGGTGCCCTGGAACTCACTCTGTAGGGCCCGGGCTGGCCTCAAACTCAGAAAACCCCCCTGTCCCCCTGCCTTCTGGGACTTTTTAAAAAGGGTGTGCCACCACTGGCTCGGCCCTTTTTTTTTTTTTTTTTTTTTTTTGTGATTGATTTTACCAAAACCAGGTGGGATTCGAAATCCGGAAAGACAAAAAACGGCCGCCTAAGGGCTCCGAGGGACAACGACCCCGCTGCAGTGGGTGTACCACCGCAGGGCCCGCTAATTAATTTTTATTAAATAAGTTTGTTACAGTTCAACCCGGGGGGGTTTGGGGGCACCCGCCTTTTTAAACCCCGCCTTGGGAGGCAAAAGGCAGGGAGATTTTGAGTTTTGAGGCCAGCCTGGTCTTTCAAAGTGAGTTCCCCGGAAAAGAGGGATACAGAGAAACCCCCCTTTTTTCCCGGGGGAAAAAAAAAAAAAAAAAGATAGTTTTAGTTTTTGCCTTTCCCCTAAGGACCCCAATTCAGTTCCCGCACCCCCATGGCAACTTTCCCCAACCCTTTGTATCTTACCCTTCCCCCGGGGTCGATGCCCTCATCTTGGGCCTTTCCCCAGGTTTCTCAAGCACGTGGACCTCAAAAAAAAATTGTAAAAAAATTCATGGAGTGAGCAGGGCCAAAGGGGAGTGGGCCCAGAGAGAGGGGGTGGGGGACAGTGGGAGAAGGGAAGGGGAAAAATAAATAAAAAAATAAAATTTTCAGTGTTCAAGATACATCACCTCCTTGAAAGGGAAATTTTAATTTTCTAAAAATTTTAAAAATATGATCATATGAAGCTAACAGTTTTTTAGTACATCCCAAAAAATATAATTTTTATGCCCCTCAAAAAAGTTTTTAAAATTTGGCCAGACGGGTAGTACAATTTTTTTAATTTTAAAACTGGGGGACAAAGGGCGGGGGGGATCTCTGAAAAACCGCCTGGGTTTTACATACAGAGTTAGCTCAAAACAGGTTTTAGATATACAGTAAAACCTTTTTGGGGTGGTTTTTTTTTTTTTTTTTTTTTAAATTTATAACTAAACCCTGTGTTTTCCTATGAGTTTATGTCAAATTTTAAATTTTTTCTCTTTAAAAAAATTTAAAAGGCCGGACGGTGGTGGCCCCCGCCTGTAGTTCCCAGCAACTTGGGAGGGGGAGGGAGGCAGATTTTTTGAGTTCGAGGGCCCGCCTGGTCTTTCTAGTGGTTCCAGGACAGCCCGGGGTACACAAGAAACCCTGTCCAAAAAAAAAACAAATTTAAAAAAAAAAAAAAAAATTAATAAATCCAATCCAAATTTTCCCAAATTTAAAACACTATCCCATACTTTCCAAAACGACTTTTTTAAAAAAGAAATTATAAATTTATATTTAAAAAGAATTTTAAGGCAAATGTGGTTTTAATAAAATGACCCCATTTGTCTTAGGCTTTTTAACCCCTTGGTCCTCCAAAGATGGGACTGTGTGGGAAGTTTAAGAAAGTGCCTTGTTTGGGAAAAAGTATTCACTTGGGGGGAAAGGGTTTTAAGTTTTAAAGCCCCACCCCATTCCCCGTGTGCTTTCTCTGCTTCACACTTGTAATTTTAAATGTAAACCAAACCTCTTTGGGGGGCGCTTCTAACCCGCGCCCCCACTCTAAGCCCAGAAAGATTAGCCCAAATAAAAACTGTTATGGTTTACCCTCCACTGTGGGGGGTTTTAATCACAGCAACCCAAAAAAAAAACTTTCTGCAGCTAGGAATGGGGTCACAAACACACCTGTAGTTCCAACAATTTTGAAAGTTAAACAGAGGTTTCCTTTGGGGGGATGGCCCCGGTGGTTAAAAAGCATTTAAATGCCTTTCCTAGAGGGCCGGGGTTTAAATTCCCCAGCAAACACCAAAGGTGGTCAAGCCCCTCTGTAATGGGGTTCCCGAGCTCCCTTTGGTGTGTATCTGAAAACAAAAAAAATGTATTTTAAATAATAAGTAAATATTCAAAGAAAGGGGGAAGCAAAAGATAACTTTTTAAACAGGCAAATTTAATAGAAACCTGGGCAACAAAAGGGAAATACATTTCCAAAAAAAGTAATTAAAATGGTAATATATTTTTAGATTTCTTCATTGTTTTTTAAATTTTGTGTGTATTGTGTTTGGCTATGTGTTTGGAGTGAGGGCCTACAAGGGCCAAGGTCTCGCCCCAATCTCCTTGGGGCTAGAGTTACGCCCCTTGTGGCTTCCCCAAAGTGGGGTGCTGGGGGAAAAAACTCATCCCATACAAGATCCTGTATAAGAAAATGCATTTTTCCTACGGATTATCTCTCCCGCCCCATACTTTTTTAAAAAAAAAAAAAAAAAAAAAAAAACTCTCACATGATTCCCAAATCTGGGGATTGACCCCCACTATGTTTGCTGAAAAAAAAGTACAACATGTTTCTCCCAAGTTTTAGGTCAAAAAGGGATAAACCGACATGCCCATTTTTTTTTTTAGATTTAAAATTTTTTTTTAATGTATTTTGAAAAATACACTGTCGCTTTCCCCTTTAAACAAACCAAAAAGGGGGGGAAAATTTTTTTCCAGTACAGGGGTGGTTGTTTTGGGGCCCCTTTAGTTTGGGAAAAATTTTTTCACACCTGGGGAAAAGCAACCCGTGTTTAAAACCCCTGAGGGGCCCCCCCCTCCATCCCCAAAAAATTTTTTTGGAAAATAGTTTTTTCCCGTTGTTTTGGGGGTTATTGCTGGATGAAACCCCCATGGGCTTTTTAAAAAAAAAATTTTTGGGGGGAAAGAGTTTTTTTTTGGGTTTTCCCCTTCCCCAAACCCCCGTTCAAAAAAAAAAAGGGGTCAGGACAAAAACCCACAGGCAAAATTGGGGGGGGGGCCAACCCCCCATTAAAAAACCCCCGGGGGGGTGCGCTTAATGGCTTGCCCTTCCCCTGGGTTTTTCAAACCGCTTTAAAAAAAAAAAACCCCGGCCCACACTAGGCTTTGGGGGGTCCCCCTCAATCCTAAAAATTTTTAAAAAAGCCCCTTTTTAAATTTTCCCCCCAAAACCTTTTTTTGGGGGCCCTTTTTTTTTTAATCGGGTTTTTTCCCTCAGATGTTTTTTTTTTGTATCAAGGGTTTTTATAAAACTTTCTAGCACAGTGGGGGTTATAGGGAAAAAACAATTGGGTTAAATTTTTGTGTGTACACTTTGGTGATTTTTAAACGTAACCCGGCCCCTTTCTCTAACCCTTTAAAATGCTTTTTTTCATTTTTACAAAAACCCACCCCTATGTGTAGTTGTTGGTTTCATTTTCCCGTCCTTTTTTCCCTTTTTTTGGCAAAATGTTGGAAAAGGGGCCCCCCCTTTGTTCCTTTTCTTTATTCTCCTTGCCTTTTATTGATGTTTTTGGGGGGGTTTGTTTGTTTGTTTTTTTGGGCTTTTGGGGGTTTTTTTTTTTTGGGTTTAAATTTTTTGGTTAGGGGTTGGGGTTTGGTTTTTTTCCCTTTCTTTGGTGGGGTTGGCCCCCCCAAAATTTTTGGGCAATTTTTAAAATTTTTTTGTTTTTGGGGGAAACTGCCCGTTTAAAACATGGGCAAACGTTTTTTTTTCCTTGGGCAGTCAAAAACTAACCATTTTTAAAAAAACTCACTTTTCTTCATCAAAGTCAAATCTAATTATTTTTAAAAAACCCAAAGGATAGATTGCTTTACAACTCGAGTCATCCCAACATGTAGATTGCACTCGAGCATTTTGAAACAGTAAATTTAAAATAAAGTTGTTACATTGAGTTTTCCAAAAAAAAAAGGCCAGGGTGGAATAAAAGGGGCTTTCTGAAGGGTTAGGGGGTTTTACATTCTGAAATAGCTGTTGCTTTTTTTCCCGTCCGCCTCTATCCATCCTTTAAAAATCACTTTTTTTAAATTTAGATTTAAAGTTAGCAAACAAAAAAGGAAAGTGTGCAGTCCTGGCTGTCCTGGAATTTTTTCTGTAGTAAGGCTGACCTCAACTCCTTACGACATTTTCATAAATCACCCTGTTGTGTTTTGTGTCTTCTTATTTTTCTTCCTCCACCAAAATTTGCATTGCAGTGATATTCTCTCTTCAAACTTTTTAACTTCCATTCTCCCTTCTGGCCCCAAATCCCTTCTGGTTCATCATTACCTTCACCATTACACCTATGCCAACCAGACTTTTAACACAAGCTTAACCTGCAGTTACAATAGAGAACAACAGACAACCTCAATCTACAGGGAAGTGCCAGCAGCTTAATTTAAAAAAAAAGTTAAATGTACAAGATCTGAGACTAGCCAAAAAAAAAAAAAAAAAAAAAAAAAAAAAAAACCCAAAAAAAAAAGTTTAAATGCAGACTGGCCTCTCCAGTTGCAGCTGGGATTGACCTCGACCAACCGGTTCCCAGCCCCACCGCTGAGTGCCGCGATTACAGGCACGTCCACTGTACTAGTTTTATGTGGTGGGTGGAGATCCAACCCAGGGTTTTGTGCATGCCAGGGAAGTACCTGCCATTGATAACATTCCCAGCCCAGAACAAAAACTTTATAGAAAAACTCATCGTTTAGATGAAATTAAACCAGGATCTGATCCAGACCATCGCTTCTGTCCTTTTCCTGATTCCTCTCAGACCTACCCCGGCTTCCTCCTCCATTCCCTGCGGTTTAGAGGTCAGAGTTCCCAGCAGGCCAGGCTCAGCACCTCAGGGGAGGGTTTTCACTTCCATTCCTGTGACCATTTCTCTATGACACCATTCAGATCAGCATACTCAGTGTGTTCATTTCATCTAAACCACACTTAGCAATCTTAGCACCCATTTATTTTACATCTTCTGCTTCATCCTTCCTGGGTCTAACCCCAACAAAGCGCCTTCCTTACTGGCTGTCCTCGTACAGTACAGACACATATTAAGGTACCCATTAAATGTGACTCTCTTTATTCCCTAAGATGCTTTCAATACCATCCAAATCCTATTAAATTTGTCATTCATTTATGCAACCAACATTTATTGCCAGTTATTACACCAGGCATTCAGAATACAAAAATGAATAATTCAACATTCTCCAGTCCTCAAAGAGTTCACAGTCTAGTTGGGGTGGCAGCTATATACACAGCTTATTTGTAATTCAGAGTCGCAGGATTTAGGGATATTCTCAAGGCAACTCTGAAGTGTCTTAGCAGGGGAGTTCTGTAACATTGTGGGGGTGAAGCAGTTCACGTGCACTTTTCTGAGAAAAGATCTGCAATTATTCATAGCATTGTTGCTAAGGGGGACATGAGTTCTGCATTCCAAACAGTCAATTTAAAAATGGAATTTTTGGAAACAGCCCTTCGCCCCTAGAGATGTCTATTTCTCCCCTATCTCAAAATCCCCATTTGTTCAGGACAAATTTTTATTCTTGATGAAATCCCACCTGTTCCCTACAGCCCTTAGTACAAAACCCGGGGTTTTACTCACCCAAAGTACACACCAAAGGGCCCAAGGGACTATCTGACTGAGACAGTCTTCTGGTTAAGCGACACCAACAGGTTTGAAATAGAGTAGCCTTGGCTCTAGTTTGGGCTACTTAACCTGCCATTTTAGAGCTGTTAGTGGAAAAAAGAGGTCAAATCCCTGACCCCAGTTTGGAATCACTGTGTGGAAGTGAGCAGAAGAGCTAACTAGGGAATTAAAGGGGGGGGGGTTTTAGGAATGATTTTTAACTAATTAATAGTTAATTTTGAGACCTGGTCTTTATCCCTGTTTGATCATTCATATTCTATAGGCTGGCCTCAAGCTTGCAAAAGATTGCTTGCCTTCTGCTTCTCACTGCTTTGGGATTAAAAGGTTTGGGCCATCATAAACCTACTCAGGAATGGTTTTAAAAGGGTACATCTCTTGGTTAAAATAGGACTTAAGAAAGAAATTTTTATGCGTTCCATCCCGGGCCATAAAGTTCTAAAAATTCTCTTTGCAATTCATAAGTAGGGTAGGGTAAAAATGAGGATTTCTATTGTTTTAAAAAATGTTAATATCCAGCCAGGTGTGGTGGTGCACGGCTGGGCACATAGCAAGTTCCAGGATTGCTCGGACTTTCATAGATAGACACTGCCTGAAAAGCACAACAAAGAAAACAATACAGAAAAACAACCAAAAAAAATGTCAACACTGCTGGGTGGGTGGTGGCGGGCGGCGGTTGCACGCCTTTAATTACAGCACTTGGGAGACAGGGCAGAGGCAGGAGATTTCTGAGTTTCAAGGCCCCGCCTGGTCTACAGAGTGGGAAATTCCCCGGACAGCCAGGGATACACAGAGAAACCCTTGTCTCGAAAAAAAAAAAAAAAAAAAAAAGAACCTTGTTGGGGGGGGAAAAGAAAGGGAGGGAGAGAAAAGACGAGAGAAAGGAGGACAGAAGAGAGAGAAGAGGGGCAGGGCCCCGGAGGGGGCCCCTGGTTAAAACCTTGTGTAAAATTTTTTCAGTACCTTTTGGGTTTTTTTTTTTTTTTTTTTTTTGTTTTTTTTTTCCCTTTTTTTTTTTTTGGGGGTTTTTGTTTTTGGTTTTGGTGTTTGGGGTCCCCTGTTATCCCGTGTGGAAAATTTAAAACTGGGCCCCCTTTCCCCATTATTTGGATTTAAAAAGTTTTTTTAAAATGGGCATTTTTGTAAAAAGTATTAGGCCCTTTTAAAATTTTTAAATGATTGTTTCAAAATGGAAAAATTTGAATGGTTAGGGAAAATTGGGGGGTGGGCCTTTGTGGGGTAAAAGGTGTGGGCTTTTTTGCCCAAAAATAATGGGAAGGTGCTTTTTTTCAGGGGGGGGGGCCCGGGAGGGTTTCTTTCCCTTTTTTGGTTTGGAGGGCAAAAGGGTGCTTTGGAGTTATCCGAAAAAGTTGTTTAAAAAAACCACTGAACCAGCTGAAGTTTTTTAAATATCAAGGGGAGGGCCCTTGTAGAACCTCCTGGGCCAGGTGTATGGCTTCTTAAAAAGAAAAAAAAGGGCCCCGAGGGGGAAAGGGGGGGAATTGGGCTGGATGTTTCTAAGTTCGGCCATTTCTAGCTGCGCAAAGCAGTGGCATACGGCCAGAGACAAACATGAGCTGATGACGCTAGGCAGAGCAGAGTCGATGCAGCTTAGATTGTCGGCTTGACCAGTGGCCGGATAATAAATTCAAGTACTTACAGTGTACTAACAAAGGGCTGTGCTGGAGAAGGACCTTGGAGCTTTGATCTAGAGAGCCATTTGGGGTTTTTAAGCGCCTACTGTGGGGTTGTTCCGGTACGGAGCTTGGAATTAATGTTGAGAACAGTGCAGATGATGGAAGGCCTGGTTTAAGAAATTTTCAGAGGAAAGGATTTAAAGACTTCCTTTTCAGAGGCCAGTTGTTTTAATTGTGGAAGATTCTTGGTTTTGATAGCTGGGCTCTGAAGACTCAGCTGTGATTAAACCAAGATACACAGAACTGCAAATCAGAATCCTTCTGCATTACTGGGAATATTGATGTGGCTTAGCTGGAGTAAGAAATTTGTGGGTGATTATTTTAAGAAGAGATCAGAATCTTGAGGTGAAAATCTTCTGAACAGTGTTTTTTTTTTTTTTTTCTTTTTTCGGAGACAGGGTTTGACTCTGTGTAGCCTTTGGTGTCACGTGGAACTCTCTCTGTAGACCAGGCTGGCCCCGAACTCAGAAATCCCACATGCCTCTGCCTCCCATAGTGCTGGGCAAGGCTAAAGGCCGTTGCGCACCAAGCCCGGCTTGGAAAGTGTTATGTTGTGGCTGGACTTGGTATAATGTGTAAGAGTCACTAAGGTGGTAGGTTTTGAAGGCCATGATGAGGGGTCATGAAGAGCAGCTGGGCTTGGCACTGTGAGCAGGGCACTTGGTACAGGCACTTGGTGAGGTGGCAGCCTCTGTTGTATTGATGTGTCAAGGCAACTGACACGGCGGTCATGGAAAGGAGTTGAGGCTTTGTGCACCATGAAGAGGAGTCTATAATGAGAGGCTTTTGGGAAGCCTAGTCTTTGCAGTGGAAGACAGTAGTGTTTTGGAGATGGCCAATGTTTCCAGGATGGGAACCCACAAGAACAGCAGCAGCAGTGGAGGTAATGGGCAAGCGGAACTAGGAGGAGACAAGCTGTGTTCTTCAAACGGGCAGGGGATGGAGAAGTGACCATGCCTTGGAGGAAGCCCAGAAGATCTGTGTGGATCTATTGACATTGGATGGTGGGAGCTTTGATTTTGCTTTGATTGTGACTGCCCCTCTTGACTGGAACAAAAGTTTTTTACTGGAGCCACAGTTTAAGAGACTTTTCATTGAAAATTACTTTGATTTTAAAAGGAGATTGGATATTTTAATTTGGATTGATAATTTAATATGTAAGAAATTTGATTAAGAATATGGGACTTTTTTTTTTTTTTTAGGTTTTTTCTACGACCAAGGCTGGTCCATCGAACTCAGATATCCGCCTGCTTCTGCCTCCCAAGTGCTGGGATTAAAGGAATGTGCACCACTGCCCCCACTGCTCGGCCCCCAACTTGCTGCTTAGTCCTGATGTTTGTGCAGGAATAGAACCCCTTGACAGACCTCGGCCCTAGGGCCATGTTGTCCTGTTCTCCACTGTGATGATAATGATTGACCACCCTATAAAACTGTAAGCCAGGCCTCCAATTAAATGTCATCCTTTATAAGAGTCGCCTGGTCATTAGTGTGTCATTCACAGCAACAGAGCTATCACTATGACAGCTTTGCACTAGGTAGACTAAAGTGGCCCTTGATTGCTTAGCATCACTAGTAATGGCATTTCAGATGTGTACCATCATGCCCGTAAGAATTCGGTTTAAATCTAGGGTTGAGGACACTGGATTTGGTGTGTGGTTTGTTCTTGCTGTTCCTGAGATTTGGGGGAAATAGGCATGGGAGTAGTGGGAAATGAACAAAATGAGCTCTGTAGTCTGTAATTTCTGTGTAGGTTTTGGGGGTGTGAGTGTCATATTCTGGTGAGCTCTTAGTTTAATCTGTAAAGAAAGGCTGATCCTGTCCTGAAGGTTTTATCTTGGCAGATGAAGGGTTAACATGTCTTCACCAGTTTGTATTCTTAAAACTGGTTTATGGTACACTGAGTAAAAAACGCCTGGTCTCCCAGGAGTTACCAGCTCCCAGCACTAGGGCAGGAAGCGCAACATGTCATGTCATCAAGTACTTAATGAAACGTTACAAAAACCCAAGAAAAGGACACCGGACCTGATGTCAGGTTCCAGGAAAATATGGGAAGATGATGTATAGTGAATTGTTAGTACTGTTGGGAGGGAAGGCAAGGAACGGTTGCTAGACAGAAGCAAGGGCTTATGGGAAAAGGCCTGGAAGGAAGACTCCAACTGAGTACACTTAGCACAAGGAAGGAAAGCATGGAGCGGTAAGGAGGGAGAGATCAGTATTACATATGGACATTATAACATTATAAAGGTCATTCTGAGGGTAATGGCGGCATCAGAGGAATTAAAGTGCGGAGGGAGGAGGAATGCGAAGCTGAGCCCGGGCAATTCTGAGCTACTTTACTTCATTAAAGGCATCTCTTGCCTGGGGCTGGGCCAATGAACAAACCAAAATTGGCAAATTGGCACCCTGCTATGTTTATGAGCCCATCAGAAAAGAGCAGTTTTTGTTTGCTTTTACATTTTTTAAATGGTGGATTTCATTTGTTTGTTGGTGAGTTAGAGAACGTGGAACCTAAAGGCTGCCACAGAATGAAAAGCATTCTTCTTTTATATATATATGTTTCTGTTTCATTTTTTCTTTGTTTTTAGTCTAATTCGTGTATTAAGACTCAGTTATCAAAGCGGTATATGCCTGGGTATATCCAAGGGTGTTATGCTCAGACGTGGCCATTAATTTCACTACTTAGACAAAGTTGAACCCTTACACTTGTATTCTTCTTGCTTCCATTGTCCCAAGGCAGGTTATTAGACAACAACTTAGCCTTGGCTTTTGCCCATAAGTGGATTGTAAAATTCTAAATACTATTAAATACACTGAACAATACTAATCAAAGCGAGGACTGGGAAGACACTCTTTGTAAAGGGCCCGCTAGGCAGTGTGAGGATCTAAGTTTCCAATCCTTGGCACCCACATAAATAGGGGAGCACAGTGACAGGTATTCATAACCCTAGCTCTGAGGCAGAGGGGCTGGAAAATTATGTACATATTGATGCATATACATATAATAATATGTACAATTTTAAAACTAAGGCTAGTGAGATGATGCCTATATGCGACATTAGTAAAAGTCTTATTACTAGCCCCTGAGATCTGAGTTATATGACAAGGATCCACACGATAGAGTGGACGTATCTTTTTGCTCACTGGCACACAAAGACTTCACATACTCAAAGTTTATCCTATTGCCACGACCATTTCAGAAAAAGCTCTCTGTCCTTGGATCTTGTTATCAAAACTAAGCTTGTTTAACATTAGGAGAGGAGACGATACAAAGACAGCAAATGAAATGCTTTGTAGTGGTCGGGATATTCCTGGTACTATTGCTCTGGTTCTAAGGAGGAGCTATGGTCTGTGTTTCGAGGCTTCTGTTAGGGCACTGCACCCATTACAGAATGTCAGGCCAGAAGCTCAAGGGAAGGCGGAAACAGGCTGACTATGTGGTGGCTCATTCCATGACAATGCCAACACTTGGGAGAGTTTGAAACCGATAGCTAATGTTGTGTTTTAAGTTTAAAATTTCTGTGCTAAAGAGTCTATATTATACAGAAGACTCTAAACTCGATAAGTGATTATTGCCACACGGGTCAGATAGCTTCCTGGAATTGCTGCGGGTGGTCATTCTTTAGACAGCAAGCATCTTGCCTTTTAGATTCTGTAAACAAAGACGTGAGTCGCCCAAGCTGCCACAGGATGTGGCTGAAGCACACACAGGCAGGAAGTACGTAAGGATATATGCCGAAGGCAATGAAGCTGACAAGATGTGTTAACCGGCTGCCTTGTAGATGCGGGGTTTGCCTTTCTTTTTTTTTTTTTGGGATTACCACCACCAACACACTGGGGTTCTATCGCGTATAGCCCTGGCTGTACTGGAAAATCACTCTGTAGACCGGATAGCCTTCGAATCAGACAATTTCCTACCTGCCTCTGCCTCCACAAGTGTGCGGATTAAAGGTGTGTGTCTCCACCGCCCGGCAGGCTGGTGTATTTCTAAACTCTGACTAATGTAATTTCTTGCCATTCTCTGGGAATTCACAGGTATGGCCTGCGTCAGTGTCATGGCTGGCCAGTAGTTTATAAAGTTTATTTTCAATATGTCTGACTCAAAAAAAACTGTGATAGTGGTTTTATTCTTGACCCAGTGAAAACTAACACTGAGGCAGAAAGTGTATCCTTGAGTGTGAAGTGTGTTCCAAAGATAGTCTAGGCTACCTATGGTATGAGTTTATGTTTTGGAAATGAAAGAAGGGCGGAGGTGGGGAGGGGAGTAATTACCAGGTAAAGGAAGAAAATAATGAATGAATGGGGCTGATATTGTAGCTCATTGGGTAGACTGTTTACTTAGCTTACTTGAAAACACAGTGTAAATTCCAGAACACTGAATAACCAAAGGGGAAGTAGATGAGAGAAAAAAAACTGAAGTCTACCCTACATTTACACTGTAAGTGGGGGAGAAGGGGGCTGGAGATGTAGTTCAGTGGTAGAATATTTGGGTTGATCCCAGGCAATACCGACACCACATCACACCTACTTTTTTGCCTTATATGTAGAAGGTCAGTGGACAGATGTTCCATGATGGCAGTTCTGCATGTGACTTTGGGATCACAGTTCTGGCTTTTAGCCTTCACAATGAGATATATTGAGCTGCGTTACTTTTCTGTTCAATTTTTCATGCTACTCATAGATTCATCTTGGAAAGAAGAACCTCAGTTGATAAAAATGGCTCCATCAAATTGGCCTGGAGCAAGGTCTGTGGTGGTGTGTGTTTCTAATTAGACATTTAATCTTTTGGGGTGCCCCAGGACCATTTTTGGATGGTCGTGTCACAAACTGGGATGGCTGGTTTGAAAGTCTATTTTAAAAAGTAGGCCGAGCACAGTGTTCTCCATTTGTCTCCCTGCTTCTGTTCCGCCTCCTGGTTTCTGCCTTGAGCATCCGCCCGAACTCCCCGGGTATGATGACCTACAGGAGAGTATATGGAAATAGGCCCTTACTCCATCTGCGGTTTTGGTCAGAGTGTTTTCCTCACAGCATAGAATTACTAACTAAAATCCAGTTCATAATAATATATAATTTTGTTTAACTACTAATATTTGTTATTGTTCTTAATTCATAAAGACATACAGAAACATTAAATTAATAAATTAAAATATTTTTTATACTTTGTATGGTGGCCTTCATCCATAATCAGGAGGTAGGAAACAGGCAGCTTATGCTCTTGAGTTTGAGTCTTGGCCTGTCTACATTGTGAAACCCTGTTCTCAAAAAGACAAAAACACAACCAACAAAACACTGATTATTCTTTTACTTTAGTTAAAAAAAAAATGATGATAGAGAAGACAAGATTGCTTCCACATAGATTTCTGAGAATATATACCAAAACTATTCAACAGACATCAATTACTTGCTCGATGTGTGACATGTGCTGTGACAGTTTCTGGCTGGTGGTTCCTGGTCTTCTGCAAGAACTGTACGGTGTTCCATCTCTCCAGACTCAGAACTGAAGCTGCACTTGGAAGCCTAACTCTCTGGCTGTATTCTGTCACTTTTGGGATCCTTCACATTCTTTAAAAATATCAAACAAAAAGAAAACAAACAAAGAACCCCAGCAGGTTCTGCCTCTTAAAACCTAAGCTGACCTCCAAATTCCCTGATTGTTTAGTCCTCAGTTTCCTGAATGCAGTCAGTGCCACCATTTCCTGACTTTTCTTCCCAAAGTAGTCCTGAAGGCCTAGGGAAATTCCTTTATTGAGGCACCTGAATTCAATCTCCTAATCCCATGGAAGGAGGACCTGACTACACAACAGTTGATCTCTGACCTCCATAACATGTACACTTGTTAGGACACACAACCACACCACCATTTAAAAAAAAAATTTATAAAAAAAAATCTGTATCGCTGTGGAAATGGCTCTGCAGGTAAGGGTTGTTATTCTTTTTAAGTTTCTGTTGCTGATGTATGATTGTGACAAAAGCAATTGGGAAGGGATAAGAGGATTTGTGATTGTTAGATCTACAAGGTCAAGAATCTATTGTCAAGGGAAGCCTGGACAAGAATTCAAAGCAGTAGCCTTGAGGCAGAACAGAAGCCAGAGAAACTTAGAGAAACTCCAGCTTACCTGATGGCTCCTTCTTGCTTGCTTTATAAACCAGGACCACCATGCCCAGGGGGGTCGGGATACCAACATGTTCTTCCTTGCATCAGCACTAAGAGTTACGGCTTACAAGCACATAGTACTGGGGCATTTTCTCATGAGGTTCCCTGCGCATCAGTTGCACTATTGGTGTCAAGTTGACATGGAAACTAGTGCTGTTCTTCCTGTAATTTAAAGATGATTGCAAAATATTTAGCTGGTCTGAAGTCCAGGTAGCGCTGTTTTTGTCCTTGTTTAACAAATGAGCGAAACTCAGGGTACAAAAAAGTTAGCAACTTCTTCCTGGTTATGAAGTAAGGCAGAATTAGGTCTGCAAGGCTGTTGACAAGGAAGCAAATAATCAAAATACCCTATGTCTAATGGCAAATCTTGAGGTATGTAAAGTTACAGTAAACTTTACAAGTGTTGAAAACCTCACTATACATTACACAAGTGCATTTTATTGTATTATGTGCATGGGTGTTTTGTCTACATCCATTTCGGTAAACTTGTAATGCAGTACCCAATTTGGAGGCCAGAAAGCCATCTTACGATCATTGAAGTTACATACAGGTGTGTTGTGGTCAGCCTTGTGGACGCTGGGAACTGATCTCAGGTCCTGTAGTTAGAAAGAGCCAGTTGTGTTGTTAACCTCCGAAACATCACCCAACTACAATTGCTAAGGTAACATTTATTTTTCTACACTTTTAGTGTTCAAATATGTTCTTGGGTGAAAGAAATCATCATCATCATCATCAATAACAACAAACTAACACCATATGTTCATTTCACCACCCCAACCCCCAGCCACCCAAGAATTAACCACCCAGACTTCTTTCTAAACTTGGTTTTGGTGTGCATAAGTTGGATCTAGCCATGGTTGTTTCTTATAGATTATGCTATGTTTTTCTATCATGTAAACTTCTTCAGTATTGGGAAATGGAGAGTTGGTAGGATGGCATCACGAGCACTGACTACTCTTCCAGTGGTCTTGAGTTCAATTTATCAGCAACCATGGTGGCTCACAACCATCTGTGATAGGGATCCTTTGTATCGGAAGAAAGGGATAGTGGAAATCATATACATTAAATAATTAATCTTTAAAAAAATCTTAGTTCTTTTTAATGACTACAGACATAGTCCATACTTCATTTTTAAAATGATTTGGTTGTTTGATTTGTTTTGTTATTGAGTCAGGGCTTAACCTATGTAACTTCGGCCCGAGTCTGGAACTCACTAGGTAGTACATGCTGGCTTTGTGTTTTCTATGGACCCTTGGCTGGCCTGGAGCACACTAGGTAGAACAGGCTAGGACTGGAACTCACTATTGTAGCACTAGCTGGTACTAACTTGTAAGACCATCGGGTGCTTGTTCTTGAGCTCATAATGGTCCTCCTTCCTCTACCTTCTGAGTTCTGGTTATCAAAGGTTGACACTAGGCCCCAGTTAGACCATTTCTTAAGTTAACCCAGTCTTCCATTATTGAACATTAAAAAAATAAAGGTCTCATGTAGCCTAGTTTGGTCCATTATAGCTAATTAAGCGTTCCACTCCTGATCTTCTAACCTGTACTTTGAAAGTACTGTGTTTATGAGAACCAGCCCTGAGCTAGTTTTAATACTTTAATTAAGTAACGTTTAGAATAGGTTTCTTAATTTTAAACAACTTTTGTTGGAAAAAACATAATTAATTCAGCTTTTTAAAATCCTTATTGTAGCTTTAGAACACCAATATTAATTTATTTCTTTTTTACCAAGCAAATTCCAAAAAATCTTACTTAGATATAAAAAGTATTCAGAACATTTAAAAGTGAAATTAAAATTTGGGAGAGAAGTTTTGAGTTTGGTCAATCATCATTGGAGTTTTAAAAATGTGAGTCACCCGCCCTTCCAAGGGTTTAGTTTTCAGAGGTTGGTACAAGCTTGAGGTGACAGAAGAAATTACGGTTGTATCCTGTAATATAGGTGAGAGTCAGCCGACCCCGATGGAGCCCCCTCGCTCTTTCTGGATGACTGAGTCATTGGTGTGTTTGGTTTTTTTTGTTGTCTTTGTTTGTTTTTTGTTGTTTTGTTTTTTAGAAAGGGTCTCACAAAGTAACCTGGCTCTCTGGAACTTGCAAAGTAGAACAGGCAGCCCTTTAAACTAACAGTTTTGCTTTTTCTGTTCTTAAAAGATGAAATTAAAAAACATATAACAATGCTAGCCCTTTTTTTTTTTAAATTAGATTTGTTTATTTAAAATTTTATGTATATGTAAGTTGAGTGTGTTTTTGCAGGTGTGATTTTAGGCCATCGAGGCCAGAGAAGCATTTAGGTCTCAGGAGCTAAACTTACAGCTGCTTGGGATGTGTGACCTGAACAAGGTTTTTGCCCGAACATTTTGTGCTTATTTTGCTGAGTTTCTCTCTTAAAATTCTTCCTTCCTTCCTTCTCCTTTCCCCTCCCCCTCCTTCCTCTCCTCTCTCTCCTCTCCCTCCCCTTTCCCTTTCCTTCTCTCCTCTCCCTCCTTTTCCTCCCCCTTCCCTCCTTTCCTTCTCCTCCTCCTCCTCCTCCCTTTTCCCTCAAAAACTTTTTTCTTCCTTTTCAAATAATTTAAATTTTTTTTAACTTGTATTTTCTGAAATTTTCTTTTTTGGGGACTTGCTGTGGAAGGAAAATTTACAAACCCAATCTTATTTCAGGGTTTTCAGTGTAAACAATGTTTAAAAAAAGTATATTCTTCTGTAGTTTCCTTAGTTTTTTTTTTTTTTTAATTTTAAAATTTTAAAGGTTATTCAGTACTCTATTTTTCAAGAAGGGAGTGGACGTTTTCCCAAAAAGGGGTGGCTCCCCCTTTGATCCATAAAATGTCTCTGTTCCTTTAAGAGCACTGACTGCTCTTCCAGAGGTCCTGAGTTCAATTCAGAAAAAATGTGTTTTTAAAAACCCTTGTATGGATCTGATTTCCCTTTTTGGTGTGTCTGAAGCGTGCCAGTGTATCATTTTAAAAAAATTTAAAATTATTTTAATTTTTGGGTTTTTAACAGTTTATTTTTCTTTTACTGCTTTTTTTCTTACGGTTTTCTCTCACTGCCAACAAACCCAGAGGACAGAGGAGGGGGGGCATAAAGGACACGATTGTATAACTTGTTTACAATGTTTAAAAATTAAAAAGTATTTTGTCTTAAGGTGAGTTTTAAAGGGCATAGATGGCTCAGTGTCGAGGTGTTTTTTGGGAAAAACCCCATGACTTAAAATTTGGGTCCCCGAGTTCACTGGTGGAAGGAGAATACCCGTTCCTTCCAAATTGTTAGTATCCTTCAACAGGCACCCTGGGCTAAAAACAGCCCTTCCCAAATAAATTAATGTAAAACAAAAATGAAATTTTTATGCGTGTCAAAATTTCTTTTTTTTCCCCAAAGGGGAAAAACTTAAACCCAGCATTTAGATTAAAATCTAATCCAATCTTTCTTGCTTTAATTAGGAAAAGGGTAAATATAAAATCCTTCTTCTCTGACAAATTATTGGTAAGCTTATAGACAGGCCAATATTTAAGAAAGACTTCTTTTGTAGACGAAAATCAGTATCAGATCTACTCAGTATAATCAAATTTTGCCAAAGGAATTTGTTTTTGAGGTTTATTTGCCCCAGCCCTTTATCAAAATAAGGACTTTAAAAAAAAATGTTCTTTGCCCGGGGAGTGGGGGACCGCCTTTAATCCCCGCACTTGGGAGGCAAAAGGCAGGTGGATTTCTGAGTTCGAGGCCCGGCCCCCCTCTACAGAGTGGTTCAGGTAGCCGGGCTATCCAGAGAAACCTGTCTCAAAAAAAAAAACCAAAAAAAAACCCAAAAAACAAAAAAACCTGTTCTTTATTATATATGACACACAGGCACACACACACACCACACACACCCACACATACATCTCAGGACACAGGCACAAAGACACCACAAACATACATTTTCAGGAACCCCAGGGCCCAAAACCCGGCACACACACAACACCCCATCTCAGGCACAAAGGCACACAGACACCCCACCAAAAGGCCAAAAAGGACACCAGACACACAACACACATCTCAGCACAGGAAACGACAACATAAGGCACACAGGGGGCACACAGACACAAAACACAATTCAGGGACAGGCATACAGACACACAGACACCACGACACTCAGACACACAGGCCCCACACACCACCAAAATTTAGGCATTGGGAAGATTAGTAATCTTATTTAAATATCTACAGATTTTGTTGTTTAGTTATTTTAGGAATTTTAGGGACAGCTTGCATTTTGTTTTACTAAAAAAAAACGAATGATCTTCAATTTTATCGCCGGGACTTTGTTTAGTGCCCAAAAAAATCAGTTAGGAACCATTTTTTCCCTTGTGGGAGCATAAAACTAAGTTTCTTTCATTAGATTTTTTTTCCCCTGACTAATAATTTCAAATTTGGGAGGACATATTATGACCATAAGACCAGCTGGGGTACTCAATACCAATTGTCTTTGATTAGATATAAAGGAGGACAGGAGAAAGCTGAATGTAGTAGCAAAATTTACAAACCAAAATGTTCTGAAAACAAACAAATAATGCAAAAAGTTTTTGGGACGGAAAAAAAGGGGAGCGACAGATAGGTTTTAATTACAAGCTTTGTTAAACCCCTGGGCGTCAGCCATGCCACGGGGAAAAAGGAGGAGGGATGATGCAGGGCCCCTCTCCCCTATGATGCATACGCTGTTGGGGAAAATCCAAGGATTTCAAAAATCCCGAATTCCAACCGCCCTTTGCATGTTGTTTTTAAAGCCCCCCTTGGGCCCAAAAAAGGAGGGGGGGAAGCAAAATATTAAAATTTTTCCCGTACTGTTTTAAAACCCATAAATTTTGACATTTCCAAAGTTGTATTTCATTAGTCGCCTTGTTCCCGGCTCCTAAAATGTTCTGAGTGGACCCCGAAAAAAAAACTGCCCCCTAGGAAATTTAAAAGGGTCTTTTAGGAGGTCACCGGGCGGGTTGTCTGCCCGTAGTACTTAAAGACTGCAGGGCAGCAGGTCTACTGGGGTGGCACTTTTTAACTTTTTTTGTGTCAGACAAACACTCCTGAGGTGCCTTTATTTATAGAACATCCCCCGGCTTGATCTCTTGTCTTTCCGTTTTCACTCTCAGCCTTTACCACACACTTGCATTGCCAGGACCCCCTTTTCTAGTTAAATCTCCTTATAAAACAATACTAAGATGTTCATTCCCAGCTATTTTCTCAGAATCCATCTAAACCCTTTTCCAGACCCAAATTCCCCGCCCCCTAAGCGTTCAGCCAGCAAACCAGCCCCACCTCTAACCACCCTCCACCGCCATCATACTTGGCCCTTAAAATGAGCAAAAAAAGCCAAGCCAAGTTAATTCGAGGGGATGAGAAAAACTCTCACAAAACATCAACCACAAGGCTGGCCCCCCATTCTCCACTCCTTCCTCTTTTCCCGTAAACTGGGAAGAGAGATAGGGTTTGGGGAGGAAGGGGCTCCTGGTCATCAAGAAGAAAGTTGCAAAGCTTAGAGCTTATGCAAAAGCTCTGGATTTCCCAAGTTCCAAATTTTGGGTTTTTGGGGTGTGTTTTGTGGGTATGCCCACATGTGTTGTGTTGTTTGTTTGTTGTTTGTTTGTTTTTTAGACGGTGTCTAAATTTGCCCTGGCTGTCCCGGCTGTCTGGAAAACTAGTTTTTGATTTTCCAGGCTTGTTCACACTCTCAGGGATTTGCCTGCCCTGGCCTCCCAAGTCTGGGGCTAACGGGTTTTAAGGATACTGCCCAGTTATGGCAAAAAAAAACGGTGGCATTCAGCAAGGTCCAAACCTCTTCTTTCAAAACCTATTTTGTTTCCCTTGGGAAAACCCTTTTTTTTGTTGTTGTTAAAAAAATTTCCCCCAAACTCTTTCCCTTTCCCCCATTTTTCTATATTTTCTCTCCTTTTTTCCTTTGTTATTTCCCTTTTTTTTCAACTTAAAACATCATGCATTGAAATTAGCTATTTGCCTCCATGTCCAATTTATTAAGTTTTTTGTGTCAGGATGGAAAACCAGTTGGTTTTTTAGAGGGTCTTTTCTTTGTAGCCTGAATTTCCTTTAAAGCAGATGTGGCACAGGACGCTCCAGTTCCACCTCAAGTAATAGAATTAAAGGGAAGTATTCAGCGGCTGGGAATACCTTTTTGGGGGCCAGTGTTTAGCTCATTTGGTTTTTTAAAGTGATGGGAATTTTTGGGGGTTAGGACAGTCTGTAGCTGGTGTTTTCATGCTCTCATGCTAAAACCCCCATTTAAAATTGGGCTACTTCTCCACATAGTAACTCAGAGTCTTGTTTTTTTCTTTTTTTAAATTTAATTTTATTATGTTTTGTGTATTATGTTTACCCTTTATGTACGCCCATGAACCCCGAGGTGCAGTTTCCCCAGAAGCCCCGAAGACAGCCCCTGGGTCCCTGGGGCTGGGGGTTTTCAGATGGTTGTGAGGGCACCCGTGTGGGTGCTTCCTCAACAATGGACTGTGCTGGAAGGTAAAAACGAAAATAAACCCTTTTTCCCTAAGTTCCTTTTTGGTTTTTTTTTTTTTTTATCAAGAACAGAAAGCAAACCCGGGCACCCTGTTAAGGCTTTGTTGTTATGATTATGGGGTTTTACCCTGTAGCCAGGTGGGGTTTTAAGTCTATCATTGGCATTGAGGGTAAAGAGTGTCGAAGGACCAATGAAAAAGGCCCCATGGACAAAATTTATCATTTACTCTCAGGCTCCCAAATGTCTTTTAGGTAGGGTTTTCTTTTTATCAAGAGCGAGGGAAATTAAAAAAGAAAACCTTTTTTCCAGAAGCAGCGCTGTCAGTGGAAAGTCTGGGTCTCTGGAGGCCTTTGGGAGAATAGTTGGAAATCAGGAGTTTGAAAGCCCGCCTGGGCAAAAACAGTGAGACATGTTCTTTGGGTTTCTTCTCTGTGGAAGGGGATGAGGTCCTTGTGCTAAAGATGGTTCTGAGAAAACCAGGAATGTTACACCATGCAGGCTTTTTCTTCTCAGAAAGGATTTACACCTGTTTTTCCCCAGAAGGCTGGGGTTTTGGGTACAGTTAATAACCCCTTTTGGTCTTTGTTGTTTGAGGCTTGGGTTTCACCCCAAAACCCCCCGATCCTGGGCTGTTTCTCGTTTTAAAAAACCCATTTTCTGGAAAAAGGGCACAGTTTCTTGGGTAAATATAAGTCTTTGCAAAAAGGGTTTCCGTATTCTCAGGCTTAAAACTTTTTTTGTGATAATTGTCGGAGAGTCTTGGTTGTAAGGTAAGTACCTGCTAAAATGTCAAAATAAAAAACTCGGGTAGATTCAAGAAGTTTGAAAAACCCAAACCCGGCTAAATGAGTCTTTTTGAAAAACCCGGTTTTTCCCTTGCCTCTTTTCACTGTTTTCTGCCTGGAGAATTCTTGCCCTTGCGATGTGTTTGCAAGGGATTTTAGGCTATATATTTGCAGACTTAGTCACAGAGTGCTGGAAATGTTTAGGAAAGGATTAGGGGGCATGTCATAGAGATGGGTTTGAGGTTTCAAAAGCTCACACCGGGGTAGTAAAGAAACAAGTGTAAAGCTGTCAGCCTCATTTGCTTCCTGCCGTGATCATGGGCCAGTCCTTTAAAAATGTAAGCAAACCTCCAAGTTAATGCTTTATGTTATAAGAAGGAATTGGTCGTGGTGTCCCTTTAAAAGCAATAGAACAGTGACCAACACACTGACCAAAACTCCCCAAAATTGGGGAGGAAAGGGATTTATGTGGCCTTACAAGTTACAGTCTATGGTTTAAGGAAACCAGAGGCCAGGAATGAGGCCAAGGCACGGGGGCATGCTTCCTGGCTTGCTCAGCTTGGTTTCTTAGACAGCCCGGGTGGCACTGCCAACAGTGGCCCTGAGCTTCTCACATCATCCTCAATCAAGAAAGTACCCCACAGACTTGTCACAGGCCATCTAATGGAGGAGTTTTTTCAGTTTTAGGGTCCCTCCCTTTCACAGGTGACTCAGTTGGGGTTGAATTGTCAAAAAACAAGAAGCTCAGATATTCTTATATCAAAAAAAAAAAAAAAAAACATGGAGGAAGAGGAAGGAAAAAGTGATTTTAAATTAGCAGTAGTGGCTGAAGATACAGGAACCCCAAAACAGGTATTTATTATAAACAAAAAATGGGAAAACCAAAGACCCCAAAGTAGTCAATTTCTTCTGAGAGGTTAGGGGAAATTCAGACTTAAACATTTTTGGGTTTTTAAATGGGTGCGGGGTAGGTCTGACGTCACAGCCCGAATTTTTCTTTCCCTTGTGTATTTTCCCCAAGACACCTTTAAAATGAACTTTGAGATTGCTGTTGTGGTTGCTGGAATTGTCCCTAAGGTTTATTCATTTAAAATACTTGGGTGGAGCTGTTTGGGAAATCATGGAAGTCGTTGGGAAACTTTAGGAGGGTGCAACTTGCTCTGATAGGAGACAGGAAAGGGGGAATCCATGTGGAGCTTGTAACCCATTGGGTTCCCTCCTGTTTCTTTCTTGCTGTTTTGGTGGGGATTTGGGGGTTTTTTGACGTTTACTCCCGGCTGAAAAGGTAGAAAAAAACCCTTCTGGTTCACTCTTCTGGATGAAAATTGAAAATTTCTAGAAAGAAAGTTTGGGTAAAAATTTAGCGGTTACTAAGATTTTTGCAAAGTTAGGCTGGAGAGATGGCCCAGGGCTAAAGGGGTCTCCTTGCTGTTTGGGAAATTAATTCTGAGCCCGTGATGGAGGAACGAATCCTGGAAGCTGCCCCTGCCTCACACACAAGCTTTGAGGTCCAATTTTCCCCCCCACACAAATCTATAGTAACACATAAAAATAAATAAAATTTTAAAAAATTGTAAGGTGCAAAGATTGGGATGGGGGGGTTAAGAGAGGGCAGTGGTTCTCTGAACCACTGCAGTGGCAGGGGTTTTAATTCCTTCCTCTGACCCCCCCTTTTGGTTCCCATTGGAAGGCCCCATGAAAAAGGGAGTGATCCCCAAACTGGGGAGAGGAGCAATTTTTGTGGTGTCAGGGTATTAGACTCTCATGGCCATAAAAGGCAACATGAATTAGGCCTGGTAGTACTTTCCTGGGTCCATTACCCGGGGGGTAGAGGCGGAGGGTCAGGGAGTTTTTGGTTATCCTCTGATAATGGGAAGTTTCAGGCCCAAATTGGGCTGTGTGGACCCCGTCACAAGGAAAAAAAAAAACAAAAAGATACAAGAAAAAATCCTGGAGAGGGGTCAGGTGCTTTGATTTCCCCTTGTGCTCTTGCCCGAGGACCAGGTTCAGTTCCCACGCCCCACAAAACAACCTTAATTTTTGTTCCAAAGGTATCCAACACCCCATTATGTCTCCCCCAGGTACCCAAACAGGTACAATGCATTACATGCGGAAAAAAAAACACGTTTAAAAAAAAATTTTATTTTTATTTTGGAAAATTTTTTAATTTTATTTATGTCCCGAACATTTAAATCTACATTTTTAAACCCCGTTTTGTGGCGGGGTTCTTTAGCCTTTGCCTTTTTTTGCTTGGCAATGCGGCCAGAATTAGACCCAGGACGTTGCTCCCCAGTGGGGGCAATCTGTCTATTTTCATTATAATTTGGGCTTAATAGTTCACCAGCTTAGCCAGAGACTTGTCTTCGAGTTTTCCTGTGTGAAAGCAACGTGGTGATGTTTTTCCTGTGGACAGGAACCCCCGCCCGGGCCCTTTCTTGATGATGCGTAGGCACCCCATCTTTCTTTTTTTTCTTTTTTTTTTTTTTTTTTTTGGGTTTTTTGGGGGTTTCGAGAGGGTTTCTCGGGGTAGCCGGGGGTGTCCCGGAATTCACTCTGTAGACCAGCTGGCCGAACTTGAAAACTGCCCGCTCTGCCTCCCAAGTGTTTTTATTAAAGGCGGCGCCACCCCGCCCCGCCAACCCCCCTCTTTCGAACAGGGCAGGCAGGAAAAACCCCCAAATCAAAGGGGGCTACTCTTTGGGGTTTACAAACCCGCTGAGCCTTCTTGTTCTCCCAAGGTGGTGATGTGTTGATCCTGCTCGGAGGCCCAGGGGTCTCTTAGTTGGGACGTTCCTTTGCCAGCAGGGTTTTTTCTTTAGCACGGGCCGTAGCCCTTTTTTCTTCTCTTGCTTTTCTCTGGCCTGTACTTGTGGGCAAAAACTTAAGCAGAGGTAGCTGTTTTGCCGTCCAGGGCCTGGGTTTAACTGGTTAATGGAGGGGTACTTGAAACCGCTTACAGGGATGGCTCTTCGCGCAGCGTGATGTAGCGGGGGGCCCTGTGACGAAGGTTTTTAGATTTTCTTGGGCTGGATGTCTGCCCATCCCGGTTCTTGGGCCTTTCTCGAACAAAGGATTGACCACTTTTTGGCCTCCCGTTTTTGCGAAGGGGGGGGCCCCGGGGCTGCCTTCTTCCCTTGGCCTTCTTTCCTTTGGGCATCTTGTCGGCTGGGGGGAGAAGGAAAAAAAATTTTTTTTTTTCAAAAAAAAAAATTTGCAGGGGTGAAAGTCTGGGAACAGGCTCAGTGGATACAGCATTTCCAGTAAAAAATGTAAGGATTTAAGTCAAATCCTAGCACCAACACAATGTCCAGGCATAAATGACACACCTGTGCCCAGTGCCTAGTGTGGAGGTGAAAAAAGGGGGTTTTCTGGTGTCTGCTGGCTCTCATTCTAATCTAAATTTATTTAGGCCTCTGTCTCAAGCAAATATGGCAGACCTTGATAGATCCTCTTTAGCCTCTGAAAAAATATATATGGGTAGCTTTAAAAGTATATTTGACAAATAAACACAGACACAAAAACACACACTTTCACCACACACACAGACACACCAAAAATTTTTTTTTTGTTTTGTTTGTTTTTTGCTGACAGTGACAACTCTCTGAAGTTCTAGCAATTGGAGGTAAGGGGTTTGGGCTCTATGTCACCCTCTGCTACTTATCAGGTTGGAGGCTAGACTGATCGAGACCCTGTTACAAAAGCACAAAGCACACATATTTCGGATTTTCCACTGTTAAAATAACATAATTAATCCAAAGTACCCAAATGCCTGCATCTGTGACTGGATTCATTCTGCGCCATGTTCTCTAGTCTTCTTTCAGCAGTAGATGTGTGTGGCTGTGGAAAACTGAAGTAGGTCCTTCTCCTGGCTCGAGAGAGAAGACATGCGCAGTGAACGTTTGCTGTAGGGACTCCTAACGGTCGAGTTCAGTGCTCTGTAGTCTAAGAAACTTCCCTCCTGCCAGCCTTACGTCTTTCATCTCTCTCTCCATCGGGTCCATGTTTACTTTGTATTCACAGTCAGAGGCTTCTCATATGACTCCTTCCATTATTAACTATCACAGCGCGTTCACTAAGATTTCTATCCTCACTTAATTGTGCACTTGACACGGTTATGGACTGGTCTGGATAACCCTGCTGAAGAACCTTTCACTTGCGAATCTTAGGCCCCCGTCACAAAATTTTTATATAACATTGCCTGGAAAGAAAAGTCAAGCTTCTTCTTTTCAGTGACCTATATTCCCAATTACACTCAATGTCTCCTGGAAAAGAGTGACATGTTTTGTCCACTGTTGCGACCTCCAATACTTCAGCCAGTGTCTGTAGAAAACTCAGTTTACCCACCTCAGGAAAGCAGATATGAGCCTCGAGCTCTGTTCTGAATTCCATGTGTTCCAGGAGTGATGGCCTCCACCCAGCCTGAGCTTGTAGTGTCCGCATTTTCATTCCTCAATACACACAAGTTACTCTCAAGGTCCTTAGTACCCTGCCCCACTTCCCATATTTGGCCACATACATTAGTCAAGCGTGATGGTGTTGCCCGACGATCGCCACTAGCCGACAAAAGATCATGCGGCACCCCTTTCTGTTTCATTAACTTGTTGAAAGAGCAGGTCTGCTGGAGTTTGTGTTCCTTGTCCGTGCGCCTGCATGTGTGTGGTGTATTCGTGTGTCATTTGGAGCGTCATCAGGAGGTCAACCTTAGGGATCACATTCCTAAGGCAGAATCTGCATTGTTTGCTTTTTGTTTTTGAAAAAGAATCCCTCACAGGGGACACTGGGGACTGACAATTAGGGCTAGCTAGACTAGCTAAGACAGGAGCTTTGGGACGAGCCTGCATCACATCTCACAGTTCCAGGGATTATATGCATTACACTGCTATGCCAATCTTCTTCCCTTGAGTTATGGGGACAAATGTTCAATTTATGTAGCAAACATTTAATGATGAACTGTGTTCCACAGCCCTGGGCTGGTATCTCTCTAAAAACTTCTTCTGTTTAAACGCCTTTATTTAGTGGGGTGTTGAGTATGTGGGCTCCAGGCCATGTATATGGGAGTGGGTTTTTTGTTCACTATGTGGGCCCTAGGACTCAACATAGCTCAACAGAATTGGCAGCAAAACGGTCACCTTTACCTACCACACTCAAGCTGGCTCTGCAGCTTGCAGTCTTTCACAACCAAATGAACTCTATCACCCTGTCTGCTTTCACATCTTCAGTTACATACAGAAGACATTAGGGGTGCTGGGCGACCGATGAAAAATGAAAAGGATGCTGAGATCCCACAGGGCTCACTCACCTTGCAGGTAAAGTTGCTGCGCATCAGGACTAAATTGGCTCCTGTATGGTCAGGACTCTGGGGCGACCGCGGGGTTGTGATCAGCTCTGCAGCCCTTATTCTAAGCAACAAAGAGCTCTCCTCCGTCCTTTCGCCTCCTCTTTATTCCAACTCTTTTCTTCCCCACAGCATTCTTTCATTTGTGGGACTCTTCATGCCAAAACAGGCAAGATCTTTTTACTGTCAATCTGATGTATCTATCAGACCCAAATGGGTGGTAATGCAAGATACTCGACAATTTCAGAAGCTTTTCACAGAATCCAGCGGTGGCAGCTACAAGGTTTGTCAACAGCACACTGTGGTGTACATACTCCTTGAGACATGTTTTCCTGCTTCTAGATGATCTTGTTTCTGTGGCCTTTTTATTACTTTTAAATTATATTTAATATAAATATATATTATATAAGAAATATAATGTATATAAATAAATATGTACCCCCCCCCCCCCCCCCCCCCCCACCTATATTTTTAAATAATTTAACCTTTATTTCATGCTTATGTCTTTTGCCTGCATGCGTTGTCTGTGGACTACATGATTGCAGTGACTATGGATCTCAGAAGAAGACATCAGATCCCCATTAATGGAGCTTCAGACAGCTGGGAATTGAACTGGGATCCTCTGGAATAACCAGACTGTGAGTGACTCTTACAATGCTGGGTTGATGAGGTACTTTCCTCTGCAGGGATTGTGTCTTTAGGTACCTAGAGCTACTCATCTATACTTTACTGGATTCAATACACCTCTTTTCAAAGCTTGCAAAATAAGGGGGGGGGGGGGACATGTCTTTTATTAATTCATGTTGTGAATACCTAACTATCTACAGACCCATCCTCCTTGACTATAACTGAAGCCCATCTTCAGAGTTAGCTGGGACCAGTTGAATGCTTGTGGCTCTCCCTTGTAAAGAAGGAAGGTTGGGCAGGGTCATGGGAACGTTACACTGAGTATCTAGTCACACCTCCTTAAAACTGAATAATGTTCTCCCTAATTCATGTGGCCCTCTTGCGGAAGACTAAAAAGATATGGCGGTGGGGAAGAGCGGAGGAGGGGCGAGATCCATCTACAGGCTGCTGGCTTTGATAAAGACCTCCCAGAGCTTCCTTTTTCAGGGGTTACCACATTCATGTAAGCAAACACTCACCAGTGTTCTGTAAGTCAGTCATTAAAATTTTTGATTTCCAGAGTAAAACTTTGCAGTTATAACCTCCATTGTCATTTGGGAACTTATAGGAGGTGGTGGTATACATAGTTTGTACCGCACACCAAAGGAATTTTTACAATACAGGTCTCTCTCTCTATCTATCTCTCTCTATCTCTCTCTATCCTCTCTCTAAGTGTGTGTGGGTGTGGGTGTGGGTAATGTATGCATGTGCACATGCCCAATGGGGTGTGAGTTTCAGGGAACAAGGTAGGCTAGGCTGCCTCTTAAACTTGATATACATATAGATGAGGTTGTTAAACAGAACTTGACTTGCGATCCCTCATCCTCTAACTCTTGGTGCTGGATTACAGACATCTACCACCATACTCTGTTTAGGCTCAGGTCTTAAAACCTCAGTACTTGTCGGTGTATTACTTAAACCTCTACCCCACAGACTTGCTCACAGGCCCATCTAATGGAGGAGTTTTCTCAGTTGAGGGTCCCTCCCTCTTCACAGGTGACTCAGTTTGGGTTGAATTGACAAAAAACAAGCAGCTCAGATATTCTTATATCAAAAACAAAAACAAAAACAAAAACAAAAACCACGGAGGAAGAGGAAGAAAAAGTGATAACTAAGCAGTAGTGGCTGAAGATACAGGAACAAAACCAGGTATTTATTATATCAAAAATGGGAAGCATGACCAACAGTAGTCAATGCTTCTGAGAGGTTACGGGAAATTCAGACTTAACACTTACGGTTTCACAATGCTGAGGGGTAGGGTCTGACTGTCACAGCTGGCAATCTCTTCCATTGTGATATTTCCCCACAACACCTTTAAAATGAACTTTTGAGATCGAGCATCTGTTGAGGCTTGCCTGAGAACTGTCCCCTACAGGTTTATTCATTTAAATACTTGATGGAGCTGTTTGAGGAAGTCGAGGAATCTTTAGGAGGTGCAGCCTTGCTCTGATAGGAGGACAGGGAGGAGGAATCCATGTGGAGCTTGTAACCCATTTGGTTCGTCCTGATGCTTTCTTGCTGTTTTGGTGGGGATTGGGTGTGTGTCGTTAACTCTGGCCTAAAAAAGGTAGGAAAAGCTTCCTGATTCACATCTTCTGGATGAAACTAGAAACTTTCTAGAAAGAAAGTTTGGGTCTCATCAGCAGCAGGTTACTAAGATTTTTGCCAAAGAGAGGCTGGAGAGATGGCTCAGGAGCTAAAGTGTCTCCTTGCTGTGGGGTTCAATTCCTAGAGCCTGTGATGGAGAGAACAGAATCCTGAAAGCTGGCCTCTGACCTCACACACATGCTATGACAGGTGCCCATCTCACCCCAACACACATCGTATAGCATACGCATAAAAATAAATAAAATTAAAAGAACTCTGCTAAGGTGCAAAGATTGGGAATGGGCAGTAAGAGAGGGAAGAGTGTGTTCTCTGAAACCACCTGCAGTGAGTGGCAGGGGCTGTAATTCCTTCCTCTGACCCCCTCTTCTGGTTCCCATTGGAAGGCCCACTGAAAACAGAGGAGCTGATCCCTAAACTTGTGAGAGGAGGCAGATTTGTGCGGTGTCAGGGTAAATAGACTCTCATGGCCATAAAAGTGCACACATGAAATTAGGCATGGTGGTACATGCCTGGAGTCCCATCACCTGGGAGGTAGAGGCAGGAGGGTCAGGAGTTTGAGATTATCCACTGATACATGGTAAGTTTCAGGCCAACCTGGACTGTGTAGGACCCTGTCACAAAGGACAAAACAAAATGATACAAGAAAAGTCCTGGAGAGGTGTCCAGGTGCTTATGATCAGTTGCTGCTCTTGCAGAGGACCCAGGTTCAGTTCCCACCGCTCACAAACATCCTTAATTCTAGTTCCATAGTATCCAACACCCTATTCTAGTCTCCACAGGTACCAAACAGATACACATGCATACATGCAGGAAAAACAAACACGTAAAATATATATATATATTTTGGAATTTTATAATTATATTTATGTACAGAACATTTAGTGTACATTTTTTAACCCAGTTTAGTCGCGAGTTCTTTAGCCTTTGCCTTTTCCAGCTTGGCAATAGGAACCACAGACTTAGGACCCAGGAAATTTCCTCCCCAGTGGCGGCGGATCTCCTCATATCTGTCATTATAATTGGTCCTAATAGCTTCCACCAGCCTAGCCAGAGCACCCTTGTCTTCCGAGTTAACCTGTGTGACGGCAACAGTGGTGCATGTCTTCCTGTGGACCAGGCGCCCCAGCCTGGCCTTTCCCTTGATAATGCAGTAGGGCACCCCCATCTTTCGACACAGGGCAGGCAGGAAAACCACCAGCTCAGTGAGGTCTACATCATGGGCAATCACCACCAGCTGAGCCTTCTTGTTCTCCACCAAGGTGGTGACTGTGTTGACTCCTGCTCGGAGGACAGGTGGTCTCTTAGTTGTGATGTCCCCTTTGCCAGCAGCTTTCTTCTCAGCACGGGCCAGTAGCCTTTGCTTCTTCTCTTTCTTTGTCTCCTGACCTGTACTTGTGGGCAAGCTTAAGCAGCTGAGTAGCTGTTTGCCTGTCCAGGGCCTGGGTGAACTGGTTAATGGCAGGAGGTACTTTGAGGCGCTTATAGAGGATGGCTCTTTGCCGCTGCAGCGTGATGTAGCGGGGCCATGTGACGAAGAGTGTTAGATCTCTTGGGCTGGATGTCCTGCCCAATGCCGAGGTTCTTGGGCCTTTTCTCGAACAAAGGATTGACCACCTTTTTGGCCTCCTGTTTCTTGATGACAGTGGGGGCCAGGGCTACCTTCTTCCCCTTGGCCTTCTTTCCTTTGGGCATCTTGCTCGGCTGGAGGAGAGAGAAAAAATATTTTTTTTTTTTTTCTAAATTAAAAAATCTTGACAGGGGTGGAAGTCTGGGAAGACGGCTCAGTGAAACAGCATTTCCAGTACAAATGTAAGGAGTTAAGTTCAAATCCCTAGCACCAACACAAAAGTCCAGGCATAGTGACACACCTGTAGCCCCAGTGCCTAGGTGTGGAGGTGAAGCAGGAGGATTGCTGGTGTCTGCTGGCTCTCAGCCTAACTCTAAATTTAATGAGAGCCTCTGTCTCAAGCAAATATGGCAGACCTTGATAGAATCCTTCTTTAGCCTCTGTGAATATATATGGGTAGGCATAACAGTATATTTGCACAAATAACACAGACACACACACACACACATTTCACACACCACACACACTTTTTTTGTTGTTTTTCGTTTGTTTTTTGCTGACAGATTGACACCTCTCTGAAGTTCCAGCACTTGGAAGGTAGAAGGGTTAGGAGCTCTATGTCACCCTCTGCTACTTATCAGGTTGGTGGCTAGCCTGTATGAGACCCTGTTACAAAAGCAAAGCACACGTATTTCTGATTTCCACTGTAAAATAAATAATTAACCAAAGGTCCCAACTGCTGCCTCTGTGACTGGATTCATTCTGCAGCCATGTTCTCTAAGGCTTCTTTCAGCAGTGATTTAGTGTGGCTAGGAACCTGAAGTAGGTCCTTTCCTGGGAGAGAAGACATGCAGCCAGTGACGTTGCTGCAGGGCTCCCTAACGGTCGTGTTCAGCTTGCTCTGTAGTCTAAGAAACTTCCCCTCTGCCTGCCTTCCGTCCTTTCATCTCTCCTTCCATCGGGTCATGTTTACTTTGTATTCACAGTCAGAAGGTTCTCATCTGACTCCTTCCTTATTAACTCTCACAGGCGTTTCTCTAAGATATCTCTCCTCACTTAATCGTGCCTTGACATCGGCTTCTGGACAGGTCATGGCTAACCCTGCTGAAAGCCCCTTCACTTGGACTCTTAGCCCCCGACACCACATTTTCTAAACATTGCCTGGAAAGTCAAGCTTCTCTTTTCAGTGACCTATATTCCCAATTACGCTCAATGTCTCCTGGAAAGAGTGACTATTTTGTCACTGTTGCCGACCTCCAAACTTCAGCCAGTGTCCTGTAGAAACTCAGTTTACCCACCACAGGAAAGCAGCTTCGGAGCCTCGAGCTGTTCTGACTTCCTGTGTCCAGGAGTGACGGCCTCCACCCACCTGAGCTTGCTAGTGTCCGAATTTTCATTCCTCAAACACACAACTTCCTCTCAAGGTCCTTAGTACCCTGCCCCACTTCCCATATTTGGCCACATACCTTAGTCAAGGTGATGGTGTGACCGAGATCGCCACTAGCAGACGGAAGCTCATGGTCGCCCTTCTGTTTCATACACTTGTTAGAAAGAAGCTGGTCAGCTGGAGTATGTTTTCCTGTGTGTGCGCGCATGTGCGTGGTTGTATCCGTGTGCATGTGGAGGTCAGAGGTCAACCTTAGGGATCATTCCTCAGGAGCATCTGCCTTGTTTGCTTTTTGTTTTGAAAAAGAATCTCTCACGGGACCTGGGGCTTGACAATTAGACTAGGCTAGACTAGCTAGCCAGTGAGCTTCTGGGACGCTGCCTGCATCACCTCACCAGTGCAGGGATTATAAGCATACACTGCAATGCCAATCTTTTCCCTTGAGTTATGGGGACAAATGTTCACACTTATGTAGCACGCATTTACTGACTGACCTGTTCCCCAGCCCTGGCGCTGGAATCTCCTCTAAAAACTTCTTCTGTTTAAAACACCTTTATTTAGTGGGCGTGTAGAGTATGTGGGCACCAGCCATAGTATATGGGAGTGGGTTCTTTTGTTCACTATGTGGGCCCTGGATCAAACATAGCTCATCAGAATTGTCAGCAAAAAGTCACCTTTACCTACCAACTCACGCTGGCTCTGCAGCTGCAGTCTTTCACAACAATGACCTCTATCCCCCTGTCTGCTTTCCCATCTTCAGTTCCATACAGAAGACATTAGGGGTGCTGGGACCGATGAAAAAGAAGCTGAGATCCCCAGGGCTCACCTTGCAAGGTAAGTTGCTGCGCACAGGATAATTGGCTCCTGTCATGTCAGGACTCTGGACCGCGGGGTTTGTCTCAGCTGCAGCCCTTATTCTAAGCAACACAGAGCTCCTCCTCCTCCTTTTGCCTCCTCTTTATTCCAACTCTTTTCTTCCCCACAGCATCTTTCATTTGTGGGACTCTTCATGCCAAACAGGCAAGATCTTTTTCCTGTCAATCTGAAGTATCTATCAAGACCACAAATGGGAGGTAATGCAAAGATAGATGACAATTCAAAAGCTTTTCACAGAATCCAGCGGTGGCAGCTACAAGGTTTGTCGACAGCTACTGTGGTGACCATACTCCTTGAGACATGTTTTCCTGCTTCTAGATGATCTTGTTTCTGTGGCCTTCTTTTATTATTTTAAAATTATATTTAATATAAATATACTATTATATAGAAATATAATGTATATAAATAAATATTATTATATTTTTAAAAATTTAACCTTTATTTCATGCATATGTCTTTTGCCTGCATGCGTGTCTGTGGACTACATGCATGCAGTGCCTATGGAACTCAGAAGAAGACATCAGATCCCCAAACTGGAGCTACAGACAGTTGGGAATTGAACTGGGATCCTCTGGAAAACCAGCCAGTGAGTGCTCTTAACTGCTGGGTTGAGAGGTCCTTTCCTCTGATGATTAGTGTCTTTAGGTACCTAGAGCTCTCATCTATACTTTCCTAGGCTTCAAACACCTTTTCAAAGCTTGCAAAAATAAGACTGTCATTTATAAATCATGTGGTGAATACCTAACTATCTACAGGACCATCCTCCTTGCTAAACTGAAGCCATCTTCAGGAGTTCCGCTGGGCCAGTTGACTGTTGAGGCTCCCTTGTAGAAGGAAGGTTGGGGAGGGTCATGGGACCGTTACCTGAGTATCTAGTCACACCTCCTAAAACTGCATACTGTTCTCCCTAATTTCATGTGGCCTCTTGCTGGGAAAGACTAAAAGATATGGGTGGGGAAGAGGTAGGAGGGGGAGCTCCGTCTAAGCTGCTGGCTCTGATAAAGACCTCCCAGAGCATCCTTTTTCCAGGGGTTACCACATTCCTGTAAGCAAACACTCACCCGTGTTCTGTAAGTCAGTCAGTAAACTTACTGATTTCCCAGAGTAAACTTTGCAGTTATACCTCAATTGTCATTTGGGACCTTAGGAGGTGGGGTAGACATTGTTTGTCACCGCCCCCAAAGGAATTTTAGCAATACAGGTCTCTCTCTCTCTCTCTCTCTCTCTCTCTCTCTCTCTCTCTCTCTTCTCTGTGTGTGTGTGTGTATGTATGTATGCATGTGCACATGCCCATGGGTGTGAGTCAGGGAACAAGGTAGCCTAGGCTGCTCTTAAACTTGATATACATATAGCTGAGGTTGTATACACAGAACCTTGAACTTGCGATCCCTCATCCTCTACCTCTTGAGTGCTGGATTACAGCATCTACCACCATACTCTGTTTAGGCTCAGGATTAAACTCAGTACTTGGTGCATTTACTTACCTCCCCCCCCTTTTTGGAGGTCATCATTATTACTATTTCCATGTGCCATTTTACAAACGAGAACTTAAGAGTTGAGAAGATTTGCCTGTCATATTGCTGGTGTCATTTGGAATTGTGTTTTAATGTCACCCCAAGGAGTATACTGCAAACCATCAGTGACTGGAAGTTATGGTGATGTCCTTTCTAGCTCCCCAGCCTGTGACTGACTCTGGGAGTGAGGAATGCAACAGTGTTTCCTTAATCCTTTCCAAGTACAGAAGGGTTGTAAGGGAGGTCCCGCTGCCAGCTGCCTCCTCCCCATCTTGTCTGTCTCTCTAAAGCAGCACACCCTGTGTCATGCCAGGAAGGTGGTGGCATCACTTTGTTTAGCTCTCCTCACTTTCCTTGGACTGCACCGCAGGCTGTGATACGTCTGCCCAACCTTCCTTCTGATCACTGGCTCAGAGTCACACTTGCCCTGTCATCCTTAGGGTGACATTCTAGAGTTGGGTAGGATGAACCTTACCCTAATGACAACTAATTCTCCTGATTATGTCCATGCTCCTGGATGAGTACATCTCAAATGTCCAACGCTGCCTCTGGTGACATAGTGGAGCTGATTATGCCTTCTCACAGAAGCTGAATTAGCAGGACTGGGTGCCCAGTCAGAACATCCTGTATCAGGGACTGCTGGATACTGGAGACACAGAAATAAAGACAAGAAAACCCCTACTCTAAATAAGCAATGAAAGTTAAATTTAAATAGCTAATTTTTTGAGCCTCTAGATACTAACCTTAGTCCCTAGAGCACAATATAACTCCTACCTGAAAGGTTGGAAACCAATGATGGAATGATGGATGGATATCTCAGCAGGCCCATGCAGAGGCATCTCTTTCCCCCGGAGGGACCAACCACACGATGGTATAGCATAGAATAGAGTTTATTCAGGGCATGGGGAGGGGAGCCAGGAGGGTAGTAGAGGCAGAGAGAGAGGGAAGAGGAGAGAGAGAGAGAGAGAAAGAGAGAGAGAGAACATGATCACGTGGAGAGAGGGGGAAGGGAAGGGGAGGGGGCAAGGGGACGGAGAGAAGCTAGAAGGAAGAGCTCAAGAGAGCAAGAGGAAGAGGAGGGGGCAGACTCCTCTTTTATAGTGGGCAGGCCTACCTGGCTGTTGCCAGGTAACTGTGGGAGGAGCATACCTGGCTGTTGCCAGATAGCTGTGGAGGTGGAGTTTAGACAGAATACTAACACTACCAAAGGCTTAAATCACCCTTTATAAATAGGAGTGGATGTGAAATTAGCATAACTCTTGTGACCTTTTAGGGTAATGTAGGAATAATCAAAGGAAAAGAAAAGGATAGTACATAATGGCAATCATCATGTCTCGGCCTTTAGAGTGCTGAGATTACAGGCACTGCTACAAGATCAAGGGATGACATGGCTCATCGGGTAAAGATGCTTGCTGTTAAGCAGATGGCTTGAGTTCCCGTGACCTACCTGGTAGAAGGATAGTGGAGAGCTTTTGGGGTCACTTCTAGGAATTTGGCAGGAACTTGACATTGGGCTAGGACAAGGAAGTAGGCTCAAGATAAATGCAGTTGAGGAATGTGTTCTTTGTATCTTGATGGGTCTTGTTAAGACCCTGAATAGAGTAATCATGGGACCTTTGTTTGTGCTTAACTACTCTATTTATGCATTAGGACTGACCTTATTGTTTGTATGTACCTAGAATGATATAAAAGCAAACTGAGGGGAAAAAAGCCCACTTAGCCTTAGAACTGGCTAAAGTCACGTTATAATGTTGTCTGTCTTCTTTTTTTCTAACCTCATTCCCTCCCTCGAGACCCTGTCACTGACTGAGATGGCTTTGTCAAAGGAGAGAACTGATTCCTGTAAGTTGTTCTCTGACATGCACTCACAGGAGCACACACACACACACACACACACACACAGAGAGAGAGACAAGAGAGAGAGAGACAGAGAGACAGAGAGACAGAGAGACAGAGAGATATTTATTGTTAAGGGGGGAATGAAAGGCCAACTTGGAGTGGGGACAAGAGATAAAGAGACAGGGAGGCAGGCAGAAAGAGAGAGACCTGAAGACACAGAAAGAGAGAGAACACAAGAGGACAATCCAGATGTCAGGACTTTTTAAGGGGAAAATACGAAATTGGTGGTGATAGTGAAAATGTGTCACATTTGGTGGTGGCTGGTGATGACGTGGCTTCTGATGCCGAGTCCCTGAGGGCAGGCTGAAGGAGCACTGATTTCTAACACCTGGGCCTCTGCATTTCCTAGTCTCTTATGAAGGGCCTTAAACTCTGCTCCAGGTCTCTACCCACGTACTGGGTCTGGAATCACTAAGAGTTCAACCATTTCCAGGACCTGGCAACTGGCAGTTTTCTCTACCACATTTTCCTGCTTCTTTTCTTCATCCCTCATGCTGACTCTTGTAACTTTAATTTTTTCAAACAATCTGCCTGCCTCTGCCTCCCAAGTGCTGGAATTAAAGGCATGTGCCACCACTGCCCGGCTCAAACCTTATTTTTAATGATTGTTCTTAAACACTTTAACTTCTCTTGTAGTGCACCACCCATCAGAGGTAGTAGAAAAGAAAGGATTTGGGGTTGGAGAGCAGACCTGTTTAAAAAGGTTATTTGGAGCCACTCCCATCTGTGTTGTTTCAAAATCGGTGGTTCAGTTCACAGGTTAGCAGGCAGTGGCAGCTCTATCCACTTGAAAACATTTCACAGATACACCAAGCAGTCCAGCTTGGTAGGGTCAGGTTGGTTAACAACATCAGTGACATGGTCTAGTAGAGGTAGCAAGGCCTCTCCCTCAGCTTGAGTCAGCAGAGGGACCCTCTCAATGTAAGTACTTAAACTCTGGACTGTAGAGATGGCTCAGCAGTTAAGAGCATTTGTTGACCTTCCAGACGACCCGAGTTAGGCAGGCAACTCATAACCACCTGTAGCTCTGATCCAGGGAATCCAACAGCCTCTTCTGGCCTCCATTGGCACACACACACTAAAAAAGAGTGTGTGTGGTGGGCTAAACTTCTTACTCTACCATTCTGGCTTCTCTCAATCTCTCTGCTCTCCATCTAGACCACCATGGCCAGGCTGCACCCGGTGTCACCCATTCTGTTGGATTACTCTGACTGTCTCACCTTTGTCCACAATTGCTGGCTGCAGTCACTTAAATCATAGCAGGTGTCTTGGGTTGCTAAGGCTGCTGAAACAATCAGCACAAAAACAGTGTTGAGGCAATAGAAATGCCTCTGGCAGGTCTGGAAGGTGGGAGTCTGAAACCAATTCTTCTGCAGGTGGGAGCTCCAAGATTTCCATGGGGGACATTTTGTTTGCCTCTTCTAGCTTCTGACAGCTGAAATGTCCCTTGTTTTTGACAGCGCAATACTAACCTCTACTTCCATCTTAATGGACTTCTACCTGTATCTCAGTATTCATGACTTTGGGCTCCTTTTTCTTAGATTCCAGTCTTTGAATTTAGGACCCATCCTGAACCCATGAACCATCTTGAATGAGAGAGAGAGAGAGAGAGAGAGAGAGAGAGAGAGAGAGAGAGAGAGATCTGTTGCATGATATGATCTTTTTGTGGCATACCTTGACCTGGACCAGCCAAGGTACTTCTGCCACTAAATGCTAACAGTCAGAGGTTTGGGGCTCGGGTGTCTGACAAAAACTTGAGTAGCAGATAGGCAAGAATAGAAGAATGTTCTAGAACTGAACTGTCTGACTTTGGTGAAGGAGAAGAGCAGTTCTCATTTCCCTGGGATCCCAAAAAGCCAGGAAAAATGAGGTTGTTTCAAGATGGCTCAGAGAATGTTCGATGTCTGGTGAGGAAGCCAGGCTCTTGGGTTTAGTTTTAAAGAAACTGAAGGCAGAGCTTCTGAGACCTAATCTTAGTAGCCAAGAAAACACAGGCCAGCAAGAATTCAAAATACTTCTCATTCTCTTCAGTTAAAAAAACCAAACAACACAACCCCAACACAGAGGAGAGAGATGCATTATTATTGCATGACAAAAATCTTAAAAATGTTCTCTCTACAGGAGGACAGCTGCTTTCCGTAATTAACCCTCTCGCACACACCCCTGCTCCTCAGCACCCACGGCTCTTTGTGAGAAACACCTGGACTGTGTTGATCACAACTGACAAGAGTCCAACTGTTACCGTGGAATTTACTGTGAATTTATATGGCGCCACACCTTCCTACTGCTGCTCCTGGCTGAACCCAAGCAGGAACGCTTGGCTCCTAAACTTCCCCACTACATACTAAACTTTCCTTAACACTGCAAGGGGTTGGGGGAGGGGGGGATATTCACTTCCCCTCCCGCTTTGGGTTTTTCAAGACGGGAGTTTCTTTGTGTAGTCCTAACTGTCCTGGAACTCACTCTGTAGACCAGGCTGGACTCAAACTCAGAGATTCACCTGCCTCTGTCTTCCGAGTACTGGAATTAAAGGTGTGCAACACAACTGTCTGGCTTCATTTTCCTTTCCTGGAATTCAAACTTGTATTGTAACCTGAGGACTCTCCTCTCTCGCTGCCTCTGTGTTTTCTCTGTCTTGGTTGCTTCTCCCATGCCTAATTCTCTTGGCACCAGCCTCTCTGAGGAGAAAGACTATGTATGCATCTTCCTTTGTTGCTTCTTGCCATTGTGCTCAGCCTTGCTCAAAGTAGTCACTGATCAAGTAGGAATGGCCAGAAAATGTTGATATGTCATCCTTTCTTAGTCAAGAAATTAGGACAGAAACGAAATATGCAGGTTCTGATGCAGGGTAAATTGGGGTTCTCTTTCGGAGTTCTTAATCTTATTAATAAAATAATTTAAGAATGGACCCAAATGGAAGCTCCAGGACAATTAGATTAGAGTTTAAAAGACCCTACCCCCACCCAGACAAGTGAGCTGTCTCAGCAACTTCCTAAAGAAAAGGAATGAGAGAGAGAAAGGAAAAAAACCATATTGTTTGAGCTGGTGGGGAGGTTAGAAGCACAGTGGACAAACAGTCATATGGTAGAGAACTGCAGAGAGAGTAAGGAGGCCCAAGTTGTTCTCGAAGTCCAAAGAGTAAGGGAAGACATACTTAGGGAAGGGACAGACAGAAGAAAGGGAAAGCAATGCTCTTCTGAACCACTTAGAAAAGTGGACAGACTTACAAAGCTGCCTGGCTTCAGTCTGGTAAGCCACACTGTGTTAGGGGTGGAGACTCTGGGAAGGAAAAGTACCACAGGTCATTAAAGGACTAATCATCCCTCCAAGCTTTTTAACGGAATCCACCTTCCTAAGGGTGGTCCCTTGGACAGGAAATTGACTCGCTCAACTGGAAATACAGGGCTCCACCCTGGCCAGCGACTATTCTCTTGCCTAGAAGGAGTTTTCTCTCTCTCTCTTTCTTTCTCTTTTCTTTTTTGTTTGTTTTTCGAGACTGGGTTTCTCTGTGTAGCCCTGGCTGTCCTGGAATTCACTCTGTAGACCAGGCTGGCCTCGAACTCAAGAAATCTGCCTGCCTCTGCCTCCCAAGTGCTGGGACTAAAGGTGTGTGCCACTACTGCCCGGCTAGGAGTTTTCTCTTAAAGGACCTTTACCACTCTGATGGTTCCTGGCCACTCCTTGTGGTAGAGAGTAAACAAATGCATTGTGTTACTCTCTTTCCACTCTGAGGAATTTTCAGGAAAAGATCAGACTCTCTTTTTCAGTCAGGTGTGGTGGTACATGACTTCAGTCCCAGCACACTACATGAAGAGACCATGTCTTTTAAAAAAAAGAAGAAGACTGTCTACATTAGGAAACTACTAGTAATCTATTAGACAACAATTTAACCAACCCTTTTTGGCTGCCATGAATCATGTTAAACATTATGCATTCCTCCCATTTAAGCCACGTAACTCATGACACAAAGCTACTCCCGCTTAGTACAAGTGGGAATTGAGGTTGTTGTCCAAGATCACACAGAAGTAACTGGCAGAGATGACCTTATCCAGATGTTCTAACACCAGATGACTGGACTCTTGTCATGGAAAGGAAGTAAAAACTCAAGAGTTTCCCAGGCTTCCCTCCCCACCATCATGAAGGGGACCAAGGCTCTGAAGTAAATTGCCCAGTTTTTGCCAGGAAACTAGAGCAGAAACTAGGTCTACAGCTGGACATCCTCCAGATTTTTATCTCTGATGGGTAAAACAAGAAAACTAGCCAGGCCATGGTGGTGCACGCTTTTAATTCCAGCACTTGGGAGGTAGAGGCAGATGGATCCTACACAGCAAATTTCAGAACAGCCAGGGCTACACAGAGAGACCCTGACTTTACTCAGCCCCACCCCCCAAAGAACACTAATGACAGAGCTGGGTGACTCCTGCCTCTTGTGGAGAAACCACCCAGCCCCTTGCAAAGGGGTAAAGACAGAGAAGCCCGGAGCGTGTTGGTGTTGAAAAGAAAGTCCTGGGATAGCTCAACCCTCTTCCTGGGCCCACCCACTGTAAGATGGGATTTGCAACAAGATGAGATCTAAATAATATGGATTTGTAGGACTATGTGCCCATGGATAGGAGAGGAGAAAAAGAGGAGCAGAGACTTGTATGCTTTGTCTCCCCCAAACTCATGTTTAATCCCAGCCACACGTTGATCGTGTCAAGAGAGTAGGAACATAATCTGACCATAGTGCACAGAGCCTTTTGAAAGTGAGTTCTTGAGGTGGAGCCCCATGATTGGATCCTGGTGGCTTTCTAAAGAGGAAACCATACTCATACAGACTCAGGGCATACTGGGTAGATGGGAATTAGATACAACTGAGGAAAACGGATCTTGGTAGCTGTGTTTTCTCTCAGTCACAATACCCTTTTGTGATTAAATATCACTGAAGCTGCAGCTATGTTCTGGTTATATCAGAAGTTAAGGCAATTTTACAGATGTTGCATCAGTGAAGGAGACATCAAGTCATTAGGTTATCATTTGCTCTGTGGTTTGATTGCCAGATCCACAAAACAACCACCATGGAAAATATCCCTTGCCCCTGCAAATCCCACAAATACACAAACTCCCTGTCCCTCCCATCAAACCAGACTAATAAAATCAAATGAAGAATGGCAGGGAGAAAAGATTAGCTGTAATTAGGTATAATTAGACTCGCTGTATTCGACTTTCAGCTGAGCGGTACTTAAAGTTAAATAAAGAAAATATTCCTTGCTTTCCTGCTTACCCAGACCAGCCAGGAGGAGGAACCAAGTACACTGCCTAGAGGAAACCAGACTGGAACAGAACCTGAAAGCATGTACAGGAATCGAAAACCTGCAGGCTCATGCAGTTGTTGCCTATTTGTTAAATCAATTCAACTTTACCAGTTCAGTTTGAGAGCTTCCTATCTGTTAGGTTGCTTTAAATTTTGGGCAGAGCCAGCCACCAATAGTCCCGCCTTCAATATCTGCAGAGTAAATCATAATAGGATAACACATGCTCTGCTTCAGGAGTTAAACCTCCCAGAAACTCTGAAACAAGGGAGTCCCACTGCCCTCACCTGTGAGAGAAAAAATGAAATAAAGGAGGAGAGACATGTCTACTCCTAAAGTGTGGAGAAGACATTTATTGTAAAGACTTATCTCTACAATATCCCCTAGGAGAGAGCAGGCAGAGGGAAGAGTGCAGGCTAGACATAGCCAGCACACTAAACTGGACCTGAGAGGAGAGAGGATGGAGAGCAAGAGAAGAGCTACTAACAACGATGCCAAAAGAGACCTGTGTCACCAAAATGACTGGATTATATAAGGATCAGGCCAGGGGGTGGGGGGATTGGAAACCCAGCCCCTCGCTGGGTGGAGCCACAGGTAATGGGATGCTGGGAGAGTTGGCATGCATCAGCTTTGACATGTTAGCCACTAGTGGTACTGAGACTTAAGGACCCCCAAAGTCTCAATAGTAGACATGCCCAACTCTTCATAGTTTGATTTGCCACTATTCCTCCAAAAGTTGGAGATGTAACCAAACTTAAGTGCATGTGTGTGAATATGAACAATCAGGATTTTTTTTTTTTTTTTTTTTTTTTTTTTGAGGCAGGGTCTCACTATGTAGCCCTGGCTGGTCTAAGAACTTCCTATGTAGACTGGGTTGGCCTCAAAACACACAGAGATCCTCCTACCCCTGGTTCCCGAGGGCTGGGATTAAAGGTGTATGCTACCATGCCAGGCCCCCTTTTCTTCCACTGTTGCTTCTTATCTTCTCATGTATGTTCTAAACACAGAGCACTACTCAAATTCTCCCAAAGACAGCCCCTTGCCTACCTCTCTAGATTATTATGGTCCTTAAAGTAGGGTCAAGAGCTCTCTCATCTGGTGCCCAGCAGATGTAGGTGGTCCTTGCCCAGTCAGGAGACTTCAGACCTTGGACTTTCAGTTTCTGTCTCTGTTGAGGGAAACAATTCCTGATCTAAGAAACACAACTTGTGGTCATGGTTCAAGTTCTTGGCACATAGGAGGCTCAAAAATGATTATTCAGTCACGTGGAGTGGTGTACATCTTTAATCCCAGTACTTGAAAGGCTGAGGCAGGTGGATCTCTGTGAGTTTCAGGCCAACCTGGTCTATATCATGAGTTCCAGGCTAGTTAAGGAGACCATACCTCAAACGTATAAATATAAATAAATAAATAAATAAATAAATAAATAAATAAAATGACATTAACTTTAAAGTCTCAGGCCAGAATTTGAACTCTATGGGAGTCCTGCAGTGAGGTAGATCTAGGAAGGGTTAATAATCAACTCTGGCCGGGTTTTTTGTGGCTAAGAATGAGAAATATGCACCTTGTACTTTGCCTTAAAGACCTGCCACTTAGCTGGGTAAACAAATGGAAAAGCATTAATCGAGTTTTCAAAAGCACTGAAGCAGCGATTCTTAGATTTTAGCATCCGAACTGACTAAAGGGCACTTGCTAAGAGGTCAGCAGCCCCACCCACCCCCACGCTCTGATTCAGTAGGTCTGAGTCCAAGCATTTGGCCCTTAGTTTACTTTTCCTACTTCCTCCCAGCTAATGCCACAGCCGCTGTGTTGACAAGATTCTCTTCTTGACCAAACTTTGGTCAGGCTCTACAGAGCATCCTTCTGAATAGAACTGACCTTGGCTCCCAGGCCCTCTCTTCTAGAGGGTAGCTTTGCCAAAAATCCTGCTAAGTCAGTTATGCCAGAATCTTCCACCCTTGATAACGGATCACTCTCAATATTTGATAAGGTTCCTCTTCCACTGTCCCCCAAATGACATCTGAGCACCCCGGCTTGCCTTCAGCAAAGCATGCATTAAGTTTGTCAGACTGTTCCTTACCCTTGTGTTCCCTTGTAATTTTCTATCCATTGAACTCCCACCCCAATAAATCTTGTCTTTGTTGTATTGAGGGTTGAGGCCAGCCTCTCTCCCTACTGTAAAACCCTGTTGAGCAGCGGTCCTTATTCTAGCACAACAGTCTCTAAAAGTTTACTTCACCCTTCTGTGTCTTGTCACAAACTTTAAAAACATCAAACAACTTGTGTATCAGAGTTTGGGTGTGCACACGTGGAAGTCACAGGACAACATGGGGTGTCAGTGGTCCCCTTTATTTGTGTGAGGATTGGGTCTCACTTGCTGCTGCCAGGCTGGCTGGTCCGTGAGCTTCCTGGGATTCTTTTATTTCTGTCTGCTCTCTCACCTAGGCAACCTCTCAGTAAAGACACTCATTAGTCTGGCTTTCCTGAGTTTGGGGACCCCAGCTTTGGTTCTCATACTCATGTTGGCAAAGGCGGTTAAAGAACCACTGAGCCAAGTAGGTCCCCAGCTCTCCTCCTCTTTTTTTTTTTTTTTTTAGTGCAAATAGTTTAATCTGTACTCCAGAAATTCTATCTCCTCCTCTTTAAGAGACCCTCTCTGGAGCACAATACTCAGCTCACAAAACATTTCAGTCTTGACTCCATACAAACCTACTTCTGTTCTTGTGTATTTCATCTGTGAAATCTGGATATAAATTAGGTCAAGGCTAAGTTGTAAGAGCAAAACCTGGTACAGCATTTGATAAAAGTTGGTTAGAGCTCATTATCTATTCATTTTGGGGAAGTGGGTCGACGAAGTCTGGGGTTTAGATGGCTAACGCAGAGCAAGGAATGAAGTCCTTGTTCTGTGCAGCCACACAGGCACAGAGCTGAGAGGCAGGTATTTTCTAGCACACCCTACAGGACCGCCTTGAGCCTGAACACAAGCCTGTGACTGCTAGGAACTTTGATGCCTGCGACGACGCGCAGGCGCAGACCCGCTATGGCCACGCTCTCTGCGCATGCGTCCTGAGGTGCGGCGTGTGGCACGCTGGCAAATTAAGAAAAAAAAATGGCGGCGGCGATTCGGATTCGGGCGGTGGCGGCTGGAGCGAGGCTCAGCGTTCTGAATTGCGGCCTCGGCACCACGATCCGCAGCCTTTGCAGCCAGCCGGTGTCAGTTAACGAGCGCATCGACAACAAGCGCCATGCCGCGCTTCTGGGAGGAGGCCAGCGCCGCATCGACGCGCAGCACAAGCGAGTAAGTCCCGGGCGCCAGCGCGTCCCGCCCCTCCGCTCGCGACCTATCACAGCGCGCCGGGCTCGCGGCGCCTGAGCCTCCCAGCCAATAGGCGTGTTGCCTGAGAGGGGCGTGGCGAGAACTTTCACCTGGAGAACCTAGAGCACCCTAGGGTGTCAGGAGACAAGGACGAGCACCTGCACACTTGGGGAGGTCCCCAGGCGGTGGTGGTGGTGGTGGGCATTGATCGGATAGATGGATATGACCCGTCTCCAGCTGCGCTCCACTTAGCAGCTGTGAACTTTTGGGAAAGCTGGTCTTTAGAAAGCATCTTAGCCAGAATAATGCCTTCCACATTTGTTAGAAGAAGATTGCTTCACTATTCGTCCACAGGTTCTGAATTTAAAAGACCGAATTGTTCTCCCGCTGCCTGAAAGAGTTTATGGCAGGTCTTTATTCCCCTCTCCACGGTGGAAACAGTAAAACCGAGGCACGAAGTGTTAGAAAAAAACTTGGTTCCGTTCACATTAACTTGGCGTGGGGTCTCCGTGCATGCAGGGGACTTGTGACGCCTGTGCCCGAGGAAGTCAGATCCGCCTCTTGAGAGATTCCTGTATTTGCCGTAGGAAGCAGGTGAACTTTCTATAACCTTGCAGGCTACTCTGCCGTGAGCAGCCGAGGCACTAAATCACTGCCTGGATTTTCAGGAATCACATTTGAGTTTCTTCTGCCGAGGTCATTTAGTAGCAGGAAAAAACAAGCTGGAAGAGGTGATCCTAGACTTGAAGCCAGACTTGCCCAGTGTGTCCTTGACTCATGTGTGAGTCCAGACAGAAGACTGGATGAGTTAACCGGAAGGTCCCCTAAGGGAAGCGCTCCCTGTGAAGGGCATAGAAGTCCTACTCAAATGTGTGAAAATCTGGGTCTTAAGTCTAGATCAAATGTTGATTCAGATGTCCTGAGTTACGTTTGAAACCCCTCAAGGATAATATTCCTTTGACACTTAGGGATGTAAATGTGGTTGAAGGTTTGTAGTGAGCCATAAGCCCTCTCTCCCTTGGGGTCCTGCTGAAGGGCTATTAAGTTTCCTGGGAAAGCCTGTTGCTGTTCCCTGGTCTCTCTCTTGGGGCAGGCACCCTGCTCAGTTGCCTGTTCCTCCCCAGGCAGATCCTGATGCTCTTAGATTAAGGCCTTTGGAGCTGTTTTCTGCTGTCAGAGCTTATTTAGTGGGAGGCTGATTTGTGTTCCCTTTAAGCAAATTAAGTTTTTCATTATGTCCATGAGTCAGATGTCCTAAAAGAGGATCAGAAAGTATGAATATTTTAAAATTTATCAATCTGTCTATCTATCTATCTATCTATCTATCATCAATCTATCAATCTATCCTGTATGTATGTATCTATCTATCTATCTATCTGCATAGTTGTTAGATTGAAAGTAAATTTGTTTTCCACAACCTCATTGGCTTTCACTGTTTTCTTAGAATAACTAATTTAAAATTAAAATTTTTTTCTTGTTTGTTTAATGTGTATTTGTGTTGCTTTCTTGACACAGTAGGCCAAGGAATTTACAGATTTAAAGTTTTGGGAGCCTACGACATGGAGGCTCTTGGTAGATTGAGGATTCAACTTCATCTGAAAGGAGTATTCAGTTTTTGAGTTAGGATCTCATGTAGCCCAGGTTGGCCTTGACTTTTCTTTGCAGCCAAGGATACCGCTGAGCTTCTAGATCCCTCTGCTTCTAACCCCCATCCCCCAGCTCTGGGATTGTAGGCATTTACGAAAAACCTGTGTCCCAGGCTGTCCTGCCAGCACATCTTACCTCCGTGTTAACTTGGTCTGTGGAGACATCACCAAGGGATCCTGTGTTGTAGGGAAAGCTGACAGCCAGAGAGAGGATCAGTCTCCTGCTGGATCCTGGTAGCTTCGTGGAGAGCGACATGTTTGTGGAACACAGATGTGCTGACTTCGGAATGGCTGCTGAAAGAATAAGGTGTCTTTATCTGTTCCAGGGGGTGGTGTGGACACTTCCCACCAGAGCAAAGATCTCAGACCCACTGGAGAAGTACTGAGGGGGCCTTTGGGTCCTCTCCTAGCTTCCTCTTGGTCTGCAGATGACTGCGGGTGGCTGTTTATTCTGGGCAGTGTAACTCAGGTTCAGTTTCCAAGGCTCAGGTTACAGATTCCATTCCTCATCATACAGAATGATAAGTTTGGAAGGAGGATCATGAGATATCATTCAGATGGGTTCCGAGAACCAGGCCCTCACCTAAATGCAGGCTAGTTGTTGTTTTGATATTTCTTAAGTTTGAGCCTATGTTTAGGTTTTTTTTTTTTTTTCAATTTGTCTGACTGTATCACACAGGCTGCCTTAGAGCTTTACATAGCCCAGGCTAGCCTTGAACTCATGTACCTCTTGGCTTTAGCCTCCTGAGTGGACTCACAGACATACACCACGCACCTCTGAGTCTTTGAGGTCAATAAAACCAGATTGCCTTTCATGGGTGCGTGGAGCTCTTTGGATTAACTTTTGGTCCAATTTTCTGTATATCTGCTGTCTCTCACCAAAGATGTAAACTCAGCAGGCTCTATCTAAGTCATTATGGGCACGCTGATGGTGGAGTTTCCATGAAAAGAGTGGGTTTGGGTAGGGATTTGTAACTTTGGAACAGCTGCTATACAGGTGTTCTCTCTCTCTGGATGTTACGTGTAGCTAAGGCTGGCCTCAAGCTTGTAATGATTCTCCCTCCTTAGTTTTTGCTGGGATTCCAGGCATGTGCCACATGCTAGCTCTGCTGTTTCCTTATGTGTTCATCTCAAGAGTAAATGGCCGGGTGGCCCTCTTATAGTTATTTTGCCTTTCTTTCAAATTGTTTATTTATTTATTTTGGTGTACTGGGAACTAAACCAAACTTTGGTTTTTAGTTTGAACCTTCTTCAAACCAAACCTTAGAGAATCTGGCGTTTTGTTTTTCACTAAGGCATGATGCCAACTTGACTGTAAGAAGTATTTGGGCCTGGCAGTGGTGGCACATGCCTTAAATCCCAGCACTTGGGAGAAGCAGTCAGATCTCTGTGAGCTCGAGGTCAGTCTGGTGCACAGAGCTAGTTCCAGGATAGCTAGGACTACACAAAGAAATCCTGTCTCGAAAAAGAAGAATTTGAGTTTTTTTTTAACCTTTATTTTTCTATTTCTCTGAAAGTTTCCTGGAGATAGCGTGGTCACAGGACGGGGCCGAATCAATGGACGATTGGTTTATGTCTTCAGTCAGGTATGTCTAAACTTCAGGAAATAAAGCTCACTTCCAAGGTAGAGCCAGGGACAAAACATGTGAAAGAAAACAATTTGGGGAAATCTTGCTTAGAGTTTGGGGCATATGACAGATTTTCATCTTTCTTTCTTCCTTCCTTTCTTCCTTCCTTCCTTCCTTCCTTCCTTCCTTCTTTCTCTTCCTTCCTTCTTTCTTTCTTTCTGTATTCATATGTAGTCTTTTTTAAAAGATTTGTTTATTAATTTTATGTATATGAGTACACTGTTGCTGTCTTCAAATACACCAGAAGAGGGCATCAGATCCCATTACAGATGGTTGTGAGCCACCATGTGGTTGCTGGGAATTGAACTCAGGACCTCTGGAAGAACAGTCAGAGCTCTTAACCACTGAGCCATCTCTCCAGCCTCATATGTTCTCTTAATGCTGTTTTCGTTTTAGGAAGGAAGAGGCCTTTGTCTTTGTCTGGAAGGTGTTGACAGGGCAGTAGACTTGTGTGAAGTTGTTCAAACAATGAGTTGATTCTTCTGACTGTGTTTCGTGGCTGTGGGGCATGGAGTTCTGGACTGTAAGAAGGATCCAGGTGCAACCCAAGTGGAAAAAATTGATTCTTAAAAGCATAGGTCTCTGAGCTCTGGGCTTTTTTGAAAATACCCAAATACATTTTGTGCGTTCCATCAAGAGAGATGAAGCTGTACACTGAGACATGAGGTAGACCTTGTAGGCAGAATCCTACACAAATTGTATGTACATGTGCAAATTGTTTTTTTTTTTAAATAGTATTTTATGTGTATGGGTGTTTCCCTGCTAATATGTCCTTGTACCATGTGTATGCCAGAAGAGGGCATCAGAATTGCTTTGGATCTGGAGTTACAATTGGTTATGAGCACCAAGTGGGTGCTGGGAATCAAACCTGGATCCTTTGAAAAAGTAGTCAGTTTTCCTAATGGCTGAGCCATCTCTTAGCCCTGCATGTCCAAAATGTTAATCTCTAGAAGTTGTGTGTTACCTGATATGGTAAAGAAAAATCAAGGTTCTGATTAACTGACCTTATGGTAGTGTGTCCTGGGTTGCCCAGGTGGCCAAATGAAATCACAAAGGTCTTTAAATGTGGAGGAGGGGACTCCACCTGCAGTATCTGACTTTGAAAATAGAGAAGAATCCTATGAAAGCAGCAATGGGAGCCATCTCTAGAGGCTTAGGAAAGAGAACAGACTGCCCTTGAAGCCTCCTGAGAGGTCACAGACACCTTGACCTCAGCTGTAGTCCAGTGAGGCCCCTGGGGGGAACTTGTAAACCACAGAATTGGAGAATAATGTTGTCTTAAGTCATGAATTTGTGTTACTTTGTTAAAGCAGCAATAGAAGCAGGATATTTCTTGTGCTATTTCATAATAGATTTTTTTCTATTTGGGTCAGCCGAATGTTGAAGTTCAGATTTTTTTTTCTTTCAGTTTTTAAGAGCTGGGCAAAACATAAGAAGGCAGCACAGAAATGATAAGACAAATAGTGTTTCCTGGCCATGTCTGACTACTTAAAGCCAGTGCAGAAATTCAAATAGCGCATTTTTGCTGAGCACCTTCTCTGCTCATGGAGTAAGTGCGAGAGAGGAAGAGGGGGTGGAGATGATGATGGCAGGGCTCTCATTTCGAAGACGCCAATTCATAGGTAGAATGGGGCAGCACAGGTGACCACAGAAGGGTAAGAGAGATTCAGGCAAATGCTTTGGACCACAGAGGAGCCTTTCCAGGTTTGAGGACATGATTAGGAAAAATGGCCATTCAAAAGAGGTTGGGTACCAGACTTGGGGTGTGATGAGCCAGCTTCTTCACTGTGATCTCCAGGATACTGACACAGGTAGGTTTCCTGGGGTGTGGTCCTCCTTCCCTTGGTCGCTGGCCATCAGGATGCTCTAAGGAGATGGGAGGGCGGGCGGAGCCAGCAGGGCAGAAGAGGGCGGAGCCAGCAGGGCAGATTCAGTACTCAGGCTTCTAATCTCTGGTTTTCATCCTCACCTTTGCCTTCTTTTAGGCCAGTGACCCTGAGTCTGGATGTTTTTGTTTGTTTGTTTGTTTTTAAGAGGAATAGCCTTTCTCCTCTTAAGGTGAAGGAGGGGCTCCCTGAGTTCTCTTAACATAGGCTTACTCTTGATTAAATGTCCACCTTCCTTATCCTGGTTCCTCCTTGGTGTCCCCTCTGCAGGTGTATTTCCTTCCTTCCTTCCTTCCTTCCTTCCTTCCTTCCTTCCTTCCTTCCTTCCTTCCTTCTTTCCTCCCAGTCATGTGGTATCTTTGTGACTCCAGTTCCCCTGGGCTAGCCTGCTGTTATCCCTGGACTAACCTGCTGCTATCCCTGGATTATCCTGCTGCTATCTCTGGGCTAGCCTGCTGCTGTCATCTTCATGCTTATAAGACACCCCTGGTGTGAAGTTTTCAGAAACAAGGATTGGGAGGGTCTGGGGACTCCAGTTGCCTTTCGTCTTCCTCCTCCTTTTTCAGAATCCATACTTCCTGGAAGTACCAGTGTTTGTCTGACACTGGTAGAATCTAACAGGGTTGATCCCACTTGAGCTACTACCTCAGAGCTCTGAGCCATTCTGTAGAACAAAGACTAAGTCTTTGAACCCCAATCCTACACAAACTCCCTTTAAGATATTTTATTAACTAACTTGGGGAATAATCTATGAATTAGAGAGGTTTTTGTTTTTTTTTTTTTTCTTTTCTATTTTTTGATCATCTGACTCTCCTTTACCAGTGTGGTTTCCCATTTCTTCCCATTGGGTCTTCGACTCTGCCTCGTCATTATGGTTTACGTGATGCTTTAATTGTTTTTCTTTTCAGGATTTTACAGTTTTTGGAGGCAGTCTGTCAGGAGCACATGCTCAAAAGATCTGCAAAGTAAGTATTTACGGTTGAAAAGAAACCCAGTGCTTCCACCAGTTTATGTGGCACATGCTGAGTGTTCTGGGCGTGCAGTGAATGGAGCTGGTTAGGAGCTGGAGCAGATCTGTACAAGATACGGTTCTGGACCAGAGGGGCTCTCAGCTCATTTCTTAAAGTATTCTTGTACCCACATTCATTCCATCTGTTCTGTTCTCTTCCCCTTCCCCTTCCTATCTTCCCTTAGCTCCCTGCCTTCCTCTGCCCCAATGCTGGGATTATATGTGTGAACCTGTCCTCCTGACGACCCCCACGTTTCTCCATGCACATAATAACACCTAAGGTTACAAGGCTTGAGGACTGGGAGTTGGTACAGTGGGTGTGAGTACCTGGTGTGAAAACAGAAGGACCTGAGTTCCAATCCCCAGTTCTTGCATAAAAGTCAAGTGTGACCACATGTGCTTGTAACCCCAGCTTTTGGGGAATAGGCAGATTCTGGAAGTTTGCTGGTGGCCAGCATAGCTAGAACAGCGAGCTTTGGGTTCATCGAGAGACCCTGTCTCAAAAGATTAAGGGTAATAGAGGAGGATACTCGACATTCTCCTTGGCCTCTGTCTGTGGGAGTGAAAGCATTCAAAAACACATCTGTAATATATGTTGTTGTTGAAATTTTAAGAAAGCGTTTCTTTATGTAGTCCTGGCTATTCTGGAACTTGCTCTGTAACTTGCGCGCGCGCCACACACACACACACACACACACATGCCAGTTAATTTTGATATGCCTTTGCTAGCACTTTTAATCCTTCCCGAGGCTAGCAAACACTTTCCTCCGGTATTCTGGAGTTAATATCCTTTAAAATCTATATTTCATCTCTGCTACTCCAGACCCAGTTGGGGAAGCAGCCACTAGAGCCACTTACTTGAATTCTTATATGGCTAGCCTGTCCTATGCTCCTCTCGTGGTGATTCCCTTCTTCCTCTCTTCTCTCTCCCCTTCAGTCCACCTGTCTTTGCCTCCAGAGTGCTGGGATTTAAGGTGTGTACCACTATGCCTGCCTCAGTAATATATGTACTTATTAGTGCATTCTTTAACAAGACTTAGCAGTGAATCTTTTAACTGGTATAATTGAACCAAGGCTCAAGTGAAAACATTTCTGGAGCTCAGCAATTTTAATGTAGCAGAAGCTTCTGGTTTCTAATAATGGCAAAGGCACAGGTGTGAGTTCATAAGTAAAGGAAGCGTTGGACACTGTCTAGAGTTCCTACAGGTGAAAATGTAAACTTTTTATAACCCAAGTTTGTAGATCATATATGCATTCACAGCCACCTTGAGATTCTGGGAATCCCAAGAAAAAATGTAGGCAGAGAGTCCAGGTGCTAAAATGTAAAGAGCAGCACAAAGATTGTATGATATAACAGTAGTATTTTCTTTTATAAAAAGGATTTGGTTATTTTTGCCTATATGTATGTCTGTGTACTGTGTGTGCCTGGTGCCTACAGAGGCCAGAAGAGGGTGTTGCATCCCCTAGAGCTGGAATTCAGATGGTTATGTGCTGCCCTGTGGATTCTAGGAACTGAATTGGGGTCTTTTGCAAGAGCAAGTGCTTTTAACCACTAAGCCATCCCTTCAGCCCCTGCACGAAGGTTTAAAAAACACTCTGGAGGGCTGGGCTTAGAGTTCTGTGATAGGACACGTGCCTAATGTGGGCAGACCTTAGAGTCAATTCCGAATTCTGCTGAAGAAGAAACTCGAGCACAAGCAGAACCTCAGGCAGCCAACCAAACAAGGAAAGCTCCTAGATACAGCATACTAGGCTGAGATGGTCTGAAGAGTAGTGATGTCATTGCTAGTGTCTGGAGAATTTTGGAAGTGACATTGAATTATTAATAGCTGGGTAAGTTTCCCTCCATAATAGAGCTACCTGGATTTTAGACATGTGTTACTCTAGAGACCTTTACCCAATTCATTCCCTTTTTTTTTTTTTTTTTTTTTTTTTGGTTTTTCGAGACAGGGTTTCTCTGTGTAGCCTGGGATGTCCTGGAACTCACTCTGTAGACCAGGCTGGCCTTGAACTCAGAAATCTACCTGCCTCTGCTTCCCAAGTGCTGGGATTAAAGGCATGTGCTACCACTGCCTGGCTATACTATATTTAAAACTGTAGCAAAATTACAGTTATGAAGTAGCAATGAAATAATTTTTTGGTTGGAGGTCACCACAACCTGAGAATCTGTATTAAAGGGTCACAGTGTTAGGAAGGTTAAAGAGCCACTATTAAAAAGAGACACCCATGTGCCCCTCTTCGGCTACTGGACTGTTTAAAGAATGGGCTACAAGAAATGTAAACTTCCTATGAATATCCTAACTGAGAGAGAAATGGCTGAAACCCTGGTGGCATCCAGAGGAAGACTTTGTCTCCTGGCATAACAGGCTTCAGACCTTAGCACAACTAATTCCATGATGGAAGTGCCAATCAGGCTGTAAAACTCGAACGTAGACAGCACCACCTGACAAAAAAATGAAAACAGACCTAGTCTATCAGAGTCCATAGTACTGGAAAAGTCTCTAAATGTACTAATCTTGCTTTTTGTAGTTCAGCTTCTGGCTAAATGTTCTTGTTAACTGAAGTGTGTCACCCAGAATATGTTTTTTGTGCTCAGGGCTACACTGGGATCCTGAACACCCAGTATAGTCAACAGCCAGCTAATAAAGACTTTCTGTAGGCTTAAACCCATGTCCAAGCAGTCTTCTCTTGTGGATATCCCACAATACTGGAGAAAGATTCACAGCTCATCAGATGACCTTGAAGAAAGACTAGGAGCTGGGTGGGGACTTGGGGGGTGGAAGCCATATCTTGCTGAACTGTTCTGTGATGCATACCCTGTAGTATTGCCAGGGACCCTTGAGGATGGACTTAGGATGGATAGATTCTGGATCCCTTTGTCCTTCTTCCCTATGTGGCCACACTGAATAAATCTCCCCTTTCTGCTTTTCACTATTCATTTGGCTCTTTTAATGGGCTATTGAGGATGGGCAGCTGGACTTGGCTTGTCAGGGCACAGGCTGTGTCCCCTTGGTCTGGTGATGTCCACCAAGACATAAGCCATCTCCTTAGCCCAGCAAGGGGTTTTGTCATTGCTGGTTTTGGTAACCAGAGCAGATGTCTCATATGATTTTCTCTACCATTTTAGATCATGGACCAGGCCATAACAGTGGGGGCTCCAGTGATCGGGCTCAATGACTCCGGGGGCGCCAGAATCCAGGAGGGGGTGGAGTCCTTGGCTGGCTACGCAGACATCTTCCTGGTGAGCAACCTATTAACAGAGTTGCCTCTGTAAGTGTGTGCTGGTGCCTGTCTCCCCACGTTGTCCCCTGCCCCATCCTCCCTCCGCAATGTCTCCTGTGTCACTGCCACAGTGGGTGGGATGAAGGTTAGGATGACTGGCCAAATGGACTGCAAAAGCCTGCTCTTTGTTCTTGAGAGAGGGCCAGTTGTTGGATGAATAATTAGTTCAAGGTTATTCATGAGGAGAGAGAACTTGGAAATATTTTCTTTTCTATCTATCTATCATCTATCATCTACCTTTTTTACACAAGAGCGAGATGGTAAGGAATGTTAAAGTAACCGATTTGTTAGAATTAAGATTTTTTTTTTAAAAAAGCACCCTTTATTTTTTAAACATTAGGTACTATTTGTTATACAAAGTTTAAACAGTAATACAAAGAAGAAAGAAATCTTTCCAAATCTTATCATCAGGCACTCTTGGAGGGCATCATTTTGGATACCTGCACTATTTGACTTGTGAGATATCTGATGAGGGAGACGGGAATGGGGATCTGATAGGAGAGAGAGGAGACAGCAGTTTCTAGTCAGCCTGGGCTATCCTTCCCTCTCCTTCAGAATGGCAAATATTTGTCCCTGGTCACTGCCCTTTATGATCCATCAAAATGTTTGTGTGTGTGAGATCCTCGGTAAATTGTAAGTGTATGTGTGTTACTTGAAAGGCTACCCAACTTTTGTGTGATCTAAACATGCTTTTTAATCTTTGCTCCAGTTCTGAGGTTAACCCACGGTGGAAAACATTAGTTCAGTGGTTGCCTGTCCAGTGCAGGGAGCTCAGGAAGGTCTTCACGTCTCATAGTTTGGAAATCATGTCTGTGTTATATAGGGGGGAAAAAGGCTCCTAGAGAAGTGGCCACATTTTAGAGTGTGGCTAGTTTTGGGATATCATCTGGTAGCTGTTTAAGCTATGGGGCTCTGGTTGCTGCTGTTTCCAGGAACCCAGCCTTAGCAACTTTGAGATCTGTGGTGTTGAATGCATTGTTTGTAACACCTGCTTGTCACAAGACCGTGCCATTCATTACTGCTATGTTGTTACTTTCTTGTAACTTTTAATTGTGATGTAATTTCAGACCTGTGGGAAACTTGAAACAAGTTTCAAGATCTGTCCTGTGCCCTTTAACCAGATGTGCTGCCCCCACTCAATGTATCATTCTCTCTAGAAAAACATATTTGCATATTACATTATTTTGAAACATTTGAGGGCAGGTTGGTGATACTTAGCTTCTTTTAGCTCTTAAGTCCTTCACTGTGTATTTCCATGGGAACATTAATGTAATATATGTTCAGTATATATTTCCAGAATATAAATGTAAAAGGAGATGTAACATTGATCTGTTATTAATATCCATAGTCTTTATCTAGTGTCCTCAACAAAGCCCTTAATAGCTTCTTTTCCTTCACTTTTCCACCCTTTCCCCTTTCTCCTCTTGTCTTCTCTTTCCTCTTTTCCTCTCCCTGCTTCTCTCTCTCCTCCTCTTCCCTTTCTCTTCCCCACTCCTCTCTCTTCTATCCTTTCCCACCTGTCCCTTCTCCTACCTCTTTCCTCTCCTCTCCTCCCCTCCTCTCCCCTTTCCTCTCCCTCTTTCTTTAACTTTTGTTCCTGACCTGGAATGAACCTGATTGTCATACCTCTTTGTTTTCTTTCTTTGATTTGGGGCAGTTCTGTAGTCTTTGTTTTTCACGACCTTAGTTTGAATTTTTTTAAAAATTTTTTTGTACTGGGTCTCACTGTATAGGTCCAAGTTGACCTGGAGCTTGCATAGTCTAGGCTAGTTTTGAACTCACAGAGAACTCCCGGTCTCTGCCATCCACATTCTAGGAGTAAAGACTTGTGCCACTGTACCTACCCTGACCTTGACATTAAAAACCAAGCAAACAAAACCCCCACGTTTATTGACGTTTAACTAAAAAATTAAAAAAATCCACCTATGGTGACATGCAGTTCAATGCGTTAAACATCATGTTTCTGTAGTTGTAGCATCATTACCTGGGGCTCTGAACCAGCTATCCAAGTGCTTGCATGGGTCACAGATTCAGCTAAGACAGGCTTTGAACTTAGCTTCCTACCTTAGTCTCCCAAGTACTGGGCTTTCAGGCTCAGCTTAAGGATGTGCCATCCGTTCGATGGACTCTTGGAAAGTTTATTATGCATTGTTTTATAGTGGTCAGTTCACTAGTTACTGTCAATCTGCTGACCATTATTAGAATATCCCTGATTATCATCACACTCCTGATTACCTCCCCCTTCCTGTCTGTTAGGGTTTTGGTTGTTATGTTTTAAGGCTCTTTCTGATTTATCAATTTGAGGACTCTGTTAGTTTTAGATATTTTAACTTTTTTCTTGATTTTTCAATTTTATAGATTGTTTTTTTTTTGTGTTTTTTTTTGGTTTTTTCGAGACAGGGTTTCTCTGTGTGGTCTGGGCTGTCCTGGAACTCGCTCGGTAGACCAGGCTGGCCTCGAACTCAGAAATCACCTGCCTCTGCCTCCCAAGTGCTGGGATTAAAGGCGTGCGCCACCACTGCCCGGCCTATAGATTGTTTTAAAATTATATTTATTTTGTTGTGTTGACTTGCTTGGGCACATGTCACGGGGCATGTTGTAGTCTAGGACAACTTTCAGTGGTCGGGTCTCTCCTTCTACCGTGTGAGTCCCAGGTCTTCATGCACAGTGGCAAGGCCTTTACCTGATGAGCTGCCTTTCTGGCCCTTCGGTATAAATTTTATAATTGTTATATTTTCTATGTGTATTGGACATACATGATAGCTTTGTTTTTTGAGGGTTTCTCTATGTAGCTATGACTATTCTGGAACTTACTGTGTAGACCAGGTTAGCTTCTCCTGTCTCCACTTCTCAAGTGCTGGGATTAAAGACATGTACCACTCTGCCCAGCCCATACATGTTAACTTAGTATTTTGTAACTTTTTAAAGTTACTTTAAAGTTACTTTGTCTGATAATGCAGCTACCATAGCTCTATAGTTTCCTCTCATGGAACTTTTAAAAAAAATCTCTTATTCTCAACTTTTTTGTGTCCTTTTGTCAAAAGTAAACATATAAACAGCATGTATGTTATTTTTTTAAAGTCCCTCTGTTAGTCTCTTAGATGGATTTTTGGTGCCTGGATTCTTTTGTCATAACTTTCAAAAAGTTTTAATTTTTGTGTGTGCTTGCACATGCGTGTATGTCTGTGTACGTGAGCGCATGCCATATGTGTATACGTGCCTGTTGAAGGCCAGAAGAGGGCACCAGTTCTCCTAGAGCTGGAGTTAGTAGGCAGGGGTATGAGCTGGATACTGGAATTGCACTTAGGTTCCCTGGAGGAGCAGCAGGTGCTCCTAACCACAGAGCCCCGTTTTATGGCTTTTTAGTTTTACTTTTTATATTTGGTGTGTGGACATACCTGTGCCATAATTCATGCATGGAGAACAACTTGTGAGAATTAATTTTCTCCTTCCACTAAAGGACTGCTGGGACGGAAGCTGGGACATGGTGCTTCTGTATGTCTATATCATTGAAGAGCTCACTTTACTGTGACGTTCTATACAGATTAAGACATGTACGACAAGATACAGATACAGGGACGCTGCGTAACAAGCTGAAGGGTTTACTAGTGTCTCTTTTCTCATGGCTTCGTGTAGCTGTCTAGTGTTGTTTTATTTCAGACCAAAGAACTGCTTTTGTGTTTCTTGTATGATGTCTCAGCTGCCAGTGACCTCCCTCAGCCTTTGTTATCTGGAAATGTCTGACTCTTCCTTCCTTGAAGTTTGGCTTTGCTGGATGTTGAATTCTTGCCTGACAGGTTTTTCATCAAACCCTTGAACTATGGCCCTGCTGTCTCCTGGGCTTGACCATCTATCTTACTGGAATCCCTTTGTCAGAGGGAAGCCGTTCTGCCCTGCTGCTCCAGTTACTTTCCTGAGCTGGAGGTTCATCGTTTGACTGTAACGGGCCACAGGGTGATGTCATTGAGCCCATCCTTCTTTAGAGTTTGTTGAGCTTCTTAATTGTGAACATTTGTGCCTTTCATCAAATCTGGGGCAGAGCCATGAGGGCAGAGAAGAGGGTGTGCAGAGAGAAGAGAGAGAATATGGAGGTCACAAGTGCATACATACACACACACATACACACACTCCTGGCACACATGGTGGTGGCAGGTGATAACATAAGCGGTTGCTAGGTGCCTGGAAGGAGCCTATGGAATCACCTGTAAGCTAACAGGGCTTTCCTCAGGAAAACAGGGTTTTTCCTGTGAATGGCTGTACCCATTTGCATGTCTTATGATCCATAATTTGTTGCTGAATAGTGGAAATTTGTAGTATTCTATCTGGTAAGGTGCTCTTGTTTTTCTCCTTTGAGTCAGGATCTCATGTAGCCCAGGCTTGCCTCCATCTCACTATGTAACTGAGGATGGCTTTGAACTTTCTGCCTCCCATGAGCTGGATGGTAGGCATGCACCTTCTGGTAACTTACAAACTGAGTTCCTTCAGTCCTCTTTGCTTGTTGAGTGTGGGATCCATCCGACGATGACTTTTTCTAAGCTATTTTTGTAAGATTCCTGTTGAATTTGAACACTTAAATTTTAGTCTCTTTGTGACTGTGGTGTTATTTTTCTCAGTGCCATGACAAAAGTGCCTGTAGAAAGAGAGAGTTTATTCTGGTGACAGTTTGAGGATGTGGTCCGCTGTGAGGAGGTGGGCTGGCTGATCACATGCCACCTGCAGTCAGGAAACAAATGAGAGCTGCTGCTTGCCTCCCTTCTGATGTGTCATTTAATGCAGCCCAGGATGCTGGATTTAAGATGGGTTCCCAACTCAACCCAGCCAGGAGCTCCCTGTCGTACAGGCCCAGAGTTTACCTCCTACGAGATTCTGGGTTGTGTTTGACGATACTAACCATCACAGTGTCCAACCATGATTTGATAAAGATGTTCTTAGAAAAGCAAAGTATGGTAGTGCATACCTTTAATCCCAGCCCTCAGGAGTCTGAGGCAGTCAGATCTCTGTACATTCGAGGCTAGCCTGGTCTACAAATTGAGTTCCAGGATTGCCAAAACTTTGCATAGAAAAACCCTGTCTTGAAAGAAAGAAACAAACCAAAAAGATGTTCTTAGAAGCTTAGAGCAAGGGTGGGAACAGTGTCCTTTTCCCTTGTAACAAAGACACAGTCCATCAGAATTGAAGGAAGGACTTCCTCCTTGCTGACCCTTCAGAAGCCACAATTAGCCGTGAAAATCCACATCCTGGCTGGAGGTGAGGCCCAGTGCTGGATCTCCAGCACCTCAAAACAGAAACTGTGACCCTAACGAGGGTGAGGTCCTTGTTGCCCCTCTTTGGTGCCAGCTAGCCACTGGAGGTGTGTGTTTGTCACGGCTGGGGAAAGATGGCAGTGGGTCATGTGAAATTCACCAGCTTCTTCTTTCTCCATCCCAGAAGAGTTTCCTAGACTCCAGGGTTCCGGGAAGGTGCTTCCGACAGTCCGTGGCTGAAGCTATTTCCTGTTTCCTAAAGCTGTCTCATCTGGCTTCTGTGATGTCACATGGCTATATCCTGTTAGCCTGGGTGCTGGGGTACCTACCATCATTTTCAGCTAGTTAGGAAATCACTTGAGCCATGAGTTTGAGACTGGCCTGGGCAACATAGTGTGGATTCCATCTAAAAAAACAAAAACAAAAAAACAAACTGATTTTATACCAACAAGAGAACCCTACCCCAAGCCCATAGCTCTTATGTTAAATACTTTTAGTATACTTTTAAATTTTCTCCATGTTTTTTCTTTCTTTTTTCTTCTATTTTTTTTTGTCAGGGGTTGGGGCCCGAGAACAGGGCCTTGTTATATTTCCTACATTGGCTTCAAACTCCTAATCTTCTGCCTCAGCTTTCAGAATTCTGAGAGTATAAGCATGTTCTACTATGCTTGTATAATTTTTAAACTGTATTTTAAAAAAATTAAAAATAAGTAAGCATACAAAATAATAGTTGCTTCTCTTTCTTTTTCTTCTCCTCCTTCTCCCACTCCAAGCCTGACAGGTCTTATATAGCCTAGGCTAGCCTAGAACTCCTTAGCCTTCTGCCTTTGTCCAACCACCACCTTTAGTTTAAAATAAATATTTTTCTACATGTATATTATTGTACATTGCTTATATTAATCTCAACCCCATTGTAACTTTTTTTTTTGTCCAGTGATTGCTTCCAGGTTTAATAAGTATCTCAATATAATCTCTTTAAAAATCTTTACATTTATGTATCTATGTACTTATTCATTTATTGTTTTTTGAGACAGGGTTTTTCTGTGTAGCCCTGGCTGCCCTGGAATTATTCTGTAGACCAGGCTGGCCTCAAACTCAGATCCACCTTCTTCTTCCTCTTGAATGCTGTAATTAAAGGTGTGCACCACCACCACCTGGGTACATTTACTTATTTTTATGTACGTGTATGTGTGTGTGCATGTGTGCATGTGTTTATGTGTGTATATACATGTGTGTGTATACATGTGTGTTTCTGGCCTGTGGAGGCCAGAAGATGGTATAGGATCCTCAGGAGCTGGACTCATAGGCTGTTTGTATGTCTCCAGATGTAGGTAGGTACTGTGATCAGAATTCAATAAATGCTTTGAATTGACAAGCCATTGCTCCAGTCTCAAATTGTTTTATGCAATATGTTTTATATGTATGTGTATGTATGTATACAGCTGTGGATATGTGCGGTAACCTGTGGAGGTCAGAAGACAGCTCCAGGTGTCAGTCCTTGCTTGCCACTTTGCTTTTAGTCAGGGTATCTTATTTATTCCTTCTATGTATTCCAAGGTAGCTAGCCCATGAGCTTGTGGAAATTCTCTGCCTCCTATCTTGCTATAAAAGTGCTGGGTCCACGGACCTGCAAGTGCCTCTGTCTAACTTTGGGTCCTGGAAATCTGAACTCGGGTTCTCATGTTTGCAGTTATCCACTGAGCCATCTTCCCAGCCTCCAGCATTTGGTCTTTAATCACAGGTTATCCATTGTTCGTGATCTTAATTTCTTCTTGAGGATTTGGGTTGCTGTCTGGTGTCATTTCCTTTCACCTCAAGAGACATCTGTAGCTGGTATTAGACTGGTGGAAAACCTTAACTAAAAACACTAGACTCTCGGGTATCTTAATCTTCTTTAGTGTTTAACTTTTATTTTTCTTTCTCTCTTTATTTATTTATTTATTTATTTATTTATTTATTTGGAGATAGATAGGAGATAGGGTCTTGGAATGTAACCCAGATTATCCTTGGACTCACTATGTAGCCCAAGCTGGCCTTGAATGACCTAGAACTTGTAGCATAATCCTCCTGCTCAACTTCCCAAGTACTGGTGTTATAAATGTGAACTGCCATTTCTGACTTGCTCAGCAATTTATTTATGTACAAATATTTTATTCACAGGTAGTTCATTTTTAGAGCCTTGAATTCTTTTTACTGAGAGTTTCTTCCAGTTTTATAGTCTTCGTTTTGTTTTTCTGGAATTTTCTAAACTTGGTTCTGCCATAACTGGATGTCCCTCCATTTATGTGTTATTTTTTCTGAGTAGAGATGGCTTCCTGCTGTGATGAGCTGTATCCCATCGTTTATAGAGAGACTGGGTTCAGTACCAAGCAGGCACCGACTTTTCTTAGCTAAGGGTGAAGGAGAAGGGGAGAGGAGAAGCAAGAAGTGATTGGCCCATCCATCACCTTACATGAGTCCTTGAGCCCCAAATTCTGTTTTCCTAGAGCTTGAGGCTTTACTCTCTTCATAACACCTTTGCCCACACAAGCCCCTGTGTAGTCTTTCCCCTCACAGCTACCCCTTTGCCTGAGGATGAGCAGATGCTGAGACCACTTACGTGGCACCTGCCTTGGTGGCCTCATTTCCCAGTCTCTGAGAGTCTCAGCATGGAGTCAGGGCTGCCATTGGGCTGGGTACAGGATTCATCTCCCTGGTGGCTTTGTGCTGGACTAACAGTGGTTGGACCTGTAGCTCACACTGTGGTGGCCACGTTGAAGAACTGCTGTCAAGACAAGGGACACTGTTTGTTTCAGAGAGTGACCTGTAAACCACACCTCCATTACGGGAACAAGTTGCACACATAATTTTGGAAGCACTTTCCTGATTAGATCTTTTGCCTCCTGCATAGAGATTTCTGTGGAAGCAAAAGCAAAACTCGATTTTATTGTTGCTTTTATCTTCCTGCAGATAACTGTGTGAGTACTTCTATAACCAGATTCCTTGTTTTTCTGTGTTGGCAGAGGAATGTCACAGCGTCCGGAGTCATTCCTCAGATCTCTCTGATCATGGGCCCATGTGCTGGTGGGGCCGTCTACTCCCCTGCCCTAACAGACTTCACATTCATGGTCAAGGTAAGAGCTGCACCTGTGTCTGGTGTCCTGAGAGTCCTGCGGCTCTCATAGGCAACGAACAGAATGCCTGACCCAGATCTGGTCCTTATCTGAGTTCTCATTGGTGTTCGGTGGAGCCGAGATACTGTGTGAGTGGAGGGAAGGTTTTGGCACGGGATCTGTAGTGGTTGAGGTTCAGTGGCAGCTGGTGCTTGTGTGCTGTGAGATTTTACCTGTGATCTGAATTGCAAATGGTTCCCCATAATCAGCAGATCTTGACCCTTGTCCAGACTGATGACCTTCAACTGACTAGGGCTCCCTTGGGAGGGTCTGTTGTATTGGGAAGTGGCTCCTGGTGTCCGTGTTTCTGCCTTTACTGGTTTGCTATTTTACTCTCCTGGTTGTAATGGTAATGGGACACTTGATATCCAACTTGTTGGAGAGGTATAGGTTACCATATCACCTGCCTTTAGTAGAATGGATTTTCATTTTAATTTTTTTTTTCAAGGTTGATTTTGCTGTGTAGTCCTGGCTGTTTGGATTAAGGGTGTGCACCATCACCATCCAGCATAGTTTTTATTTTATTTTACTTTTTGAAGTTATTATTTTCAGACAGGGTGCCACTATGTAGCCCTGGCTGTCCTGGAACTCACAGATCAGCCTGCCTCTGCCTCCTGAGTGCTGGGACTAAAGGTGTGTGCCATCACCGCCCTGCTGTGATCAATTATTTCTAGGTGCAATCTTCTTGAGCTGTTATGTGGATAACTATCCTTAATGTGATAGTTAAGACAGAAAGAAAGGCTGATTTTTTTTTTTTTTTTTAATGTTCGAAAACTTAGCAGTAAATGTCATGACAGAGAAAGACTGAGGGGAAAGTCACAGCAGTTGCTTAGTATGAGGGATGATTCTAGAAGGAATGTGACTGGGGCACTTTGTTCTCAAGACCAGTGCAGCAGCTGGGATTCAAGAGTTCCAAAGAGCTCCTCTCCAGAGCCCACTGCTCTACACCTAGCGGCAATTGGAAGCAGTCTTTTTCTTTTATTCTCCCCCTTGATTGAAAGTAGATTTAAAAAAGAAAAAACAACCCAATCTATTCTGCCTGTGGTCTCCCCTCCCTCTCCTCCTCCTAGATCCTCCTCTCCTCCCCTCTCTTCAGTCTCTTGTTAGAAAACAAACAGGCATCTGAGAGATAATAGTAAAATAAAATGGAAACAAATCAGAAAAGGGCAAACAGACATAAAGAAGAGAGCTCGAGAAAAGGCACAGAAACAGAGCCAGCGAGACAGTCATTTACCTACTCAGTAATCCCATAAAGACACAACACTGGAAGCCGTGATATATATGCAATGGACCTGCCGGATAAATAAATGAATAAAAATAAAATATAAGAAATAAGTTAGAGAGTAGGGGAGGGTGGGGGATGACAAAGCCCTAATACGACGTCATGCAACTAGGAAGCTGTTTTCGTCCCAGTTGAGACTTCCTTGGAGAACATTAAGTTTTCATTAGCGAATGGTTATCACTAGAGACAGCTTCTGAGTTAGGGATAGGGCATATGTTCACGTCTCCTTTCAGCTCTAGGACCCTTGCCAGGCACGTCTCCTTTCTAGCTCGGGTCTGGTGCAGACCCTGCATGCCCTGTGCATGCTGCCCTGGTCCCTGTGAGCTCGTACGTGCGTCGGTCCTGCTGTATTTAGGAGCCTTAGCTTCCTTGTGTCCTCCATCTCCTCTGGCTCTTACACTCTTTCACGTCCTCTTTGGCAGGGTTCCCTGTGGGAGGCAGGAGGGATTTGATAGAGACACTGCTTAAGGCCTGTGAGGGGCGGGGGGGGGGGGGCTGTCTCTGTCTCTCTGCATGTTGTCTGGCTGTGGGTCCCTGTATTTGTTCCCATCTGTTGTAGGAGGAGGCTTGTCTGATGATGGCTGAGCTAGGGACGGATTATAGAGACTGTCACTAGGAGTCATTTTATTGCTATGTTCCTGAGCTACTAAACTAAAGTTTAATAGAACTGTATTTGGTTTTCCTCTAGATCCTTGGGCTACTTAGTCTCTGCTTCTTGGACACCCAAGCGGGGTCAAGTGTGGGCTCTATCTTGTGGAGTGGGCCTTCAATCAAATCTGATATGGTTGGCCACTCCCACAAGCTTTGTCCTACCATATAAAAATAAATTAAAATATTTTTTTAGAAAGGGGATGGGAAGAGCAGTTTAGAGAGAACGCCAGCACCCGAGTGGGAGCGGGCAGCATATTGTCACTGGAGACCACAAATGTGTGGCCAGAGATGGGACGTGAAGTGCCAGAGAAGGTATAGGTGTTTTGATTATTCGTGTATATGGGTACCATGTGGGTGCCCAGTGCCTGTGGAGACCAGAAGAGAGCATTGGATCCCTTGAAGCTAGAGTTAACTGGAAGTCGTGAACCATAAAGTAGGTGTTAGGAACCAAGCCTGGATCCTCTGGAAGAATAACCAGAGCTCTAACCATTGGCTATCTTTCCAGCTCCTCAGTCTTTTCCTCTGCAACTAATTAAAGCACAATTGTCATGTTAAGTGGAAACACTAACTGTGACCTTTCTCTGCCTAGTACTGGGAATCGAACCTGTGTGATAGGGCAAGTTCTCTACCACTGTGTTACACCCCATGCCCTTTTTCTCTTTGACCTAGCGTCTCACTAAGTTGCCCATATAGGCCCCGAACTTATCGCTGTAGCCTGTGTTAGCCTTGGACTTCTGATCTTCCTGTCTCAGCCTCCAGAAGGACTAGGATTACAGACAGGCCTGTGCCACCAGAGCCTTTTTAAAAAGCTTATTCAAAGTGACTATAGTGCTCACTTGGGGGTAAGAAGGCTTAAGAAAATATAAACATCTCACGAAGTGTAACAGGAAGTGCTGAGCTGTCAGAGCCCTTTAATTCATCAGACAGAATAGAACTAAGATCTAAGTATATTGGACACTTATGATAAAGATTCACTTCTGGGGAAGTGGCTTCGTTGGTAAACTACTTGCCATGCAGACATGTGCACATTTGGATATCTAACATTTCATAAAAACCTAAGCACAGGGCTGAGGAGATGGCTCAGGGCTAAGAGCACTGGCTGCTCTTCCAGAGGTCCTGAGTTCAACTCCTAGCAACCACATGGTGGCTCACAACAACCTGTAATGGGATCTGATGCTCTCTTCTGGTGTGTGAAGACAGCTACAGGAAATAAATAACATAAAATTTAAAAAAATAAACATGTACATAAACTAAATAAACAAATATTTAAAAAGAAAAAAATTGCCGGGCAGTGGTGCGCACACCTCTAATCCCAGCACTTGGGAGGCAGAGGCAGGTGGATTTCTGAGTTCAGGCCAGCCGGTGGTCTACAGAGTGAGTTCCAGGACAGCCAGGGCTACACAGAGAAACCCTGTCTCTGAGCACACTGGTGACGGCTCGCGTCGTCCTGTCATGGGGAAGTAGAGCAGATTCCCAGGAGTTTGCTGGCCAGCTAGACTAGCCAGATCTGCACACTCCAGTCCAGGTCCAGTGAGAGACCCTGTCTCAAAATACAAAGTGGAGAAGCAATTGATGTCAACTTCTGGTTTACACATGTGTGCTCATGTGTGCAGGCCCCCACATACGTGCACACAAAAATACTACAAAACACATACATAAACATATATACACAGATAAAGTCCTATTTGGGGTCACGTCTAATGTCAACAAGATCCCTGCGTGTTAGGTCCAGTCAACATCTCTCAGCTCTTTATGACCCATAGAACATCACGCTCGTGGTTTTCCTCTGCTGTCTCATGCCTTTAGTGACATCATCTTGTCTCCTGACTTCAGGTCCTGCTGTCTATTCTGTCCTCAAATATATTCACAGGATCCACTTTCATAGCCACTTTTCCTTTTGAACCTCAGTAAATGTCTCACACTTACCAGGCACACCCAGCATTTTTCGGTGGGTGAGAGATCCTGACTAAGATCCTTGTTCTTGCAGCAAGCCCTCTTACCCACTGCTCTCCCTGGCCTTCCCCATTTCACATGGAAGTCTTGCCCTCCAGGGCTCACGTGGGACGACACAGTGACTGATATTTTCCCTTTATATCCCACGTGATAGCATCCTATGGCCTCACTTGGGGGATATAATGCAGAGAATAATCAAAATTCTTCTTTGTACCCTACTTTGACCAAGCATATCATTTCCCACCTGGATTATTGTAGAATTCTGGCTGCCTTGAACAGAAGGACTGTCTGCCAACCATCCAGTTGGACCACCCTCACGCCCTCACTGACTGTTGAGCACCCGATAGATGCCTTGAGAAAAGTGCACGGTGAGGAGGGCTGGCCACTGGCTGCTGAAGGTTCAGCCTCAGTCAGAACTGCTTCAAACAGTTGAGACTTTTTGCTGTCACCAATGTTGTTGAGTTCTGGACGACCCTGGTCTATCAGTTGGACTACTGTGATGTGTGCTAATGTGTCCCCTCTCTGGTTAGGGGTAAGCAGGCTGTTTCTTGGAGAAAGACCCTCCCAAGCTGTCTCCTGCAGCAGGAGGCCCAATAAACAACTTCTTGTCTTCCTTTAGTGGTGTGGGGTGAGCTGGAAACTCAGTGATTAATGTGGTCGAGAGCACTTACTGCCCTTCCAGAGGATTCTGGTTTGGTTCCCAGCACTCATGTCAGGCAGTTCACAACTGCTTGTGACTATGGGTCCAGGGAATCCAGTGCCCTCTTCAGGCCTCTGTGGGTACCTGCACACATGTGCTCCCCACCCCCAGACATTTAAAAGCAGTTGAAATAACAGAAGGACAGAGCTGAGGCTGCAGAAGTGTGAACTGCTCTAGAGCCAGTGAGTAGTCTCTGCTTACTGGAAGAACTCCAGCACCTATAAGATCAAGAGTCCCACACCTGAGGCCACTGAGCTTTGATACCAACCATTGTCAGGGCCGAGGAATCCTAATTCCTGAGTCTGCTCAGAGACTGCAGTGACAGCTGTCGAGTGCTAAGGGATACCAGCTTCTTTAGCCTGTGTAGGAGCTGAGTGCTTGTAGTGCTGAGACCTGTTACCTGAGGCCCGCGTCTTAGCTGTAATGGTAGGGTACCACCTGTTGCTGCTTCTGCCTTCCTTCTGCTGCAGCTTGCTACTGTTACATGCTGAGAGACACAGACACTGTAAAGCAACAGCCTCTGAACAGTTTGTTCTGGCCTGCCATGATTTCTATCTGGACAGAATGAAAAGACCTCAGCCAGCTGACTGGTAACACAGTCACCCTTGTCAGAGATCATTTGACTGAATAGGTGAGGGTTTATTTCTGGGCTGGCTGCTCTCCCTCATTGGCATAGACTGCCTTGATTACCATTAGGATAGAATAAATTTTGAAATCAAAAAGGATGGGCCAAGTGTTGTGGTGTACACCTTTAATTCCAGTGTTTGGGAGGCAGAGGCAGGCGGATCTCTGAGTTCCAGCCTGGTCTACAGAGCGAGTTCCAGGACGGCCAGGCCATACAGGGAAACTTAAAGAAAAAAAGTGTGAGACCTCAAACTTTGTTTTTTCGTCTGACTTTTTTGGTCATCTGCAAGGTTCTATGTCAGTTTTAGAATGGCTTTTCTGTTTCTGTGTTAACAGCCTCATTGGGGTGTAGGTTGGGGACACATTGAATCAGCTTGTTGCTTTAGACAGCATGGACAACTGACTTAACTGTAGCTTCTAGTGGTAGCTCACACTGTAATCTCAGAACCCAGGATACTGAGACAGGAGGATTACTGCAACTTTAGCAGCAGCCTGCTCTGCACAGTAAGCATGGACCGGACAAGGCAATGTTATGTGCCATGCCCCTGTCTCAAAAACAATATGACAAAACAAAACAAAAAAGTGTTAATTTCGTTGATGTTTTCAATTGCTAGACTTAGTTTTATTGTGTTTGTGTTTGTTGTTGCCTTTCTGTTTTTCTAGTTCCTGTCTTCAGGTGGCTTTAGTTTAATCTCTCCCCACCCCCATTCTTAGATGTAAAGCTGCTTTGGGCTTTTCCACTATGGCTTCTTGGTTTTCCATTGTCTCAAGATCATTTCTGATTTCTCCTGTGATTCCTCCATCAGCACATAGATGTTTGTTTTGTTTAATTTCTAAATGTTTTGAATTTTCTGTTCCTGCGCTGTCTGTCTACAGTTTCACTGCAGTGTGATCGATTTCAGTCTTGTGAAGTCGATCAAGTCATATATTATGGGAAACGGTTTACTTAGACCCTGCATCCCAGGTCTTAGCCCAGTAATGTCCCAGGTAGGTTTTTCTTTAGTACAGGATCCATGTGATGATCTGAATATGCTTGGCCCAGGAAGTGGGACTATTGGAAGGTGTGGCTTTGTTGGAGTAGGTTTGTCACTGTGGATGTGGGCTTTACGACATCATCTTAGCTGTCTGGAAGCCAGTTTTCTCCTAGCATCCTTCAGATGAAGATGTAGAACTCTCAGCTCCGCCTGCCCCATACCTGCCTGGATGCTGCCATGTTCCTGCCTTGATGATGATGGACTGAACCTCTGAACTGTAAGCCAGCCCCAATTAAATGTTGTCCTTATAAGCATTGCCTTGGCCATGGTGTCTGTTCACAGCAGTAGAACCCTAACTAAGACAATCTTTTTGGGGGTCACATCCCTTTGATCTCCTTTGACCAGAACAGTTTCTTGCTCATAATGTTGATCATTATTCTTCCTTTTTCTTTTTATTGGTTATTTTATTTATTTACATTTCAAATATTATCCCCCTTCCCAGTTTCTTCTCCACAAGCCCCTATCCCCTCCTTCCTTCCCCTGCCTCTGTGAGGGTGCTCCCCCACCTGCCCATCCACTCATGTCTCATCGATATCAGCTATCCTAGGTCATCAAGCCTCGACAGCACCAAGGGGCTCCCCTCCCAGTGATCCCAGATAAGGCCATCCTCTGCTACTATCCCGCTGGAGCCATGGGTCCTTCCCCTGGACCCCCGTACTCTTTGGTTGGTGGTTTAGTCCCTGGGACTTTAGGGAGTCTGGTTGGTTGATATTGTTGTTCTTCCCATGGGGTTGCAAACCCCTTCAGCTCCTTGAGTCCTTGACCTCACTTCCCCATTGGGGTCCCCGTGCTCAGTCAAGTGTTTGCTGTGTACATTCACATTTGGTGCAGCTCTGGCAGAGCCTCTCAGGGGACAGCTATGTGCTGGGATTGAACCTAGGGCCTTGCATATTCTAGGCAGAGGAGATGCCTTCTGAGCTATGGCCCAGGTCCTGATTACTGGCATTTTTCAAGGTTATAAGATAAGTTACTTTGCTCTCCAGTGTGGATTTATCCAACATATCCTAAGGATTAGATCGTGGTCGGGAGTCCTGGTCTATGGCACTTGTGGTGATGGGTCCTCCACTGGGACACCAGTCATGCACTGTGTCCTGTGCCTTCTTCAGGAGTTTGTCTCCCCCTCATCTGCCCGTAGTGACACTAATTTGCTAACAGGTTTGTCTGGCACTCGATTGTTGCTCTCCTCCACTTACTTACAGCCCTCAGGGGACCCTTCTGGGCTGCTCAGATCTCCTCCACAGGAGACGCATTGTCCTGAAGCAGCACCCACTGAAGTAGCTATTGGAAGAGCCCAGGTTCCTTCTACCCCACTCTGCTCACACTGGGCTCTGCCACACTGGGCTCTGCTCACACTGGGCTCTGCCACACTGGGCTCTGCTCACACTGGTGTGCTTGCCTGAAATCCCAGCAGCAGCACCTCCGTGTCAGACCAGCAAGGTAGGATGGCTCAGTGGTTAAAACACATGCCGTGCAAGCCTCAGTTTGATCCTTAGAACCCCTGAGAAAGGAGAGAACTGATTCCCCAAAGATGTCTCAGACCTCCACGCACAAGTGTCATGGTACATGTGTGCCAAGTCCCTCTCTCTCCTTTTCTCTCACATGATAATAAATAATAACCCTACTCCTTCTCCAGCCTCTGGAAACCACTGGTCTATGTATTGCCTGTATTTTTTTTAATTATAATTGTTTTATGTATATGCAGGTATTTTGCCTGTATATATGTGTATGCCCCATTTGTCTACTTGGTACCCATGGAGGCCAGAAGACTGTGTCAGATCCCCTGGACACTGGAATTACAGATAGTTGTAAGCTGCTGTGTGGGTATTGGGAATTGAACCCAGATCCTGTATAAGAGGAGCCAGTACTTGTGGGCACTGAGCCATCTCTTTCCCCTGCAGGTATGCTTTGTCTTTTCTGGAATATAATGTAGTTGAAATCACCTCATTTCTGGCTGTATGGAGTCTCTTCAAACTGGCTTCCTTCCCTAACTTAGTCTTACACATTTAAGGTTCCTTTCTCTCCTGGCATGGTAGTTTGTGTCTTAGTACCAAATATTCTACAACGGAGGTTTGTTCCCTTGTCAAAGATCAGTTGACTTTGTGAGCTTGTTCCTAGGCCCTATGGTTGGTTTGTTCTGTCGGTGCTTGGTGTTTTTTTTTTTTTTTTTGGGCAATGCAGTCAAAGTCTTGACTACTATATATTTAGTATGTTTTAGATTTATATTTATTTTATGTGTCAGAGTGTTTTGCATGCACCTGTGTGGGTACAGTGCCTACTGATGCTAAAAGAAGGTGTCAGATCCCTGGGATTGGACATAAAATACATAAATGTAATTTTAAAAATCTTTTTAAAAGAAAACACATATTTCACAAGATGGTTACAAGTTAAAGCCACAACTGATTCCTTAGAGTAATCCAATGTAAATAAATCCATTTTACATATAAGTCTAAGAATTCCAGAAAATTATTCTGAAGTTTATTTCAGCTTTATGGGAAACATAAAGCTGTCTTGGTTCCCATATGGGAGCATCACTAGACTGGAGTCAGTTCCCAGACCTCAGGGCTCACGGTCTCCTGCTGACTGGTCCAGCCTCAAGCTCCCTCAGTGAAAATGTACAGCTTTCTTTATATCTTTTTTTTCTTTCTTTCTTTCTTTTTAAATCAAATCATAATTTTTACTTATTCACACAGGGTTATAAACACAAAAAGGCAGGACGTGGGGAAGGAGATGACACCCTCTAACTGGTGCCTGCTCCTTCTCCAGATGAGATTCCTGGGGAAAATCTCATTTATAGAGCAATTATGAGAGATTCGAGGACTATTTAGATTGTCTTCATTTCTGCATATCGGTCATTTTATTATCTGAGAATGTCAGTGGCAGCCTGAGACATGGACGGCACCAGACTGTTTACAGAGGTTTTCAAATGTTTTGAAATTTATAAAGCAGACTTCTAGGGTACTGTGCTTTTGGTGTTTGTGACAGAGGCCAGAAGAGCCATCTATCAGAATGTGAATTTTAGCCCTGAAGGAAGTTCCTGTCAATCAAGTATTCCTCAGTGGGATTATTCTGGATATTGTGGTGGTATAAAACTTCAGAATAGTTTTCCATGATGGGTATTTTTTCTGACAGGAACTTGTGATCTAACAGCCTTCCCTATGGACTGACATAGCTGCCAAGCCTCTGTTTATATTGCCCGATATTGTAAGATGACTTCAGATCTAGTCTTGATTTGGTGCCTAGGGGCCAGCTCAGTCTGGTCTTTGAAGCACTTGGTCTTCCCGGGCCAGACACGTACTGTTTGCTTTGCCCTCTCCCAATCGGTTCTGTCCGGTTTATTCAGTTGTTTGGCTGGAATACAAAGCTGCAGGACTGGAAGTGTGTTTCCAGGTACTGGCTGTCCCAGCTTGTATTTTCTCTTCCCCCTTCTCTCTGTGCTTTAAGATCTAGCAGTTGCTTCTAATCAGACTGCAAAGCATTTCTCTGCTGTGCTTTGGCGTATCTGGAGGCAAATTCCCTTCATTACCCCACATTCTTGGAGGTATCCGCATAGCTCCTCGGGTGTCTTTCTCTGCTGCCTCCTCCCCTCAGCTACTTGCCCTTCTAGCACAGCGTGCTGTCGTGTTTCCTGATGGGTGCTATGTGGTCTCTCAGAGAGACGCCTTTCCTGCTGCCACATTCTGCCACTTTCTTAGACCACGTAGCTTCAAACACTGACTTCAGAACGCTTACACTATAGCTACCATGGATGGGGGATGTTGGGGTCTTCAGCAAGTGTGTGTCCCAAGTCCAAGCATGCACTGGGGCAACTTTGGGGTTCATTATGAGTGGCCGCGAGGAGCTAGTGCTCCTCAATGTGTGTGGAGGAACCCCACCTCATGCGCTGTAGTGTCTGAATCGAGGAAGTTTTCATGGCTTCTGGTTAGGGAGGGTCCCCACTCTGTATCTATCGTGGAAGCTGCACACTGCCCCGGTTGCCACTGGGGCTGCCCCAGCAGTTTAAGACCTAGAAACTAGCTGCCCTCTAGCTCCTCCCTGACCTTTGGGTGGGGTGAGAAGCACACTCTCAGCGTTTGAGGAGGGAGTTGTGCCCATGGGGGTCCCATCTTACTTTGGCCTCCTTGGAATTAGGGAGTTATTGTCTCCAAGTATTTTATTCTCTCAACAGTCTGCACCCTCTCTGGCTGACGTTAGGTCTCAAGGTCTCAGGCTGGACCTGAGATGTCTAGAAATGATCCCAGACTGGACCATAGGAAGATTTCTAGTGGTTAGATAAAGGCCAACATTCCTCAAGAACTTGTGAAACCAGTTCCAATCTGCCAAAAAAGGTAATTTCTCTTCTCACAGAAGGGACATTATGACTCCATTGAAGTAGACCTGTGTCTGTAGACCAAAGCCCAGGTCAACCTCCAGCCTCCCCCAGACCCTGCTCAGAAGTACTTGTTATACATTTCAAAGTTCCTACCCTGAATGTTCTCTTTATGTCCCTCACTTGTTATGCCCTCACTCATTATGTTCCCTACTCTTTATGTTTCTTAGTTAGGGTTTTACTGCTGTGAACAGATATCAATTCCAAGGCAAGTCTTATAAGGACAACATTTAATTGGGGCTGGCTTACAGGTTCAGAGGTTCAGTCCATTATTATCAAGGTGGGAGCATGGCAGCATCCAGGCAGGCATGGTGCAGGAGGAGTTTGAGAGTATAATGTAACATCACGCAAAGGAAAGCTAAGATGCAGACCAGAAACACACTGTTAAGATTAACATCGGATTATGGGAGTGAAGGTACTGAAAGGCCCCCATAATTGTTAGGGCTTTATGAGGTTCAAGGGAAGGAGGAATTTGTTTCATAAGGGGTGTAGTTTTGTTGGTTCTTTATTTTATAAACTTTTAAAAAGATTTATTTTATATGTGTGTATAGTTTGCTTGCATGTATGTCTGTGCACAGCATGCATGTAGTACTTAGGGTGGCCAGGAGAGGGCATCAGCTACCCTACAACTGTGCTCTTAACCACCTATCTCTCTATCCCCTGGTTTTCTGTTTTAATTAACAGATAAAGTTCCATTTTCTCCTGGGCATATACCTTCTGTGATACATTTTATTTTAGTCATGTGCATAACCAATTATGCAGAGGCCTAAGGTGGTAAATGGGAGGTTCTCCCCCAGAGTTTGCTGGCAAACACGATTGCCCTGTTGTGTATATATCCACAGATTGTCCTGTTGTGTATATATCCACAGGTCTCCACCCCCATTTTTTTCTACTTTCTTTTTTTTTTAGACAGGGTTTCTCTGTGTAGCCCTGGCTGTCCTGGAACTTACTCTGTAGACCAGGCTAGCCCTGAACTCAGGCCTGCCAATGCCTCCCAAGTGCTGGGATTAAAGGTGTGTGCCACCACCGCCGGGGTTAACTCTTTTATTTTTAAAATTGTTAGCAGTAATATTCTACGAACACTTACAAATCAGTGTGTGTGTGGTGGGAAAGTCCCTACTGGTGTGATTCTAAATAAGGATACTACATAGAAGACACACAGATACACAGACACACAGATACACATAGACACACAGATACACACAGACACACACACACACACACAGACAAACAGATACTCACACACTCACACACTCACACACTTTGTAACATTGAATATTTTTCTGTTACCTCCCAGATCCTGGGTAAATTCATATTCCAGCGAGAGCCTTAGAGCTGTTGGTGAATTTCAATGAGGAACATCTTTATAAACAAGAACAGGAAGGCGCGCTCAGAAAGCTAATGCTCTTTATGTTTACTCATAGCTGTAGCTTTACGTCAAAGGCCGCATCTACTGGAGTCTTTTCATTGTCCCTTGCATATACTATAAGAAGCAACGTTTGACTTTAAACCCTCAGACATCTGTATTAATAAGATCACTAGTGCATGACAGTTGGCCTCACGATCAAGCAGGATCAAGCAGGATCAAGCTGACAGTGGGACTTGCTTTTACTAGTGTGTAGGCAGCCCTGGATAGACTTGGGATGATCAACTGCTCTAAAGCCTACACCAAGTGGGCAGTGGTGGTGCAACACTTTAATCCCAGCACTCAGGAGGCAGAAGCAGGCAGATCTCTTATGAGTTTAAGGCCAGTCTGGTTTACAGAGTGAGTTTCAGGACAGCCAGGTCTAAACAGAGAAACCCTGTCTCAATAAACAATCAAAAATCATCAACAATCAATTTGTATGTGCCTGCAGATGGGGGCCTTCAATCTGAAAAATTCAAGTGTTCACCTTTTAAATATTTATTTTTTGTATTTTATCTTATTTTATTTTGAGACAGGGTCTCAATATGTAGCTTAGCCCTGACTTTCTTGGAACTCACTATGTAGACCAGACTGGCCTTGAATTCATAGAGATTCCCTTGTCTCTGGCTCAAGTTCTGGCTTAAAGGCATACACACACCACCATGCCCAGCTTGGTCGTTTTAAATTTATCAGTACCTGGAACCTAGAGAACATTAAATAAAAAACAGCAGCAAAAAACAAAAAGCCAGACATTTAAAGTGTATCAGGTATTCTTTTTTCTTAGTTTGTCTTTGTCAGTGGAGGAAACTAACTCCTGAAAGTTGTGTGCACGTGCATGGGTGTGCACATCACACACACACACACACACACACACACCACACCATCCATTAAAACCACAGATAGTAATACAAACTGATGATCTGAGTGGGAAATTTACTGCAGGATTGCTTATTTAATAAGAGACTAGATATTTGAGTGGTCATTTAAATTATGCCAAAGTGTGGCAATTAGTTTTGGAAAATCTACAGTATTCATGAATTCTTTTAAGATATCATATATTTGTTTTTTCAAATAAGGAAAATTTGGTTGGAAATAATATGCACAGGACACAGTTACAAAGAATTGTGTCAAAAAAATGTATTAGAAAATATGTTTGCACATATTGAATGTCTCTGGAAAGACAGAAGAGAGCCTGAAGTGGCTGCTTTTCAGGATGGAGTTTGGAAATTTGGAATCAGAGATATAGATTTATTTTCCATTGTTCCCTTCTATATCAATGTTTTACATAAAGTACAAGCTACATAGTAAAGTCCGGTATTGTGGCGTGCACCTGTAATCCTCACGTTCATGGGGCAGAGGCAGGATGAGCTAGAGTTTGAGGTCAATGTGGACTTCATAACCAGTCAGAATCTCAGTCTCTCCGTCAGTTGTCTGTCTGTCTCTGTCTCTCCCCCTTCCCTTCCTTTCCCTGCTGTCCTCTCAGTAATACCAGAGTACTAGCTAATGGGTTTTTACAAAAACAGCCTCACGTAAGGTTGTTTACTAAGGTGCACTGTCTTTGTGCCTCAGTTTCTTCATGGAAGTGTGAAGTTGCAGGAGTTTTAATGACAGAATCCTGGGAAGAGCTACAAAATAAGCACACAGTACACGAACTCTGAGTCAGGGCTCCCTGTGACCCTAGGTTTGCCACACTGCAGGTTAACATACTGAGACGGCAGTAGACAGCAGTGTGCTTCTGAGAATAGTGTGTGTCTTAGTGTTCTGTTGCTGTGAAGACACACCATAACCACAGCAACTCTTACAAAAGAAAAGAGAGCATTTAATTAGGGCTTGCTTACAGTTCCACCGTCATTATGGCAGGGAGCATGGCAATGTTGGCATGGGCTTTTGAATCCTCAAAGCCCACTCCCAGTGACACATTTTCTCTAACAAAACCATGCCTCCTAATCCCTTCAAACAGTGCTGCTCTCTGGTGACCATGTATTCAAATCTGTGAGTGTCTGGGGGCCATTCTCATTTAAACCATCACAGTGTGGCTCAGAAAGCAAGTCTTCAGCCTGTGGGCATCTAGAGTCCCAGCCTTGTCCTACCACTCCTCTGTCACCTCTCCTGCATTTGTGGTCTTGGTTGAATAAGCTCTGAGTAGTTATGGTGACTTGACTTGGACACTGTGGACATCTGATTTCAGGACACGTCTTACCTGTTTATCACTGGCCCTGAAGTTGTGAAGTCCGTTACCAATGAGGATGTCACTCAGGAGCAGCTGGGCGGTGCCAAGACCCACACCACTGTGTCAGGTGAGAGGCTGGAACATGAGAAGAAGGCACTGCCATGCAGAGTGGAGAGAGTTATTTTAAAAACTACCACTTCACCGACAGCACTTACCTAGGAAGACTGTGATTTACATCCACAGAAGTGGTAGGCAGATTGCAGTCTGAGACTTAAGTGGTAGGTTATTACTAATGTCCCATACTCACACCCCTGGGCGGCACATGTGCTAGACTAGTGATTCTCCACAGTCCCTTGTAGTCTGTAAAGTGATCTTGGAACTGTCTGGGTGGTCATAAGTAGGTGTGATATATATACGTTCACCTGAACTTGCAAAGGAATGCTCTGGCATGCTATCTTGGACTTTTACTTTTGGCTTTGAGGAAAAAGTTATTTGAGCCACACCCTACTGCACACCGAGGATTCTATCAGCTGGAAGTATACACAGTCATGAGCAGACTTTATTTCTGGGTGTCTTAGGGTTTTACTGCTGTGAGCAGACACCATGACCAAGGCAACCCTTAATTGGGGCTGGCTTACAGGTTCAGAGGTTCAGTTCATTATCCTTAAGGCAGGAGCATGGCAGCATCCAGGCAGGCATGGTACAGAAGGAGCTGAGAGTTCTACATCTTCATCTGAAGACTGCTAGGACAAAGGTCTTAAAGCCCATGCCCACTGTGACACACTTCCCTCAAGGCCATACCCACATTCTAGGCCAATAATATTCATACTACCACAATGGAAATGCTAATTTTGAATAGTTAATATAAGTGGGGTCATACAACAGTGCTGTCTTTTAAATTTTTTCATAGTGTGTATTTATTGTACAAAATGTTTCCATGTCTACATTTTTGTATATGTCTGTTGGGTACTTTGTTCATATCTACCTCATTTCCCTCTTTTGTCTCCCTTATTGATTTCTTTTCTCTTCTCAGAATATATCTTGTCAACTGCCATGTTTTGTGTGTGTGTGTGTGTGTGTGTGTGTGTGTATACTACATTTCGTGTGAATGTGGCAAGGGGCACACCACAGGATCCATGTGGAGGTTAGAGGACAGCTGATGGAATTGGTTCTCTCCTTTTACATGTGTTTCCCAGGGATCAAACTCAGATTGTCTGGCTTGGTCACAAGTGACTTTTCCTGTTGAGCCATCTTAGTGACCCATATATGTTTTTTTGAAAGTCTAGATTCCATAGAAAACATTTTTTGAAGGGGAGGATGGCACAGGAGGGAGGTTTGAGGAAATGATATAATTTTATTTTCAAATTTAAAAACTGTTAGTCTTTAGTGACTGGTTTCTTTTACTGGTATACTTTTTACATATATTTTTTGTTTTGAGACAGTGTCTCACTAGGTCTCCTGATTGCCATGGAACTCACAAGGAGACCAGATTGGCCTCACACAGTGACTAGTGACTATCTTTCCTTTGTGGGATTATAGTCTTGTGTCACTTTACCTAGTTTGCCATGTATTTTTAAAGCTTGTCTGTGACAAGCCTTTGTCACATATCATTACTTCATTCCTTTCAATGGAGTAATTGTCTAATGTATAGATGTATAACTATTAAATTACTTATTTTAGAGATAGGATCTCACTAAGTTGCTCTGGTTGGCCTTGAATTCTTTTTTTTTTTTTTTTCAAATTTATTGGATATTTTCTTTATTTACATTTCAAATGTTATCCCCTCTCCAGGTCTCCCCTCTGGAAACTCCCTATTTCATCCCCCTCCCCCTGCCTCTATGAGGGTGCTCCTTGAATTCTTAATCCTCATGCCTCAGCTTCTTGAGTGCTGGGATTACAGGAGTAGGCTACCATTCATTTTGTTCATTCTTTTGCCCAGTAATGGAGATTATGTCCAGGGCATCCAGCATGTTAGACAACTGGTCTACCACTGAGCTGGAGTCCCAAACCCTAACATGTCCCATTTATCCACGGATAGACATTTGGCTCTCTAACATATATATGTTTGTGTTTATGACATAATATCTTGTTATAAACATTTGTGTGTGGGCTTTAGCATGACATTTTTATTCTTGCTGGCACAGGCTTGGGTATAATAGCTGTTGATCTTTTTGAAGATCTGCCAGACTGCCTTCCAGAATGTTGTGCCAGTTTATAAATATTTTTTGAATAATAGGATTCAGTCTTGTTGAAAAGAAGAATACTCCTTTCTCATTTATCAGATAGTGAATACCTGTGTATGAAGCATTGTGCTGGGTGCTAGAAGTGTCTGTGGAGACAACACAGACCCTGTCCACATGGCAGTTACCCTCTAGTAAGAGAGACAGGCAATACAACATATGAGGACATCAAGTAGTGCATTTGAAGTGAAATGGTCTGAGGGAAAGAACAGGCCACCAGATGTTGGATTGTTGAGGTTGTAACCATGGGTAAGGGTAGGGCTCACCACAAGGATGCTATATGAATGGACTTAAAGGGAACCCCTGTGACTGTCAAGGGAGGAACACCCCGGGCATGGGCAATTGCTTATGCAAAGCCATGGGGTCGAAGAGTGATTGGCTGCATGATTAACAGCAAAGGGGGGTGACTGTTGTGGTTTCATATGCAAATCTCCCTTTGGCATCTCTGAGGACAGAGATGCTATGAGGCACTGGTGCAAACAGATGTGAGGCAGGCCTGGAAGAGTTCTGCCTAGGCCCTGTTTGACTGGTTTTTATTTCCCAACACTTCTAGAACTACAGCTTGATCCCTCACCAGGGCCAAGGGTGTTCCTTCTTTCCCGCTACCATTAGTAAGCCCTATTGCGTACCAGGCATCTTTCTCAGTGAGGCAGAGAACGACTGTGTCCCACTGATTAAGAGCAGTGAAATGTGGAGGACCTTCCCTTATAGTGCAGAGAATATGAGGGCATGGGGCAGCAGAGTTGCACCACAAGGCAGAATAGGCTCTGGCAAAGGCTGTGGGGTGCCCATCCTTGGCAGGACCACGGACGGAGTTGCCAGCTTGGTAACTTGGCAGCCAAGCTGGAGAAGCCCATGAATGTCTTCATAAGTCATCTGTAGATGACTGCCAGCCCTTGGATCTCCCATCCTCTCTGTGTTCTCAGGTGTGGCCCACAGAGCTTTTGACAATGACGTTGATGCTCTGTGTAACCTGCGTGAGTTCTTCAACTTCCTGCCCCTCAGCAGCCAGGACCCGGCTCCCATCCGAGAGTGCCATGACCCCAGGTGGGTTGTAGTGGGTTTACCATTCTCTGGCTTTCTGGGCCTCTCTGTCCTGACAGGACCTCAGGTCAGTTTGGAACAGGTTGTGGAGTATGTCAACAAGGTCTCAGCTGTGATGAAGATGGGGACATCTGGGGGCAGGAACAGTTGTTGGTGATTTCCTACTTCTTTACTTTCTGATGGGTCACTCTGGGGGCAGAAGAGACCACAAGGTTTTGCTGAGACTTTTGAGTTGTCTAAACATGGAGATAGAAGGTTTTTTTTTTTTTTTTTGTCTTGATAAGGAACAATCTAAGTGATGTAAAAAGCATGTCTTTAAGGAAAGGTGTTTGTGTGCACTGTCTGGCTCTGAGCAGTGCTTTGCTGACAGCTCTGTAAGCTGCTGGGTTCTCCAGGGAAGTGGACACATGCTCTATCTTGATACCCTGCTGTGCCAGAGAAAGTCAGAGGGCAGGGGTATGGTCTGTAGTGATTGTGTCCACCAGGCCTGCAGCTTTGCTGCTTGATGGGGCTGCAGCTGGTTAACCTGCAGGGGGACGAGATGATACCTGTTTCTTTGCTCTTCTGTCTTAGATGCTGCAGGAAGTCAGAGAGGAGCTCCCAGGCTTTGTCCTGTTCTCTACAGTGTCCTTAAGACACCATGCTGTGTCTCTAACATAGGAAACATTCTGGAAGGGCAAAGGCAAATAAAAGAACTATGGTCAGAAGTAATCTCTCTCTCTCTCTCTCTCTCTCTCTCTCTCTCTCTCTCTCTCTCTCTCTTCTCTTTAAACCACACATGATAGTGACAGGGGCAGTGAGGACACATTAAACTGTTACTTGCTATTTCCTTTATCTTCTCAGCTCCCACAGGAAGACAGTGGTTTCTACACTCACTCCATCTGTTTCTTTTTTAGTGACCGTCTGGTTCCTGAGCTGGACACAGTTGTCCCTCTGGAGTCAAGCAAAGCCTACAACATGCTGGACATCATACACGCAGTGAGTGTCTTGTCTTCTTGCCTGCCCTAGCTCAGTCTCAGCCATGGTCACTGTGTGTGTGCTTAGTGGGTTGTATTCAGCTTGGTCTCAATGTTTGCGCAGGTGGAAAATGCAGTGGTCAAGGACCACTAGACAGGATGTTCTGGCAGGGGCTGATGGCTATGACATCATGAGGGCTCACATAGACTTGAGGGTTGGGCCCGCATTGCTTGGGGGCTTTAGAAGACATCTGAGATGCACAGAATTGATGCCATATCCTGGTCTGGAGTGAGGCAGAGTTGATCCTGTTGGGTGCCTCTGATCAGGTTGCAGTGTCTTCCTAGAGAAAGGGGGTGTGTGTGAAGCTTGGGATGTGTGTGGTGCCTCTTCCTTGGTGCAGCTGTGTCCTGGTTTGATCAGTGAAGGCAGCTGTTGGGCTATGGGTCCATTTGCAGGTGGCAGTTGTCTTCTGCACATCACTCTGCTCTTGGCAGCTCTTGCTTCTTGGTGGAATGTCAATGGTTCTGTGGGCTCAGCCTGGCCTGGAGCCTGTGATCTGTTTCTACTCCCTTATTCTTAGAGCATACAGGAATCAGCAGACAACGCCAGGCTGTCTCTTCTCATGGCTTGTTCTATATCTTTAGGTAATAAATCTTACTATCAACTTCAGAGGAACATTCACAAAAGATCTTGAATGAAGGCAGAAAGAAAACATTAATTTTGATAAAACAAAAAATTGCAAATAGTTGGCTGGTGTGGTGGCTCAGCAGATATAAAGTCCCTGCCACCACCACCAAGCCTATTGGCCTGATTGAGCACCAGAACCTCATGGTAAAAAGAGATCTGACTCCCACAAGTTGTTATCTGACCTCTCTATACAAGCTGTGGTGCACTCGCAGTGGCACGCACGCGCGCGCGCACCACACCACACACGCACACACACACGCACACGCACACTGGAAAAGTAACTTTTATTTGCCCAAAGTAATTGTCATCTCCAAGACTTATTCCTCAATAAGTTCAACCTTTCTATTTCTTTCTGAACTCTGGCTGACTGGTTCAACTGGGTTGTTCTGACTCAAACTCCCCTCTAATCTGACTGATTCAAACTGGCTTCTCTCTGCATCTGATTTCTCTGCTTGGCCTCAAACTAACTCTAGCAATCTGTTCTAATATGCTAGCTCCTTCTTCTTCTCTGGCTTCAACTGCCTCTACAGGCCTGCACTGAACTGCCCGAACTCAGTTCACAACCATCTGTAACTCTAGCTCAAAGGTTCGATGATCTTCTAGCTCCACAGGCACTGCCTGCATGTGGTAGGCACATATGTACATGTGGTACACATGTGTACATGTGGCAGGCACATATGTACATGTGATACACATGTGTACATGTGGCAGGCACATACGTACATGTGGTACACATGTGTACATGTACACAAAACACTCATAACAAAACCAAATCTAAGATATTTTAAAGTTATAAACAATATTGTTCTAAACTAGAGATTTTTAACTACTGAAATAAAAGTACTCTCGTACCTGGAAAGAACTATGTTAGATGGTTGTTAGAGGAAGAAGGGGAATATGAACCAAATGAGAATTCTAACACTGAAGGAAAACCCTGTGTATCAATGACACTGAATGAAAACAGTGTATCAGAACTTCTGGACTATGCTTCAAACACTGACAGAGGAATCTATGTCTTGAAACAGTAAAAATGGCAGAAATGACTAGGCAAACTTAGTTTTCATTTTAAAAAATATAGAGGCCCTTCCCTGAAAACACCCTAAATATGTCACAGCTACAGACAAATGAAGAAAAGGATGATGTAGGTGAGTCAGGGGCACTTAAGCAAATGAAACATGTCCTTGTTCCTTAACATGGGTCAGCATTAAATGCCAGATAAAAATAAAATTCCTCCTAAGTTCATAATTTGAAGGCAGTCTGAATAAACACTTTTATAGAACCAGACATGTTTATATATAAGTACACGAATCACTGGGAGTGTGCTGCAAAAGCTACAAGTGGGAAGAGCCTTGTCTGTGGGAAAGCTTTGCAGCTAGAACAGTGAGAGACGACCAGCCGCTGGAACTGAAGAGCTAGAAAGAGGCCCGAGAGAGTCTCAGTGGATGATAAAAATAGATTCATGCCCAGGAGCAAGGTTGCTTTTCTTAATAAAAGATGCTGTGACAACTGGAGGGCCACTTGGGAGGAAACAGACTGTACATCACATGACAGAGGGGGACAGCTGAGCGTGGTGCTCAGGCCGAGGTCCCAGCACTGCAGCGGATGAGGCAGAGGCTAAGTTGTAGGCCAGCCTGGGTGATGTAGTGAGACCTTGTCTACAAGAAAACAACGTAAAAACCAAGCAGGTCAGAATTCCATATGAGCAGTAAATCCATGGGAGCACCACACAAGAGACAGGTGCATCACTCTGTGATCTTAGAAGGTAGAGAAATGCTTTTGAATTGTGTCTCAAATCTACTTCAACTAACAAGCAAACAAACAAAACAAAAAGAAAAAACTAATTCATTCTTCATAGGAGAAAGTATAAGAGACAAAAGACTGTAAACTGGTAGAAAACATTTCCATATCTGAAAGTATTGATAGCAGTGGCACAAATTCCTACAAATCAAGAGAAGAAAGACCAAAATTGATAGAAAAGTCATGTAAAAACAAAACACTGAACAGACAAAAAACGACCTTAAAGCAAAAGAGAAATATTCAAGTTCACCTCGTCATGGTGGAACTCTGGGTAGATGGCTCTTTTGCCATTCAAGTATGAGACCCGAGCTCAAAGCCCCAGAACCTGCCTGAGGCTGGACACAGTAGCAGGTGTCTGTAATTCCAGCTAGTGCTCCAGATTGGAGCTGGAGCCTGGGGAATCCCTGGAAGCTCATGGCCTGGCTACCTGGTATACACAATGGCCAACAGCAAGGGATCCTGCAGAAACAAGCAATTCCCTGAGTTGGAGGGCAGCCATAGCTTGAAAAAAATGAATTGCATTCAGCTATTTCTTTTATGTCAAATTGACTAGAGGTCAAGTTTTAATGCTCTCCTTTGGCAAGTCTGTGGGAAACAGCCCGTCTCATACTCTGCTGGTAGGGAAAGCTGGCACAATCTAGGACCAAGGAAATAGTCCAGAAGTTGTCTTTCTTGGAATTTGTCCATCATGTATAGTCCCCACAGTAGGGAAAAGCATAGCGATATTACACCTCAATTTGTAAGCAAAAGATATAAGCACAAGAGGGTAAGAGAGTATCCGGACCTGATGGGACTTAATTGCCAGGAGTGAAGAGATGCAGTCCCCGACCATGCAGAAAACATCAATACCTCGTTGCTGTCCATGTAAAACACAGGAAGTTGTCACAAATGTAAACACAGATCAGACATCCACTTAGAGTAGATGGTGGGGGAGGAGTTAGTTACTTTGTGTAGCTGTGACCAGAGTTCCTGAGAGGGTAACGAGAAGCAAAGAAATTAATTCTATCCCATGGTTTCACAGTCTTTATACAGACCATGTGCTGAAGCGGCTCACACTGAGGTGGACAGGAAGTGGTGGTGGCGGGCACATAGGAGGGTTCTAGACAAGTCGTGTCCCCAGTGAGCCATTTTCTACAACTAGGCCCCACCTCCCACCTTTCCCTGTTACTGATGCTTATCCTACGAGGAAGAGATTAATCTGCTGTTTGGGTCAAAGTGCAAGGTCTACAGCTCTACAAACACCTTTACAGATAACCATGGAGGTTTGTAATCTCATACATGTTTATTAGTCCAATCAATTTAAGATTAATCATCACAGTGTGAGTACAGTCAAAGGGATGAGAGACAGAGATATTAAACTATATGAATTTTTGATAGTAAAACAAAATGACTAGAGGGTTATGTATGTACTTAGTATGTATGTATGTATGTATGTATGTATATGTATTGGTTCTGGGAATTAAACTAAGAGCCCCATGCATGCTGGGCAAGTGCTCTTCCACTGAGGTATGTTCCTAACCCAGATGAATAAATTTTGATTGTTCACCTTGACTATTTTACTATTTGGCTATTTAAGGACAGAAATAGCTATGAATAAATGTTGAATTCATGTTGAAGGACTTGTGTCTCAATAGTCATGTGGGTTGTTAGTCTTCTAACCATTTTTTTCTGTTTGAAAATTAAGTAAGTGCGTTTTAAGGATCGTCAGAGTCAGAGTTGTTATGTTAGGTGGGGTGCGGAGGAGGAGGGTTATGGGGAAGAAAAGGTAAACTAGAAAGCTAGAACCAATTCAGTGCTTTAGACTAGAATTGTATATTTGTGTCAAGTCACGTTTCCCTGTAGATGTGTGTTGGATGTGTGTTTGCTGTCTAGTTCAGTTCTCTATAACAGATTAGATGTGATGACACAAACTTGGTTTTTTGTTGTTGTTGTTGTTGTTGTTTTGTTCTTAAAATGGTTTCTCTGTGTAGCCCTCACTGTCCTAGAACTCACTTTACTAGATTAAACTGGCCTCAAACTCAGCGAGCCACCTGCCTCTGCCTCTCAAGTGATGGAATTAAAGATGTGAGCCACCACCTTCCAGTGACAAACTCTTAAATGTGAATTCTAGCCTTTGCATAAAAGCTTGGTTACAGGGCTGGGCATGAAAGAAACAGGATTGAAGCTGCGCAGTGGTGGCGCATGCCTTTAATCCCAGCACTTGGGAGGCAGAGGCAGGTGGATTTCTGAGTTCGAGGCAGCCTGGTCTACGAGTGAGTTCCAGGACAGCCAGGGCTACACAGAGAAACCCTGTCTCGAAAAACCAAAAAAAAAAAAAAAAAAAAAAAAAAAAAAGAAACAGGATTGAACCTTAAATTCCAGAACTGAAGTAAGGACTCACTTTTAGGACCCATTAAAAAAGAATGGACACGTTATTGAAGGAGTACTCATGGGCCAACATGGCCAACTTGGATGTTCAATAATGGCAGCAAATGTACACAATCCACAACACAGAACTGTCTATAAAGCCATAGTAATAGAAATAAAAGCCAGTGATGTTTCCTACAGCAGAGTGTTGGCTTATAAACATAGAAGAGAAATGGGAATTGAGAAGTTGACATTTGACAACTATCATAGCTGCAAGGGAGCCGGGCAAGAACTAGTAATCTGGTGAAATTGGGTGTGGCACTTTTTTTTTTTTTTTTTTTGAGACAAGTCTCTCTCTATAGACCTGGTATCCTGGAGCTTCACCATGTCAACCAGGATGGCCAGGAACTCACATACATCTACCTATTAAACGCATGCACCACTACACTTGGCAGTAGGCACCACATTTTTGATGGGGTTTTGATAAAAAGCAGGAGAAATGTTCATTATAATTTGATTGAAAAAACAGTTGATTTGATTGAGGAGAACCCAAATAGATCCCACGACTACAGGACAGATTGACATCATTTAATGTGAGCCACTTAGAAGTTACTGTGGTGTTCCAAACATGAGGAAATCACAAACCCAAAGAAGAAGGCACTCTCCACCTGGTGACTCGTTCAGATTTCATGATGAATGAGAAATACTGATGGGTGAAAAAGTTATAGGGACTGAGCCTGGATCCCAGGAATTGCAGCTGCTCACATTTGTGAGATGGTGTAGTGAAAATTAGCATTCGCTGACATTGGCTGGTTTTGTGTGTGAACTTAACAAAAGCTGGAGTTATCACAGAGAAAGGAGCCTCCTTGAGGAAATGCCTCCATGAGATCCAGCTGTAAGGCATTTTCTCCATTAGTGATCAAGGATGGGAGGGCCCATTGTGGGTGGTTCCATCCCTGGGTTGGTAGTCCTGGGTTCTATAAGAAAGCAAGCTAAGTAAGTCAGGAGAAGCAATCCAGTAAGCAGCACCACTCCATGGCCTCTGCATCAGCTCCTGCTTCCTGACCTGCTTGAGTTCCAGTCCTGACTTCCTTTGGTGATGAACAGCAATGTGGAAGTATAAGCTGAATAAACCCTTTCCTCCCCAACTTGCTTCTTGGTCATGATGTTTGTGCAGGAATAGAAACCCTGACTAAGACATTGCTTTATAGATCGCTACCATTATATCAGGGTGTGTCCTTGTCCTTAGACAGTAAGAGATTCAGATAAAAAGCATATTATATAGTCTTAAATGACATTATGATATGATCTGCACATAGAGAAAAGAGGAAAAGAGACCAGAGGTAATAGTAATAAAATGTTGAGTAGAGGTGTGTGTCTGTGTGTGTGTGTGTGTGTGTGATGTGTGTTGTGTGTGTGTAAAATTAAGTGACAGTACCTATGGAGGCCAGAAAAGAGTGTTGGACCACCTGGAGCTGGACTTACAGGTAATTGTGAGCTTCCCAACATGGGTTCTGGGAAAGAAACTCAGGTCCTCTGCAAGAGCAGTGAGTGATCTTAACCTCGAAGCCATTCTCCAGTCCTTTTGTACTATTAGTGATAATTTTATGTAATCTTGAAATAGTTTCATACCAATTGCCACAATTAATGCCAGATTCATGTGTAGATTTTTTTTTTTTACAACAAGCCTTGCTGTGTGAGACGGTCCTGCCCAGTCCTCTGCAGCAAAGGATGGATGACTGTCCTGGGCCGGGCTCTCTGTTGTCCTTTGTAAGACTGTCTGGAGTTATGTATCGTAGCATTTTTGTCTCAATCATTTTGAGCACAGGAAGAAATTTATTCCTACAGGTGATTGATGAGAGAGAGTTTTTTGAATAATGCCTAATTATGCAAAAAACATTGTCGTTGGCTTTGCAAGAATGAATGGGAGGACCGTCGGAATTGTTGGCAACCAGCCCAATGTGGCCTCAGGTAGGACGGGGTCCCAGTAAACTCTGATTGGTTTGGGGGACCAGGGTTGCTTGTACTCTTGATGTTCTGTCTGCCTTCTGCCCTTCCATGGCAAGGGAGAAACTCAGAAGCATGTTATGAAGATGTCTCTCTCTCTCCTGATGTTAAATGTTTCAAAAGCTCCTTTCAGCTGGGCTCTCAGGGTGTAAAGGTAATATCCCTTCCTAACTTAGAAGGTCTACATTTTTAAGGGATGTCTTTCTGTTGCCCCTTGTTGAGGGGACTAGTGTCTTCATTGTGTCTCAAGTGTCTTTGGCAGTTGCTACAGACATAGTTGTCAGCACCTGAGACAAGCATCTCTCACATTGGGTAATGATGCTAGATCTGAGTCCTAGCTGATTGAGGGGAACCTCTTATAGTGATACCATGAGAGTGGGGACATGGGTACCACCTCAGTTCACTGTGGTCCCTCATCTTTAGAAAACAAAATTCAAGCTGGGCATGGTGGCTCACACTTTTAATTCCCAGCACTTGGCAAGTAGGGGCAGGCAATCTTTGTGAATTTGAGGCTAGCCTGGTCTACAAATCAAGTCCTGGATAGCCAGAGCTATTACACAGAGAAACCCTGTCTCAAAAACAAACAAACAAACAAACAAAAAAAACAACCCACAAAAGTCAGTGTTCCTGTCAGTGGGTTTTGGTAGCATGTACCTGTAGTCATGACACTTAGGTAGGGTGAAGCAGGAAAATCCCGAGTTCAAAGTCAGCCTGGGTTGCATCCAAAAGACCTGCTTTAACAGGAACAGTAGCAGTAACAGAAATCACACCACACGTCCAATTTCCTCATTAGCATTTATTGCATTACCTATGGGTAGCATAGCTGATGTTTCCAAAACCTTCATCACCTTAGGCACATACTTGTGTCCCATTAACAGCAACTCCAGCTACTGTCTGTCTGTATGTCTATCTCCTCCACCCCAACCCCAACCCCACACACTTTCTTTCTCTCTTTTTGTCAGACAGGGTCTCCATGTATAGCCCCGGCTATCCTCAATTCCCACCTGCTTCTGCTTGTCCAGTGTTTAGTCCTGCATTTAAAGGAATACACCACCACGTTTGGGTTGTCCCCGTGTCTTCTCTAAGCATTATATGATTTTAGCCCTTATATTTATTTAGGTTTGGTTGAATGTGGGTTAATTTTGTGTGTGGTGTGTGCTCCAGCTTTCTTCTGCATGTGGAAATCCAGTTATCTCTGTTTCTATATTTGGGATATTTTTACCACAAGAGGATAGGCTAACTGTGGAACACCTTTTGTTTTTAAGTAGACCTTATATATAAGCAAACTGAAAAAAAAATGTATGTGTGTATATTATTGGGGGTGGGGTGTCTTTTCATACTTTCTATGCAGACTCTTATGAATTCCAACTGTTATTATTCACAGATGACATACTTTTTGTATGCCTCTTCTATAGGCTTGTTGTTGTTGTTTTGTTTTGTTTGAGACAAGGTCTCTCTATATAGATAGCCCTGGCTGCCCTGGAACTCACTATATAGGCCAGACTGGCCTTGAACTCACAAATAACCACCCATCTTTGCCTCCCAAGTGCTAGGATTATAGGCCTGCACCACCAAACCTAGCATTCTATGATTTCCTATTGTATTAGCTTGTAGAGTATAGAAAAGCAGTGAGTGGGTCTCTGTCAGCAACCTTGAACTTAGTATGTAGACTAGGCTGACTTCCAGCCTGCTGTGTCTGCTGCCCCCATCTCAGCTCTGTGCCTGGGAGAGTGTCTCTGTCACCATTAGATATGATGATGGCTGTGAGATTTCGGTGGATTTTCTGTGAAAGTAACTTTTATTCACCAGATGTAATTGTCATCTTGGAGGCTTACTACTGAATTAGTTCATACTTTGAAATTCTTTCTAAACTTGGGTTGGCTAGTGCAATTTAGCTATTCTGGCTCAAACTCCTCTTTAATCTGACTGATTCAATCTGGCTTCTCTCTGAATTGCCCTGCTTGGCCTCAAACTAACTCTGGCAATTTGTTCTAATCTTCTGGCCCCTTCTTCTCTGGCTTCAACGGCCTCTGCTGATCTGCATTGAACTGCGTGAACTCACTGACAACTCAACTGGGCTCAATTGCACTGTACTGACTGAGCTGAGTCACCAACAGTTACTCCAATCCGAACTGTTCCAAACTGAACTCACTCCACTGCATTGCTGAACACAGCTGAACTGCAGTCACTGAACTGACCTTTCCCCTGACTCAGCACAGCATCAACAAGTGTGTGCACACATGCAGGTGTGTGCTAAGAAAGGAGCCTAGGGTCTCATTTGTGCTAGGCAGGTGTTCACTGAAATATTTGCAGTTTGTGGAGGTCAGAAGACGGGAAGAGGGCATTGGATCCTCTAGCAACTGGAGTTTCAGATGGCTATTAGCTGTGTAGGTCCTGGGAAGCAAACCTGGGTCCTCTGCAAGAGTAGCCAGTGCTCTTAACTGGTGAACCATCTCCTTACTGCTAGTTTTTAAAGATGAATGGATATGGAGTTGTATTTTCTGTATATTTCAGTGTATTTTGAATTTATGTGTGTCATCATAGGAAAGCTTCTCTTTGTTCAGTAATTTTCTGTGTGCCTGTATGTGTTCATGTGTGGGCACATGTGCACATATGTGTGGAGGCAAGAGGTTCATGCAGGAACTTTCTTGTCTTAGCTAGGGTTTTATAGCTGTGAACAGACACCATGACCAAGGCAACTCTTATAAGGATAACATTTAAATGGAGCTGGCTTACAGGTTCAGAGGTTCAGTCTGTTATCATCAAGGCAGGAGCATGGCAGCATTCAGGTATGGGTAAACAGGGCCGCATCGGGGCAGGCTGCCGGCAGGCTCCAATGACACGAGGAAGTCCTTGGTTCCAAAAGGGTTTATTGTCATGGCGGATGGTGGATGGATCTGGATGTACCCCCCAAACTCAGGGCAGACCTGAGTTAAATAGGGAGGGAGAAAGGGGGAGGTTCTTGGAAGAATGCTTAATTGACTCTGCCCTCTGACCTTCATTAGTATGTAAATCTCTAGGGCCTGAGGCCTGTAGTCACACCCTCTACCTGTGCACTTTGGGAGGGGCTATAATGGCCTACGTGACTGAACAATGAAGGTCCATGGAGATTAGACTGCTTAGACTGCTTGTCAGGACCCTGGGTTCTGGGGATGTGGCCGAACTCCTGCTGTTTCTCCCTTGGAGTCTCGGGGTTCTAGGCCCATGCCCAGCCAAGAACCAGGATACCCTTATGAAGTCCCACATTCAGGCAGGCATGGTGCAGGAGCTGAGAGTTCTATATCTTCATCTGAAGGCTGCTAGCAGAATACTGCTTCCAGGAAGCTAGGACAAAGCCCACGCCACAACGAGACACCTATTCCAATAGGCCCACACCCACTCCAATAGGGCCACACCCTCTAACAGTGCCACTCCCTGGGCCAAGCATACACAAACCATCAATTTTTATACTTTTGGGACAGGGTCTATGTCTCTCTCTGAATCTGGAGCTCACTGATTGGTGCAGCTGGCCGTGAGCCCCAGGGTCTCTCTGTCTCTTTCCTCCTACCACTGGGATTCTATGGCAAAGTCACCATGGTGACCAGCTCTCATGTGTGTGCTGGGGATCTGAATTCAAATCTCATACCCCGATTTCTTTTTTTTTTTTTTTTTTTTTTGGTTTTTTTCAAGACAGGGTTTCTCTGTGTAGCCCTGGCTGCCCTGGAACTCACTCTGTAGACCAGGCTGGCCTCGAACTCAGAAATCCGCCTGCCTTTGCCTCCCAAGTGCTGGGATTAAAGGCGTGCGCCACCACCGCCCAGCCCCGATTTCTTTTTATTGAATTCTATTTGGCTGTGGGATACTACTCTTCTATTTGTTACTGTCACTGTGTTTGTGCATTGGTGGATTTGGTAATTTCCTTAAAAAAAAAGTCCGGGAAGGTTTTGGATCTCTTTGATTGTCCTGTCCTTACGTGATGGAGCTGAGATTGTCGAGGCGCGTCTCGTGGACAACATTTCTCCTTGTAGGGTGCTTGGATATTAATTCATCCGTGAAGGGGGCTCGTTTCGTTAGATTCTGTGACGCATTCAACATTCCCCTCATCACTTTTGTTGATGTCCCTGGCTTCCTGCCTGGTGAGTCCCTGACATGGGTTGGGTGGGAGAGGTGGTTGTCTTCAGGGTATGCAGAACTCTCTCAAGGTTCCCGGAGCCCTGTGAGGATGGTCTCAGCCATGAGACCTTGTAAGAGCTTTTATGGTCGCTGGTAACTCTTCCTCATGACCTAGGCACGGCGCAGGAATATGGGGGCATCATCCGGCATGGTGCCAAGCTGCTCTACGCATTCGCTGAGGCAACTGTGCCCAAAATCACAGTCATTACCAGGAAGGTGAGGACATCCCCCAGAGCCCATCCCCCCACACTCCCAGCAGCATGGCTGAGGTGGTCTGCCACAGTGTGGCCTGGGCTGGAAGGACATGCCTACTGCTCTCTCCTGTGAAATGTCTATCGGGCTCTTTCCAGTCCTGCACTTGGGTTGCAGGGGTGTCCACAGCATGCCAGCAGCAGTAGGCAGTGTGTGCTGTGAAGAGCCATCCGAACCTTAGCCCTACGGGGTCAGTAGGGCATGGCCCTGCTTCCTACCCTTGGCTTTCTGCAGTGTTTGGGGATATAATGTGCTTGTCCCTGCATTGACACTCAGCATTTGGGTTTGTTCTAGGCCTATGGAGGTGCCTATGATGTCATGAGCTCCAAACACCTTCTTGGTGACACCAACTATGCCTGGCCCACAGCTGAGATTGCAGTTATGGGTGCAAAGGTAAAGACACTGAGCCGCATTCTCTTGGGCCTGGGACCTCTGCTGATAAAGTCCTGTGTGGCTGGAACTGTGGAAAGAGTCTAAGTCAGGCCTGGAGGGGTCTCCTTCCTCGTCAGTCCCCCCTGTTCTCCCATAGTATGTACACTGGTGTCTTCAGAGCAGAGGAAAGCACCCAGGGAGGGATCGGCAGATCAGCTGAATTTACTTTTGAGAGGTCAGAGCTTCTCATCACCTCATGTCAGCCCTTGGGGTGCCCAAAGCCACCCTTTTCCGCCCACTAGAAGCTAAACTATAGTTCTGTCTTGGGTGATGCTCCTCTGGCATTGAAAGAGCTGTCAGGGTTGAGCCAGGGTTCCAGAGATGCATAACGAGGGCCCCCACCTGAAGGCCGAGCCTTCCACGCATGCTTCCTGACGAGTGTATCGTGTGCCCAGGGCTTGGGGTAGTGAAGGAGGAAAAGCAGCACTTAGTGGAAAACAGGCCAAGCATCCTGGCTTCAGTAGACAATCAGGAACACGGAAGGAGAGGAATGGGACTGGAGCCACAGGCCAACATTCTGTCTGTGCGTGGCCTGTCTCTTTGCTCTGATTCGCTGTGAAGTTCACAATTACACAGAATGACAAGGAGTTGCTGGCTCTGTCTGAGTTGGGATCCCGCTCTGGGGAAAGCTTAACTTCTCTTTGACAGGGTGCTGTGGAGATCATCTTCAAAGGACACCAAGATGTGGAAGCTGCCCAGGCAGAATACGTGGAGAAGTTTGCCAATCCTTTCCCTGCAGCTGTGAGAGGTGAGCCTGGTGGGGACCAGGTGTTGTCTGTCTGCTCAGGCATTTGCTTGTTCCTTCTAGAAAGTCCTACATAGTCGTCTTTGGTCTTTGTAGTTGTATCTGTTCGCTGGGGGAGTGATGGGGCTGTCCCTGGGCAGGAGCTGGGTCTACACAGTAGGCCTATGCAGACTGCTGACAGTGTGATACTTTTAGGTGTTGGTCCAGTCATTCAGCCTGCCCCAGATAAAACCACCTCTCTTTCCCTCACTGTGTTCTGGGCTTAGCTAGGTGGTTCTTTGGGTTTTGCTGGGGTTATTCTCATGGCTGTAATCAGCCCCTGGCTTGACAGTCCAAGATAGCTTACTCCCTTTCTAGGTAATGTTGGCCAATGGCTGGTCCTTCCTCACTTCTCTAGACCAGTCCAGGCTTGTGTTCTTGGTGTCCCAGGCTAAAAAGGAAGGGAACTTATGCCCAGAGGCCTGGTTTTGGAAATTCCCGGTGTGAAGTTTGGTCACATTGTATTGGTAAAAGCTACTCACCAGGGCAGGGAAGAAAACAACTCTCCATAGAGGAAGCATCATTTATTGTACCAGGACCTATGGACAGGGATGGAGAAGGTGTTGTGAGTGGTTTTCTTTCTTTTAAAACTTTTTGTTTTATCGTTTATTTGTCTGTGTATATATGATGTGTGTGTATCTGTGGAGGCCAGAAGAGGGCATCAGATCCCTTTGAGCTGAGGGTACAGACAGTTCTGAACTACTTGATGTAGCTTTAGTGATCCCAACTCAGGTTCTCTAGAAGAGCAACAGTGCTCGTAACTGCTGAGCCATCTCTCCAGCACCATATATGTTTGTTTGTTTTTTTTTTAATTTTTCCTTTCTGTCCATCCTGGCATGGCAGAGGGCCTGGATCCATGCAGGAAGGGAGAAGCCACATTTTCCTTACATTACCTAATGCTTCTGTACCAGAGGCTGGGAGCCTGACAGACAGGGAGGCCTCAGGGGTCCAAAGAGGTTTTAAGGGCCGGTGTGTCTCTGCCACCTCAAGGGCTGCCCACACGGTTGTCCCGTGGGGCTGAGCATGTGGCTGGTTGACTTCAGTCATGCACACAGTGATGGCTTTGTCTTTGATTCACTAGGGTTTGTGGATGACATCATCCAGCCGTCCTCTACTCGTGCTCGGATATGCTGTGACCTGGAAGTCCTGGCCAGCAAGAAGGTCCATCGTCCTTGGCGGAAACATGCAAATATCCCACTGTGACACAAACAGATGAGAGGAAATAGAGCGTCAGTTGAGAAGCTGGCCTTTTGCAGCCTACCCCTGCCTTTTACAATCATGAAAAAACAGATCTACGTACCTCGGACACTGATTGCATAAAGAGTTCTTGTGCCTGGAGTAAAATTATGTGCGCTTTTAAAATCTTCATTGGTACTTTTTGAATAAATATTTCATTTTTATAGTAAAAATCTCAATCTAAACAAGAAAACCAGAAGGGGACTGGGGTGTGGGGGCAGAATTGTAGTTTCCTGGCTCTGGCTCTGGTTGACACTTATGTGGGTAATGATTCCTGTGGCCCTCAGAGGTCATCGACATGTTGGAGCTTGGACTCCATGTGGGGCGTGAGAGGAGAGAGATGGTGGGAGTTGCCGAGGCAGCTGGGCTGGGCTCTGTGCTGCTGAAGAGGCTGAGAGTTGTTAGTCCTTCCTTAGCTGCTTGTTGGCTGTGTGATGTCTCAGTATCCCCCTACCCCATGCATGCTCCACGGTGTGGACACACCAGGAGGGTTGTCACCAGAACTTCACCAATGGTAGTGCCTTGCCATGGAATCTCAGAATTATGAGCTAAGTAAATCCTAAATCTCTTCATAAAATTAACCTGCCTTCAGGATTTTGTTATAGCAATAAAAACAGATTAATACAACATACCTGTGTATGGTTTATTTTCCTCCCCCAAGAAATTAATTTTAATGCTTGGGTAAGATAATATGGTTTTCGACCAGTTTATTTTATAGGCCTCAGTTCCTTTACTGTTAATGAGTAGGCCCTGATTCTCTGTGACTTGTTGGTGATTAAATGAGATGTCTGTGATATCAGTTTGTCTAGCAGAATAGATTCTCAGTAAGATGTAATAGCCAATATTGACTTCTGTGATTTCCAGATGTGGAAGGTGTTCCTACATTTCAAAACACTTTTGTTATGAAAGTGGTTGATCCTGTAAATTGTTACTAGGATTGTATCATGTGCCTTGCACCGAGTCTCCAGTTGTTGTTGTACATTTATTGTGTGTGTGTGTGTGTGTGTGTGTGTGTGTGTGTTAAGCAACTGTCATGGCTTTTGTATGTGATCAGAGGACAACTTGCAGGAATAGCTTCTCTCCTTCCACTGTGTGGATCTGGGGATCAAACTCCAGTCATCAGGCTTGGTGGCAGGTGACTTTACCTCCCAAAGTCCCTCAATTTGGATTTGTCTGGTTTTTTCCTAAGGTTTCGTGGCGTGTGGGGCACTCAGCCCTGTCCACCAACATGCTTTTCCTGCTGTTTTTGGTTCATTGTTGGAGCTTGCTCATCACTGAGCTGCTTGGAAATTTCTAGCACTATTTAAGTCTGTGATTGTTAGAGGGGGGGGGGGGGGGGAGCACTTTCTCTGCCTGCATTTTTCTGGTATAGGTTAGACCTGTCTTCTTTGTTATTTCATTTTGATGCTCACAAGGGAAGCTCCTTCAAGCTAGTCCCTCAGGCCTTTGACGTCTTTTAATAATTTTTGGAATATTTCCTTATTTTCTGGCACCAGGATTTTCTGCATCTCCTTGGCCACTCAAGAACCGTTATTTTCTCTAAGGAGCTAAAAAGTTTGGAGGAATGTCATTTAGAAGGTAAAAACGAGCCGGGCGGTGGTGGCGCACGCCTTTAATCCCAGCACTTGGGAGGCAGAGGCAGGTGGATTTCTGAGTTCAAGGCTAGGCTGGTCTACCCAGTGAGTTCCAGGACAGCCAGGACTATACAGAGAAACCCTGTCTCGAAAAACCAAAAAAAAAAAAAAAAAAAAAAAGAAGGTAAAAACGAGGCTGGATTTTTCTCATTGTTACTAGGATATCATAGCCAGTGCCAGAAATTAGTCACACAGATAAATGTGCATCTGAGACCTCCTCATTGCTTGTGATGACAATACATAAGCAAAACAACTAAAAAAGAAATGCTACTTTGGCTCATGGTTTTGGAGGTATCAGTTGTTTGTCCCTGCGGTGAAGTAGAACTTCAAGGTAGCAGGGTAACATTGTAGAGTTTGCTACCAGAAGGAAAGGCCACACATCTCTTCCACGCCTCCAAGTGATCTGCTGCCAACTGTAAGCTCTTGCTTCTTCCTCCTCCCCCCTTCTCCCGCTCACTCCAACCCTGCTCACTCTGGCCCAAAGGTTTTTATTTATTCATTATATATAAGTACACTGTAGCTGTTTTCAGATACCCCATAAGAGGGCATCAGATCTCATTACGAATGGTTGTGAGCCACCTTGTGGTTGCTGGGATTTGAACTCATGACCTCCGGAAGAGCAGTCAGTGCTCTTAACTGCTGAGCTGTCTCTCCAGCCCTACCTCCTACTTCTATCCCTTCTTCATGGTATCATACCTTCATGAATCCACGAAAGGATTAGCCCACTGATGAGGACAGCATCCACAAGATTCCTCTCCAACAGTTCACCCACTGGTAACTAAACTCTCAGTACATGTGTGAGTGGTACGTGTTCTATTCAAACCGCTGCAATGTTTATATGTAAGATGGGATGCATGTAGAAATATATGTTTAAAAATGAGAAATTCTAGTACTTCTGATTCCTAGTCCTATTTATAAGCCATTTCTTGCCATTTCATTCTTGTGTCTTGGCACACAGATGATAAACCAGGCTATGATCTCAAACCCAGGCCCCTCGTTTGCTCAGGGCTGGAGCACATAGCACGCTGTAACTATGTAATAGTAGGTATAAGCAAAGCTTCAGCTTCACTCTTGTTCCTTGTCTTACACTGAAGGTGTGGTCATGTCACCCCATCTACAGATGACAGACATGCTCCTCAAGGGCTTATTTACATGTTTTTCAAAGTTTTCTCCCATTCCTTGATGACCTTAATTTACTGATTTTGCAGTGCCTTTGCAGTTACCACTGAACTGGAGACTTTATAGCTATGGGCTGCCACTCAAAGCCGAGCCATGATCCAATGCTCGTCAGAACGGAGGGTTTGTGTGTGTTGCAGGCCCAAGGCTCCCCAGGTGTGAATCTTTTAGCTGATGAATCATTATTTCAAGGTCAGCGAAACATGATTGTGTGTCCCCCTCTTCATACCTAACAGTGTCATGTGGACGACTTTTCCCAAAGGGCCAAGCGTTAGAGACGGTGCTATTGGAAGTAACAGAGCCTTTAAGACATGAAGCCTTGCAGAAGTGAGGCCATAAGGAGTCCTGGGTACCAGTCCCTGCCACGCCCCTCGTGCACAAGTCTTCACTTCTGCCCCTATTCCACAGGGCCATGGACTGAACCCAGTACCTGAGATCATTTTTAAAAATCATTTTATCCTGTTTGTGTTCATGTGTGTATAGGAACCATGGAGTGTGCAGAGGTCAGAGGACAACTGGTGGAGTCCTGGAAATTGAATTTGTGTCATCAGACTTGGAAACAAGCTCCTTTACCTGCAGAGACACCTCACCAGCCCCAAGATAAACTTTTACAATGTTTATTATTGGGAGGCTGGAGAAATGGTTCGTGGTTAAGAGCTGGTACTGCTCTTACACAGGACCCATATCTGGCAGCTCACCTGTGACTTGTTTGTGTATGGTAAGGTTCAAGACTGAGGTGTGAGGCCAGAGCAGCCATGGAGACCAGCATGTCAGATGCCAGGAACAGGGAATGCCTGCCGAGGGCAGGGGCATGCCAGGCAGAAAGCACAGCCAGCCCAGGAGGTGGCTGTGTGGACTGCAGCCAGGAGGCTCCTAGGTGAGGGTTGCACATGGCCTGTGAAGCTATGTCACTGTGTGCTTTGGATGCTGGAAGTGGAGTTACAGAATCTACTTTCCTGCTGGGTTTTGAGGTTCCACTGGCCCAGATCCCCTTTCCCTCCCTTGGGGAAAGTTGTGCAATTGCTGTATCTTTGAAATGTGTAATTTGTTTTTGGTTTTCACTGGAGCTCACAAATGAATTTGCCTTGCGTGTTGGAATGAACTTTCCTTTTGAACTTTTGAGTGACAGTGAACCAGTTAATACTTTGCTTGATCTAAAAATGCATTTTGCATTATGAAAGGGAGGCAAGACTTTGGGGTACAGAGTAGAATGTTATGGTTTGAATGTGTGACCCACAAAGCTTTGCAGGCCTGTTTCTCAGTCTGTGATGCTATTGGTTCGAAATTGTGAGAGACAGAACCTAGTGAGGAGGAAGTTAAGCTGTGGGGGTGTGCCCTTGAAGGGATATTGGGATCCTCACACCTCCTCACCGTGCTCCTCACTGTGCTCCCGCTGCATGGAATTATCACGCTCCATCACATGCTTCTGCCATGATGTGATGAGATGTGCTCCCAGAGGCTTAGAGCAGGAAAGGCTGTTTGCTCATAGAGCAGAGCCTCTGAATCTGTGAGCCCTTCTGTCTTAATTAGGGTTTTACTGCTGTGAACAGACACCATGACCAAGACAAGTCTTCTAAGGACAACATTTAATTGGGGCTAGCTTAGAGGTTCAGAGGTTCAGACCAGGATGATCAGGGTATGAACATGGCAGCATCCAGGCAGGCATGGTGCAGGAGGAGTTGAGAGTTCTACATCTTCATTCGAAGGCTGCTAGCAGAATACTCACTTCCAGGCAGCTAGGACAAGGGTATTAAAGTCCAGGCCCACAAGGCCACGCCTCCCAACAGTGCCGCTCCCTGGGCCAAGCATATACAAACCATCACACCTTCATATACCTGAATTGTCTTTTGAAGTTGATTCTCTGAGGCATTTTGTCATAGTAATGGAAAGCTAGCCTAGTGCTTCTGTCCCCAAAGTGAACCACATGGCTTGGGACCTGGAACCCTGGCTGGGGACATGAAAGGCGGATGGGACAGCCTCGTGTGCAGTGAAGCTCGGGTCAGGTGTCTTCTCTAACACTGTCACTACAACTTGGGCTCTGAATGTGCTTATTAGTTAGAGCACGGAGGGAGGGGCTAGCTAGTCTATAAATCTCTGTAAGTGAGCTGTCTCAGGCATACACAACCTGGAGGAAGCTTTGCTAGTGGTTGCCAGTGTTTTCACACACGGATCAAGCGTTCATAAACACACACACACTTGGCTTTTCCAGCAAAGTTTCATCCTTTCTCTGGAGCTGGGCTCACCTGGAACTTCCTATGAGCCAACTGGGATTGACGTCCTGGACAGGTCATGTCTGTGTCAAAATGCACCTTCAGGGACATCACTCACTCAGCTTCCTCTACTCCTTCAAGATTTGTTGTTTTCTTTTGATACAAGCTTTTTAGATACTCTTTAGATCATCTTTCTATTCTGTTATCATCTTAGTTGGGCTTCCCTTCTGAGGCAGCCTATTGGTATCTACGGCATTGAAAATGTATCTTTTGTGTATATGTATGTGTGTTAGTATGAGCACAGGTGTACATGTGTGACTGTTTGCATGCAGAGGTCAGGAGTCAGTGTCAGTGCTCCTCTTTTTCACACCTTGTAATTGTGTGTGTGTGTACGTGTGTGTGTACATCTTTGCATAACGATCAGAGGATGATCTGAAGGACTTGTCTCTCAACTCTATGGTCCCAGGGATTGCATCCCAGGTTGTCTGCATTTGCAGCAAGTGCCTTTATCCACTGAGCCATCTTCCCAGTCCCAATTTCATTTTTCTTTATAGATAAATACTAACATTCTATTGTATTATTAATATTGTTGTGTTAATCTGTTGTTTATTAATAATATTGTGCTATTAATCTGTTGTATTGCTGTGTATGTATTTTGTTTCTCTATTTGTGTGGATGATGGGTGTCTAAGCTTATTCTGTGTCTTGGCTCTTGTGAATAAGGCTGCGGTATATGTGAGTGCACAGAGTGTTTCTGTGTTACGTGTAGAGTCTCTCATGCATATATCCAGTAATATAGGTGGCTTATACTACAGTTCTGTTTTGGTTTCAGTTTTACAGTATGGAGCCTCCAAACTATAAGAAGCAAATATGAGTCTTTTCTATCAAATATTATGTAACTTGTGTTCAGGAATAAATCTTATTTTCCTCACCTTGTAAGAATTTTGTGCAAATGTTTTAACCTTCCCCCCACCCCCACCATCCACAGTAAAACCTTTGTTTACATAAAGGCTTCCTACTGTAGGCTAGGAATTTGATTGCCTGGAGCAGTGCCCTTTTTTCTCTGAAACAGTGACCCCTTTGTCCTTAATACCCTGTGTGTCAATTCTTTTCAGACTAGGCAGTTGAATTAAAACTGTAAGCTTGGACTCCAGCCAATGGGAAAAAGACATAGTCACTACCTGACTTAGAATAAAACCCAAATGCACTTTCTGTCTCAGTGTGTTTGCTCTTCTAAGCATGCTCTCTTGGTCAAGAGTAATGTTTCTTTGTCCAGACACTATAGTAGGAACGGTGTATCTTTCTCTATAACCTTGAACTTATTTCTAATAATTTGGGGACTCGTTCGGGATCCTAGATCACCTGAGGGAGTGATTAGAGTCCCACCCTGGGGAGAAGTGTCCCATCAGCTCTTATTTTGGTTGTTCTTGAGTACTGAGTCTCTGGTACTCACCAGGTCAGCAAAAGAATCCAGGGATTGGAAGTCTTTGAACAAGACAGGAAGAACTGACCCAAGGAAATTACTGTGGTGACCAGGATTTCTCTAAACACAGACCAAATGTCAGAAATGCTGTGGGGAATAGCAAAGTATTTCTTTGTTAGTCAGATCATGCTGGTTGTTGAGACTTGTTTTTGACATGAAACTGAATACGAGAAACACAAAACAAAGCAAGATAGGAAAAAAAAAAAAACTAAAGAAAAAAATGGAAAGAAATCAAAGAAAAGGAGTATTTTCCTTACACAGAGGAAAACCAATTCCTCTGACTGGTCCTCAGGCACCTTACCCTGTTTAATATAACTGTCCCTGCTCAACCTAAGGAGGGACTGGATAAAGCAAAGCCTATAAGCTTAAGTTTATGTTCCTATCTTCTCTCTATGGACATAGGATTCTTCCTTTTTTCCATCTCTACCCAGGTCCTCAGATTCTACAAGACCTTGAATCAGGTCTGATAATAGGGATGAAGGCAGTCTCAGTGTGGCTACATATGACTCATTTAAATGAGCCTTCTGGCAGCTGCTTTTCTAACTGGATAAAAGTGCCACACAGGCTATTAAGATTTTAAATTAGAATGAACTATTTTAACAAGTTGATTTCCAAAGTCCTTAAGTTCTAGCCAATAATTCGAGTCACTAATTGTCTGATCTTAGTTCACACAATGCTGGAGATAAAATGGCACCAAGCAACATTTTCCTGGGGCTGATGGGAGATTAAAACATGATCCAGATGACAGCACTTGGCATCTAAAGTTATAATTTCTGTGGTAAGATATGGGGACTCAACTGTTTTGGATTGAGACTAAAATTCATTCCTCTGTTTCTTTGATAATTTGGGCTTTGATAATTTGATTAATTTGCCTAGGTATCTCCTCTTATATCCATGCTAACCTAACTATTGTGTCTTTTTTAAAGAAATAGGTAAAACTTTCCACATTTGGTCTATTATTTGTGGCTTTTACAAGGACGTGTGCCCTGGTGGATGTTGAGCTCAGTGCATGAAAATGTAATCATGTACTTGGTCAGCATCTTGACTGGTGACATCATAACAATATAACTTTGTCACATCTTAGTTATTGGAAACCCCACATGGCATGTACCGAAATGGTGGTACACATGAACGTCTTTGTGCCAGTAAGGGGTGGGGTGCACTTCATACTAAGGAGGTAACACCAGGCCTCTATAGTGTTTTTGTTATGTTTGTTTTTAGGTTTTTGTTTTGCTTTAATTTTAACATATTACTTTACATGATATATTTACTGGCTTCCAGAAGGAACTTAAGAGTTGTCTTAGCTATGTGCCTCCAACACTATCCAGGTATCAAAGAAAGCTGACATTTTTAAATGATTAGACTTGGAAGGCTTGTGTTGTAAATGTTATAGCTGTAAGGGAAAAAGGCTTCCCAGTGGAAGTGTTATAGCTCTGAAGGAAACCTATGGAAGTGTTGCAACTGTCAAGGGAGGCATCTTGGAAGTTGGGAACCAAGGAATACCACAAAATCATGCCAAACCTCACTCAAGAGATTTATTGGAAAGACAAAAGAGTGTGTCTCTTTCTGCTTGGGTGAGAGGCAGCAGAGAACTGAGCAGGAGACAGGCTTATATAAGGTTTTTGGGAGGAATTTCCGGGTGGGTCTACCACGTGAATGGTGAATTTCGCCCCAATGTGGATTTGTGGCCAGGATATGGTGGGTTTTCATGTGGATTGGTGGGTTTTGAGTTTCAAATCCAATGGTAATTTTTCTCAAGGAATTTGTTTCAGCCAGGAGCAAGTTTTGGGAGGTCCAAAGGAATGGCTCAATTTTTCAGGATTGTAACAAGCTGCAAGTGGGCAGAGATCAAGAGCAGGCATAGTGTAAGACTAGACAGCTGCTCATGGGAGTAACGAGGCACTGGAAGAATTTACAGACTGCTAGGGTATGTTTATGGGGACAAACTGAAGGCATTTTGGCAGAACAAGAGACATATCAGAAAGCAAGCAGATCGTTCTTAATCAAGGTGCGCACTTGCCCCTGAGGAAGTTGACCTTTGGGTCAGATTAAGAGAGGTTCCTGGTAAACAGAAACCAGCCCTAAAATCTGTTTAATAACTATCCTGTTTTCCTGACCAAACTTGTTTTGTGTAGGACAAGGTCACTAGCACCATCATTTTAGGGTTCTGCTTTGAACTTAACAGGCAGCTATAGTGGCCGGAGGCAAAGAGGAAACAGTCTGCTTGGGCAAGAAGCTGAAGATGGAGTGTATGCTGGGTCTCAGAGTCTGGTTTGTTGTTGTTTCTGTTACCACCAGCAGTAGAGACAGATTCCTCTTTCCTTGCACGCTTCCCAGCATCTGTCATCATTTGTGGTCTTGATGGTGAGATAAAACAAGTGTAATTCATTATTGTTTTCATGTGTGCTTGATTCTGCTTGCTTGTATGGTATATGGATTGTCTTAGTTTGGGTTTTACTGCTGTGAACAGACACCATGACCAAGGCAAGTCTTCTAAGGACAACATTTAATTGGGACTGGCTTACAGGTTCAAGGTTCAGTCCAGTATCATCAAGGCAAGAACATGGCCAGCATCCAGGTAGACATGATATAAAGGAGCTGAGAGTCCTACATCTTCATCTGAAGGCTGCTAGCAGAATACTGGCTCCCAGGCAGCTAGCATGAGGCCCTTAAAGCCCACACCCACAGTGCCATGCCTATTCCAAAAGGCCACACCTTACTGAAACAGGGCCATATCTTCTAATAGTGTGACTCCCTGGGGTGAGCATATATAAACCATCACATGGATGTGTTCACACATTCAACCAGAGCTGAACATTACATATCTTCCTCTAGTGCTCTCCATTCTTCAAAGAGTGCAAGTGGAATTTTCATGGAGATCGTACTGAATCTGTAAATCACTTTTGGTACATATAACCATTTAAAAAATATTCTGCCTATTAATCGTATGGGAAATTCTGAGAGATTTCCTGGGGAGCCATGAGCAACAGTCTTCTCACCCCAGAGAGATACCAACAACAGACCAAAGTAAGTATTCTACAGAAGTCCAGCTTGGTGAACCAGTGAGTTTATTGGGGTTAGGAGTGTGGATGAGGAGTTACTTACAGGAGCAGGGACAACTTGAAAACAGATGCATCGCTGAAAAGCCCACTCTTAAATATGTCATAACTCATGAAAACTTACAACCCCAGAGTCAGATGTCACTCACTCTCATAGGCAGCTTGGCTGACCAGAGCCTCTTCCAGGCAACTCTGCCTCTTTTCCTCCATCAAGTTTTCTGTGTCTACAATCTTGGGGAGAAGACCTGTGAATTTTGTTAGTTTCTGGAACATCCTGAGACTTGTGAATTGATTACTTTCTGTGTCTTAGGAGGCTCTCCCATCCTTCCTGGTAGGAATGGTTCAAATTTCAACTAGAAAGAAATCTCTGTACAATATAGTTACATCTTCTAGTGTCTTTAAGTTCTTCAGTAGTTACAGTTGTCACAGAGGTCCTTCACTTCTTTTTTAGTCCCCTCTGTGTGCTTTTTTGTTTGTTTGTTTTTAAAGTATGGTGAATGGAATTTTCTCCCAATTACTTTCTCTATATATTTATTATTGGTATATACTGATTTCTGAATATTGATTTTGTATCCTGCTACATTGTTATAAGTGTTTTCTGGTGTAGCCTTTAGGGACTATTAAATATAACAGTCCCTTTGGGATACTTTGGCTTCTTCATTTCCTATTTATTTCCAATTTTCTTGTTTTGGCTAATATTTCAAGCAGCTTCTTAAGTAAAATTACTGATGGGATAACCTTGTTTCATTCCTGATTTGAAAGAAAATGCCATTTTCCCCACTGAGTGTGATATTGGCTGTATGTTTGTTATATGTCAAAATACATTATTTCTGCTATTTTATAGTTTCATGAAGAAATGTTGAATTTTGTCAAGCACTTATATTTTTATTGAGATGTTATCATTTGATTTGTCTATTTATGTGACATATATTATGTTCATGAAACCATCTTCACATCTCTGGACTGAAACCACTATGCTCATGATGTATTGTTGAATTCAGCTTTTAAGTTTATTATAAGAATTTCTGTGTCTATGACGTTAGTGATATACTTTATTTTCATTGTGTTCTTATAAGACTAATGCTATCCTCACAGTGGATATGAATTCTTAAAAGGCACAGAATTCAGTAAATTTATCTAGTTCTGGGCTTTTTATTGTTTTTTGTGCCATCCCTGGGTTGGTGGTCCTGGGTTCTATAAGAAAGCAAGCTGAGCAAGTCAGGGGAAGCAAGCCAGTAAGTAACATCCCTCCATGGCCTCTGCATCAGCTCCTGCTTCCTGACCTGCCTGAGTTCCAGTCCTGACTTCCTTTGGTGATGAACAGCAATGTGGAAGTATAAGCTGAATAAACCCTTTCCTCCCCAACTTGCTTCTTGGTCATGATGTTTGTGCAGGAATAGAAACCCTGACTAAGACATCTGCTTTATAGATCACTACCATTATATCAGGGTGTGTCTTGTCCTTAGACAGTAAGAGATTCAGATGAAAAGCATATTTATAACTTAGTCTTAAATGACATTATGACATTATTGCACATAGTGAAAAGAGACCATTGTGGGAAGAGGTAATAGTAATAAAATGTTGAGTAAGGATCCTTGGTGTGTGTGTGTGTGTGTGTGTGTAAAATATAAGTACAGTACCTATGGAGGCCAGAAGAGAGTGTTGAACCACCTGGAGCTGGACTTACAGGTAATTGTGAGCTTCCTAACATGGGTTCCGGAAAGAAACTCAGGTCCCTGCAAGAGCAGTAAGTGATCTTAACCTCGGAGTTTTAGAGATAATAAATATTGAAAAAGCTTCCTTCCGCCTTAAAGGGTTTTTGATATCAGAACTGGCAACATAAAATTTATATAATACATGAAAGAAAAACATCAAGCTAATGTCTGATCTACTGAACTTTTAGATAAAGGCACAAGTGTGGGTTGTCCTGATGCTGTTTATATTCTGATGTTGATTCTGTTTTCTTAGGAGGGGCTGCCCTGGATGAACAGTTGATCTCATGTGAACCTTCTTCCCATTTTAACTGGTCAATAAAGGCTAGAGCCTGTGATTGGGCAGTGTGTGGGGAGGGGGCAAGGTGGGATTGGAGGTTTGGAGAGTGGGGGCAGGTAGAGAGGCAGAGGGGAAGGAGAGAGAACTGAAGAGGAGGAGGAGGCAGCCATGATGGAGCAGAACCATGTGACCAGGAGAAACTGCAAGTAGCAAGGGATCTTATAGCTGGGGAATAAGTTAGTATAGGGTTAGATCTGCCCAGTCTAGGCTCATAGCTTATAACTGTAATAACTGGATTGTGTGTTTTTTATACGGGCTTATTGGTGTTGGAAATTCCAGCAACAGGCACACTATAAAAGAATCAGGAAAATAAGGTCACCAGTCCCTTCAAGGTTTGCATTTATGGTTTGAACTTTATTTTGGTACTAAAACTAAATTTAAAGAATTGTTATAAGGTTCACAAAAAAAAAAAAAATCCTGTAAAATTAAGACCTGGTTATCCAGAATCAAATAATTCAATAAAATAGGCTAAATTTTCAATACATATATACTCTATAAGAGTAATTAGTTGGTATCCTTTCATAGCAGGGCATACCAGGCTCAATTAGTATCCTCTTCCCCTGGATGGGAGACTGACTCCATCAGTGTAAGTGGCTTACTAGCTAGCCTTGATGCAGGATATGGATGCAGGGAAATACGATGTCACAGTCTGCTGCTCCTGTGCTTGGCTATGGAGGCTGGACCATAGACACAACCTCTGCCTTACTTTATAGGGAAGAGGAATTGTTTCTCATGTCTCACACAACAGAGGCATGGAGTCTTTTGCTTAATGGAGGATCTTGGTGTATGTTCCCACATCCTACATGTCTTGAGCAATGGAGAGGCAAGTAGCAATTATTCAGCATCCAGTGTCTCCTGATCTAATATATGATGATGCTGTAAACGGGGAATCTGTACCTAAGCCCGTCACCTGGCTGGTATGTGGTCTGCATAAGGTCCATTGGCCATGTTCTTTATTTTGGTCTTCAGTTCTTCTCCGAGCACAAAGCTAATCCCAGGGCTGAGAGGTCAGTACCTGATACTACGAAGGGAGTTCCACATAAATCCAGTATAGAATCTCTGCTATAGGGTCATTCAGCACAGCAGACTGAACTATGGACATGCATTTCAACACTAAGATCAACCTAAGGATTCACCTGGGGAAAGACATCAACACTAATAAGAAGAGACCTGAACTATAAAAGTGCCAGCCCTTCAGAGTCACCTTCTAAAGGCAGTGGACTCTTCATTCCTGGGCCAGCCACACCTGGAAGCTGGTTGGTGAATGCCCAGTGGGAATTTGAGGAACTCTGCAGCTCTGCTCCTGTTGCTAACCTGGAAACCAGTGCATCTATGCTTGGTCAAAGCTTGAGGGATACAACAGAGGACAACTGGAAATGGGGACCACAGTGCCCTTCTTCCTGCTGGATTCACAGTACTGTTGACTTTAGCGGTTTCCATCCATAGGGCTAGCCATCATGGGTCCTGGGATTGGAGCTTGGTTGTTAGTTCTGCTGTACTTAGAAATAAGTTATGCTGACAGCAGTTATTTGCTTTCTCCAATGATTCATGCCTGGTTATGTTCCAAGATAACAGCTTATCCTTGTAGATGATATGAATAGTCTCCTGGACACAAAGCAGGGCCTTATAAGTCTCTTCAAATGAATATGAAGATACATTTGCAATAACATGTCATACTGAAGAGGATTTTCCCAGTGCTAGACATAAGGGCCATTGAAGTGGAAACTTCTAGTTTCTTTGGAAAGTCAGTTATGTCAAATGATGTTTTGCTGGGGCACACAGGTGAAAAGATGTCTTGCTAAAGCAGACAGGTGAAAGAATGTTTTCCTGAAGCAGACACAGGTGAAAAGGATGTTTTGATATAGCAAACACGTGAAATGATCTCTGATGAAGGAGTATAAATATGACCCCACAGACAGTGAGAGAGGAGCACTGAGCATTGGTTTGCTCTGCCTTGGGCTATTCTTCGCTAACGACAAGCAGCTCAACTTGTGGGGACACCATCACTGAGAGAAACGTATCACCGAACTGCTAGTGAGGCTTCTGTGGCCTCGCCTCAGGCTGGTTGGTGTTCGTGCCTGGTGTCTTCTGCTTGCCTGAAAGGACTGGACTGTAGCTGCCTGTTCGTGCCTGGTATCTGCCTGCCTAGAGGACTGGTCTGCAGCTGCAGAGTTGTATTTGATGTTTCCTACGGGACTGAACTGCTGAGAAAGAAGATCGAGCTCACCCCCAGAGAACTATTGCTGAACAGGTCCATTTTCTTCATATTCTAATAACTTTTCTATTTCTGCTGGGTGGTGGGCTAGAGGAGAGGTTGAACCATTATTAAAAGTAGTTTGCAGTTTTGTTGAGCATAGAATTTTGTAGTAGGATCTGATAATTTTTTAAATTTCTTCAGCTTCTCTTGTTATGTTTTCCTTTTCATTTCTGATTTTGTTAATTTGGATAATGTCTCTGTGCCCTCTGGTTAGTCTGGCTAAGGGTTTATCTATCTTGTTGATTTTCTCAAAGAACCAGATCCTAGTTTTGTTAATTCTTTGTATAGTTCTTTTTGTTTCTACTTGGTTGATTTCAGCCCTGAGTTTGATTATTTCTGCCATCTATTCCTCTTGGGTGTATTTGCTTCCATTTGTTCTAGAGCTTTCAGCTGTGCTGTTAAGCTGCTAGTGTATGCTGTCTCCAATCTCTTTATGGAGGCACTCGAGATATGAGTTTTTCCTCTTAGCACTGCTTTCATTGTGTCCCATAAGTTTGGGTATGTTGTGCCTTCATTTTCATTAAATTCTAAAAAGTCTTTAATTTCCATTTTTTATTTCTTCCCTGACCAAGTTATCATTAGTAGAGTGTTGCTCAGCTTCCCTGTGTATGTGGGCTTTCTGTTGTTTTTGTTGTTGTTGAAGACCAGCCTTAGTCCATGGTGATCTGATAGGATGCATTATTTCAATCTTCTTGTATTGGTTGAGGTTTGTTTTGTGTCTGATTATATGGTCAGTTTTGGAGAAGGTACCGTGAGATGCTGAGAAGAAGGTATATTCTTTTGCTTTAGATCTATAGATATCTGTTAAATCCATTTGGTTAGTAACTTCTGTTAGTTTCACTGTGTCTCTGTTTAGTTTCTGTTTCCATGATCTGTCTATTGGTGAGAGTAGGGTGTTAAAGTCTCCTACTGTTATCCACCCATCCACCTCAAAAATATTAATCCAGAATTCCTCCCGTCAAAAGGAAATGCAGGGACAAAGAGTGGAGCAGAGACTGAAAGAAAGGCCATCCAGAGACTGCCTCACCTAGGGATCCATCCCATCTGCAGATACCAAACCCAGACACTATTGCTGATGCAAGAAACACGTGCTGACAGGAGCCTGATATAGCTGCCTCCTGAGGGGTTATGCCAGAGCCTGACCAATACAGAAGCAGATGCAGGCGGCCCGATATCGGACTGAGCACAGGCACCCAATAGAGAAGTTAGGGCAAGGACTGAAGGAAGCTGAAGGGGTTTGCAACCCCAGAGGAAAGAACAATATCAACAAACCACGACCCTCCAGAGCTCCCAGGGACTAAACCACCAACCAAAGAGTACACACGGAGGGACCTATGGCTCCAGCTGGATAAGTAGCAAAGGATTGCCTTATCTGGCATCACTGGGAGGGGAGCCCCTTGGTCTTGTGGAGGCTCAAGGACCTAGGGTAGGGGAATGTTAGCTGGAGTTAGGTGGGAGTGGGTGGGCGGTGGGGGAGCGCCTTTATAGAGGCAGGGGGAAGGGGAGAGGATGGGAGTTTGTGGAGCAGAAACCGGGAGATAACATTTGAAATTTAAATAAATAAAATAACCAATAAAAAAAAGGGAAAAAAAAAGAGTGGGTTATAAAAAAATTTATGCCTATAGGCCATCCAAAATGTTTTAGAAATATCAAGAGCAGAGTGAGCTCAGAATGTTTTGTATGCCTAAATGTTGGGGATCTTCCCATAAACAGAAATGGCTACAAGAACTCACACTGGAAGGTCACATTATCAATACAGGCTCCGTGTTGTTTACAACACCTTAGAAGTATTTATGGGAATGTTAAAAGTTATATAATTATATCATTGACCTGACCTCCAGACAGACACTGAACCAAGTTTTTTCTAGTTAAAAACTGGGCAGAGACAGGCCATTGTACTCTCTGTGGAACACAGGCCTCCCTCCTAGTTGGACAGGCCTTTACACTCTGCTTTACACAAGTCGGCAGCTGATACAGCTCAGTGTAATCGAGTTCTCACATGGCAGGATTAAAAGAGCTCCTGTTCTCATTCCCTCAGCAATGGGACTAGGAGCTCTGAGGATTGGAGGAACATCAGAAACACACGTCAGGGTTGGAGAAATGACTCAGTGGTTAAGATGACTGGCTGCTCTTCCAGAGGCCCTGAGTTCAATTCCCAGCACCCACATGGTGGCTCACAACCATCTGTAATGGGATCCAAAGTCCTCTTCTGGTGTGTCTGAGACAGTGACAGTGTGCTCATATACATAAAATACATAAATCACAAAAAAAAAAAAAAACCCAACAATATAGAAACACACTTCAGTGATTGATCTAGCCAAGCTATAGAGGTCAGGAAAGAGGCAGATGAAGCTTTAGAACAACATAGAGCCTGTGGGTCGTGGGCTGTGAGAGGCAGCTGGGTACCTAGTAGAGCTTGCTTGGAACCCTGGAGACCTAAAGGGTGGGTAGGAGTTTGGAATTGCTCCTGGGACCCCTGGTTCCTTTCACATAGCCACAGCCCTCTACAGCCCCTCCCAAAGAGGTTTGTGGCCATCGGTACAGACCACAGAGCCTCAAGACATCTCCATAATAATGAGATACCTAAAGGTCAGAGGGCATAGCCAATTAAACATTCTTTCCCAGACCCTCCTCCTTGCAAAAGGTATTTAACCTCAGGCCTGCCCTGAGAACACAGGATATAGCTTCATCCATTTTCCACCATGACAATAAAGATCTTAAGACCATGTTTTAAGACCATGGACTGCCGGGCGGTGGTGGCGGCGCACGCCTTTAATCCCAGCACCTGGGAGGCAGAGGCAGGCGGATTTCTGAGTTCGAGGCCAGCCTGGTCTACAGAGTGAGTTCCAGGATAGCCCGGGCTACACAGAGAAACCCTGTCTCAAAAAACCAAAAAAAAAAAAAAAAAAAAAAAAAAGACCATGGACTACCTATCCCTTTTGGGGCCCACTGTGGAGAAGGTCTTCAACTACCAAGTCACTGCTGTCCAACCTTTCCCCGAACGACCTCTCTACAATCCAGCCACAGAGACCCAGCCAAGTGGGTCGCTGTGACCAAGAGTCTCTTTTCCCCGAGGGACTGGAGTTTGTCTTCCTTGTCCCTTCAGCTGCCTGTAAGCCCCATCTTGGTCCTTTCAGGGGCCTCTCTACGGTGCCTGAGAGCCCAAGGGCTTGAGACCAGTCTGTCCCCTGCTACCTCCTGGCCTGGGATCCCTAACCCAAGAGCTCTAGTCCCCGCAGGAGATCTCAGACGGTGTTCTTTGCACTACGGAGCAGAGCACTGCGGCTTCCCATAGCCCAATGTCTGCCTGGCACAGCATGGAGTGAACTCAGTCAAATTTCCATGCCTGTTTCCCTGAGTCAGCAGCAGACATGCGGGACCCACGCCCATGGCACACCACAGCCCAACAAGAGCCCTGTGGATTCCCTTTCTGAAGCAGTTACAGAGAACAGAAGAAGCCTAAATCTGTGATGAGGAGAGAAGGAAGGACTGTGTTCTTTTTTTTTTTTTTTTTTTTTTTGGTTTTTCGAGACAGGGTTAGGACTGCGTCCTTAAAGGAGCAATGTTGCGCAGTGCCAATAGATCGGTGGTCAGAGATGTGGTTAAACTGCCAAAAGACTGAAACTGGGAGACTTGGCTGATGCCTTTACCAAGGCCTTTCTTCCCAATCATTTTGAGTCTATATCCAGCTTGCATCTTAAGCAGCCTAGACCAGGTCATTATTTCACAGAAGTTACTAAGTTACAAATGGTATTGATTTCTGAACCCACCTACTACTAACACAGCAGGCGAACCCTTGGATGTCTGGCTCCCGATGCATAAGAATTCTAATGCTTATATGAAATTCTAATGCAGAATTCTAATGAAGCTTATATGAAAGCAATTGGCTCCAAAAAGAAACCATTAAAGATGATAGCTTACATGATTAACAAGCTTATTTAGGAAATATAAATTTACATAAGGATAAAAGGACAGTAAGCACTCTCTCTGACCTGAGACAGCAGAGCTGAACGAACCACTGATTTTGTACACCTAGTTTTGTAAACCTGCTTACGCCTTCAGAAAAGGGTGACACCTGCTCCTCCCTTGAGAAGTGACCACCAATATCAAGTTGTTTGCTAAAGACAAAACTGTCTTAACTAGAATCTACAAATTTCAGCCTCTATTAAATTTGCTTATGGGGGTGGGGGAGTAGAGAGTAGGGTTGGAATCTCCTTTTGGGGAGGGGATAAAGACCATCCTAAAATGGTCACAAGATTATGAGAATGCTTAACCCCATATAAACCATGAAACATCTGAACAAGGCTGGGCTTCTCTCAGCAATAGCTAGAGGCTACAACTGTGCATTAATTAAAATTTTTCCATTATCTCCAAGTGGGGAACGTGCTGGATAGTTTTATGTTAATTTGACACAAGCTAAAGACATTTGAGAAGAGGGATTCTCAATTAAGGACATGCCTCCATATGTAGTCAAGCCTGTAGGGCGTTTTCTTAATTGGTGATTCAAAGTGGATGTAGTCAAGCCTGTAGGGCGTTTTCTTAATTGGTGATTCAAAGTGGAGGGCCCAGCCATGATGGGTGGAGCCATTTCTGGGCTAGTAGTTTTGGGTTCTGAGAAAACAGGCTGAGGAAGCCAGTAAGCAGCACCCTTTCACTCTATCCTCTCCTGCCACAAGGTTCTTGCCCTGCTTGAGTTCCCATTCTAACTTCTTCAATGAACAGTGATGTAGAAGAGGAAGCCAGATAGTCCTCTTCCCCGCCCGTCAGGTTGCATGGTGCTTCATCACAGCAGTAGTAACTCTGACCAAGGCAGAAGGAAGGCTGAGATCCCTAGCCTCTATACAATGTAGGTACTGGAGATCAAGTTCAGGTTGTCAAGTCTGGCAGCAGACATCTTAACCCACTGTGTGATTTTTTTTTTTTTTTTTTTTTTGAGACAGGGTTTCTCTGTGTAGCCCTGGCTGTCCTGGAACTCACTCTGTAGACCAGGCTGGCCTCGAACTCAGAAATTCGCCTGCCTCTGCCTCCCAAGTGCTGGGATTAAAGGCGTGCGCCACCACCGCCCGGCTTCACTGTGTGATCTTGTTGGCTATCATTACAAGGCTTGTTTTAACTTTTGATAGGTCATATGTTTCTAGAAATTTATCCATTTCAGCTCTTCAGAATGAAGGTTTCCTTTTATATTTAAATTTTTTCGAGACAAGATTTTTTTTTTTTCCCCATAGCCCTGGCTATCCTAGAACTCTCTGTAGTTCAGGCTGGCCTCAAACTCAAGGGTTCTGCCTGCCTGTCACCTGAGTGATAGATTTAAAGGGTGTGCCACTACTGTCCAGCATGAATGTAGGTTTTCAAAATCTTCCCTAATGATCACCTGGATTTTATTAGTATCTGTTGTAATGTTTTCTTTTTTCATGTGGTTTTGTTGATTTGAGTCTTGTTTTGATTAGAATGCCCAAGGGCTGGTCAATTTTTATATCTGTAAAGCAAATTCATATGAAAACTTATTCTTATACAATTTTTTGGTCTCCACTGTTTCTGCCATGATTTTTATTTATTCTCCCTTATTTGGGATTTTACTTCCTCTCCTAAGACCATCAAGCACATCATTAAGTTATTTGGGTTCTTCAAAATATTTTATTTTGCAGTACTGAAAATATTTCATGTCTACTAGGCAAATGTTCAACCGTATACTATCCCTGTGGAGAGCCTTTGGGGCTGCTTGGCAGGAATCAGACATTGGCCAAGGACAAGGAAATGTGCTTTAGGCAGGAATCTGACATTGGGCCATGACTAGGAAGTAAGTTCAGGCAAGAATCTAATTTTAGGCTAAAACAGAGACGTAATTTCAGTCAGGAATCCAAATCTTAGGCTAGAACAAAGAAGTAGGCCTCAGGCATGAATATGAATGTGGGCTAGGACAGGGAAGTAGGCTCAGATATTTTTGTCATCCTGATGAGCCCTTAGAAACAGGGATCAGGAGAGTGATCACAGGGTGATCATGGGATTCTGTATATTGCCTTGTTTGTTCCTTGACTGTATCTATTGTATTGTTGGTTCCTCAACCTAGAACTGACCTAAATAGTTGCATGTAATTAAAAGGAAATGTGGAAATAAACAAACCTGCCTCAGCCTTCAGCCTCCGAACTGGCTGAGGTCATGCTGCAATTTTGTCTAACCGTGTCTCTTTTCTTTTAATCCTCACTCCTGCACTGGAGAACCTGTTGACTGACTGAGCGGGCTTGGTCATATCCTCAACTCTTTTTGGGTTTTATCTTCAGGTAGTCTCATTAAGTTGCCAGAATCACCTTTCATTTGTTATCCTCCTCCATCAGGCTCCTAAGTAGTTGGGATGAATTACCAGATCTGGCTTGAATTGTGATGTTAATGTAAACATCCATAGCTCTTAAACTTTCTTCTTAGAAATGTTTTTGTTGGGGCCGCCAAGATGGATAATTGGGCAAGGGTGCATTCCACTGGTTTTGTGTGTGTGTGTGTGTGTAAGATATTATGTAGGTGTTGCTGCTACATGTAGGTATGTTAAGTCCTTTAAGATCCAATTTAACTCTGGTTTCTTTTCTTAGATCTACTTATTCATTAACCTGAGGTACCAATGTCACCCACTAATAGCCATCCCTTTTGTTGAGCAGTATCAATGAAAATGGGTAAACATTTAGTGAGTGTATATTCCAATTATTTGATTTTGATAAATGTTAGTATAATTTTCACTACCTTTATATTTTCTAGTTTTGACTTAAAGTTTTCTTTATCAGATAAAAATGTAACTACTCCAGTATGTTTTCAATTTCCATTTGCTTGACATTGACTTCTATTCTTTCAGTCTCTGGGTCTTTGCTGGTAAGGTATGCCTATTTCTGTAGAGAACCTGCTGGTATATCTTACTTTTAAAGTCTGCTCCCCTTTTTTGAGTGTCTTAGTTAGGATTTCAATAGGTGTGATAAACCACTATGACCAAAAGAAGCTTGAGAAGGAAAAGGTTTATTTTACCTTATAGTTTGTAAATCTCTCTCTGTAGGAAGCCATGGATGAATGGTGCTTACTGGCTTGTTCCCCTTGGCTTGCTCAGTCTGCTTTCTTATTATTACTCAGAACTACCTGCCCAGAGATGGTACTATCCACAATGAACTCGACCCTCCAACATCATCCACTAATGATGAATATACCCTTATTTACAAACCTTATGGAACCATATTCTCAAGTTTCTTCCCAAATGACTGTAAGTTAACCAAGGAGCGAAGAAAATTTCTATTCAAAGTTGAGAGGTTTGTATATTTCTCTAATTTTGTTGTTTTCTTCAATGGCTGGAATGTTTATTGCTTTCTTCTTCAGATTAGGGTTTTGCTGTTGGTGTTTGAGTTTGCATGAGGGTTAAGGTGTGCCTGTGTGCACAAGTGAAAGTGCTTATAAAAGTTGGAAGAATGTGTCAGATTTCCTAGACTCAGAGTTAGAATTGGTTGTGGGCCACCAAACATGGGTGCTAGAAAAAGCTGGTCCTGTGCCAAGAGCAGCAAGCAGTCTTCACTGCTGAACCATGTCTTCAACTCCCTAGACACAATTCTTTAGTTCACCTTTGTTCATCAGTCCCTGTGAAATTGATTCCTTGCTGTTTCCCCCTTCCTATGTAAGATTCGTTTTTTCTGCATTGTTGGCTTTGGTGTTCATGAATTGGCTTTAGTTTGTGTTTGAAACATCTTCATTTCCTCATCAGTCTTTTTTTAAAAATTATTTTATGTATATGAGTACACTGTAGCTGTCTTCAGACACACCAGAAGAGGGCATCGGACCCCAATGCAGATGGTTGAAAGCTACCATGTAGTTGCTCAGAACTGAACTCAGGACCTCTGGAAGACCAGTTAGTGCTCTTAACTGCTGAGCCATCTCTCCAGCCCTTCTTCATCAATCTTAAGAGGCAAAGACTGAACACAGAAATCTTGATTGGCAACTACTTTCAAGTTTTGAAAAACATAGTTCATCCTTTCTTGGTTTTTAGGATTTCTGTTGAGGTCTAATGTGATGGGTTTGCCTTTAAAAATATGCATTCTCCTCTTGCTGGTTTTGATAGTGTCTCTTTGTTTTGTAGTTATGGCATTTTAACTTTATGTTGTGGAAATAATCTTCTGCAATACTGATTACTTGGGATTAATGCTGCTTGTATTTCAAGATTCATTCTGTAGATCCAGGAAATTTTTTTGCTGTAGTTTCATTGAATATTTTTATGTTTTTCATCTCTGCTGTCTTGCATTCCATGGATCTTCAGTTTTAGACTCAGCTTTAGTGATGAGTCTGGCACAACATATACTGCTCCCTCAATGATGGACTCTTACCTGGTGCCAGAACAGAGTGACAACCTATTCAGGTTACAGCTCAGATATGGTCAAGCCATAAACAGGGTGGGCTGTGACTTTGCTTCAGTGAGGCATTGCAATAATAGTAAAACAAACCTTAGAGACTGCTGAAATGTATAATCTTGGAAATTGCCAAAAGGCTATTGCTATGAGCACATTACCTTGGGTGGGGGTGGGGAGATGGCTGTTCTGAAAGGCCTAATCCAAAACCACTTTTAAGATGTCTTGGCCTCATCATTAAAGGGCAATCTAAGGAATTAAAGAAAACTTGTGAACAATTCTTAATTTTTTTCCCCTTAAACATAAAACATCAGTCAGGCACAGTAGTAAATGCATTTACTTCCATCACTTGGGAAGGAGAGGAGGTGGCTCGGTGAGTCTGAGTCCAGCCTGTTCTAAAATGAGACCTTGTCTCAAACAAAACAAACAAAACCCACCAAAACTACTATCATTTAACAAATTATCTGAAGGATCAAACTCTCAAGGGCAGTAGAAAGGAAACAGTCCATAATCCTTGCCCAAGAGCAGCGACAAGATGACCACCACAAGGCTGATTTTGAATAGTTTATTAAAGGAAAGGTGAAGCATCAGTTTCAAATTGTACAAAAAGGAAAAAAAAAACCCATCATATTGCAAATGTACAATTTACAGAATTACTAGCAAAACCAATCAAGGAGACACTGAAAATACAAAAATTTGATTGACTTCAAACTGAACTTGGAAACCCACTGGAGTAGAGATTAAGCCGCCTTTGTTGTTGCATGGTAGTCTGTAACCCTTAAATCAGCATGTGTTGTTCACAGGAGACTGTCAGGCAAAGGATTATCTGTGCTTATTCCAGGCTCCTCCCTTATTCTGGGTCCCTGGCCAAGAACTATAGTGAGGCAGGGCTGAGGTGTATTGTCCATTCATTCCTGCCCCTTGAGTTCCAGTGAAGCCCACATTTCTAGAAGAGAGCGAGGCCCCAGATGTCTTAACTGGAGCCTAGGACTTGCTGAGTTAGTAGGTAAAACATTTTTGGTGACCAAGATTTTTTTTTTTTTAAATCTTGAACTGTACAAATGTTGAGAAAAATCTTGTCTACTAAAAGGATGAATAAAATCATGTTTTATTTTCCCACACAAAAGATAATCATAGAGTTCATATACTTTTAAAAAATGTTCTTCATTTTTGGTAAAAAGGGAAAGCCTCTCAATTCTGTTGTAGCTATTTTAAAAACCAGCCCAGAAACAGCTGTGGATAGACTGGTTTGGAAATTTGGAAGCCTACACTAAAATCAGGGAAAAGCTACATGGACTTTTAAAACAATAGCAAGTCATAAAAGTAAGTTGATTGTAACTCTAAGCCACTGAAGACTGTCCCAAAGACCCAGAATTTCTTTCTCCAAAAGAATTTTTTTAATATGCACACTTAACACTGAAATGTAGCTGTATTTCAGGGTAAGCTTAGAATGCCACCCTCTAAGCACAGACTTCTATGCAGCACATACATCTATGATTGATAAACAATTTCACAAAATTAGCGGGGTGAGGGGATATTGAGTGCATGGGAAGAAGACAGTTACGTTACACATCTTAAAATTACGTCTGAATGGCAAAGAAAAATTTTATGATTCTAAGAAAACGGAAGTCTGTGTAACATGACTTTGGCAGGGCATGAAACAAGTGTTAATAACAGTGAGACTGATAACTTGAGAACCGTTTTTGTTTTACTGAGAATACTTTATTTGCTGGTAGAAGTTGCTAAAAATGCACAGAACAAAGACCAATAGAAAATGCATTGTATCTGAATCTCACTATTCTATAGAAAATGAACGGTGTACAGCGTCTGTTGGAAAAATGGCTGCAGGGGCACGTATTTTATGCCCACTTATAAATAAAAATAAACCTTTTTATTCAAGAGTATATAAAATCTGGGGATTCACATCCATCCACAGAGGGCGTGTGGTTTTTGGCAGAGATGCACGATGTTAGAACTCTATTTTAGCTTGTCCATGCTCTGTTCCTTCAATGTCTGCTTTACAAGGTCAACAAAACCCAGCGAGCTCCAAAAACACTCATCGGCGATTAGAACGAGCTGCTTACTCATAGTTTAATAAAAATGGTTAGCTTTTAAAACATAAAAAGGCAAAATGTTAAAACGGTTTTTAAATTGTACAACAGGAAAATAAAGTTAAAAATATTTTTTTACTCAATGCTGAATTTTCATAAAACAGGTGTATAACAGTGTTTATTTTGACAGCTGTTTTAAAAATTTAAAATATCTTCCTCCTTTCAGAAAAACACACACACATCTGTACTGAGATAAGTCCAACATTAGAGTACAAATGATTTTTTTGGTCAGTCTTTCCGAGGTGACATTCACCAACATTTCCATGGGTGACTGACATGCTGCTCTGTCACTGCAAAAGGGACCAACCTTTAATCATTTGATTATAAAACAAATCCGATCACATCAAAAGTGTTTCTTCCCCCATACAAGCTATCACAGTATATAGGCCTCTAGCTCTAAATAATAGAGTTCCAGATTTGTAAATTTTCTTCAGACTTCAGAACATAGGCATTCCAAATCCCTAGAAAAAATGAGAAGTACAATTATTTTATATATCCCCAGGGCCAAGAAACTATAAATAAAAGGCAGTAATGATTTGATATTTACTGAATCATCTTCTATGATAGCTGCAGAGTCAAAGAAGTCTGGCCTTAGCTCAGCTCTCTCTCGCCGATTTCTTGATGGGGGCTGAAAAGAGAATCATTTAATTAACTGTGAGATGAACTGTTAATAGCTAACATTTTTGACAGTACATAAACACATAGAAACATTTAAGAGTTAAATTTAAAAGGAGAATGAGAATCTGGCTTGTATATAAAGTACAGATTTTAAAAATGCAGTAGTATGCCGGGCGGTGGTGGTGCATGCCTTTAATCCCAGCACTTGGGAGGCAGAGGCAGGCGGATTTCTGAGTTCGAGGCCAGCCTGGTCTACAGAGTGAGTTCCAGGACAGCCAGGGCTACACAGAGAAACCCTGTCTTGAAAAAACCAAAAAAAAAAAAAAAGGAAAAAAAACGCAGTAGTATTTGAATTATCAAAAGATAAAAAGTTTCAATTAGTATGCTTTTTTTTGTTTTGTTCTTTTATGTGCTAGGACCTTACTATGTAGCTTTGGCGGGCCTGAAATGTGCTGTTGTAGACCAAGTTGGCTTCATATTAAAAGAGACCTTTCTACCTCTGCCTATGGAGTGCTGGGATTAAAGGTATGTGCTACTGCTCCAGGCTTATTTTTGAAATGTTGTGTCTGCATGCGGTATGCAACTGAGGAAACTAGAAAAGAGTGTTTGTTGGGCCCCCTAGTGCTAGACTCACTGGCAGCTATGAATCATCTGATGTGGGTTATGGGAATTGAACACAGTCCTCTAGAAGGTAAGCAAGAGTGCCTAACAGCTTAGCCATTTTGGACTTAAAATACAGAAAATATCTTCTCTTTGAAGACATCAAGTTATTACAAAAATGATGAATTACATGTTGAATATCAGTGAATTTTCCAAAGTAGGTAGATGGAATGCTTTTGGGGCAGAAGCAGGGCAGCAAAGTTCTATGAAAGGTTCTAAACATATAAAGCAGAATAATCCATGTTGCATTATGCCATCTTTGATTTACATGTTGAAGTGCTTATTCCTACCATTTCTGAACAGGGGTCTATTTGAATATAGGTCTTCTAAAAGGGTTTAAAGCAGTGAAAATTTTCAATAAAATGGATTCAAATGACTGGTGTCCTTAGAAGGGTAACTTCTTAGGAAAGACCATGAAAGACAGTGGGGGGAGTCCTTTCTATCCTTCTTCCACGTGAGTCTTGGGGATCAAGCTCAGCAGCAAGCACATTTACCTGATGATCCATTTTACCAGCTATAAAGACATTGGAAGAAACCTGCCATCTACAAGCCAAGGAGTACTCAAAAATCAACTGTTTCACTTGACTTTTGACAATTCAAGCCACTCAAATTGGTATTTGACATGGTAGCTGTAGCCAACACTAGGAGCATTAATCTACCAGTCAGCTAGTGTTAACAACTGTCAAATATCCAGTCAGTCTTATTTCACTGAGTCTGTTAGCGGTTTTTCCTTCATGTCATTTCAGCTATAACTACATTTTAGTGTTAAGTATTACCAATAACAATTTTATTCTTTTACTTCTTTTTGATATTAAAGGTTAAATTTGGGGACCTTGAGCATGCTATATATGTACCACTGACCACAGTTCCAACAGTTTATATTTTGAGACAGAATCTCAGTATATTGTTCAGGCTAGTCTTGAACTTGTCTTAAACTCCCATCCCTTCCTGGGTGTTACAGGTGTGTACCAACATGTTGGGCTATGCAGTGAAACTGTAAAAACCACAGCTCCATGCACTATTATTTATAAAAAAAAGTTTCTTTGTATCATCTTTAGCTCGTCTATATTCATCTTATCTCAAAGATATTCTTTGTGAACTGAATATACAAGGTCCACATTCTACATCTGACAGTCACATGCTGGAACAGTCTATATTTTAGGTTCCAACTTAAAATATAAGATGCCAGATACACAAGCTGTTCCAAAAGATCAGGGGTGAGTATTTCTGAAAGAATACAAAATCAGTTTCTTTTTGCTACGATCCAAAAACACCACCAGTAAGTTCATCTTGATGTCCAATAATGGTCACCACTCCTCACCTAGGCCTCTCTCTATAGCAAGAATTTTAAACTCCAATCCCCTTATATACTATAAAAGAAAAACAAACAAATAAACTAGCCAGTAAATTCCTTACCAAATCAATAACCATGGTGTCTTCAAATTCTTCATTCATGTCTTCTAACTGGCTCCGTGATGACATCATCACATCTTCAAAGATGGGCTCAGCATCTTCCTCCATTAGACCCCGACTGGTAAAAAAGGTTCAGAAAGCTGTTGAGACTTGCCCAGCGTGGAGTCCTAGGTCTTTCTTAGATAGCAACTTTCTAATTATGACCTATAGACTATACAAGTTATACTGAACTCAAAGAAATTTAGGATTACGCCCAACAAAAGGATTATTCCCTTTGGTTCACTCAAATTTCCACTTCAACTTGTAAGAAGTAGAATTAATTTTAATAAGAAAATATTTATATATAAACAGTGAAATATTTAGCTATGTATCAGTTCCCTCCAAATTTTGTTCAATCATATCTGAATTTTACAAATAAGGAACCCAAGAGACAGGTGTTTAGAATGTGGCTGTGTCTATGATCCTGGAGAGTAGTGGCACTAGGATTTAAATGCAGGAAGCTTCAAGGGCCTGTGTCCTCTGCAGTCATTCTGTGCTGAGGAACATATCCAGAACTCATTTAACTACTAAGAAGCAGACATTCACGTGGCCAGCACCATGCAGCTGCTCTGTGCTTGTGATGCTCAACTGGACACTTACACAGCATGCCTTACTCCAGCTCTCACTTTCATGTAGTTCATTCCTGTTCTGTCCTTCCGATTCAAGTCTTCTAACTTCGGCTGGCCTAACCAAGAGATCTGCATCTGGGGACTGAGAGAATACTATTATTTATTTTGTGCAACAGACAATGTATACACGGAATTAACCTCATGCTATTGAAACCATGGTTGGCTAGCTAAATCTTCATGTAAGGGACTTCAATTTATCCTACTGTTTTGGGAATAACAAAGCGAATAATAATAGTAATAATAACAACAAATATTAAGACTCTATAAGAAGCTGGGCGGTGGTGGCGCACGCCTTTAATCCCAGCATTTGGGAGGCAGAGGCAGGCGGATTTCTGAGTTCGAGGCCAGCCTGGTCTACAGAGTGAGTTCCAGGACAGCCAGGGCTACACAGAGAAACCCTGTCTCGAAAAACCAAAAAAAAAACCCAACAAAACAAAACACCCCCCCCCCCAAAAAAAAAGACTCCATAAGAAACAGGCTAAGGTGCTATTAATCTTTACACTATGTGTTAGCTTTATGCCCCAATCTCTGTCAAATAAGAGCATTCCCAGACTTCTGATTCAAGCTGCTATGCACAGTGTACATAGCTGGGCAGCAAGGCCCTAAAGAACATGACACTGGCTTCAGTATTTAAAAAAAAAAAAAAAAAAAGGGTATAAGTCATAAGTCCTTATAACACAGTTTCTTAGTGCTATGAAATCAAATCTTCACCTGTATTCTATATTTAAAGGAACATGGGAAACAGTACATATATGCCCCTCCTCCCATTTTATAGGTGATAAAATTTAGTGGTTCCGTAGATAAAAATCTGTCACATGAAATTCTAAGAAGCTGTTTTTGTATCTTTCAGGAGGAAGACAGTCCATGGCCAATGGGACTGATAAATGGTAGTCAGGACAGTAAGGCAGCAAGGAAGTAGAACTAACCCTGAAGGAAGGACAGTAGGCATACTTATCTATGTAAGAGGCTATATATAGGCAAAACTCTTGATGCCTACTAGCACTGAGAAACCGATATTCAATGTTTGACATAGATTATCTTCTCAGGTTTTAAAGATTCTTTGGTGTAAAAGTTGTCCTATAGTTTTACTCAGGGTCTGAAATACTTTTAAAATTGCTTCTACTTTCAACATATTAATTTGCTTAGGTAGGAATTTTATCCATCAGTGAAACTCACATCATTATCCCAAATTTATACAGAAATACATGTTGAGTTCAAAAATAACACAAAGTTAGGTTTTTTTTTTTTGTTTTTTTGGTTTTTCGAGACAGGGTTTCTCTGTGTAGCCCGGGCTGTCCTGGAAAGTTAGGTTTTGTTTTTCTTTTGAAGCAAAGTCTCATGTAGCCCAAACTGGTCTTAAACTCGCTGTATAGCTCTTCCTCCCAAGTATTGGAACTACAGGTACATGCCACAATGCCTAGCTTACAGTGAAAATCATTAAATGGATAATAAAGGTGGTACAATCTATTTGAGGCTCCATTACAGACAGCCTAGTAAAAATCTCATAGGCTCTTGTCAAAAAATATGAAAAATAAGTAAGATACTGTTTATTTAAAGGTCTGTGAACTTGTTCCTTTAAGAAAAATATAATTATTAAAGAATTAAGAGCAAAAAGGATACTTTCAGTAGTAGTATGTGGAACTGGGCAAGGAGACGGTACATTCCTAGCACATCCTCACAACATGTCGTTTAGTATTAACACTGATATTTAATAGTAAAATAAAATATTATATTATAAAATAAAATAAAATATTAAGTTTCTTTCCAAAGCCTCCCTAGGTTTAAAATTCATTTTATTCTAAAACATTCCTACATTCTCTATAGGTGGAGAAATGACCAATGAGTCTTGAAAGATGAGAAAATTGAGGCTATTTAAATATGAAGCTTGTCCCACTAGATCAAGAAAAGTCTGAATTTTGAGGAAGAAAGTCTCCACAGTACTGTCCACAGACTTTATACTATTTACTCTCCATTTGTGGCTTCATTTTTGCAAGACCTCACCAACACTGTGCTCAGTTTTTCTTAGTTTCATTTTGAGGTTTTATGCCAAGAAAACGAAACTTTTAGTACTTACTTGTGTAAAAAGTCTGGTTCAGAACCATGCTCAGACTCAGGTTCCTGAATCTGCTCTCCCATGGGACGGCTGTTCTCTCTAAGAACAGTGGAGGTGAGCTGTGGGGTTGGCAAGGGTCCAGGAGTCTGAATCATCGTGTCAGTCCTATTTAGCCATGTGTTATCCAGACTTTCATCTGCAAAATTTCAGTTAAAGTCTCAAACTATCAGAGATAGAGCAAACTTTGGTGGAAATTAAAATAGATTTGAAAAGCACAATTCTACAGTTAGACTATCTAGTTTGTTTATTTCATTTTAATTTTGTTTTTTAAATAGTCTCATATAGCCCAGGCTGGTCTCAAATTCACCATGAAAGAAGGTCCTCAAACCCCTCATCTTCTTGTGTCTACTTTGCAAATACTGGGCTGTAGTTTTTGTGGTGTTTTTTTTCTTTTTGAAACAGGTCTCATCACATAGCTTAGGCTGGCCTTGAATTCCTGATCTTTCTTTCTGCCTTAGTCTACAACACACTGGAATTAAAGGCATGAGCTATCTATCATTCCCAATGCCTGGCTAGAGCAACCCAGTTCCCTAACTCCCTTGTTTGGCTCTTTGTATTGTATTAATGACTTCTTATAAAGTTCAGTTTTCTTATACCTAAAATGAGGATAATACTTAGCCTCCTAAACTATAGGGACTAAATGAAGTTATTACCTCATCATAGCTATCAAATATCACACTGCCTCCTGTCTCCTATATCTTTGAGGATCTATGTACCCTAGAAGTTGAAGACTAAGGTTAGCCAGAGTCCTCAGCAATCTTCCTTTGCTTTCCAACCTACTGCCTGAGCCTACAAGGTGTTCCAGGTGGCAGATCTTAAGACTGGCTGGCTTTTACAAAGAAATCAGCAAACGCTGCTAACACAAGTGGAGACTCATCACAAGAGAAGTTGCTTTTTTTTTTTGCCAGGTTGTACGTGTGGAGAGAGAGAAGCTCAGAGTTTTCATGCCATAAAGTCTCTCTGGGGAGCCTGGTTGTTTTATCCAGCTTTTGATTACATTCTCTTTAAGGAAATGGTAATCATTTCTATTTACCTAGAACTTAATTATATACTATCCTGCACTAGCAAATGATGTGTTATGTTTTTCCCTCCTTCTGAAGCTGCTTTGTAAAGACTGGATCAGGCAAACATTATTTGCTTAAGCCATCCTGACAAAATAATGCATAACGTATTTGTTTTACCTATAAAGACTATTCTAATGAGATTTTTAAAAAAATGGTTCAGAAATATTTTAATCAAAAGTATATGAATCCCTTGGTTTTTTCTCTTCTTTGAGTCTCAAGAGATGTGTCTGTTAGGTTCATTTACCAAAACACTTCTATCTCCCAGTGTTTCTTAGGTTTTTATAAGAATATAAAATAGATACATGTGCACACTCTGGACTGGCTCTTTTGTTCCTAAAAATATTGATTTACTATTTGGTTAAGGTCATTCTACTGATGTTTACTTCTGAATATCTTAACAAATACATGTTTAATCACCCACTCACACTAAGCTTTTGTTTTCTAGTACACAATATTTTTATGGTCAAAAGACTGGTATTATGTAGTTTCTTAAGCTGGTAAAGATCATGTTAACTCTTTATTTCATGTCCTCTCCAAATGTGGCTCCTTCTTCTATCAAATCACTCTGGAGCCTCCCGTTGTGTGGCTCAGAGAACTGCTGGTGCCTTTCCTTGTCTCCTCAGGTGCACCAAGCTCTTTTTACTTACTCTTAGCTGCTGCACTTAGCCCAGTGTTTGTGGAGATGCTCAGTGGAGACTTAATTACCTCAGAAGCTTGCTCTCCCTGGATCCAACTTTTAACCTTTTAAAGATTCTTCAGTGAAAACAGTTCTTAAAATGAGTAACCTTCATCTTCAACTCCAACAAGTGAAACTGCCATTGAGGGACTTTAGCTACACAACCTGACAATCTCAAATAAACCTACAGCCAAGTTTTCTTTGATAATTTAACAGTTACCCAGTCCATCTATATATCTATATCTATCTATCTATATATATCTCCTAGAGTCTTAAAAACACTAGTTTTGATAGTTTTATTAGTGAATTATATATGATAATTTAAATTCTGTTAGGCTTACTTTCCCGTTTATCAAATCTGCTTAACAGTGTGGAACTAAACTGATTAATATCTCATTTACAAATGATAAAATACATGAAAACCAGGGGCTAGAGAGATGGCTCAGTGGTTAGGAGAATTGTGTTCCAGAGGACATGGGTTCCATTTCCAGCACCCACATGGCAGGCAGCTCATAACTGTTTTTAACTCCAGTTTTAAGTGTGTGTGTGTCTAACATCTGCAAACATATATATGCAAGCAAAACACTAATGAACACAAAATAAAAATAAGTCATTAAAAATTAAACAACAACATCATCCAAAAGCCCAAATCAAACCAAAATAAAATGCATGAAAAACATGTGGTAAAGAATTTAGTACATGTTGGCTACTAAGATTACAGTTGAGAAACATCTGAAAGGGAAAAACATGTTGTAGACATGGAGCACCCACAGAGGTGCACAGCTATATATATGTATACACATATATACATATGTGTGTGTGTATGTGTGTATGTATGTGTGTGTGTGTGTGTATATATATATATATATGACTAAAAGTATCAAAGCTGAACTCTGAAAGGACATCTCAAAGCATGTTGAGACTCTGCTAAACTTTAACATTAACAATGTTTAGTCTGACTAGAACTAAAGTATTATATGGGATTTTGGGAACATCCTAAAAATAGCAGCTAATGTTTATTGGATGCTACTTATAGGCCAAGTACTATGCTCAGTGACATGTGTGTACTGTGTTTTATTAGGAGTACTACATTTAGTATTCATGGATACTCTATATACTCGGTTCATCTTTTACTTGATTAAAACAGAGAGGGTTAAACTTTCATGTTCAGATGTCACATGGCTAACAATGAGAAAACCAGGTTTGAAATAGGAAACTGATTTTGCTTTCTGTCAACAGTCAGTATCTTCTCCAATAAGGAAAGGCACATTGGTTTTAGATTATAATTAAGTGTGTCATGGAGCTCAGCAAGCCTCTGGTGAGTTACTTTTCTTTAGGCAGCAGGGTGCAGTGCTGGGGAAGGAGTTGTGAGAACTCATCAGGAGCAGCACAGTGGGGGGCAGAGGCTATCTAAGAAACAAGCATGTTTAGGCTGAAGCAGCCCTTGGTAAGTTCTGGAGAAACACTTTAACAGTGCAATTTTAGACTTCTTTTTTTAAAAAAAATGTTAATCAGATTTTCATATTGACTAAGTTCCTACTCTCTACAGTCTAGGAAGCTATATTATAAATCAGATTTGGCCACCACTGTCTTGTGGCATAAAAATAAATTATTTAACCAATGATAGAATTGTAAAGGTAATTTAGAGTGTACAAGTTATGGCAGAGGCATACGCTCAGATTACCAATAATCCTCTACTAGTAAGATATATTGGGGTTGGTGATAGGGGAGAGGAAACTAACTCATGTAGCTCAGGCTGGCCTCAAAATTGTTAAGTAGCTGAGAATGGCCCTGAACTCCGTATCTTCTCAAGTGCTGGGACTGTAAGCATATACCACCACACTCAGCTTACGATGAATTGTGTTTTATTTTTTGAAGAGTAGTTTAATATAATACTGACTCTTTTAAAATTTAATGTGTTAGGGCGACATAGAGATCTTTATAGGTCTATATAGGTCTTCCTCTTTATTTCTGTGTCTTCTGTATTCTGTTTCATTAAGTTTCTTTTCTGCCTCACTCTGTATATCCAACCTTTGTCCTTGATATTTCAGTTGGTAGCAAATATACAATGACATCATGTCCCACAGCATGTTGTTTCAATAAATCACTGGCTACTTTTATCTCTGTAAGCCAGGCACACTGGAGGACTTACCGTCTACTCGTCTTCTATGCAGTGGGGGTCTTCCCTTCTTACTCCTTACTGAGGAGGTTTTACTGCTGCTGCTTCCACTGTTCACAGACATTCTGTCATCTTCACCCCCAGTGACTAATGAATTTCTATACGAGATGAGTGGAAGCCATACATCCTCCCTCCTTTCCATCATCTGCTCAGTGAGGAATTTTTCAAGATACGAATGACTGCAAACACACAGAGAGTAGCAGTGACTTTCATGTAAGCACTTTAAGTGTCAATTACAGTTTTCCTTTTACTCCTCCAGTCCTTTTGAAGGGGGGGGGGGCAGGTATGCTAGTAAGGGTGCATGTGTAAGTGTGTATATTTATCTGCTTTAAATAATTTTATATATATATATATTATATGTGTGTGTGTGTGTGTGTGTGTGTATACACCCCCCCCCCACAAAAACATACAAAGTTTGCCTCAAACAGATACTGAGTTTCTTTAAAAGTATTCAAATGAGGTCAGGATTTTAGGAAAGCAAGAGTGAGGAATTTGGCATATCCTTTTCCTAGCATAACAACTTTTCAATTGGGAAAAATTGTAAGATAATAAGTAATTTAAATTTAACATCTATAAATTGTCCTAAGGGGATATGGCAAACAGAAAATGATTTATCCAAAGACGTCTAAAGTCTTTGAGTCATACTTTTCTTTCCTCTGCTTTTATCTACCAGTATGGTTTTGTTTTGTGGAAATTGTTCTAGGATGGTGGGGTATTTAATGGGACCAGGCAAAGATGGCTCTTGATGGCTTTAGAGGTAGGTCTGTAAGTGTAGCGATGTAAGACCTTTCATGTCTGTACTTCCAGTGTCACTTAGATATGGCTCTCACTCCTGCAGCCTTTGAAAGGGGGTCTATGCTAGGAAGGGCGCTTTACTCTGCCTAGCTCTGATCATGCAGCAGTTGCATTGGACCAATCTAAGGTTTGGGAGATTCTCACACCAGACATACAACCATAGAAAGAAGTCTACATGTTCAAGTCAAGTCATAAAAACATCATAAATGGACAATGGGTTCCCTATCAAACCCACTAATCTTTTTTTTTTTTTTTTGGTTTTTCAAGACAGGGTTTCTCTGTGTAGCCTTGGCTGTCCTGGAACTCACTCTGTAAACCAGGCTGGCCTCGAACTCAGAAATCCGCCTGCCTCTGCCTCCCCACTAATTTTTTTAAAAAAAGATTTATTTATTTTTTATTTATATGAGTACACTATAGCTGTCTTCAGACACACTAGAAGAGTGCATCAGATCCCATTACAGATGGTTGTGAGCTACCACGTGGTTGCTGAGAATTGAACTCAGGACCTCAGGCAGAGCAGTCAATGCTCTTAACCACTGAGCCATCTCTCCAGCCCCAAACCCACTAATCTTATAGAAGGATTCTCTAAGAAAAACTCCCAGGACATGGAATTTAAGAGAAAAAAAATCACAAACTTTATCGAAGAATTCAAGAAACTTAAAGGAGTTCAGACTTAACAAGAAAGACTTCATTAAACTCAAAGAAGAGAAGATAACAAAAAAAATATCTGATTGTGGTCCAAGAAATACAAACACACTGTTAAATGAGATGATGATTATTTAGGATTTGGAAACTGAATTCAATAAAGAGATTAAAAACTGAAACAAATATAAGCAGAAATGAGGCTGGAATTGACAAATTCCATATTCCAGTTAGAAGACAGACCATAAGGACATGAAGATAAACAGAGACTCTAGACTGCATGAGCAAAGAATATGAAAACTTTAAAAAAAGAAATAGGAAAGGAACATGTTGGAAAACACCATCAGAAGACCCAAATTTTTGAATTATAGGGATAGATGAGGGAGTAGAATCCCAGGACAATGGCACAGACCATATCTTTAAAAAGATCATAGAATAAAACTCCCAAACTAAAGAAAGACATATCTATAAACAAATACATATGCAGAAACCCAACTAGACAAGCCTAGAAAAACAAGTCTCTAAAGGCACATCGTAGTTAAAATATTAAATAGGAAACTCTAAAAGCCACAATAGGCTCAAGTTCTAAAAGACTGCAACTGTCGACCATACCCTAAAAACTATCTGCTACAGTTGAAAAAGAAAAAATTCTCCATGATTATTAATATCCAACAAAGAAATGCTAAACAGTATAGTGGAAGCAATACTTGGAGCTGAAGAGGAATGAGCACAGCTAAGAGACTCTAGAGAAAAAACAGAAGATGGAATTAATGAAATACAAAAGATGCCTTACACCACAGACAGCAAAGAACCTATCAACAGTGGCACTCACATGCTGCGGTAACTGACACCTGTCTGAATGAATGTGAGCCCCACTCAGGAAGAGGCACATCATGCTGGTCCAAGAACTCTAATCAACTCTGGAAGACTCAAGTCATAGATCTTAGAAGTTAATTTACTACCACCCCTTTGCTAGACCAGCATGATTCCTTAAGTACATTCCAAATCTTATCCTTATGCTCACAAATAAGTATGGCTATCATGCCTCATGCAAAGAACCTCTCTACAACAGAGACCATTACAGAAAATCAACACTGGATACAATGTAAAGACAACAGTTGTGGGGAACCCAGCCCCAGTAGAGACACCTGAAGCACAGCTTTTGCATCCATGGCTCAGAAAACCTACTGGACAATGGAGGAAAAAGATTATAAGAACCAGAATAGTAGGAAGCTTGCTGTAAGTCTGCTTCTCTTAGAAATGGCTGCATATACAAGAGCTGAACAATGACAAACCATTGGATATGCTAATGCAGAAAGAGAGAAATGTCATGGGGTTCTATGCCTAGACAAAAAACTATAGGTAACTAAAGGCTGCCAAGAGAGGGGAAATTAACCTTTCTCAAGAATGAGCCCTTTAAATGGTTATCTAATACAAAGAAGTTATCCATGAAATCATATATATACATATATATGTGTACACACACACATTCACAACACATGGACTCAGCAAGTTGTAGTTTTGTGGAGCGTGTACACTCTACTAATAATCACAAACACAGGTAATAGTAATAAAGAAAAATATCACTTTGAAGAGGATGTAGGAAGAGGTTACGGTGAGGGCTATGAGAAGTGATATAATTAGATTTTAATTAAAATGTAAAAAATAAAATTATTTACCAATACTATAAACATGTTTAGTTGTCCACATGAACATACTCATTAAAACAAAGAAAAAAAGGGGTGGGGGGGCTTAGTGGTTAAGAGCATTGGCTGCTCTTCCAGAGGACTTGGGTTGGATTCTCAAACCCCCACATGGTGGTTCACAAGCATTAGTAACTCCAGTTCCAGTGGATCTGACACCCTCTTCTGGCTGCCACAGGGACATCATGCACAGATATACTTGTAGGCAAAATACATAACACAGTAATTAAAAAAACAATGACAAAATCTGAACTATTGCGGTGGGGAGGGCATTGGGCAATGAAACAGGGACACGGAGGGAGGCAGGAAAAAGGATCAGTAGCAGTGGCTGTGAGAGCAGCAATTCAGATGAAGCAAAGTGAACAGAAGAGCCCACAGGGCTCAGATGGTCAAGTGAGTGCGTAAGCACCAGATCCTCAACACTCAACAAATGGCACAATAGCACAAGCCTGTAACATCAACGGGGTGGGGTGGGGGAGAGCTAAAGAGGGAGAAAGAGAGATATTTCACTTAAGTCTACTTGGAAAGCCCATGGATTTAATTAGGGTTACTTAATAGGAACATGGGCAATATGCAGGCAACAGAAAGAGGAGGGAGAGGAAAGGAGAGGGAGGAGGAGGTTTTTTTTTTTTTGCCTTCACAGCCAACAAGTGTCTCCAGGGAAGTGTGCCCAAGGACTCTTAGGCAGTAGGACCAGAAACTCAAGACACTGATCTCAGAACCAGAAATGGGGTACAGGAGTCTATAGCTGGGAGACTAACTGGGCAAAGAACTGGAACTCTGTGAAGAGCATTGTGGAAATGCAGAATACCTTGGTAGGAGTAACAAGCTCAAAGTAGCACAAACCAGAGTCTGAAGCTGAGGGGATTCTTGTTTTGTTTGTTTTATTGAGACAAGGTTTCTCTGTGTAGCCCTGGCTGCCCTAGAACTCACTCTACAGACCATGATGACCCTGAACTCAGATCCATGTGCCTCTGCACTGGGGTTAAAAACATGCACCACCATGCCCACTAAATGAGCAGACTCTTAACATTCCCTACCCTAGCTGGAGCAGCAAGGAGCTACACAGATTAGAGGAATTTGTGAGAATTCACTGCAGAAGTTTGAGAGACAGAACTAGGGTAAGCACAAGTACCTCACTACTCAGAAACACTGATTGACACTACAAACCCTTCTATTTCATTTATTGCTTGTTTTGTCTAAACAGAAGACTGAACCTCAGTAATGGAGGACAAAGTCATGGCTGCAATACTTGCAGGCACATATGAGGAAAACCCTAATGAACATGACCAAATTATCCAAGAAATGTGGAATACATTCAAAAAAGTCAATCTTAACTCATGGGGTTTAAGGAGCTGAGATGTAAAGGCCTTTGTAATTTACTTACTGAAACTTGTATAAGAAGTACCAATATCCAGAGAAAGAAAAAGAAACAATGTAAGAAACATTCAGAATTCTGAACACATATGACAAACTAGAATCGTGACATACCATAAAAAGATACAAAAAGCTAAGCAACAATACTAAAATTCTAAGGGGAAATCAGCAATTCATATACACAGAAACACCAGAATAACAGATCTTTCATCATCATTTATCCCAAAAGCTAAGAAACCACAAAAAGATACATTTCAAGCTCTGAAATTAAATAACTATCACCAAGATCAACATACCTTGCAAAATCACCACTTAAAAATTTATGGATAGGGCAGGTAAGGTAGCTTAGCAGGCTAAAAATGGTCAATAATCAGAGTTCTATTCTCAGGACTCATTTTGTGGAAGAAGAGAACCAACTATGTCAGGTGCTCTTTAACCTCCATATGCACTTTGACGTGTATGTATATACATACACAAAATAAAAAAGTATGGAGAAATAAGAATACTTCATGAAAAGCACAAGTTATTAGTAACTACCAAGCCAAATCTGCAGAACTTTCATGAGCAAATTCTTCAAATGGTGGTTGCTGAGAAATAGAACAGCTAGGACTTCACAGGAGAAGGCATTTAAATGAGACAAGGAGCTGGTAGAGGAGACCTCAGAAAGAGCTCTCCTCTCAGCTCAGAGCTAACTCTGTCTCTTTCCTTCTTTTATCTCACACGAGGTGATTCTTCTTGGAAGTTGGGATGGTTTGTATATGCTTGGCCCAGGGAGTGGCACTATTAGAAGGTGTGGCCCTGTTGGAATAGGTGCATCATTGTGGGTATGGGGTTTAAGACCCTCATCCTAGCTGCCTAAAAGTCAGTATTCTGTTAGCAACTTGAAGATGTAGAGCTCTAAGCTCCTTTTGTACCATGCCTGCCTGGATGCTGCCATGTTATTGCTTTGATGATAATGGACTGAATCTCTGAACCTGTAAGTCAGTCCCAATTGAATGTTGTTCTTAGAAGAGTTGCCTTGACAAAGGCTATAGGATAAATCAGCAACCTACAGATTGGAAAAAAAATCTTCACTAACCCCACATTTGATAGAGGGCTAATATCCAAAATATATAAAGAACTCAAAAGCTAACCACCAAAAAACCAAACAACCCAATCAAAAAAATAGAGTATAGAACTAAACAGAGACTTTTCAACAGAAGAATCTTGAATGGCTAAGAAGGACCTAAAGAATTGTTCAAAGTCCTTAGAGATCAGGGAAATGCAAATAACAACAATCCTGAGACTCCAGCATACACCAATCAGAATGGCTAGGATAAAAAACTCAGGTGACAGCACATGTTGGTGAGGATGTGGAGAAAGAGGAACACTCCTCAATTGCTGGTGGGATTGAAACTGGTAAACCACTCTGGAAATCAATCTGGAGGTTCCTCAGAAAATTGGAAATAAATCTACCTGAAGACCCAGCTATACCACTCTTGGGTATATACCCAAAAGAAGCCCCACTATGCCACAAGGGTACATGTTCCACTATGTTCATAGTGGCCTTGTTTGTGATAGCCAGAAGCTGGAAACAACCCAGAAGCCCCACAACAGAAGAATGGATACAGAAACTGTGGTAAATTTACACAATGGAATACTATTCAGCTATTAAGAACGAGGACAGCCTGAGTTTTGCAGGCAAATGATGGAACTAGAAAATATCATCCTGAGTGAGACAACTCAGACCCAAAAGGACATGCATGGTAGTCAAAAACAAAAAACAAAAAACAAAACCCAAAACAAAAAAGAATACCCAAGATACAGTCCACAGAACTCAAAAAGGTTAACAAGTTGGAGGGTCCAAGTGAGGGCGCCTCAATTCCACTTGTGAGGGTGAAGAAAGCAATCACAGGAGGGGGGAGGAAAGAGGGAGGAAAGGACCTGGGTGGGAAAGGAGACAGGGAGGGGAAGAGGGGAACATAATCAGGTAGTGGGTGAGAGAAAAGGACTGAACCCCTGAGGGCCAGCAGAAAGAATGTAAACAGGCAACCATGGGAGGTGGGAGGTGGGGGAACTCTCCAGAATGTACCAGAGACCTGGGAGGTAGGGGACTCTCAGGACTCAAAGGGAGGGACCTTAGACGAAATGCCCTTCAGTGGGGAGAGGGAACTTGTAGAGTTCACCTCCGGCAGAAAGACAGGGCATCAAGTGAGAGATGGGGTTGCCATCCCACATTCAAAAACTGACACATAATTGTTCCTGTCTGAAAGAACTACAGGGACAAAAGTGGAGAAGAGCCTGAGGAAAATGAGGTCCAGTGACAGGCCCAAATTGGGATCCAGCTCAAGGGGAGGCCTCAAAGCCTGACACTATTACTAAGGCTATGGAGTGCTCACAAAAAGAGACCTATCATGACTGCCCTCTGAAAGACCCAACAAGCAGCTGAGTTAGATGCAGATATTTGTACCCAACCAATGGACAGAAGCTGCTGACCCCTGTGGTTGAATTGGGGAAAGGCTGGAAGAAGCTGAGGAGGAGGACAACCCTGTAGGAGGACCAGCAGTCTCAATTAACCTAGACCCCTGATATCTCTCAGACACTAGACCACCAGCTGATATGAGGCCCCCAACACATAGCAGAGGATTGCTGGGTCTGGGTTTAGTCAGAGAAAATGCACCTAACCCTCAAGACACTGGAGGCTCCAGGGAGTTTAGAGGTCTTGGGGGGGGTGGGGATGGGGAGGAGGTATGGGATGTGGAACGATCAGAGGGTGGACTGGAGTGTAAACAAATAAAAGATAAAAAAAAAAAAAAAAAAAAGAAAAAGGAACAGATGGGTTATGTAAAGCAACCAGGAGATGTTGTTCACATGTCTTGAACTACAGAATACGAAATCATTTTCATTTACTTAATTTCATTTATAGCTTCCAGGTCAAACCAGGTTTTGACTACTACTAGAGCCTAACAGTAGTAATGATAAAAGTAAGTTTCTATGGTACCTTTTAAAAATCATTTCTATTGGTATGTTCAACTTACACAGTTTTCTTGTCTTGTCGAAGGAGTTTAGAAGAAAATTCACTTAGTACTTCAAGAAAAGCCAGATTAGGAGGTGGGTATTCTTGTCCTTTCTGATTCTGGTATTTAAAAGCAAACTCTATTCCATCCCTAAATTTAAAGAAAATAATATTTTATTTTTTTTCAGGTACTGCAGTTGTCTCAGAGGACAAAAACTATAAAAACTTTGGAAACATAGTGGAATCATTACTGAATTTAACAAAGCATGTCAAATTCATACAGCAAAATAATGCTAATTTTATATTTGTATTTAATTTTATGTTTACAGCTACAAAAAAAAAGTGTTACATCCCCAATGTATTTTTTAGGGATAATCCATAGTACCCACTATCTCTGTGAAACTAAGGTTAATCGTTCCTGCATGTGTGGTGGAGTGGACACTTGGTCCCCAGTTGGTTTAGGAGGTGTGACCTTTAGCAGGGGGTTTTAAAAAAGTGTTCCATTTTTAAAAATCCACATGCCCTACAACATAGTCTCACTCACAAACCAAAGAATAGGTTATTAACACTCTGCCCCAAACCCAAGATAGGGTTTCACCATGTTAACAACCGTAGCTGTCCAGGATTAGAGGTGTATCGTTACCACACCCAGGCCAAAGCTTTTTCCTTTATACTATATAAGATAGAGAAAAAAAAACCCACAGGTGGTTTAAGAAAGCTTTTTCAAAATAAAATATTGCTACTTAATTTCACCAATAGCTTATAGTTTGAAAATTCTATTATTTGTCAAAATAACAAAAATAACAGTTGTTTGTTTTATATTCCAGTAAACCAGTTCTGAATAACAGAAAGTGTTTATCTCACTTGTGAAGTGTGGCAACTGCTTCTCGGGTTTTGATCTGGTCCAATCCAAACGTAAGAGCAAAACGACGTGCCAGTTCTTTAATCCCACTGACATGGGCAGATGTCCTATCCAGATTAGGGCCTTGTTCTTGAACAAGTTCATTAAACAACTGATGGAAATAAATTTAAAAAAAAAAAATCTTACTTTTAGAATAGGTAACATAATTTAAAATTTACAAAGTACAAAAGGACTGAGGTACTATAGAGGTCAGTAGCACCACAGTCCAGTATTTGTTAAATTGAATGATAACATACATACATACGAAAATGGAGAAAGAAGAGATATAGACAGAAATATAGCACAAACCTACATATATATGTATGTATATAAATATGATATACAGGGCTCAGAACATTTTTTACTTACTATACTATAGGTCAGAATATGATATAAATATGCATAGATAGTTGAATATAAGAGGACATATTTTCAACCTAACAACAAAATACATTCTAAAGGTCTTAAGTTGATGATTTTGTAAATACCATATATTCTACTAAAGTAAAAACAAAACTTCAGAGCAGTAATATTAAAGCAATAATTATGCCATTATCATATCTAGACACTAAATTGTGCTTGAATAAATCTACCTTCCGATTAGGGGGTAGTGTCTAGACTTGTCTAAAGCCTTTTCCAACTGACGTAATTGATAAGGTGAACAAATATAAGGCTTTGCCTACTGAAGAGCTTTGCATCCTGCTTGCTGTTCTCTCTTGCATCAACCATTCATTATATATATATATATGATATATATACACATATAATATACACATATACATATAATGCACGCACACACACACACACATCTTTTCTTTTTTTTTGTTTGTTTGTTTTGGTTTTTTGAGACAGGGTTTCTCTGTGTAGCCCTGGCTGTCCTGGAACTCACTCTGTAGACCAGGCTGGCCTCGAACTCAGAAATCCGCCTGCCTCTGCCTCCCAAGTGCTGGGATTAAAGGCGTGCGCCACCACTGCCTGGCCACACACATCTTCTTAATCCTAACTTCTTTATACTATTTTCTCTGCCAGCCCCCAATTGATTTCTCTGGTTCCTCAATGGTATAAGGTCCTGCAATGTATTTACATTTGTTTTCTTCACTATGAATCTCTGGTAACTATCAATATATTCTCAGTTTCTTACTGCAGACTCCTCATTGCCACCTCCTGAGAGATACTTGTTTTCAGTTGTGTTATCCATCTCTGTAGTCTGCTTCAGTAACATACTGCCTGAACTATGTACTATGCCGTAACTGGTTGGAATGGTTCTTCCACAGACTTTCAAATAAATGTAGCTAATTATTCATAAAGTTTTAGAATTTAAATGTTTTTATAGACTGATATAGCCTTAAATTCTAAAAATATGAACATTTCTTACATCAATTTATTCATATTGTCTACACACACAGTTCTGATTTTAAGTGTTTCCAGAGTACTTATTTTAAAACTTCCTTCTGCTGATACACATTTAGACTATGTCTAGAAATTCATATCTTGGGAATTTTACTTATGCAATATATATAGTATATCTTCTTATTTGAATATCACTGTTAACCCTTCCTTAAAGGTTTATTTTTTTGAGACAAGGTCTCACTGTGTAGCCCTGGCTGGCCTGAGACTTAGAGATCTGCTTGTCTCTGCCTCCCACCTACTCCCCCAAGTGCTGGAATTAAAGGCACATGCCACTATACCCAGAAAGTTAAATATTGTTTATAATTACTTTACATTTTAAATAATAAAAATGGTAATAATTATTATTGAGACAGGGTTTATTATGTAGCCCTGGTTAGCTTGGAAGTTGCTATGTATACCAGGCTGACCTTGAACAGACAGAAGGTATCTGTCTACCTTTTCCTCCCTAGTGCTGACATTAAAGGTATGTGCCACCATGCCCAGCAAAATATTATTTAAGTTTTCCACTATGTACTTTCCTTTGACCCAAAAGTTAATCCTACCTTAGTATTTCATCTATTTAAAATGTGAATCACACTGTAAATAATTAAATAAGACAGGCAGCACATAATCACAGAAAAGTTTTATCTATTTCCCCCCAAATTTCTTACCTGTTGCAGACTGAGAATGAGAGTCTTAGCACACTGAATTTTATCAATCTGCCTGGTCTTACTCAGTGTTTCCTTTATAATATCACCATAGTCATTGTAATACTGTGAGATAAAAAGAAAACATACTTTAGAATTAGGAAATTTCATGACAAGAATGTATTGGGGAAAGAGAATGTAACTATAAGTCTTATTTCTTCACCTTGAAAATGAGTTAAATTGGTATTATTTACATTAAGTATTTGATATTTAAGATTATGAAGTAACATCCAGCTTAGAACCCTCCCTAAATAATCCCTTGCCAGTTGGGTCCACCTAGGGCACAGGCAGCAAAAGTAAGCTGCTCACTGTCCCTGACCACCACTGTCTGGCCCAGGCCTCTCCCTGCCTTCCCCAGGATCCTTGCTGGGATCCAGGATCATCTAATTTAATTAAACCCCTCCTGAGTCAATCCCCTGCTTGCCTGGCCATCTGGGAACAGCCAGAAGCTGTGCAGAAGGAGCAGCTTCCTGTTCCCTGAAATTCATTGTCAGGTTTTGCCTGCCTCCTCAAGGAGTCCTGCTGTCATCAAAAATAACCAGCCAACACCAGGGACAACCAGATGGTTAAAGGACATTGCAAGAACACAATCAACAAGAGTCAGGGCAATATGGCACCACCAGAGCCCCCCAGCCATCTTGCTATAGCAAGCCTGGATATGCTAACATAGCCAAAGCACAAGAAGATGACATTAAATCCAATCTTATAAAGATATAGAGGCCTTTAAGAGGAAATGAATAAATACCTTAAAAATACAGGAAAATACAATCAAATAGGTGAATGAAATGAATAAAACTGTCTAAGAACTGAAATTGGAAAAAGAAGCAATAAAGAAAACACAAACTGAGGGAATCTTGGAGATACAAAACCTAGGGAAGAGAATAGGAACTACAAATGAAAGCATCACCAACAGAATACAAGAGAGAGAAGAGAGACATTTAGGCATAGAAGACACGACTGAAGAAAGTGCTACACTGGTCAAAGAAAATGCTAAATCTATAGAGTACATGACATAAAAACATCCAAGAAATCTGGGACACTATGAAAAGACCAAACTTCAGAACAATAGGATTAGAAGAAGACTCCCAACTCAAAAGGCCCAGAAAATATCTTCAACAAAATTGTAGAAGAAAATTTCCCCAACCTAAAGAACAATATGCCTATAGAAATACAAGGAGCTTACAGAACACCAAACGGATTGGATTAGAAAAGAAAATCTGCCAAATAATCAAAACACTAAATGTACAGAAAAAAAAAGAATATTAAAAGCTGCAAGTGAAAAGGCCAAGTAATATATAAAAGAAGACCTATCAGAATTATACCTGACTCTACAACAGAGACTCTAAAAGCAGAAGAGCCTGGGCAGATGTCTTGTAGATTCTAAGAGACCACAAACGTCAGCTCAGACTACTATACCCAGCAAAACTTTCAATCACCATCAAGGGAGAAAAAAGATACTCTATGACAAAACCAAATTTAAACAATATCTATCATAAATCCAGCCCCATAGAAGATACTAGAAAGAAAATTCCAACCCAAGGAGGCAAGCTACATACAAGAAAACACTATAACTCCACACCAGCAAACCAAAGGAAGGGAAGTCCACACAGACACACCACAATGCAACACAATCGCCACGACATTGACATAAGAGGAATTAAAAATTGTTGGTCATTAATATCTCTCAACATCCATCGACTCAACTCTCTAATAAAAAGACACAGGCTAACAGAATGGATGCAAAAACAGAATGGATGCAAAAACAGGATCCTTCATTCTGTTGCATACAAGGAACATATCTCAGGAAGAAAGACAGACTTTATCTCAGAGTAAAGGGCTGGAAAAAGGTTTCCCAAGCAAATGAACCCAGGAAGCAAGCTGGGGCAGCTATTCTAATCTCCAATAAAATAGACTTTCAATCAAATTTGATCAAAAGAGATGGGGAAAGATACATTATACTCATCAAAGAAGAAATCCACCAAGATGATGTTTCTTTTCTGAGCATCTATGCCACAAATGCAAGGGCACCCACATTTGTAAATGAAACATTACTAAAGCTTAAACCACACACATTAGTAGTGGAAGACTTCAACACCCCACTCTCACCAATGGACAGGCCATCGAGACAGAACCTAAACAGAAATAAACTAACAGAGGTTATGAGTTAAACGGACCTAACAGATACCTACAGAATACTTCACTCAAACACAAAAGAATTTACCTTTTCCTCAGCACTTCATGGAACTTTCTACAAAATTAATCATAAAGTCAGTAACAACACAAGCCTCAACAAATATAACAAAATTGAAATAAACCCTCATATTTTATCAGACTACCATGGATTAAAGCTGGAATTCAACAACAACAAACAACGGAAAACCTACAAAACTATGAAAACTGAGTAACTCTCTACTGAATGACCACCGGGTCAGGGAAGAAATAAAGAAATTAGGACTTTTTAGAAGTCAATGAAAATGAAAGCACAACATACCAAAAACTTATGGGACACAATGAAAGCAGTGCTAAGAGGAAAGTTCAGAGCACTAAGAGCCCTCATTAAGAAATTGGAGCGATCACATACTAGCAACTAAAAAGCATACCTGAAAGCTCTAGAACAAGAAGAAACAAACACACCCAAGAGGAGTAGATGGCAGGAAATAATCAAACTCAGGGTGGAAATCAATAAATCAGAAACACACAGAATCGTACAAAGAATCAATGAAGTCATGACCTGGGTTCTTTGAGAAAATCAGAAAGATAGACAAACCCTTAGCTAAACTAAAAGGTAGAGAGACAACATCCAAATCAACAAAATCAGAAATGAAAAGAGGGACATAACAATAGACATTGAGAAAATTCAAAGAATCATAAGCCTGTGCTCCATCAAACTGGAAAATCTAAACAAAATGGATGACTTTGATAGATACCACATACCAAAGTTAAAATCAGGAAAACAATTTGTAGTTCTATAATCCCTAAGGAATTAGAAAACAGACATTAAAAGTATCCCAACAACAACAACAACAACAGCCCAGCTGGTTTTAGTGCAGGATTCTACCAAACTTTCTAAGAACAGCTAATATCAATATTCCTCAAACTCTTCTACAAATAAAAACAAAAGAAACATTGCAAAATTCATTCTATGAAGCCACAGTCACCCTGTACCTAAATACACACAAAGACTCAAGGAGAATTTTAAAAAAGAAAGAGAATTCCCTTATAAACATTGATGCAAATATATTTAATAAAATACTCGCAAACTGAATCTAAGAACACATCAAAAACACTATCCAGCATGATCAAGTAGACCTCATCCCAGGGATGCAAGGATGGCTCAATAAATGAAAATCCAACAACGTAATTCACCATATAAACAAACTGAAAGAAAAAAAAACCACATGATCATTTCATTAGACGTTGAAAAAGCTTTTGATAAAACCCAACACTTCTTCATGTTAAAGGTCTTGAAGAGAACAGGGATACAAGGTGCATACCTAAACACCATAAAGGCTATATATATAGCAAGCCAATAGCCAACATCAAATTAAATGGAGAAAAACTTAAAGCAATTCCATTAAAGTCGAGGAAAATACAAGGCTGCCCAGTCTCTCTGTATCTATTCAACACAGTACTTGAAGTTCTAGCTAGAGTAATAGGACAACTAAAGATGATCATTGGGATATGAACTGGAAAGAAAAAAGTCTAAGTTTTGCTATTTGCAGATGATATAATAGTATACATATATGACCCCTAGAATTCCAGAACACCTACAGTTGATTAACATCATCAGCAAAGTACCTGAATACAAAATTACTCAACAACAAAAACCATTAGTTGCCCTCCTTTATATAAATGATAGATGGGCTCAGCAGTAAATCAAGTTAACACCCTTCACAATAGTCACAATAATATAAAATATCTTGGTTTAACTCTAACCAAGCAAGTGAAAGACCTGTATGACAAGAGCTTCAAGTCTCTGAAGAAAGAAATTTAGGAAAATATCAGAAAATGAAAAGCTCTCCCAGTTCCTGGATCAGTAAGATTAACATAGTGAAAATGCTCATCTTAACCAAAAACAATCTACAGACTGAATGCAATTCCCATCAAAATTCCAACACAATTATTTAGAGACCTTAAAAGAACAATTCTCATTGCTGGTGGGAGTACAAACTTGTAGAACCACTTTGGAAATCAATTTGGCAGTTTCTCAGAAAATTAGGAACAGTTCTATATCATGACCCAGCTATACCTGGCAATATACCCAAAAGATGTTCTACCATACCACAAGGACACTTGTTCAACTATTTGTAATAGCCAGAAACTGGAAACTAGCAACAACCTAGATGTCCCACAACTGAAGAATGAATAAAGAAAATGTGGAAAACTATTCAACTATTTTTTTTAAAAAAAGACATGAAATTTGCAGGCAAATAGATAGAACTAGAAAGATACACATGGTCTGTACTCACTTATTAAGTGGACATTACCCATCAAGTACAGGATACTTATGCTATAGTCCATAGACCCAAAAAACTAGATTATAAGGACGGACCAAAGGAGGATGTATGAATCTCACTGAGAAGGGGAAATACACATTGGAGGAGAATGGAGGGAGGAACTAAGTGGGAGAGGGGGATGAAGAGGCGAATGAGGACAGGGATCAGATGTGGGGAAAAGAGGTGAGAGAGAATGGAAATCGGTGGGGGCATCTCTGTGTCTAGCCAGAAACCTGGGATGGGGGAGGCTTCCAGTAGTCTATGGGAGCAACCCTAGCTGAGACTTTTAGCAGCTAGGGATATGGAGACTGAAGTGGCCACCTCCTGTAACCAGGCAGGAGGGGGACATCAAAAACCTTTGACCCAAAATTTGTCCTACCTACAAGATGTACAGGGATAAAAATAGAGCAGAGACTGAGGGAACATCCAAGCAATAACAGGCCCAACTTAAGACCTATCTCATGGGAGAGAGCTAACCCTGACACTATTAATCATACTCTACTATGCTTGCAGACAGGAGCCTAGCATAATTGTCTATGGAGAGGCTTCATCCAGTAGCTTATGGAAATAGATGCAGAGACCCACAGCCAAATATCAGATAAGTTTTAGAGTGGGGGATAGAATTGAGTGAACTGGAGGGGTCAAAGACACAACAAGAAGACCTACAGAGTCAACAAACCTGGGTCCAGGGGGCCTCACAGAGACTGAACCACCAACAGAAGACCATGCAGGTGCTGGAAGTAGGTCCCCTAACAATAGTAGCAGGAACTGTTTCTAACTCTGTTGACCGCCTTTGGATCCCTTTGCCCTAGTTGGACTGCCTGGTCGTGTTTCAGTGGGAGCAGATCCCCTCAGTCCTGCTGCAACTTGATGTTCCAGGTGGTGGTGGTACCCTACGGCAGACCTTCTCCTTCTCTCAGGAGAAGAGGAGCGTGTAATGGGGAGGAAGGATTTGTTAGGGTGGGATTGGAAGGAGAGAAGGGGGCAGGACTGTGATTGGGATGTAAAGTGAATAAATAAATGTAAAAAAGATTATGAAGTAACTAGTAAATTGAAAGAGAACAAAAAAGCTAAAACTCCAGGAGACAAAGTGATACATCTAACATTTTCTCATTCTTGTTATGTTTTATGGGTTTTTTTTTTTGCTTCTTTTTTTCTTGTCTTGAGATACTGAACTTGCTTGGTGTATTAACTAGGCTGGCTTTGAGTTCATTAAAGTGATCCTCCTGACTGCCTCTCTTGTTCCAGCTCCTTAGCCTTCATAATAGGCTGGAAGTCACATTATCTGAAAGGATATGAGTCACTCCTGGGCATAATGGTTCACACCTGTAACACCATCATTCAAGAGTCTGAGGCAGGCAAATTACTCAGGCATTTAAAGTCAGTATGTGTGGTGTTTTCTGCCCAGGCTAATTTGGGGGTACTAGTGAGACAGTCAAAAAATGGAAGAGCTAAAGATAGGTCATTGCCACCAAGTCTGGGGATCTACATGATGGAAGGAGAGTACAGATTCCCATAAACTGTCCTCTGACTTCTACAAAGATGGTAAGCTACATATAAACTAACACTCATATACATACACAGGCAAAAAAGAGAGAGAGAACATAAAAGTGTTATTAAAAAAAAAAAAAGAGTAAAAGTAAAGGCCTGGTGAGGACTTTAATCTGAGCACTTGGGAGGCAGAGGCAAAGGTAGGCAGATTCTACAGAGCTAGTTCCAGCACAACAAGGGCCATACAGAGAAACCTTATCACAAAACAAAACAAAACAAAAAGTAAAAATAAAATATTACAGATTGAGGGCTAACAATGCAGCTCAGCCATATACTGCTTGTCTACCACGTGTAAGGCCCCAGTACACCAAACCCACAGGAATGTATGGAAGAAATGCAAGCACAAGAATTCACTTTTAGCTCAAGCACACAAGGGTGGATTGGATTAGAGCAATACATCTAAGTTCTTGTGTTTGGTATTTTGTATTTTTTTTTTTAAACTGGAAATTTTATTTACATTTCAGATGTTCTCCATCCCTTATCCCCATTTCCCCCTCCTCCTGCCTCCCCTGTTGGTGTATCCCCACCCATCCTCCCCCTTACCTCACCTCCCCACCCTCGAATATCCCCCCCCCACGATGTGCCAGCCTTCATGGGATCAAGGATCTCTTCTCCCACTTATATATAGCTCCCTTGCATATATAGCTGGAGCCATGGGTCCCTCCCTAAGCGCTCCCAGGCTGGTGGTTTAGACCCTGGGGGCTCTGGTTGGTTGGGATTGTTGCTTTCCTCATGGTGTTGCGAATCCTCTCAACTCCTTCAGCCTTCACTCTATCTTCTCCCTTGGGAACCCCATGTTCAGTTTGATGGTTAGCTGTGAGCATCTGCCTCTGAATATGTCAGACTCTTGCAGACTTCTAAGGAGACAGCTATATCAGGCTCCTGTCAGCATGTACATCCTGACATCCACATCAACGTCTACCTTTGGTGACTGCACATGGGATGGATATCCAGGTGGAATGGTCTGTAGACGGCCCCTCCTTCAGTTTCTGTCCTGCACTTTGTCTCCATATTTGCTCCCTTGAGTATTTTGTTACTCCTTCTAAGAAGGACTGAAGACCCCCCTACTTGGTCATCACTCTTCATGAGCTTTATGTGGTCTGTGAGTTGAATCTTGGGTATTTCAAGCTTCTGGGTTAAAATCCAATGATCAGTGAGTGAATACCATGTATGTTCTTTTGTGATTGGGTTACCTCACTCAGGATGATATTTTCTAGTTCCATCCATTTACATAAGAATTTATCAAATTCATTGTTTTTGATAGCTGAGTAATATTTCATTGTATAAATGTACCACATTTTTTGTATCCATTCCTCTGTTGAAGGGCATCTGGGTTCTTTCCAGTTTCTGGCTATTATAAATAAAGCTGCTATGAACATAGTGGAGCATATGTCCTTGTTATGTGTTAGAGCATCTTCTGGGTATATGCCCAGGAGTGGTATAGCTGGGTCCTCAGGTAGTGATATGTCCAATTTTCTGAGGAACTGCCAGACTGTTTTCCATAGTGGTTGCACCATCTTGCAATCTCACCAATAATGGAGGAGTGTTCCTCTTTCTCCACATCCTCGCCAGCATCTCTATCACCTGAGTTTTTTTATTTTAGCCATTCTGACTGGTGTGAGGTGGAATCTCAGGGTTGTTTTGATTTGAATTTCCCTGATGACCAAGGATGCTGAACATTTCTTTAGGTGCTTCTTGGCCATTCGCATTTCCTCAGTTGAGAATTCTTTGTTTAGCTCCGTACCCCATTTTTTAATAGGGTTATTTGGTTGTCTAGAGTCTAATTTCTTGAGTTCTTTGTATATATTGGATGGTATTTTGTATCTTAGCACATAGGGTAGCTGAGAATACAAGTCTTTTGTATACTCAAGTACAGAGGTGGTGGTGGCAAGGCATATTCAGAGGTACACATTGCTATTAAAATACTCAAAAGAGGTAGATCCTATAATGAGTTGATGAGTAAAAAATGCTATGGCTGATGAAAAATTTGAATATTAAGGTTCACTGTTGAGAACCAATACACCATGGGGAAGGGGTATTAGGAAAAAACCAAAGCAACATATTTTATGCATCTCTATTTCCCTGATAATGGGAAACTCTACATAAGCAGGGCAGGAAAAGCAATGGTAAAGTGTTCCTGAGATTTCAGCTTAAAGAACTAATAGGAGTTACCAGGTTATTTCAGACAAACTGGTTTCATATACCAGATAAATCCTAAGAAATCTGCAGAGATTATGAAAATTATGCTTTTAAGGATGAAGAAAATTAGGAAAGGTATGATAAGAGTCATATAGGTAATTTTCCAGAAGAAACAGGATTAGTTGGAAAATCACATAATCCTTCACCTTATATGTACACATGACTGGACATGGTAGCACACATACTTTTAATATCAGCAACCAGAAGACAGAGTCACTGAGTTTCCAGATAGGGCTTAGGAAAGTGAGACCTTACCCAAATAAAAAACAAAACACACAAATAAAAGTATATGGCCCTACACTAGATATTCTCTTTTTAAAACTAACATATAAAGTACAAAGTTTTCATTATGTAAATTATGACATTTTAATACATACTTTCCTTCTTCCTAAGTTCTCCCATGAGGCCTCTTTTTAGTTTCATGGCTTACACCTGCACTCAGTATTCCATTTATACAAAAACTAGAAGCAAGGGTCAGCAGCATATGAGAGAACAGGTAGGTATTGTTTATCTGAGTCAGGGATCAACCCAATCTCCTGAAATTTTCATTTTTCATCATACCTGAATAGAATTCCATTGTACATATGTATCACTTTTTCATTACCCATTCATTAGCTGACAGCCATCTGGGCTGGTTCCATTTCCTTGCAATTATGAACACGGATGAACAAGTATGTCTGTGGTAGTATTGAGAATACTCAGATACATGTCCAGCATCGGTACAGCTGGGTCAAATGGTAGTTCTATTTTAACTTTTTGAAAAACCTCTACACTTATTTTCATAATGGACACACCAGTTCACACTTGATCAGAAATTAATATAATGTGGGTTCCATTTTCTCCACATCCTTGCAAGATTTGGTGTCATTTGTTTTCTTGATGATCATGTTTTGATTTAGGGTGAACTGGAATCTCATTATTGTTTTGATTCACATACTTGATGGTTAAGAATGCCAAATACTTAAAACATATTTAGTTTTGATTTGTGTTTATTCTTTTGAGAACTATTTACTTAACAATCTTATTTGTAGAACGACAGTTTTGGTATTTGGTCCTTACTGTTTTGTGTAGATAGTAATGCCTTGTGAAACAGGTAATTGGTTTTTTTTTTTTTTTAGTTCTATAGGCTGTCTTTTCACTCTGGTGACTATTTGCTATACCTATGCTTGTTAATTTCAAGTTCTTACCCACTTGATAATTTGAGAAATTTCCACTCCTACTTGATTCCTATCCAGAAAGTTCTTGCTAGTGTCTCTATCTTAAAAGGTTTTCATATATCAGTTTCAATGTTTGGGTTCCAAATTAAGGCTTTTGTTTTATTATAAGTTATTTTGTGCAGAGTGAGAGACATTGATCTAAATTCATTTTTTTCCCTAGCAGAGCACACCTAAATTCAAAACTGTTTTAAAGTTTCAAGTTCTGTTAAAGTCTTTTTTTCTCTCGTAGTGCGGTGAGGAAACTTAGGACTCGTACATGATAGGAACGTATGATGCCACTGAGTTTCCTAAAGTTAGCCATATCTTCAGTGCACAAAGATTCACATTTGGGTTGGTATTACAGTTGTCTGCTATCTATCCAAACTGGAATCAGATAATATAAAAACAGCTAAAGACACAAGCAGAACAAAAGAAACAGGTGACATTCTGAATATGGGCAAAAGAAAATGCTCCCTCTGCCTGAAAATAAGGCATGTATGTATACTGGGAAGTGCTGCTGTCTCCTTGCTATCCCTTTCTGCCCATACCATTAACAGTTCTGAGCACTTATTTTACAGGATCAAGAAATGACGCTTACAGAAAAGAGAGGGCAGCAGAGTGTAAGGAACTCATACAGTATGGAATAATTAATACTACAAAATGATAAAGAACTTAAGTGTATTTACCAGAGAGATAGACTTCATCACAAAATTACCCACCATACTTTTGTGAAAGCTATTTTAGTTATCTATTCATCTTAATTACCTATTTCTCTAACACACAGAAAGGACAAAATATGGAACAATACCTTCATGTAGTGTTTAAAGATGTCTGCAGCTGCATGCATGTCAACAATATCATAAATGATAAGTTTGCTGAAGGCAGCAAGTAGGTTCCTTCTTTTATGTAAGGCTTCAATTTTATTAGCTTCATCTTCTTCATCACCCTCTAGCCACAGAAAATGAGGTGGTTATGAATTTAGTCTGTTTCTGCAGAGAATGTGTACAACTGAAAACTAGCTGAATATTAATTCTGGTTTATTTATCTATTTAGCTAGCTAGCTGGGCTAGGGACCAAATTCTGGGGCTTTGCACTTACTAGGTAAATGCTCTGTCAATGAGCTGCAACCCTAGCCAATTTAGTTTATAATGGATGAAAATATTAAGCTCATTACTTCAGAATAAACTAAAGACAGAATAAATTACAGACATTGCTTCTCTTATATTTTCATCATAATATACTGTTTATCCTAAAATGCTGCCCTTTCTAATTTCTGCATTTCTTATATGCTAATCTATTCCCCAGAGAAGACTTTTCTGAGGTAAAGACAAAGAATTTTTTTTTTTTTTTTTTTTGGTTTTTCGAGACAGGGTTTCTCTGTGTAGTCCTGGCTGTCCTGGAACTCACTCTGTAGACCAGGCTGGCCTCGAACTCAGAAATCTGCCTGCCTCTGCCTCCCAAGTGCTGGGATTAAAGGCGTACGCCACCACCGCCCGGCTGACAAAGAATTTTTGTTTATCTTATTTTTTTAAAAGAGAAATGGAAATATAGGTGGTGGTGGCACACACCTTTAATCCCAATAATGAGAAAGCAGAGGCAGGTGGATCTTTATGAATTCAAGGGCACCCTGGTCTACAGAGTGAGTTTGAAAACAGGCTTTATTTTTGGTGCTTGTGCTACATTTGATTATATAGTTGGTCAAAAATTATAGATATAAACACATTTAACTTTTATTGATGTATGTATATGTCTATATGAGGATATGGCACATGTCCTGACATGGGTGCCAGAACTGAACCTGGGTCCTGTATAAGAGCAGCAAGTGCTCTTAAACACTGAGCTCTCTGTCTCCAGACTCAAATAAAATGTATTTTAATTTTTACTTATTTAATTAAAAATTTTTTTATTTTGCCAGGCTTATAAGTGAGTTCACCAATTCAAGCACTTGGGAGGCAGAGGCCATTGGATCTCTGTGAGTTTGAGGTCAGCCTGACTTACAAATCGAGTCCTGGATAACCTGGGTTCTGTTACACAAAGAAACCCTTTCTGGAAAAACCAAAAAGAACACACCCCCCTCAAATTATTTTACTTTTACGTGTATGAATGTTTTGCCTGCATATATATGCCAACCATGTGCTTGACTGGTGTTCAAGGAGATCAGAAGAGGGCATCAAATTCCCTAGAACTGGAACTGCTGACAGTTGTAAGCTCCCCTGTAGGTTATAGGAATTGAATCCAAGTCCCTCTGGGAGAGCAGCAGGTGTTCTTAACCACTGACCTATCTTCAGTCCCCACTGAAATGTACTTTTAAAAGTTTGTAAAAAGGTTCATAACAAATACTGTCTTCCCCACACTGGTTTATCTATTTGTAATTCTAGAAAAGTTACACTCAAAGATCTAGATGATAGCATGTGTGTACTGACATTCTCACATTCTGGCCCATTGTTATTTGGGATTAGTCTTTCTCCACACAGAACTTACTATGTAGCACAGGCAGTGCTGAAATGACAATTAGCATGGATTATTGGCATGCACTAATACCACACTCAGGTTATTTCTTAAATATTTTTATCCAACTTATTTTAAGAACAGATAAATCTCTGTAAGTTTTAGAATTGGATTTACCCTACCCACTACTGCTATCTTTTAAGGGTGACAAGGTGAAAAAGTTATAATTACCCATGCTTTGGTTTTCTCATCTTGGTCAATGAAAACGTGATCCATCACAAAACTGAGGAGTTCAGACTGGAGTCCAGTATCTGGATTAAACACCAAAGGCTGAAGGCCCTCTCTGCCACCTGTCATTAACTGGTGGCTAAAAATCATTAAAAGATCACAAAGCAGCATGAAAGCCTGCAATTCAAGAAGAATTGATTAACAGAATAGTACACGAATATAGGAATATCTATTAATATATGAAAATAGGAGTATGTACAAACCAAAGTAATGGGAAACATACTAAGTTATAACATTTCAATACCAACACCAAAATAAAAATCATAAGAATTTAAGTTTCAACTTTTCATACTTATTAACCTAATGAAATTATTTTTTTCTCATTAAATAGTAGTTACATTGAAGACATTATTTTCTAATTGTATTTTTACTAAAGAACAGCAGACTAAGAGATTTTGGCTTGAATTTAAAAAAAGTTAAGTTCAACTCTGGTAATATAGGATTAATTAACAGATGACATTAGAAATCAACTATATACTACTTAATCAAGTAATCAGCATAACTTTTATGAAAAATTACAACTCAACAAATAATAATGTAGTATTAAAAATTTAAGCTACTATTTAGATTTTAAAAATGAATATAAAATGTTTTAGAAATAGGATTAAAATTAGATTGAAACCATATATTAAGATGCTCATGAGGAGCTATTTATAAAGGTGGACACTTTCAGGAGAATATTTTTTTAAACCCAGACTACTTTGGATATGAAACATATCAGAGCAGAAACGTAAGATTTTGGTTTAACAGCCATAGCTAGGTACTTTAGGCAGTAACTAATGGTGGGTTCTGGAGAGTTACAGAGTAAGCCTTAGGGAAGATCATCTATAACTGCTATGTAGAGACTTATGGCAGTTTATTATGAGAAAAGACTGTAAAGAATGAATATCTTCTAATTTGATTTATTATCTAGCCCAATACAAATGTAAAAAAACTAGATAAAAATTTCATTTTGTTTTAACATATTCTTTAATAGGAAAGCATAATTAAATAAATTATAAATTTTTATATGGAAAACCTTCAATTTCATGGGTCCCTCTTTATGAAGAGTCTGTTGTTATAGGATTTCCTCATCTAAATGCTGAGTTCTATACTACTACCCAAGTATACAGATTCAGGAGTTCACTGCTTTGAAAGAGTTGGTCATTTAATATTATATTATATGTCAAAGCCAGTAGCCTTTTTCCATAGTTACACAATATCCATGTGTGTACTTTATGGTAGTCAGGGGACCAGCTACTTGGGAGGAGTGGTATGGATATATTTTAGATATATGGGCTGAAGTACTCACATGTGTAATGTATGCATATACACACACATACACATGTATATATATCTCTGAGGGTGAGAAGTCAATGCAAGCTTTAGGTCAGCTAACTAGACCCTTAATATTTTAGCACAGAATTCTTAGGAATCGAGAATTCTAAGTTTGAATTTAAGTATTCCAGCTGACAACAGTCTACTTGTCAAGTATAAGAACAGAATGTATAACATTAAAATATCTAGATATCAAAACTCTAGGTTGTATATATGGTAACACTGAAAAATTACATATTCTAGTAGTGTTCCTCAATACATTTAGGTTGTTAATAGTCAATATAGAGCCATATTAACTAAGAATTTTTCTTACCTGTTCCTTAACTGGAGTATTAACATTAGATAGGCACTGCTGGCAAACAGCCAAAAAAGATTTCACTGTTTTCCTCAATACCAACAAATCCTCCTGTAAAACACATTCAAATATGCAAACATGAATAATCATATCCCAGAAAACTGATCCAAGAAATAATAAACAGAAAATAGTCCAACTTGTTTATTGTAAAGGAAACCACAGAATTAAACTCATTATTGGGAACCAATTAGTACAGTTATTTTCTAGTGATTGAACATAATAGAAAGGGTAGAGAACCCAACATTACTATACATCCAGCCATAGTTAATAATGAAATGGTGAGGTGAATATTCAAAAAGATTTTCCTTTACAAATGTAGATTTATCTAAGCTGATCTTAGAATTATTAGCTCTATAACACATAATATAGGAGTAAGATGATGGAATGTGAGACTAAAGAAATGGCTCAGTGGTTAAGAGATGTACTGCTCTTTCCAAGGACCTAAGTACAGCTTCCAGTACCCAAACTGGGCAGCTCACAACTACCTGTTTCAGCTCCAGGAGGTCCAATGCCTTTCCAGGCACTTGCACTTACATGCACACATCTACACAGTCATACACGCAAACATGTAACTGGAATAATAATTAAAGCTCAAAATGATGATGAAGTGCAGCAGCAAACTGAAAAGAAAATAAGTTAGCAGGAAATATGTTTCCTATTTGCACAGTGTAGTGCTTGCTATGTTGTTAGGGGAAAAGGAGTGTGTGACTTAATTCTAAGCTTGGAGATAAACATGATTTTTCATTAGACGGGTCTGATAATATTCTACACATGGTAATATTGAAAAGTATAAAGATAAATGTTATTCTCTTCTTGTTTTAAAGCTATTTTTTTGTTTGTTGTATGTGAATGTGTGTACGTGCCAAGGCAGAGGACGATTTGCAGAAGTCAATTTTTTACTTCCACACTGCGTTCCAAGGTTGAACTGGCCTCTACAGCAAATACTCTTAATCTGCTGTCTTATTTCAGGCCCCTTTTTCTTTCTCTTAAGGCAGGGTCTTACTAGGAAGCCTTGTAGCCCTGGCTGTTCTGGAACTCACCACCTAGACCAGGATGGCGGAGAACTCATAGAGAGCTGACTGCCTCTGCCTCCTGAGGGAGATTAAAGACATTTGTTACCAAACCTGGCTTCTCCTTGAAAAAAATTTTTTTTCTCCCCTCTTTGGTACTAGAGACAGAACTTGAGCTTTGAAAAGAAGTGCAAATTTATCCAGCACCCAGGAGATAAAGCCCCGTTGATAAAAAGCCAACAGGGAAAAATCTGCAAAGTTGTCTGCTAAACTGGCTCCTCCAAAGCCAGAGTCCAGGGTAAAAAGGTCTCTGCAAAGAAACAAGAAGGCACCCAAGGGAAAAGGTGGTGTTGGCAAGCATGGGAACAGTTTTGCAGAAAATGAAGATGCCAAAGAAAACCAGGCACAGATAGCTAAAGATGCCAAGTGAAATATGTTCATTTTAAATAACTGATTACTGTTTAAAATACTATTTTTTTAAATCAAGGTTTATAAAATTGCTGGTAGAGACTCTTCTCTCAGAATGCTAGCAATGCTAGCAATACAGCAATGCTAGGCTCCTGTCTACAAGCACAACATGGCATCAGTAATAGTGTCAGGGTTTGATGTCTGCCCATGGGATGGATCCCAAGTTGGGCCAGTCACTGGGTGACCTTTCCTTCAATCTCTGCTCCAGTTTTGTCCCTGCATTTCTTTTAGACAGGAACAATTCTGGACCAAAAATTTTGAAGGTAGGTTAGTGACCTCATCCCTCCACTGGGGGCCCTGTCTATCTATTGGAGGCAGTCTCTTTAGGTTCCATCTCCGCACTACTGGACATTTGAGCTAGGGTCATCACCACTGAGTTTTGGGAGCCTCTCACATTCCAGGTCTTTGGGGCTTTCTAGAGGTTCCCCCCATCCTGCAGCTGCATATTTCCATTCATTCTCCTGGGTCTCTGAGCTGCTTACCTGTCTCCCTCCCATACCTGCCCCTCCCCCCTTTCCCTCCCTCTCTCTGCCTCCTGTGATTATTTTGTTCCATTTTCTAAGTGGGATTGAAGCATGCAGACAAGAGTCTAGCATGGCTGTACTCTGAGAGGCTCTACCAGCAGCTGACAGAGACAGATGCAGATACAGCCAACCATTGGACTGAGGTTGGAGACTCCTATAGAAGAGTTAGGGGAAGGATTGAAGGAGCTGAAAGGGATGGCAACCCTATAGGAAGACAAACAGTATCAACTAACCTGGACCCTTGGAAGTTCCCAGAGACTAAGCTACTAACCAAAGGGCATACATGTGCCAGTCCGTGGCCTGTGGCACGTATGTAGCAGAGGCCTGCTTTATCTGGCCTCCATGGGAGAGGATTGACTAATCCTATAGAGACTTGATATCTCAAGGAAGGGGGATGTGGGAGGGAGGTTAGGGGGGAGGGAGGCGGTGGTGGGGTGAGGGAGCACCCACTCAGAGGCAAAGGGGAGGGGGAGATGGGGTAAATAACTCTTGGAGTGGGGACTGGAAAGGGGGGCAACATCTGGAATGGAAATAAATAAAACAATATAAAAATTTGCAGAATTTTGTTTTACTTTTTTTTAAAAAAGCTATGTTATTATCACACAGAATAGTTCGTGTTTTTGAGGGGGTGGAGGAAGTGAGGCATGTGTAACTAACAAAATCTCTCCCAACCTAGACTGATATGGGAAAACTCCTTTCTCCAGTAGTTTAAGAAGATTCCTTTCTTCCTAATACAAAGTTTCTTATGTTGATGGGTGTGGTCACCTTGGCACAAAACGCCTTGTGCATACCACAAAACTCAACATTTTTATATTATCCTCCCCCTCTACAACAAGCAGAGACTTAACTCCCTAAAACCAGAAACCTGTTGGAACTTAGATCCCTAAAACTGATTTTGCTAGTGTATTGGCAGATTCAGACTTCCTAGCAACACCACTGAGATGGTTTTCCTCAAAAGAAGAATAGTTCCTTTTCTAGAAGTCTGTGAATCTTCAGACTGGTCATTCTGCTATTTTGTTTCATTTCCTGCAAGTCAAAGTCAGCTTGTAAAAAATTAAACATCTGTAATGTGAAAAGTCAGTCTTTATCCTGTTCAAAGCATAAACAACACCTCACTGGATTTCTGACTTTGGTAGCTCATACAAGAAGGAAATTTGGAAGATCTGTAAACTGTTAATGATTGCTTGCCTTTGTCCTGCCTAAAATCACATGATTGTTTATGAAGAATATTTTAAATAAAGCTGGATACAGTTTGGTATGGAAAAAATAAATAGGTTCTATTGTTGGACATGGTAGTAGCACCTAACTTAGGAGTTAAGAAGGTAGTGAGGACCAAGTTCAAGAATTTCAAATCAGCTCGGCCAACACAGTGAGAACCCAGTCTCAAAACAAACTCCACCCACCAAATACCCCCAAACAGAAACCTCCCCTTCACAAAAAACTCTAAACTAAGTATAGTGGTGCATACTTATAATCTCAGCACTTGAAAGGCTAAAGTAGGAGAATCAGAATTGTCACATTGTAGGCTTCATATGAAACCCTGTTCCTGAAATCACAGAACAAACTAAACACAGACACACCTGTAGGGAAGGGGCAGTTTTGATTAAACTTTGAAACCAGGACTATGCTATCCAGAGTTCATTTTCCCCAGACAAATAAGCCATATACAGGCATATAATTCAGCATTATATTAGCATTTAAAAGAGTAAGGAAGAATAATTATCTGAATAAGGACCATATGAAAAGCACTTTAAAAGTTACTCTATTTAAATTTAACATTCTTTAGAACTATTTTGCTTGGTACTATTTTGGGATCTTCACAAGCCAAATGACACTTCAAAAATACTTACTTTTGCTAATATGAGCACATATTTTGAAGAATGAATAAGCCTATACTGTATAACATATCGAGAAAAGGACAGTCTTAAGGACTTTCAAATTTCCTGTAGGTAAATAACTACAAATCTGTATCTGAATATTCCTTGAACTTTCAGTCTCAAACATTTGCAAAGCATGGGGCAGGGGTTGGGGGCAGTTGAGGTAACAGTCAACCAGAACAAGTATGTGGCATGAGGACAGGGGAAAGTATGGGATTTATTCTGAACAATTAATTCTGGGTCAGAAGTTATCTTGGAAGCATTCTTTAAAGGTAACATGTTGTGCAGCTAGATCCAGGATTGAATTTACACAGATATTGAGAAGGTGTTATACACGTAAACAAGCTCCTGGCAGAATGAGAAGGTTACAAGCATATGACCATGCTTGTTCATTAACCATACAGAACATTAAAGATTCTGTAAGGCAGGATGAAATTAGAATTTCCTGAAAGTTAAAATAAAATACTGCAGACCTATAGTCAAATTATGTTTGGGTATTTTTAGTTTCCATTATACCAATTCATTGCCCACCTGTGTCTGACCTTGTATCTTTTAGATTATTAGAATAAACTTATAAAATGTATTTTTAGCATATCAAGCTTCTATCAATCCAAAGTTATGAATGTCATTTGATAGCATCTGAGGCATAAAGCAGTTTCCCATACTCTGATGAAACCCACTTACTTATCTGCAGTTCTCAAAACATGTATTTGGTAAATTCCTTGATTTATGACTTTGTTTTCTAAGTAATGAAATAGCATGCAAACACTACCATGGTGGAATATGTTATTTGGGATAGCTGAAATCATGTTGCTGGGACATGTTACTCATATTTAAAATTTAAAAATTTTAAATTTAAAAATATTTAAAAATAAACTATCCCTTATTCGCTTTGAGGTGAAAGCTATATTTTGCATTGACACAGGCCACATATGGTGACATAATGCCAAAGACTGGACTCTAAGCAGTTTAGAAGAGAAACGGCAGGGTGAGGTAGGGTAGCATACTCGTTGAAAACAGAACATGCTGGGTGTCTCAGCACGGCTGGAAGGCAGAAACAGCCAGATCTTTGTGTGTTTAAGGCTAGCCTGTTATACACAATGAATTCTAGGGTGTCTGGAGCCACATAGTGAGAACCCACTTCAAAATAAATAAATAAAAAGTTTAAAAGGCATCTATAAAATAAATAAAGAAAGGAATAAAGAAAAACAACCTCACAGAATAATACTCAAGTGGGAAAAAATGGAAATTCTTTATCTTCAGGATGAAAAAGGCAACTCTTTTACTTTAACTCTTATTTACCAGGCTAACAGCTTTTGTATAGGTTCAGAAAGAGTAAGAATGAAAAGACAGTGAAAGCTTCTTGTAGAAAGCATCACTAGGGGGCACTGGAGCAAAGAATACTGTATAAGACTTGTGAGCTTGTCAGACAGCTTCAACTCTCAGATTGACACTCACGCACACCTACATTTTACAAAAAGGTCTAAAACTGTTTTGCCACAATCTGTTCAAATACTTCACTAAAAAAAGGTTTATCATCAAATTAAATCATAACTTGATTTAAGCTTCAAATATAATTATTATTTAGAATCTCCTGAATGACAGTGCTCTTGACAGGTCAGAAGAAAACCAAATTCAAGGAAAATTTCTCTATAAAGAAGCAAACTTATATTATATCCCTTAAGTATATTATAATTGTTGACTCAGCAATCCTATTCTAGGTGCAAAACAAAACATGGAACAATAAAGAACACAGAACAAGTTTTTATATGAGAATGGCCATTATAGTATTAATTCCATAGCAAAAAAAGTTCAAAAGTATTCAAGTTCAAAAATATTCAAAATATTCAAGAACGTGATAAATAATTCTTATGTAGCTATAAAATGGACTACTATGCAATTATTAAAAATATTCTTGGGGAGATGGAGAAATGGCTAGGGGTTAAAAGCATGTACTGCTCTTGTAGAGGACCTGGGTTTGGTTCCCACCACTTACATGGTGGGTCACTACCATCTGTAAATCTAGTTCCAGGTACCTGGTGCCCCTTCAGAAACATAGTGCACATACATACATGTAGACAAAACCTTTTTTTTTTTACCCCACCCCAGACAAAACCTTTATACACATAAAATAAAAGCAAACCTTAAAATATTCTTGGGAGATTATAGATGGTGGATGACAGTCTTCAGAAAATAAGCTAGTAAAGGCTGAATACAGCCACGAGAAAAGCAACAGGTACTTTAAACAGTTGGTAGAAGAGCCACACCCAGGACAGCAGCAGTCAAAGTGAGACCAGGGAAAAACCCTCCTTATCTTAGCACTCTATAGGTATTCAGCACTGACAACCAACTGAGCAGAGACAACATACCATTTAAACAAGATTTCTGCTGTCCTAGAGTATATCAGACCAACTACAAGGGGACTGTATTGCTAGAACCCACTGGGTTACGGTGGAAAAGAAATGTCACAACAGATCTAAATAGTGTTCAGGAAGCTGAACATTCAACAGAAAGTAAAGTGGCATCAGAATTCTCAGAGATTTCAGTCAAGAACTGCAGAGAAGCCATTTGCATTGGGGTGTAGAAGGAAACCCTTCAGGTCTGACTAGATCAGAGACTCCCACCCTTTAGAAACAACTGCAAGGGTAATTTGATCACCCAATGGCAAGGCAGAGGAGAGAATGGAACCACCCACGGAAGAGGACAGCCCAGCAGTAGGGAGAAACTTGATAGTCTAGATGAGAGCCAACAACTAGGCAGGTTTTATATACCAAATTTCCATCCAGTTTTCTCCTCTATATTTACCCCATCTGTATTTAATAGCCACTGTCATTTTAGTAGGCCATCTTGGTCATGATCTGTTCTTGCCCTACATTTCATTTCCTCCTAAATCCTTCCTTATTGTTGTTACTTTTTTCTTCCCTTCTTTTTGCTTTCTTCTTGCCCAAAGAAAATAGTCTCATCTGGTTTACAAGAACCACTAGCCTCGGATACTGGAAACAAGACTGATTTACATAATCTGTCAGCACATTTTTATCTCTTCGTCTACTTTTAGGCAAAACTCCTTCATCCCCCTAACTTCTTTTGCCCATACAAGTTCCACTTCCTATTTATGTTTTCTTTCTCTGCTTTTCATCACCTCAATACTAATCATCAATCATAGTATGTTTTATTTTGTTTTTTTGCCACTTATACCCATAACTAATATACTACTATATAGTCTGATCAATATTCCATTATTACTGAAATGATTAACATGTAAAGGATAACTGTTGGACTTATTACTCTATTTCCAAAACGATTCTACACCTGGATAGTGACTGCTGTTGAAAGGAATGCCTGGGAGAATATATCTGGCAGCTTGAATATCAATCTTACAGATTAAAAAAAAAAAAACCCTCAACCTTACTAAAACCTAGTGCCAACGCAACATATCATATACTTGCAGCCAACATCCTGTAAAACAGAAAAACTTGCAACAGTTGGTCCCAAGCTATTAGTGCTATCTAGGAAGAATCAGGTTGGTGTGATATTGCTATAGATGAAAGTCACTGGGAGTGGCCTTTGACCGTAAAAAGCCTTGCTTACTTTCAGTTCACTCTCCCTGTTGCGTGTTTATGGTTCTAGAAGTGACCTCTCCACCAGCTTTCCCGCTGTCATGCCTGCAGCTTCATGGCTATTCCTACCATTATGAACTCTAGCCCTCTGAAATCACAAGTCAAATTAAACATTATTAACATATGTTGATTTGATCATGGTGTTTTATCACCATAACAGAAGTAATACAGTAACGAACAGAATGAGGGAAAATTTCTATCATCTATACATCAGACAGAGGATTCAGGTCTAGAAATACTAAGAACTCAAACATAAACATAACCCCCCCAGACACCAAAACAAAAACAATAAAACAGTACAATCCAAAAATGGATTGTGGAATGGAACAGAGAATATTCAAAAGAGAAAACAGAAATGGGTAATAAAGATTTTTTTTTTTAAAAGTTTTCAATATCTTTAGCTGTTATAGGAAAGCAAAATAAAACTATTTTGAGGTTTCATCTCATACCTGTCAGAATGGGCAACAAGAAAACAAACAACAAATATAGGCAGGGATGTGGTTGTGGGAGTGTTGCCAAGTACATCTCATGTGAAATGAGCATGCAGGTTTCTTAAAAAGCTAATAGAATTATCATATGACCCAGATATATCACTCTTGGTTATATATCCAAAGGACTCTATTTCCTACTACAGAGATACTTGAACATCAATGTTCATTGCTCTATGCTCGATTCCTAGGAAATGGAATGAGTTAGAGGTCTATCAACTGGTGAGTAATATGAAAATGTATATGAATATATATATGTTCAAAAGGGATTTTATTCAGCTATTAAAAAAATCGAAAATTACAAAGTATGTCGGAAAGTGGATGGAATTGGAAAATGTTAATGAATCAGTAAAATAACTCAGGCCCCAAAAGAAAATACTGCATGCTACCTCTCATATGTGAATTCTTAGAGTTGTATGTTTAACTTGGAGTTCAGTAGAGGCCAGGGAGCTAGAAAGGAGCCATGGTTCTGATGGGAGGATGGTGGTGGGAGAAGGCTTTAGAGGAGGTGGGACAGTGGAACAAATGAAATGCAAAGTAGGGTAGGAGGAAAGTGAAGGATGGAGGTAGTACTGGGGATAAAAAGGTTTAAGTGGGGATGTCACAGATGAAGGGGTTGCAGGAGTGCTAACTGAAACAAAAGATGTATAAAAGCCTTAATATTTTGCAAACTAATTAAAAACTCCAATTTAAAAGGGGTCAATAATGCTTCCAGAAGCCATAAGGTTAAGTGCCAGATTTAAGATACTGCTTTATGAGTTGATGAGGGAGGTCCCTAAAACAATATGGCCTTCTGTCACTAGTCTTAGTTGCTTACCAGCGTGATATGAGAAGACCTTGCTACTGAAGACACTGTAAACCTTAGATGCAGGACAGAGAACTCAAGCTGGAACTCAGCCAGAAGCTGCTTTGTAGGCTGCTGAGGGGAAAGGTCATCAACCGTCTCAGTTATGAACTCTGAAAGCTGTAATATGGACTTGCTAGCCATGGCATCACAGTGGCAACATTTCTGTGGGAACACCCACATAGTTTCTGGTTGGATTTGAGGACTTTTCTACAGAAAGAATTTATATCTGGTACTGAAAACTGGCCAAAAGCTCATGGTTGGGGAGGTTGTGGGCCACAGGGGTGTGGAGAGCTTTGGGGCTGCTTGGCAGGAATCTGACATTGGCCAAGGACAAGGAAATGGCCTTCAGGCAGGAATCTGATATTGGGCCATGACAAGAAAGTAATTTCAGGCAGGAATATGACTTTGGGCTAGTACAGGGAAGTAAGCTCAGATATCTTGAAAATTCTGATTAGCACCTTAGAAAACAGTGAACATTTGGGACTTTGTTTATTGCCTTGCTTGTTTCTTGACAATTTGCATCTATTGTATCGCTAGTATCTCAACCTAGAACTGACCTTAATACTTGCATGTAATTAAAACTGGAATAAAAGCAGATTGGGAGAAAATAAACACGGCTCAGCTTCAGAACTGGCTGGAGTCATGCTACAATATTGTCTTGTCTTTTTTCTTTTTAATCCTCACTCCTATGTGGGAGAACCTGTTGATTGACTGAGCTGGCCTGGTCACAGGGGAACCTACTACTCTTGTTTTGATAAATAGGCATGGTGTTAAACTGTCATTTAAATATTTATGTGTATTTCCATAAATTAGTGTTTTTCTCAGAGAAGCTTCTCTTTGCAGTGGGAGATAGATGCAGAGGTTCTTAACAGGTCAATGTACTGAGACTGACTGTTGGATGCTTACACTAAGTGGGACATTTATATTATTCCTTCCAGGCCCATGGAATATCTTGGAAGAAGGGTTAAAAGGAATGCATGAGCCACAGGATAAGAAGTACTATGACATGCTGTAGTTTAGACATAATGGGTGTTGCACTCAAAAGCTCATTACCTGTGAGTACCTACACAAGACTAGGCCCACAAATATTCTATTATGGGTAGAGGAGGGGAGAGCCTCATAAGGCTTTACTTTTGGGGCGCTATAGCTAATAAGTGGTTGCTGGGGTGAGGGAAACCATATTCTTTGGTGGTATAGCCACTTGCAACTTATGGTTATTCGAGGAAATAAGTTTCTACCTACACACATGCAGGCAACTCTAAAGCCAATGAGCCAGAAAAAGGACTATAAAAAAAAAAAAAAAAAAAAAAGCAGCAGCAGAAGCAATTTCCCAACCCCAAACACAAAGATGAAGGAGAGCTTTTTGGGAAGGGGTCTGATGAGAGGAGGAGGGAAGAAGAAAGGATAATAGGTGGGTTCTGATCCAAGAGTATTACATATGTATGAAACCGTAAAAGAATAAATGAGGCCGAGCCTGATCCTCTTGGCTGGGGCAGACACATAGCTGGTCCGCTCCTGTGGAGACACCTGATCCTGAGTCATCCTAGAAGAGCCACTACACTTTGAGCAGAGGCCTGGTCCTTCTGGCTGGGGAAGACACTGAGCTGGTCTGCTCCTGTGGAGACACCTTATCCTGAGCCATCCTAGAGGAGCTGCTGGACTCAGAGTAGCAGGATTTCAGGATCCCTGAGGTGGCCTGAGTCCCAGGAGTTATTCCACCCAGGAGCTTAGGATCACAGGAAAACAGAGACATCTGGACTCTGAGGAGTTCTGACACAAGCAAGATAACTGGAAAGACAGACTCCAGTCAGACACAATGAGCACAGGTAACACCAGAGTCAACCAGATAGCAAAAGGCAAGCGCAAGAACACAAGCAGTAGAAACCAAAGTTACATGGCATCATCAGAACCCAGTTCTCCCACCATAGCAAGCTCTGGATACCCCATCACACAGGAAAAAAAGGATTCAGAATTAAAATCATTTCTAATGATGATGATAGAGGATTTTAAGAAGTACATAAGTAACTCCCTTAAAGAAGTACAGGAAAACACAGCTAAACAGGGAGAAGCCCTTAAAGAGGAAACACAAAAATCCCTTAAAGAACTGCAAGAAAACACAACCAGTTGAAGGAATTGAACAAAACCATCCAGGATAAAAATGGAAATAGAAACAATAAAGAAATCACAAAGGGAGACTACCCTGGAGATAGAAAAAGTAGGAAAGAGATCAGGAGTCATAGACACAAACATCACCAATGGAATACAAGAGATAGAAGAGAGAATCTCATGTACAGAAGATACCATGGAAAACACTGACACAACTGTCAAAGAAAATGTCAAAGAAAAAGCAAAATGCAAAAAACTCCTAACCCAGAACATCCAGGAAATCCAAGACAGAATGAGAAGACCAAACCTAAGGATAATAGGTATAGATGAAAGTGAAGATTCCCAACTTAAAGGGCCAGTAAATATCTTCAACAAAATTATACAGGAAAATTTCCCCAACCTAAAGAACAAAATGCCCATAAACATACAAGAAGGACTTCCGCTTCCGGTCTGGCCCAGGCAGCAGATCCCTGGAGGCAGCTTTGCACTGAACCTCACAAAACCCGGCAGAAGTGGGGCACCCAGCAGCTCTGACCCAGGCAGTATCTCTGGTAAGGAGACAGCAACACCCACCCCAAACAGGGAGTAACTGGGACCCACCGGGACCCACTGAGACCCAGGGATTTACTCCTGGCCCGGAGCACCGGCTCCTTCCGGTCTGGGTCGGAGCTTCCAGCAGATCCTAGGCCGGAGCTCTACACCAAATCCCACAGAACCCAGGGGAAGCAGGGCTCCTAGGAGCTCTAACCCAAGCAGCTTCCTACGCAAGGAGGCAGCAACACTTGCCCCACACCGGGAGTAACTGGGACCCACCGGGACCCAGGTACTCACATCCTGGCCCCAGCACTGGTTCCTTCCGGTTTGGGCCTGGGCGCTCAGCAGATCTTGGGCGGCAACTCTGCCCGATTGGGTAATCTCACAGAACCCAGAGGAAGCGTGGCTCCCAGGAGCTCTAACTCGAGCAGCTTCTTAAGCAAGGAGGCAGCAACACCTGCCCCAAACAGGGAGTAACCAGGTCCCACAGGGATCCAGGAACTCACTCCTGGCCCAGAGCACTGATTCCTTCCGGTCCGGACCAAAGCACTGAGCAGATCCTGGGCCCTAGCTCGAACCTCAGCAGCGACACCCAACCTAAACAGTTTTGACACAACCAAGAGAACAGGAAAGACAGGTTCCAGCCAGAGACAGCACAGGTAGCACCAAGGAGAACCAGATGGCAAAAGGCAAGCGCAAGAATACCAGGGCCAGCAACCCAGAACACATGTCATTATCAGAACCTAGTTCTCCCACATTAAGTCCTGAACTCGCCAAATCACCAGGAAAGCAAGAGTCAGACCTAAAATCACTTTTAATGATGATGATGGAGGACTTTAAGAAGGACATAAATAACATTCTCAAAGAATCTGAGGAGAACACAGGTAAACAGGTAAAAGCCCTTAAAGAATCACAAGAGAACACAACCAAACAGGTGAAGGATTTATACAAAACCATCCAGGACATAAAAATGGAAATAGAAACAATAAAGAAATCACAAAGGGAGACTACTCTGGAGATAGAAAACCTAAGAAAGAAATCAGGAGTCACAGACGCAAGCATTACCAACAGAATACAAGAGATAGAAGAGAGAATCTCAGGTGCAGAAGATACCATAGAAAATATTGACACAACTATCAAGGAAAACGAAAAATGCAAAAAACTCTTAACACAAAACATCCAGGAAATCCAGGACACAATGAGAAGACCAAACCTAAGGATAATAGGCATAGAAGAGAGTGAAGATTCCAACTTAAAGGGCCAGTAAATATTTTCAACAAAATCATAGAAGAAAACTTCCCTAACCTAAGGAACGAGATGCCCATTATCATTCAAGAAGCCTACAGAACACCAAATAGACTAGACCAGAAAAGAAATACCTCCCGTCACATAATAATCAAAACACAAAATGCACAAAACAAAGAAAGAATTTTAAAAGCAGTAAGAGAAAAAGGCCAAGTAACATATAAAGGCAGACCTATCAGAATTACACCAGACTTCTCACCAGAGACTATGAAAGCCAGAAGATCCTGGTCAGATGTCATGCAGACCCTAAGAGAACACAAATGCCAGCCCAGGCTACTATACCCAGCAAAACTCTCTATTACCATAGATGAGAAAACCAAGATATTCCATGACAAAGCCAAATTTACACAATATCTTTCCACAAACCCAGCACTACAAAGAATAATAGCAGGAAAGACCCATTACAAGGAGAGCAATCATACCCTAGAAAGAGCAAGAAAGTAATCCACCTCCAACAAACCCAAAAGAAGATAGCCACACAAACAATGCCTCCCCTTTTAGCAAAAATAACAGGAAGCAACAGTCTCCTCTCCTTAATATCTCTTAATGTCAATGGACTCAATTCCCCAATAAAAAGACATAGACTAACAGACTGGATACGCAAACAGGATCCGACTTTTTGCTGCATACAGGAAACCCACCTCAGTGACAAGGACAGACACTACCTTAGAGTAAAAGGCTGGAAAACAATTTTACAAGCAAATGGTCCTAGGAAACAAGCTGGAGTAGCCATTCTAATATCGAATAAAATTGACTTTCAACTTAAAGATATAAAAAAGGATAAGGAAGGTCATTTCATATTTGTCAAAGGAAAAGTCAACCAACATGAACTCTCAATTCTGAACATCTATGCACCAAATGCAAGAGCACCCACTTTCATAAAAGAAGCCTTACTAAAGCTCAAAGCACATATTGCACCTCACACAATAATTGTGGGAGACTTCAATACCCCACTCTCAGCACTGGACAGATCAGGGAAACGGAAACTAGACAGAAGTACAGTGAAACTAACAGAAGTTTTAAACCAAATGGACTTAACAGATATTTATAGAACATTTCACCCAAAAACAAAAGAATATACCTTTTTCTCTGCACCACATGGTACCTTCTCCAAAATAGACATATTATTGGTCACAAGACAGGCCTCAACAGATATAAAAAAATCGAAATAATCCCATGCATCCTATCAGATCACCATGGTCTAAAGCTGGTCTTCAATAACAACAAAGACAATGGAAAGCCCACACTCACATAGAAACTGAACAATACTCTACTCGTTGATAATGGGGTCAGGGAAGAAATAAAGAAAGAAATTAAAGACTTTTTAGAATTTAATGAAAATGAAGACACATCATACCAAAACCTATGAGACACACTGAAGGCAGTGCTAAGAGGAAAGCTCATAGCTCTAAGTGCATACAAAAAGAAACTGGAGAGAGAACACACTAGCAGCTTGACAACACACCTGAAAGCTCTAGAACAAAAAGAAGCAAAAAACCCAAGAGGAGTAGACGGCAGGAAATAATTAAACTCAGGGCTGAAATCAACCAAATAGAAACAAAGAGAACTATACAAAGAATCAATAAAACCAGGAGCTGGTTCTTTGAGAAAATCAACAAAATAGATAAACCCTTGGCCAGACTAATCAGAGAGCAGAGAGACAGTATCCAAATCAATAAAATCCAAACTGAAAAGGGTGACATAACAACAGAAACCGAGGAAATTCAACAAATCATCAGATCCTACTACAAAAGCCTATACTCAACAAAATTGGAAAATCTGGATGAAATGGACAATTTTCTAGACAAGTATCAGTTACCAATGTTAAATCAGGATCAGATAAACCATCTTAACAGTCCCATAACTGCGAAAGAAATAGAAGCAGTCATTAAAAGTCTCCCCACCAAAAAAAGTCCAGGTCCAGATGGTTTTAGTGCAGAATTCTATCAAACCTTCAAGGAAGATCTAATACCAATTCTCTTCAAACTATTCCACAAAATAGAAACGGAAGGAACACTACCTAATTCATTCTATGAAGCCACAATTACGCTTATACCTAAACCACACAAAGATCCAACAAGAAAAGAGAACTTCAGACCAATCTCCCTTATGAATATCGATGCAAAAATACTGAATAAAATTCTCTCAACCGAATCCAAGAACACATCAAAACACTTATCCACCATGATCAAGTAGGCTTTATCCCAGGAATGCAGGGTTGGTTCAATATACGGAAATCCATCAACGTAATCCACTACATAAATAAACTCAAAGAAAAAAACCACATGATCATATCTCTTGATGCTGAGAAAGCATTTGACAAAATTCAACACCCCTTCATGATAAAAGTCTTGGAAAGATCAGGAATTCAAGGTCCATACCTAAACATAGTAAAAGCAATATACAGCAAGCCAGTAGCCAACATCAAACTAAATGGAGAGAAACTTGAAGCAATCCCATTAAAATCAGGGACTAGACAAGGCTGCCCACTCTCCCCCTACCTGTTCAATATAGTTCTGGAAGTCCTAGCCAGAGCAATTAGGCAACAGAAGGAGATCAAAGGGATACAAATTGGAAAGGAAGAAGTCAAAGTTTCACTATTTGCAGATGACATGTTAGTATACTTAAGTGACCCCAAAACTTCCACCAGAGAGCTCCTAAACCTGATAAACAACTTTAGCAAAGTGGCTGGGTATAAAATTAACTCAAACAAATCAGTAGCATTCCTCTACACAAAGGATAAACTGGCTGAGAAAGAAATTATGGAAACGACACCATTCACAATAGTCACAAATAGTATAAAATATCTTGGGGTGAATCTAACCAAGCAAGTAAAAGACCTGTATGACAAGAACTTCAACACCCTGAAGAAAGAAATCGAAGGAGATCTCAGAAGATGGAAAGATCTCCCATGCTCATGGATTGGAAGGATTAATATAGTAAAAATGGCTATCTTGCCGAAAGCAATCTACAGATTTAATGCAATCCCTATCAAAATTCCCACTCAATTCTTTACAGAGATAGAAAGAGCAATCTTAAAATTCATTTGGAATAACAAAAAACCCAGGATAGCGAAAACCACACTCAACAATAAAAGAACTTCTGGGGAATCTCCATCCCCGATTTCAAGCTGTACTACAAAGCAATAGTGATAAAAACGGCATGGTATTGGAACAGAGACAGTCAGGAGGATCAATGGAATAGAATAGAAGACCCAGAAATGAACCCCCATACCTATGGTCACTTGATCTTCGACAAAGGAGCTCAAACTATCCAGTGGAAAAAAGACAGCATTTTCAACAAATGGTGCTGGTCCAACTGGAGGTCAACTTGTAGAAGAATGCAAATTGATCCATACTTATCTCCTTGTACAAAGCTCAATTCCAAGTGGATCAAGGACCTCCACATAAAACCAGCTACACTGAAACTAATAGAAGAGAAAATAGGGAAAAGCCTTGATCATATGGGCACAGGGGAAAAGTTCCTGAACAGAACACCAATGGCGTATGCTCTAAGATCAAGAATTGACAAATGGGATCTCATAAAACTGCAAAGCTTCTGTAAAGCAAAGGATAACGGTCAACAGGACAAAGCGGGAACCAACAGACTGGGAAAAGATCTTCACCGAACCTTACATCTGATAGAGGGCTAATATCCAAGGTATACAAAGAACTGAAGAAACTAGATTCCAGACCATCAAATAACCCTATTAAAAAATGGGGTAGAGAGTTGAACAAAGAACTCTCAACTGAGGAAACTCGAATGATTGAGAAACACCTAAAGAAGTGCTCAGCATCCCTAGTCATCAGGGAAATGCAAATGAAAACAACACTGAGATTCCACCTCACACCAGTCAGATTGGCTAAGATCCAAAACACAGGTGACAGCAGATGTTGGCGAGGATGTGGAGAAAGAGGAACACTCCTCCATTGTTGGTGGGATTGCAAGCTGGTACAACCACTATGGAAAGCAGTCTGGCGATACCTCAGAAAATTGAACATGGTGTTACCTGAGGACCCAGCTATACCCCTCATGGGTATATACCCAGAAGATATTTCAACATGCAACAGGGCCACATGCTCCACTATGTTTATAGCGGCCTTATTCATAATAGCCAGAAGCTGGAAAGAACCCAGATGTCCTTCAACAGAAGAATGGATACAGAAAATGTGGTACATTTACACAATGGAGTACTACTCAGCCATTAAAAATAATGAGCTCATGAAATTCTTAGACAAATGGATGGAGCTAGAAAATATCATCCTGAGTGAGATGACCCAATCACAAAGGAACACACATGGTATGCACTCACTGATAAGCGGATATTAGCCCCAAAACACACAATACCTAAGATGCAACGCATAAACCTCATGAAACTCAAGAAGAAGGAGGAAGACCAAAGTGAGGGTGCTTTTGTCCTTTTTAGAACGAGTATCAAAAGATTCAACCAGAGCTCCCAGGATCTAAACCTCCAGCCTGAGAACAGACAGGGGCAAGCTGTCCTCTGAGAGGCTCTAACCAGCAGCTGACTCAGACAGATACAGACATCCAGAGCCAAACAGTGGATGGAGCTTGAGGACTCTTAAAGGAAAATAGGTGGAAGGATTGTGGGCCCTAAGGAGATAGGAACTGCACAGGAAGATCAACAGAGTAAACCAACCTGAACCCTTGGAGCTCTCAGAGACTGAATCACCAACCGTGGAGCATTACTAGTCTACACAGATCTAGCTCCATGGGCTGAACCTAGGCCTCCCTGCACATATGTTGTAAATGTGCAGCTTGGTTTTCATGTAGGTCTCAAACATCTGGAGTGGGGGCTATCCCAAAACATGCAGCCGTATATGGAGTATGGTCTTCTAAAAAAAAAAACAGTTGTTCAGTTGTTCATGGAATATTATTTTTTTATATCTCTTGTATTCAGTTTGCAACTACTTCATTGAGAATTTTTGTATGTATATTCATGAGGGATACTGGAGTATAACTTATATATTTTTGTTGGGTTTATACTTGATTTCACTATTTCAATATTATTTGCTTTGTGAAGGAGCTTATTGTGGTTCTGAATTTTTTTAAACATAACTCAAAAAGTATAGCTTGTTTGAAGGCTCTATAGAATTCTTGTATAAGTATATCTGACACTTGGTATTTTGCTTGTTTGTTTCTTTTCATTTTATTCTGTTTGAATGCTTTTTAAATTTTTTTGATTTGCTGAAAATAAAAATAAAAAAAAAAAAAAAAAAAAAACATACAAGAAGCCTACAGAACACCCAACAGACTAGACCAGAAAAGAAATACCTCCTGTCACATAATAATCAAAACATCAAATGCACAAAACAAAAAATTCTAAAAGCAGTAAGGGAAAAAGGTCAAGTAATATATAAAGGCAGACCTATAAGAATTACACCAGACTTCTCACCAAAGACTATAAAAGCCAGAAGACCCTGGACTGATATCATATGGACCCTAAGGGAACACAAATGCCAGCGCAGACTACTATACCCAGCAAAACTCTCAATTACTATAGATGGAGAAACCAAGATATTCCATGACAAAACCAAATTTGCACAGTATCTTCCCACAAACCCAGCACTTCAAAGGATAACTGATGGATAACTGATGATAACACAAGGAAGGAAACTACAACCTAGAAAAAGAAAGGAAGTAATCTTCCAACAACCCCAAAAGAAGATAGCTACACAAACATAATTCCACCTCTAATAACAAAAATAATAGGAAACAACAATCATTTTTCCTTAATATTGATTAAAATCAATGGACTCAATTCTCTAATAAAAAGACAGACTATCAGACTGGATACATAAACAGGACCCAGAATTTTGCTGAATACAGGAAACACACCTCAGTGACAAAGACAGACACTACCTCAGAGTAAAAGGATGAAAAGCAATTTTCCAAGCAAATGGTCCCAAGAAACAAGCTGGAGTAGCCATTCTAATATCAAATAAAATCGACTTTCAACCAAAAATAATCAAGAAAGATAAGGAAGGATACTTCATATTCATCAAAGGAAAAAATCTACCAAGATGAACTCTCAATTCTGAGCATTTATGCTCTAAATACAAGGGCACCCACATACATAAAAGAAACTTTATTAAAGCTCAAAGCACACATTGCACCCACACAATAATAGTGGGGGATTTTAACACCTCGCTCTCTGCAATGGACAGATCATGGAAACAGAAACTAAACAAAGATACATTGAAATTAACAGAAGTTATGAACCAAATGGATTTAACAGATATCTATAGAACATTTCATCCTAAAGCAAAAGAATATACCTTCTTTTCAGCACCTCATGGTACCTTTTCCAAAATAGACCATATAATTGGTCACAAAACAGTCCTCAGCAGATACAAAAAGACTGAAATAATCCCTTGTATCCTATCAGATCACCACGGACTAAGGCTGGTCTTTAATAATGACAAAACCAATGGAAAACCCACATGCATGTGGAAACTGAACAATGCTCTACTCAATGATGACTTAGTCAAGGAAGAAATAAAGAAAGAAATTAAAGACTTTTTAGAATTTAATGAAACTGAGGAAACTTTATAACAAAACTTGTGGGACACAATGAAAGCAGTGCTAAGAGGAAAACTCATAGCTCTAAGTGCCTACAAAAAGAAAAAGGAATTAGAGAGAGCATACACTAACAACTTGACAGCACACCTGAAAGCTCTAGAACAAAAAGAAGCAAATACACCCAAGAGGAGTAGGCGTCAGGAAATAATCAAACTCAGGGCTGAAATCAACCAAGTAGAAACAGAAAGAACTATACAAAATATCAACAAAACCAGGAGTTGGTTCTTTGAGAAAATCAACAAGATAGATAAACCCTTAGCCAGATTAACCAGAGGGCACAGAGACAGTATCCAAATTAATAAAATCAGATCTGAAAAGGGAGACATAACAACAGAAACTGAGGAAATTCAAAAAATCATCAGATCCTACTACAAAGGCCTATACTCAACAAAACTGGAAAATCTGGATGAAATGGGACAATTTTCTAGACAGATACCAGGTACCAAAGTTAAATCAGGATCAGATAAATCATCTAAACATTCCCATAACCCCTAAAGAAATAGCAGCAGTCATTAAAAGTCTCCCCACCAAAAAAAGCCCAGGACCAGATGGTTTTAGTGCAGAATTCTATCAGACCTTCAAGGAAGACCTAATACCAATTCTCTTCAAACTATTCCACAAAATAGAAACAGAAGGAACATTACCCAATTAGTTCTATGATGCTACAATGACACTCATACCTAAACCTCACAAAGACCCAACAAAGAAAGAGAACTTCAGACCAATCTCTTATGAATATCGATGCAAAAATACTTAATAAAATTCTAGCAAACCGAATCCAAGAACACATCAAAACAATCATCCATCATGATCAAGTGGGCTTTATCCCAGGAATGCAGGGATGGTTCAATATTTGGAAATCCATCAATGTAATCCATTATATAAACAAATTCAAAGAGAAAAACCACATGATCATCTCACTAGATGCTGAGAAAGCATTTGACAAAATTCAACATCCCTTCATGGTAAGTCTTGGAAAGAACAGGAATTCAAGGCCCATACCTAAACATAGTAAAAGCAATATACAGCAAACCAGTAGCCAACATCAAACTAAATGGAAAGAAACTTGAAGCAATCCCACTAACATCAGGGACTAAACAAGGCTGCCCACTCTCTCCCTACCTATTTAATATAGTACTGGAAGTCCTAGCCAGAGCAATTAGACAACAAAAAGAAGTCAAAGGAATACAAATAGGAAAGGAAGAAGTCAAAATATCACTATTCGCAGATGATATGATAGTATACTTAAGTGACCCCAGAACTTCCACCAGAGAACTCCTAAACCTGATAAACAACTTCAGCAAGGTGGCTGGTTATAAAATCAACTCAAACAAACCAGTAGCCTTCCTCTACGTGAAAGATAAACAGGCTGAAAAAGAAATTAGTGAAATGACACCCTTCACAATAGTCACAAATAATATAAAAGACGTTGGTGTGAACCTAACCAAGCAGGGGAAAGATCTGTATGACAAGAACTTCAAGTCTCTGAAGAAAGAAATCAAAGAGGGTCTCAGGAAATGGAAAGATCTTCCATGCTCATGGATTGGCAGGATTAATATAGTAAAAATGGCCATCTTGCCAAAAGCAATCTACAGATCTAATGCAATCCCTATTAAAGTCCCAACTCAATTCTTCACAGAGTTAGAAAGAGAAATTCTCAAATTTATTTGGAATAACAAAAAACCCAGGATAGCAAAAACTATTCTCAACAATAAAAGAGGAATCACTATCCCTGACCTCAAGCTGTACTACAGGGCAATAGTGATAAAAACTGCATGGTATTGGTACAGAGACAGGCAGGAAGATCAGTGGAATAGAGTTGAAGACCCAGAAATGAACCCACACACCTGTGGTCACTTGATCTTTGACAAAGGAGCTAAAACCATCCAGTGGAACAAGGACAGCATTTCAACAAATAGTGCTGGTTCAACTGGAGGACAATATGTAGAAGAATGCAAATCGATCCATTCTTATCTCCTTGTACAAAGCTCAAGTCGAAGTGGATAAAGGACCTTCACATAAAACCAGACACACTGAAACTAATAGAAGAGAAGGTGGGGAAGAGCCTCAAATACCTAGGCACAGGGGAAAAGTTCCTGAACAGAGAATGTCAGATCCCTTGGGACCAGAATTACAAATAGTTGTTAGCTTCTTACATTAGCTGCCATGTGGGTACTGGAAGTTGAATATGGGTTTATTGGAACAGCAGCCGGTGCTATTACCACCAAGCCATCTCCCCAGTCCACCAACAATCAATCTCTCTCTCTCTCTCTCTCTCTCTCTCTCTCTCTCTCTCTCCTCCCTCCCTCCTCCCTCCCTCCCTCTCCCTCTCTCCATGTTTCTTGCTCTGACCCTACCTGCCTCTGCCTCTCAACTGATGAGATAAAAGGCGTATGTCACCACAGCTTGCACTAACATTTCATACTTAAAAAGAATGATGGATCTATATGAGATTAGACATATATTTTAAAAAATATATGTATACTAAAAGAAAAATATTAAAACATTTACAGTGGCTACCTATAGCTGGTGATATTTTGTGGGAGAAATGGGTTATGCCACCATAAATAAGAACTGGTAAGGTTGAGTGTGCTCAAACCCTGTGAAACTGAAAATTGGGAATGGTAGTAGGGCCTAACTCTACCTGCTCTGGAACATGTAATCATGATAACACACTGAGAGGACCATGGCGTTCAATCATGTAGCATAAAAATCCGGAGTTCCCCATGCTAATGAGGTATCTAGATAGTGTTCAGCCAATGAACATTTCTTCCCAGAAAAAGTATTTAATTCCTGGTTTGTCCTGAGTAACGTGTATGTACTCAGATCTACCATCATCTCAGGAGGTGTTCATCAAAAGAGCCATGCCTAAATGTTTCAGAGAAGGCCTTTTCTCTTCCAGCCCCTCCATATTCTTGGTACTCACTCACTTGGAACCAAACATGTTCTGTCCGGTCCCAGGATCTGCCTTCCTCTTCCTACCTGGCACAGATGCCAGTGGCACCCCAGGAGGCTGGGAACTACAATTGTCCCAGACTCTGCTTTTTCCCACTCCAGACTGAGGACTCCCCATTACTCATTGTGTTCTGCCTCCCCTGTGTGGCGAGCCAGCAGTGCTCCAGGCATCCCAGTGGAGAGGTGGACAGGCAGCTCTGCAATATTTGGTAGCCTTTTTATTTTTATTTTTTTCAAAATGAACATACACCAAACTAAGGACCCATCTTTAAGCCAGGCAGTAGAGGCATGTCTTTGATCCTAGTACTTAGGAGGCAGAGGCAGGAAAATCACTGAATTTGAGGCTAGCCTGGTCTACAAAGAAACCCCAGTCTTAAAAGGCCAAACCAATCAACCCCCCCCCCAAAAAAAACCCCCACTAACAAACAACAAAAACTAAAACCAAACCAAATAAACAAAAAATCTTCAGAGATTTTTAAATAAGTTTCTGTAAATAATTAATGCCCAGGGAAACAAATGATGGTCAGCTGGCTTATTTTCTTACTACTAGCTAAATAATCCAGTCTATTCTTAGCATTTTCTTTCCAACAAAGCAAAATTACTTCATGCAATATATTCTGAGATTGTTTCTAAATGACAACAGAAAAATATCTTGTTAATATTTAAAAATAAAAATGCCTGACTTAATTATTTTAATCTCATGTGTATGAATGCATGCATGTGTACACTGTATGCCTGATCCACCACAAGAGGGCACTGGATAGTGGGGTTGAAGATGGTTGTGAGTTAGTAAGTAGGTGCTGGGAAAAGAAGCCACGTCCTCTGCAAGTGCTCTTAACCACTAAGCCATCTTTCCAAACCCACAGTTAAAAAATTGTAAATTTATCAATATGTACATTTCAAGAAATAAAGAGGAAAAATCAAGATTTTAGTTGCATTAGTATTATCCTTCTAAAAAAAAAAAAAAAAAAAGAAAAAAAAAAAGAAAAACCAAAAAGATAGCCGGGCAGTGGTGGTGCACGCCTTTAATCCCAGCACTTGGGAGGCAGAGGCAGGCGGATTTCTGAGTTCGAGGCCAGCCTGGTCTACAGAGTGAGTTCCAGGACAGCCAGGAGTACACAGAGAAACCCTGTCTCGAAAAAAACCAAAAAAAAAAAGAAAAAGAAAAAAAAAAAGTATTATCCTTCTGCATATTTCAACTGGCATTACAAATGCGACATATAAAATTATACTTATTTAAATATCCTTAGGCATATAGAATGATGCACAAATCCTAGGTGTGTGCCATAACTGAACTATAAGCTATCAACTAACAAATACTACCCATTTATGATCTTTGAGGAGTTGACTGCTTTGATCACACTGTGAGCCCTAAGATTGTGAACTGGAAAAAGGTTGTGGGTGGCTCAGCCCTAGCACACCACATCTTTAATCCAAGAGTGAAATGAAGTCAGCCCTAGATCAAGAGGCAGAGCAAGCAACTGGCTGACAGGGAGTGACAAGGAGAAGTAACAGAAAGTAGGGTCTTTGGGTAAAAGATACTTAAGGCAGTCCAGAGACATGGGCACAGTGTAGAGTAGGAAGGTCAGCTGGGGGCTTTCTGTTTCTGAGCTGAGCTAGCAGGCTTGCACCCTAGCATCTGGCTCTTGAACGTTCACTGGTAAAACCAAAGGTATTTTCATTTAAAAACAACAGTTGATCAATATACTCATGGAAATTTTGTGAAAATAAAAACTACAATACTGCTACAGTAAAAGCTTAATATAAAAGTGTAAAGAGTGGCAACCAAATAGGTTGAGAGTAAAATGGCTTATGCTCAAAGTCTATGCTCTCGGTATGACAGTGGTTCCATCCATGTAAAATAGGATGTTGATAACAAATACTGTACAGGGTAATTATTCACATGTGATTTATCAGGAAGGTAACAGTAATAACAATCTTCCTTCTGTCCTTCATCTACTTAAACAGGTTTAACTAAATGATTGTCAAGTCTTTGAGTTCTAACAGTATACTTATCAATGACAGTATAGTGTCACTATAGAAAATACAACAGAAGACATTTTAAACATTTATCAAGAATCTACACCAGTTTAACAACTGCATTATGTAGGATGAACTGAAACCTGAGATTACTATGAAAACTACAGTGTTTTTGTTCTAACAGTTTGAAATTCTATTGTCTAAAGATAACTATTATTAAGACCATATATTGAGGATATTCACACATATTAACAGTTTTACCTGGCTCTTTAAATATTTGCTTTATATTTATATGTTCCAATCTTAATTTCACGAAACAACTGAAGATTTATTTATGTTGGACAGATTTAAAAAATTTCCCCCTTTTTGTAATAAAATTGTATTTGCTAAAATTCTCTAAGCCATGTGCTTTTAGAAAATTTAGATTTAAGCAGGTAGTGTGGCTCATGCCTTTAATCTCAGCATTTGGGAGGCAGATGGATCTCTGAGTTCCAGGCCAGCCAAGGCTATACAGAAAAACCCTGTTTCAAAAAACAAAACCAAAAACCAACCAAAATTTGATTGTTAGGTGTTTGAGGAAATCACTTCAGAACTCTTAAATAAGATTTTTACCTCTGACATAGGGTTCAATGTGAAAACTAATTCATGTCTCTAAGTTTGATCAGAGACATTCTTCCCTTTAAGGTATTTTTCTTTGTTGTTATTTTTTTTTCTTTTGGTTTTAAAGCCTCACCACAAGTGGGGCTGGTGTCTGTTTACCACTGAATCAGAGCTATCTTTTCCAGATCTTGAGTTTATGAAAGAGATATTAGACAGCCTGTATCTTCAAGGGACTTAGTGAGACTGTAGATAAGAAGTGAGTATCAATGAGAAAACTTAAATTTTTTTTTTTACTTTCTTATAAAAAAGCTAGTATCCACTACTAACACAGAGCAATGTTTTACTTTTATTTTCTATCCTGTGTTTTCTGTTCAGTTTCATACGATCAGAGATCCAGAATCATCAAGTTATTTGTAGCTTACGTTGACTACCCTGGTTCAGAATTAAAAGTTGTATATTGTTAAGACTCATCGTCCCCTTCTTTCTCACTGTCTTTAAGAGCTTTGGTTCATAGCACCCTTTTGTCTTTTAACAGAAATGAAATAATAGTGCTTCTGTTTCTTATAAAAGTTTTTATTTTGTGCTTTTTAAAATATATATTTGTGCACAAGCGTAAAGGTATGTTTTGTAACTACTGGTTGAAGAATAACACACACACACACACACACACATAAAGCAAGAACTGATTAAGAATAAATTATCATTTTAGAAAGATAATAATGTATGTAACTTAGATTAAATAAGTTTAGTATGGTTATTATTTTTATAAACCCTTTGCCTATAGAAGCTTTTACTTACTTTGGAAGGAGAACCATCAGTAATTTTCACCAACTGCCAAAGAATTGAGTAATGGGAACACTGCAGTGCTTGTACGACTATCTGTATCAAATGAAAAACAAAATTTTAATGAAAAAGTTTAAATAAGAGATGATTTATTTACACAGTACTAGATAAATAATACTTATAGGCTTTATTTCATAATGAAGTTTTAAAACTGAGTTTTATAGAGTAACAGTAGATAGACTGATCATAATTCAACAACTATGAAAATAAAAAAAGTTCTGCAAATATCAAGTTAGATAATGTTGTCTTAAACAAAAATGTAGTTCCATGAATACTTTTTGTTAATCTTAAAAAGAAATTGATGAAACCATTTTGTCTAAATTTAAATGAGATACTCTATTTGTTTCAAAGCAAGATATAATATTTGTATGAAAATTGTATAAACAAAGCTTTATGCTTAATGAACTAAAATAAAGCAAAGCAACCTTGGGAGCCACCACCCAAGTCATCAAAGTATTGTTAAGAGTCCATGCCAGCGCCATCTCCTTCTAAACTGAATAGTGATTCTGACTTACACATTAGCCACTATATTTCCATTATCTAACAAGCATCCTCCAACTTTACTATGAACAGTTATGAGCAATACATAAAAAATATAATATGGCCGGGTGGTGGTGGCGCACGCCTTTAGTCCCAGCACTTGGGAGGCAGAGGCAGGTGGATTTCTGAGTTCGAGGCCAGTCTGGTCTACAGAGTGAGTTCCAGGACAGCCAGGGCTACACAGAGAAACCCTGTCTCGAAAAACCAAAAAAAAAAAATGTATTACTTTGAGTTTGTTTTTATTTATCATTTATGTTTAAAATTTATGCATAGTGCATATACCTATAGATTGTTATATTTTAGTAAAGTGAATTATCTAAAATATACCCAAAATTATTTTATTGATGATACATTTTTACATGCTCTGAGTTTTAGATCATTATGGATCATTAATATTAACCATTTTTATATACAGCTCTTGATATACTATGCACATATTTTTCTACGGATAGGTTTTCAGAAACTTTAGTCCCTTTTAACACTTGTAAAAATTACTAAGGAAGTGCAGGCATGGTGGTTCATGTATCTATCTAGAATATGGGGTGCCAGGACAGTGTGGACTGTATGGCAAGTTCTAAGCCAGACTGAACTACATAGTGATTTTGTTATCAATCAACCAAAGAATAAAGCAGCCAGTGCACGCCTATTCCTACTTTAATCCACCCTTTTCTTTCTCTTTTCTTTTTAATATTTGTAACTGAATTCCTCCTGTTTTATGAAATATCCTGTTCAAGTCTTTGGTCCCTATTCTCTATAAAGAATAAAATTCAAGGAAGTAAAACCAGTCAAGCATCGTAACATAAAGGTTAATTTGGGACAGACCTCCACCATTGCCTGAGCATTAAACACAGGATGAGTTACACCTCCAGCATGGAATAGGTCTTTCAAAATTTTAGTTTAAATATATAGTATACACTTATTGCAATGAAGTGTATATAATGTTATTCTATTATTTTACCCAACAAATTTATCTGGTGTTTTGAAAACACAATAAACTACAATATCATACAAACGAATTACATAAAGATATTAAGTTCAACAACAGCAACAAAAGAAAAATCAACAAACAGAATGTTGCAGAAACTAAGTAAAAGTAATTCTGCTAATTTACGGTACTAGGTTTCAGATAACACAAGCAAAGGGTGTCATAATATCCATAGGTGGAAATTCCAAATAACCTGTAAGAATCATGAGGAACAAGTGGTGCTGCTTTTGATGAATCACTAATGAGACAATGTCATGGTCTTACTAAGACAAAGATTGATTTATGTCAAATTGCAGAAAAAAACTTCCTGAAACACTGTCAAGATGTAAGTATTAGTGCAATAAAACCATTAGGGATATATATGCCTCTGATAGAATACCTTGGGAGTCTTAAGATACTTTTGAATAAATTCTAATTTAAGTATTAGTGCAATAAAACCATTAGGGATATATATGCCTCTGATAGAATACCTTGGGAGTCTTAAGATACTTTTGAATAAATTCTAATTTACACAGGTGAGGTTTTAGTGGAAGGAAAAGTCAAGATTTACAAACTTGCCTTGAAGAAGCTACTGTGCTGCTTAGTGCAACAGAGCTGGTCTAGCCCACAAAGCCCTAGGTTTGATCCAGTAAGAAGGCCCAAGTGTGGATACTTCAATTCCACTTAGAAGGGGGAACAAAATAATCACAGGAGGCAGAAGGAGGGAGGGATCTGGATAGAAGAGGAGAGGTGGAGGGGAAAAGAGGGGGTTAGGATCAGGTGTGGGGGGAGACAAGAGAGAAGTCCAGAGGGCAAGGAGAATGAATGGAAATATGCAGCTGCTGGGGTGGGCAGCGGAGGGAACCTCTAGAAAGTCCCAGAGATTTGGGATGTGAGAGGCTCTTAGGACTCAATGGGGATGACCTAAGTCAAAATGTCCACCAGTGGGGAGATGGAACTTAAAGAGATCATCTCCAGTAGATAAACATGGCCTCCAGTTGAGGCATGGGGCCACCTACTCATCTTCAAAATTTCTGACTCAGAATTTTTCCTGTCTAAAGGAAAAGCAGGGACAAAAATGAAGCAGAGACTGAAGGAAAGGCCATTCAGTGACTGGCTCAACATGGGATCCATCCCATGACAGGAGGCTAGCATGGCTATCCTCTGAGAGGCTCTACCAGCAGCTGACTGAGACAGAGGCAGATACAGCCAACCATTGGACTGAGACCCCTATGGAAGAGTTAGGGGAAAGATTAAAGAAGTTGAAGGGATTGCATTCCCATAGGAAGAACAACAGTATCAACTAACCCTGGGAGCTCCAAGAGACAGAAGCCACCAACTGAAAAGCAAACGTGGGCTGGTTTGTGGGCCCTGGCACATATGTAGCAGAGGATTGCCCTGTCTGGCCTCCGGGAGAGGATGTCCTTAATTCTGTAGAAACTTGATGCCCAAGGGAAGGAGGATGCTGGCAGGAGTGAGTGGATGGGTGGAGGAGCACACTCTCAGAAACAAAGGGGAGGGAGAATGGGGTGAAGAACTCGGGGAGGGGGAGCAGAAAGGGGGCAACATTTGGAATGTAAATAAATAAAGAAAAAAAGAACCCTGTTTCAAAAAAAAATAAAAAACCTTTTTAAATTCAAAACATGAATTGTTAAATTATTATAAAACAGATATTCAGATCAATAGTAATTAATAGAAAATGGAGATCTAGAAAGTAAATAATGTTCAAAATTGCTTAATTTTGTTTATATCACTTATTCTAATGTATCAAACATAAACTCCTTTCCTATACACTCATTATACTAGTGGTACCTCAAAGTATTTTTGATAGTTTCCTAGAAGCTTCTTGGTGGTGGGTATGTGGAAAGCCAGAAAGTTAGTTCCACATATTGGTATTCTTCACAGATTTGGTTTTTTTCTCCCGAGATTGATTGATTTATTTAATATCATTTATATATATTTATTTTTTTTCTTTTTACTTATTCACCTTAGATTCTGCTCACCGCTTCCTCCTGGTCACCCCTTCTCACAATCCTTCTGTCATGACCTATCCAATTCTCCTGAGTATTCCCCTACCCTGACACTTCAAGTCTGTACCAGGCTAGGTGCTTCCTCTCCCACTGAGGTCAGACAAGGCAGCCCAGCTAGAAGAACATATTCCACGTACAGGCAACACAATTTTACTTTTAAAGGAATTCTACTATATTATTTCAAAATAAAAAGCTAGCTGACATTGACTGGGAAACATTTTGCTTTATCACTGGCATATTTATATAACAATATAGCAGACTGAATGTCAAAAGAAAAATCAGAATTTTCCCACCCAGCTAAATAGTCATTTTTGTGTTTTATCCCCATATAAAAATATTATCCCTAACTTGTCTAGAAGTCATTTATCCAGTAAGATCATGCCTGTGGAGCATAGATAAAGTAGGACCAGCAGTAAAAAATTAAAGAGGCCAAAGAGATTCTTTATGTGCTGTAACTTTGTTAACACTATCTTGCTGGAAAAACCACTGTTGTGGTAAATAAGTATCAAAGATTTTCATTCAGTTCTCTTCTTTGTTCTTGTATTTGTTCTTTCTGGAAGAAAACACTAATTTGTTGCAAACATTTTTGGGTAAATTAAGCAAGAATGCCTTCCGTGTCATTTATTTCTTTGCTTTATACTTGTCAGACATCAAAGTCGAGGAACTTTGGGGCTCTGAATGACTGGGAGGGCAATGACATTCTAATCCTTAAATGTACTTTACAGTACTGAGAGACATATATTCCTATATTAAAATTGTTCAAAAAATTGAGATTTGAGATTAATCTATTATAGAAGCTAGCACTAAAATAACGAACATAAAATTGTTGCTAGAACATTTTCATAATTTTATAATGGAAACTATATAATGGCCTTTTAATTTCTCTTTAGCAAACTGAGAAAGTGAAAAAGATTCTCATGTAGCTCAAGATGACCTAAAACTTGCATGGAATTAGCTTTGTAGACCAGGCTGGCCTCGAACTCATAGATCCACTTACCTCTACCTACTGAGTGCTGGGATTAAAGAGTGTGCCACCATGCATCCACTAACTTTGAATTTTTGATCATCCTGCCTATATATCTCAAAAGTGTTGGGATTACAGGCTAGTTTTTCCAGTCTGGTTTGATACTACATATCTTAAAAATATATATTATTAGTGATAAAAATGAGGATAAGAAATAAGCTTCTAGACTATTTAAGTTTAGAAAAACTGAATTTGCATAGAAAATGAAGTTTGAATTAATAATACAGAAAATAATGAAAATAATTACGTAAAACATTCATGTACAGTATAATGTCTGTATGTGTAGAACATATTTAAAATTCCAAAAAATGTAACAGTCAATAAACATTTTAATCTTTATGTAAAAAGACCTTAAGAGAATCAAATATAGTTGAGATGCACATGACAAGAAAAAAAATTGAACCAGATAAACACCAGTCTCTTTTTGATAACTCCCATTCAGTTTCCTAGCAGTTAAATTTGGGGTTAAAATGAGTGACAACATCATTAAAAAGGACCCTCAAATGTGAATAATTAGTATAGTTGTCAAAAAAGATGATGAAATAATGTTTAAAATCACTAGAATTAGGAAAATAAAACCTGAGTTAAAAGCATGTAGATACTATTACATATCAAGTAGGATAGTTAAAGTAGAGATTACTGACAAGATCAAGTGTAGCTTAGGTGCAGACCATCAAATCTCTCATCCATTAAGGGTAGGAATGTATACAGTCAGCCACTGAAAACAGCTTGGCAGAAAATGAGAAAGTGAAACATAGCAAAAGACCTAGCAGTTACATTCACTAATATTTATTTTACAGAAATGAAAATTCTGTAGACAAAAATATGCACGCAAATCCTCATGACTTGTCTTAATAGTGAGACTGAAAACTTGGAAATAACTAGAACATTTTTCACATGATTAATGAGTAAAACAAATCATAAAGAATCAAAACAGTGGAAATTAATCAGCAGTAAAAATGAAGCAACCATTGGTTCACACAACGATTTTGGATTAACCTCAGAGCTACCATGATTAGTGAAACAAATTATGTCCTAAAGGATTCTGTACTGTACAGTTACATTTTTGAACTTCAAAATGACAACAGTATAGCAATGAAAAATAGACTGGTGTTGCCCAAGTTGTAAGTGGGTGAAAAGGCAAAGGAACAGTAGTATGCAATTGTATGTGATGGTGACAAAAAATCTATACATTTAAAAACTGTGAGTCAACATAAAAAGTATCATTATATAATAAACTAAAAGAATGTAACAAAGAATAAAACCTGTAGTAATATTTTTTTTCTTAAGAAATGCCCAGGAGTTAATTTTATATCCAGCCACTTTGCTGATGTTGTTTATCAACTACAGGAGTTCACTGGTAGAAATTTGGGGTCAAAGTACTGAATATAAAATTAACTCTAACAAATCAGTAGCCTTCCTCTACTGAAAGGATAAACGGGCTGAGAAAGAAATGAGGGAAACAACACCCTTCAAAATAGTCACAAATAATATAAAATACCTTGGTGTGACTCTAACCAAGCAAGAGAAAGATCTGTATGACAAGAATGTCAAGTCTCTGAAGAGAGATACTGAAGAAGATCTCAGAAGATGGAAAGGTCTCCCATGCTCATGGATTGGCAGGATTAATATAGTAAAAATGGCCATCTTGCCGAAAGCAATCTACAGATTCAATGCAATCCTCATCAAAATTCCAACTCAATTCTTCATAGAGATAGAAAGAGCAATCTGCAAATTCATTTGGAATAACAAAAAACCCAGGATAACAAAAACTATTCTCAACAACAAAAGAACTTCTTGGAGAATCACCATCTCTGACCTCAAGCTGTACTACAGGGCAATAGTGATAAAAACTGCATGGTATTGGTACAGAGACAGGTAGGAAGATAAGTGAAATAGAATTGAAGACCCAGAAATGAACCCACACACCTATGGTCACTTGATCTTTGACAAAGGAGCTAAAACCATCCAGTGGAACAAGGACAGCATTTTCAACAAATGGTGCTGGTTCAACTAGAGGTCATTATGTAGAAGAATGCAAATCGATCCATTCTTATCTCCTTGTACAAAGCTCAAGTCCAAGTGGATAAAGGATCTTCACATAAAACCAGATACACTGAAACTAATAGAAGAGAAGGTGGGGAAGAGCCTCGAATACCTGGGCACAGGGGAAAAGTTCCTGAACAGAACACCAATGGCTTATGCTTTAAGATCAAGAATTGACAAATGGGACCTCATAAAATTGCAAAGCTTCTGTAAGGCAAAGGACACTGTCAATAGGACAAAATGGCAACCAACAGATTGGGAAAAGAACTTTACCAATCCCACATCTGATAGAGGGCTAATATTCAATATATACAAAGAACTCAAGAACTCAGACTCCAGACAACCAAATAACCCTATTAAAAATGGGGTACAGAGCTAAACAAAGAATTCTCAACTGAGGAAACTCGAATGGTTGAGAAGCACCTAAAGAAATGTTCAACATCTTAGTCATGTGGGAAATGCAAATCAAAACAACCCTTAGATTCCACCTCATACCAGGCAGAATGGCCAAGATCAAAAACTCAGGTTATAGCAGATGCTGGTGAAGATGCGGAGAAAGAGGAATACTCCTCCATTATTAGTGGATTGCAAGCTGATACAACCCTTCTGGAAATCAGTCCTGGGGTTCCTCAGAAAATTGGACATAGCATTACCTGAGGACCCAGCAATACCACTCCTGGGCATATACCCAGAAGATGCTCCAGCATATAATAAGGATACATGCTCCACCATGTTCATAGCAACCTTATTTATAATAGCCAGAAGCTGGAAAGAACCCAGATGTCCTTCAACAGTGGAATGGATATAGAAAATGTGGTACATTTACACAGTGGAATATTACTCAGCTATTAAAACCAACGAATTCATGAAATTCTTAGGCAAATGGATGGAACTAGAAATTATCACCCTGAGTGAGGTAACCCAATCACAAAAGAACACACATGGTATGCACTCACTGATAAGTGAATATTAGCCCAAAAGCTCACAATACTGTGAATACAATTCACAGACCACATACATGAAGCTCATGAAGAAGGAAGACCAAAGTGTGGGTGCTTTGTTCCTTCTAAGAAGAGTAACAAAATACTCATGGGAGCAAATACGGAGACTAAGTGTGGGACAGAAACTGAAGGAGGGGCTGTCCGGAGACTGCTCCACGTGGGTATCCATTCCATGTGCAGTTACCAAAGGAAGAAGCTGATGTGGATGCCAGAAGTGAATGCTGACAGGGGCCTGATACAGCTGTTTCCTTAGAGGTCTGCCAAAAGCCTGACATATGCAGAGGCTGATACTTACAGCCAACCATTGAACAGATCATGGGGTTCCCAATGGAGGAGTTAGAGAGAAGACTGAAGGAGTTTCTGGGTGGGTGGGGAAATAGGATAACATCTGAAATGTAAATAAAATATCCAATAAAAAATTAAAAAAAAAAAAAAAAAAAAGAACTTCTAGGGGAATCAACATCCCTGACCTCAAGCTGTATTATAGAGCAACAGTGATAAAAACTGCATGGTTTCGGTACAGAGACAGACAGGTAGATCAATGGAATAGAATTGAAGACTCAGAATTAAACACACACACACACCTATGGTCACCTGATCTTTGACAAAGATGCCCAAACCATCCAGTTGAAAAAACACAGCATATTAAATAAATAGTGCTGGCTCAAGTATCGGTCAGCATGTAGAAGAATGTAAATTGATCCATTCTTACCACCTTGTACAAAGCTCAAGTCCAAGTGGATCAAGGACCTCCACATAATCTAACAGAAGAGAAAGTGGGAAAGAGCCTCGAACATATTGGCACAGGGGAAATTTTCCTGAACAGAACACCAATGGCTCAGGCTCTTCGATCAACTATAGACAAATGGGATCTCATAAAATTGAAAAGCCTCTGGACATAAAATTGAAAAGCAAAGGACACTGTTAATAGGACAAAACAGCAACCTACAGATTGGGAAAAGATCTTTATCAACACTACATCCGATAGAGGGCTAATATTCAATATATACAGAGAACTCAAGAAGTCAGACTCCAGAGAACCAAATAACCCTATTAAGAATGGGGGTATGAGCTAAGCAAAGAATTTTCAACTAAGAATTCTGGAATGGCCTAGAAGTACCTAAAGACATGTTCAACAACCATAGTCATCAGGGGAATGCAACTTAAAACAACCCTGATAAATTCCACCTGACACCAGTCAGAATGGCTATGATCAAAAACTCAGGTGACAGCACATGCTGGTGAGGATATAGAGAAAGAGGAACACTTCTCCATTGTTGGTGGGATTCTAAGCTGGTACAACCACTCTGGAAATCAGTCTGTCAGTTCCTCAGAAAACTGGACTCAGTTATACAACTCCTGGGCATATACCCAAAAGATGCTCCAACATATAACATGGACATATGGTCCACTATGTTCATAGCAGCCTTATTTATAATAGCTAGAAGCTGGAAAGAACCCAGATGTCCCTGAACAGGGGAATGGATACAGAAATGTGGTACATTTACACAATGGAGTACTACTCAGCTATTAAAAACAATGACTTCATGATAATCACAGGCAAATGGATAGAACTAGAAAATATCACCCTGTGTGAGGTAAACCGTTCACAAAAGAACATACATGGTATGCACTCACTGATAAGTCAATATTAGGAAAAAGCTCAGAATACCCATGATACAAGTCACAGATCATATGAAGCTCAAGAAGATGGAAGACCAAAGTGTGGATGCTTTAGTCCTGCTTAGAAGGGGGAACAAAATACTCATGGAAAAGTAGAGAGGGAGAAAGGGAACTGGGATGGAAAGAGGACGGGGAGGGTAAAAGAGGGCAAGATCAGGTGTGGCAGAAGACAGGGGAGAAGTACAGAGGGTCAGAAAATTGAATGGAGCTGTATAGCAGTGGGGGAATGTGGAACTGGGGGTAGCCACTAGAAAGTCCCAGATGCCAGGAAAGCAAGAAGGCTCCCAACAGGGATGACATTAGCTGAAATACCCAACAAAGTGGGGGTGGGGGTGGGGGGAGAGAACCTGTAGAGACCATATCCAGAGATTAGTCATGGCCCCTGGTTGAGGGATGGGGCCACCTACCCATCTCAAAAATATTGATTCAGAATTGCTCCTGTCTAAAGGAAATTCAGGAACAAAGAGTGAAGCAGAGACTGAAGAAACGGCCATCCAGAGACTGCCACACCTAGGGATTCATCCCATCTGCAGACACCAAACCCAGACACTATTGCTGATGCCAAGAAGGAAGCACTTGCTGACAGGAACCTGGTATAGCTGTCTCCTGAGAGGCTCTGCCAGAGCCTAACCAATACAGATGCAGATGTTTGCAGCCAACCATCAGACTGAGCATGAGGACCCCAATGGAGAAGTTAGGGGAAGGACTGAAGGAACTGAAGGGGTCTGCAACCCCATAGGAAGAACAACAATATCAATCAACGAGATACCCTAGAGCTTCCAGAGACTAAACCACCAATCAAAGAGTACCCATGGAGGGACACTTGGCTCCAGCTGGATACTTAGCAGAGGATGGCCTTGTCTGGCATCAATGGGAGGGGAGGCCCGTGGTTCTGTGGAGGCTCGATGCCCCAGTGTAGGGGAATGCTAGAGTGGGGAGGCGGGAGTGGATGGGTGGATGGAGGAGTACCCTCACAAAAGCAGGTACTTTTCTCCTACAAAAGGTAGGAAAAATAGGATAGGGAGTTTGTGGAGGGGAAACCAGGAAGGGGGATAACATTTGAAATCTTAAAATAACAAATTAAAAAAAAAACGGCTGGGAAAGCACAGACATACGGATGTGTGTGACTGAGAATGGCACATTGAATAACTTTAGGTCTAACACTAAAGCATTCAAATGTAACATTAGCTTCTTCTCCACAAACACACTGTAAGCCACATCCTCTTCTCCCTTCCTATCTACGCAACTTGCTCAAAAGACTCAAGGAACAAGTTCTGTTAATGATCTTGAAACAAAGAAACATAGGCAGATACTACTTTACTCCTGTGTGTAATTTCCAGTTTATATACCAATTTTAAAAGTTTACAGAAAAACAAGAAAAGGCAAAGAATGAGAAAAGGTAATCATATAAACAATTTGATATGTAAGTTTATAAAGGACATAGACTAGTATCTAATTGGACATATTCAAGTGCTATACAATAGTAGCCACTAAAATACCTACATAAAAGGTTAGCAAATATTATCTAAATTCTTGGGGCTTTTGAAATAATTTTTACTAATGATCTCAGCTTTCAGCCAGATCAAAGAGCTTAAACACAAATTGCAATCAAATTAAAAGTCAAGTAAGCATCAACACTAGACACAATAATTGGTCTAACCAAGTATACACATTCAGGGTTGGGTGTTAAGATGCAAAAAGAGATCCTCATGACTTAACTAGCAGAAGATAACACTAGGAAAAAAAAGGCAGGCAAGCAAGCAAAACCCCCCAATCACCCAACTTTCCAACAGAAGCAACCATCTACCTTAAGCCTATTTTTAATTATAGTTTCAATTTATTTTTATGTTTAGTGATAAGTGAGTAAAGGCATGACCCAGTATATGCTAAGAACATACTGTACCAGGGATCCGAAACAAAAATACACAATCTAATCTTGCAATAATGTAAGAGTAGGACAAGGAATGGAAATCTGAAAGTGAGCTTAGATGGTAAATGGCAAAACAGGCTTTCACAGCATATAAGTATAGCCATTAGCAGGTTGAATAAGCAGATGCCAGATCACAAACAACCTTACAAGTAGATATACATACATCCAGTTGATTCTTAGGTCTCAGTTAAGTTCCATAGTAATTAATAGTAACCCCTTTTATCTTTAGAAGAATTGTCCTTTGGGCAATATAGTGACCATCTTACTATTAGCAGGAAAATCTGAAAGCTATCTAAAACTGCTAGGAAACACACAAAAAGTCATTTGGCCAAAGAATGACATCATTACATGTTATTTAAAAAAATCACAAACTAATAACGAAGGTAAATAGTCTTAATTGTTGACTAGCTTTTAAAAAAACACATTTTTATTTTATGTATGAGTGTTTGTCTGCATGTATATCATGAATGAAAACCACAGGCATGCTGGGTGGGTGACACTGGAAACTAGAAGTAAGAACCAGGTCCTCTGGAACTGATGCTACAGATGGTACTGTGAGGGTACTGGAAACTGAACTCAGATTCTCTGCAAGAGCAAATAGTGCTGTCAACGGTTGCAGTCATCTTTCTAGCCTTGTTCATTACTTTCTTTCTTTCTCTTTTCTTTTTTTTTTTTTTTTTAAATGAGTACACCGTAGCCATCTTCAGACACACCAGAGGGCATCAGATCCCATTATGGATGGTTTTGAACCACCATGTATTTGCTGGGAACTCAGGAGATCCAGAAGAACAGTCAATGCTCTTAGTCAATGCTCCAATGAGCCATCTCTCCAGCCCCCTTGTTCACTAGATTTTTCATGATCCAGGTTTCATTTATTTATTGGCAGTCCTGAGACCTCATGTAGACTGGGCAATCACTCTATTCCTGTGCCATATTCTCAGACCTTGGCTTTTTTGTTTGTTTTGGAGATATGGCTTCATGTAGCTGAAGCTTTCTGTTTCTACTACCCAAGTGTTTGAATATAGGCATGCAGCACCATGTCAGACTTTGTTAGCTTTTTAAATAAATATATGACACTTTAAAAATTAGTAACAATGTAAAAGACAACAAAAACAAACCACTGAATAGATTCCTAGTTTAAGGACCACTATAATGGTATTAATAATTCTGCATTTACCTTAAGCATTTTGCCTATAGTTTACATGCTGGTCAACCAGTCTACTAGAATTCATGTAAGTTATGCCCTTGCTCTGAAAAAGCAGTTGTTTTTGTTTTTAAATCACAAACGTATAAGATGACATATGCGATTTTGCTGTTTGTAAGATTTTTTATAGCTAGTGTTACACTATATGCCTTTTGAGAGATGTTCTTCGCTGTAATCATGTCCTATAGGATTCTTAAATCCAACTATTTATGTTCCACCAAATATTAAGAAAAAAAGTAATTTACTTTCATAAATTTTATTTCATGTGTATGAGTACTTTGCTTGCATGTATGTCTATACATTGATGTCCATGAAGGAGAGTGTCTGATCTCTTGGAACTAGAGTAATAAATGGCTGTGAATGGTCACATGCTTATTGGGAACTGAACTGGACAGAGTCCTCTGGAAGAGCAGCCAGTGTTCCTAACCACTCAGCCTATTCTCCAGCCTCCAATGACAATTATTTTAAACTTTAATTTTTGGCAGTCATTATGTAACTGGGAGCTCTGGGCTAATACTTTGACCCACAAGACTAATGATTTTATCAAACTGTCCAATGGCTTTTGGTTCTGAGTTATTCACCACTCCAGATTTCATTTGCCTCCTTCTTTTAGGTGGTGTTTATAATTTTATCTTGACACAGACGCCTTGCTATGTTGTTTAGGTTGTCTCTAATCTGGTTCAAGTGATCTTCCACCATTAGATTTCTTAAGTTGCTGAGAATACAGGCCTGCATCATCATGTTTGATCTGCTAATTGTTGTAAAAGGTGTGCAGAAGTATGATCATGGTTCTTTGGTTTTGCATCTCGATATCCAATTGTGTTTTTTAGCACAATTAGACAAAAGCTTATCCTGGGACCTAGAAGGAACTACTTTTTGTCATAAAATCAATGAATAAAGTAGGCATGGTGATACTTGCCTATACTTAGAGCAACTGGTAGGCTACAGCAGGAAGAGGTCCATGAGTTTGAGGCTAGGCTAGAAATAGACTACATCTGTTTCAAAACAAACAACCCCCCCAACAAACAAACAAAACAAACAACCCCATAAAAAAACCCAAACGTACAAACCCAGAAATCAAACCAACAAACAAAAAATTGAAACTATGACTTAAAGGTTTTTGATATGGCATGTGTGAGGAAAAATCAGAAATATGTATCTGAAATAAGTTCTAACTCAGTAAGTGTGCAATCTTCTTGGAAAGCATGATTCTTAACAACATATACAATAAGCCAAATCTATCCAAAAATAATAACCTGACTTAAGTTAAACTCACCCCCTATATTATGTTCAGTCTGAATAATGTGGTGATTTCCAGTTCATGATGACGGGTTAAGTACCAGCATCTAATCTCTCCCCACAGTTCCTATTGAAACAGCCCAAAAGATATTTGGGAAAAAAAGGATCAATACAAAAAGAAATTTTATATAGAGCAAACATCAGAGGGCATGGGGTGAGGGAAAAGAAGGCATGGGAAAAGAATGGAAGCATAGCCTGGGCCACCATATGCTAGTAGCATATTAATAGCAAAAATGAAAAGCAAATAAAAGTAATTTAAAAGCTTGATTTTAGTATGTGTGCCATATCTATGTGGTCTTAGGCATATTACTTCACGTGTTTCAGTTTTATTAGTAGTAAATAAAATAAATATATGAATTATATGTATCTCATACAGCTTACAACAAATAAATATGTGTAAAGGCTTAAAAAACACTCAGCTTATTGTAAATATAGTTTTCTTTTCTTGTTTTTTTTTTTTTTTTTTTTTTTTTTTGGGGACAGGGTCTCATTGAGTAGTCCTGGTTGGCCTGGAACTTACTTTGTAGATCAGGCTAGGCTTAAATTCAGAGATATCTGCCTGCCTCTGCCTCTCAAGTTGTAAATAAGTTTGAATGATGTTTGGAGAGGCCCCATTTTAGTAACATATAATTTCTTATCTTTGTTATAGATAGAGTTGTACTATGTAGCCCAAGCCATCTAGAACTTATGTAGACTGGGCTAACTTTGAATTTACAGTAAGTACTATGATTAAAGGTATTTGATCACACTTGACCTCAATTGTTTTTATTTTTTTAATTTTATTTGATAGAAAATAATACTAAAAGTGATCTTTATTGATTTTCAAACATTTAGGGTCTTCTTGGAGCTATGAAAATGATACATAAATGTAGAGTTTTAATATATTTTATATGTCCAGATGCTAATCAAGTTGTTTATCACATTTACGTGTTTATTTTGTGTATGTGTTTTGGTGTGCACATGCCATGGCATACAGGTGGAGGTAGGAGGTCAACCTGAAGAGTAGTCAGTTCTCATCCTCCTCTAGGAGAATTTAGGATTCAAACTTAGGTTGTCAAGTTTGCTGCTTGAGCCATCTCATTGGCTTTTAAAGTCAATACCAATAAGAAATAGGCACAAAGCAAAAGCAAACCAACCAACAAACAACAAAACTAAAAAGCAAAAAGAAAAACAAACCAAACCAAAAAAAGAAAACAAAAATGGAATAATTTTAACTTTATAAAAAAATTGTATGAAGAAATAAAATAATTTAGAACATCTGGTTTCTTTACAGTAAATATTAGCTGTTTTATAGCACTAATATATTTTAAAATACTTCTTATATGTTAAGAATTCATTCGTACAGGTGGCTTAAGCATATCCTGCTTACTAGAAGTGCTCAAAAAGTATTAAAAGCACATAGATGCTTGTTTCAAAAGAGCACAGGAGCTTATAAATCTGCAAAAATACAAGAAACCAAATATGTATCAATAATGATGAAATATAACATAATAGTATATGGATACTAAAAAATATTTTGAAATTAAAAAAGATGAGTAAATGAATTAAGAGACAGTTCTTCCTTTTGCTAGAGTATAATACAAATACAAAATGAAAATTAAAAAGTGATTATTTTAGAAACTGTTTTATGACCATGAAAGCATATTCAGACAAGATTATATAAATGATTAAAATTATGTCAACCTTTGCCAAGAAACAGCATTATTTATATACTTTTAAAGAACTTTTTGAAAGCCTATGAATTACAAAGGACAATGTAACTATATAGGGAAAATTTGATAGATTCATCTTAACCAAGTGATCTAATATCACTAATAGTGAACAAATTGAGATTATGTTTCTTTTTGTTCTTCCTTTTCTGTTAGCAAATGTAAGAACGGTACAAAATACTTTGTTCAAATTCAGTACCAATGTGCATCTTGACATAATACACTGAGGACAGAATATCACCTAATATTCATTCCTGCAAGAATGTGTAATCCAAACAGAAATATACCACAACCAGAAAAATTCATTGAGAATAGTTTATCAAACAACTAGCTGGTATTTTTCAGAATACCAGTGTTATGAAACACAAAGGCTTCTTATTTAAAGTGACAAGAAAGTTAGACCATTCAAGTACTATGCTATTCTGGATTGATAGTAATTGATGCAAATAATGTTTATATTACTTTTAACATATATATATTAATAATTCATGTATGTAGTAAATATAGAATGTAAAGTGCAAAAGTGTGAAAAAAATAGACATGAAAGAAGCATGTTTTCCAATAAGGACATCTTTATAATATAACATAAAATAAATCAGAATACAAAAAAATTAGAATAGGTAAATTTAAATTTTTTGGTCATCCATTTATCCTAAAGCTGTGACATCCAAAATATTACTGGCATTAGAAAAGACAAATTACTACCAGAGAATCCCGTACTTTCAAACCACAAATTCTGCTACTCCTGAAGAGTAAGACTAAAGAGATACTTAGTTAAATTGTTCACTATGGAAAACAAACTGTCAAGGGTATGGTAAATATAGTCCTCCTAAATAGCTAGAGAATTAGTCTTTAGATACATCCAAATACTGAGCATAACAGAAGGGTTAACATTAGCCAAAGTTTGGTAGTACTTGGAGGTCTTGCTCAGAGAAAGGAATTTCAATGGATATCTTTGGACTTTAGATAAAAGCAAAAGCTGGCATCTGAAAAAGGGAACTTAGTCATATAAAAATTAGTTGAATAATGTTTTTATTCAAGTCAATCTATCTTAGGAGGTGTTTGTAAAAGCTGTAAACATGCACAAGAACACAATCTAGTAGTCATGCTTTCAAACTTCATACATCTGGTTAAAGACTCAGGATATGAGTCTATGAGAAGTCAAGGCACATACAACATAAATATGCTCTTATTAAAAAAGTTAACAAAAGGAAAAAAGAACACCTATGTAATGGTAAGAGCAGAAAATGGATCATGAAGACTGTCATGTGAATAGTTGCTAAGACACTAATGATGGTATTATGGATTAAAAATAAATGTTGACAGGTTTATAATCTCATTAAGCAGAAATGTGTTACTTTTATTCTTTCCTTGAAGAAAAAAAGGAAAACAAAACAAAAAAAATACCTTTACCACTTTTATAAGAAACAGCTTGAATATATGAGTGAGTTATATTTAGATCACTGAAAGGTGAGTTGAAGACAGAATAGAAAACTGAAGATATTAATGAGTGAAGTAAACAATGTGGTTAAATACTTAGTCACTTGACACATTAACTTTATTCTGTAGTGGAAGAAAAATCTGAGTTCTACTTCTCTAAGTGGGAGAAGAAAATAGCTTCAAACTTCATTTTCCTGTCGCTCCATAAAGAAATGTTCAAATGTGATACATTTTCCAGAGATTTTATCTTCTTTTCACAAATGAAAGAAAAGTACCTAGTTAGGTACACTGTGTTTATTAAGAGTGGGATCAAGAAAATTTAAGTACTTTTTTATTTTCACCTTTAGGAATCAGATCCAAGGTCTTGTACACAATAGCAAAGTGCTCTCTCTGCCAATAAGTTACGTACTTAAATCATGTTAGACAACTGAAATAATTAACTATACTACTAATAAAATATTGCCTTTTAAAAGCTTTTGTTTTGGTTGTGGTTTATTCTTTATTTTATACATTAAAAACATTTAGTGATGGAGCCTTAAACTCATGGACTAAGTGGTACCCCTGTACGGTTCTAAGTTGTTCAAAACACACATGCCATCATATCTGTGTTTTGTAACTTTTAATAAAAAGTTATCATTTCATTCTATCTCTTGAAATTCTAATCACCTTAAGAATAATAAGGTATCATGTAAATGTCCCTCTCAAATGGGAGTGAATCAGATAATCCCTAAGCATTACCAATAAATGTAAGGTTACGTCTCATGAGTATCTGTAATATACAAAGTAAGCCTTCTATTTCTCATATAGAATTAAGATAATTACTTAAGTCTCAGATTAGGCAAAAAAAAAAAAAAAAAAAATTCTTGTCCTTTTCACTCCAACTTGAATGTGAATACAAGAAGTTCTAATATCTACTATAGGTATTTTAACAATGGTTTTTACTACAAAATTAAGCCATGTTGAATGAATGTCTGGTGGCATCAGTATGTACAATGTCTATAACCGGTATGATTAGAAATGTAGTATAGAAATTAATAGTTTTTCCAGCAATGTTCACCTTAACATCACTTTTTAAAGATATACTGTTACAGAACTAGTTTAACTTTTCTTACTTTAAAGCATTTCAATATAAGACATATCTAATAGTTATAAACATTAGGACAATAACTGTCAAAGGAGCTAGCTGCATTATAGAGTTACGAGCTATTTTCTGTGAAAGGCTTTGGAAAAATCTTTGATTCCTGAGTACCTTAGCTTCCTAAATCACAAAAAGAATATTAAAAACTCCCTACCTGTTCTGGCATAGCTCCATGTTCAATTCCAGTCTTCAATAGTCTGTAGCAATTACCAAATAGATCCCATTTAGTGAGATCATGAGCACTAAAATAAACAAAAGTTTTAATTTTAATCTAGAGTAAAAGACAATTTAAATTTGACCTCAATTTTAATAAGCAGAAAAACAAAGAAATACTAATTTTCTTGTAGAACTGAAAAAGACTGTAAGTAAACATTCAAATGTGAAAGAGAAGCAAAGAATTAAACATGAGCTGATGGTAAAGAGTACATTAAATAAATGATGAGTTGTACATTTAATGTCAGGTTTCCACTAAGATGGTAAATCTCAATTCATAATGCATACAAATGCAACTTTGCTATATTTAAAAGTGTATTTTAAAATAACCCTTTAACAATTTAAAATAGATAAGTACATGTGTATATTTGAAAGAGAAATCTGCTGTCATCAAATGGGCAGAATAATAATACTAGAGGATAGAAAATATGGGAAAACTTGAAATCCACTGTGTACCCATTTCTATGGCCTTCAGACTTCTGAAGATTTTTTTTTTTTTAGGACTCACTATGTAGTGCAGAATGGCCAGTACATCCTGGTGCCTTGAGGTTACCATGCCTGGCTTTGAAGGGAGAAAGTTGAACTACATTATGAACTCAGTTCTTTTTACTATGGCTGTCAGTTTTTATCATCAATGACAAGGTATGTTGTAAAATAAGAGTTTAGTTTCATAAATGGTTTCAACAGTTTAATTATATGAAAAGAATTAGATTTTTCTATATTTTCCTTCCTTCCTTCCTTCCTTCCTTCCTTCCTTCCTTCCTTCCTTCCTTTTCCTTCCTTCCTTCCTTCCTTTTCCTTCCTTCCACTCATCCATAAAGAAAAGATCTCACTACACAGCTCTATTCCACAAGGGGGCCTCCATCTCTTGATCTGAGACCACTCTTTTCTCTTAAAGGCAGGTGGAAATAGTGGTGGTCACTACCACACCCAACTGAAACACTACATTTTAGAAATTCCTTTGAAATGTAACTTGTTAAGAGCTACAAACAAACTTACTTTTGATAACACAATTCTCTTTCTCTTCCTTTATGGAGAAGATAACACTCATTCCAGGGATATGTGGACTAGAGCTTGAAACCACATTTTACCAGAACCTTTTGCAAACCCAACTGTTTTCTCTCTACCCAGTAAAACAAATAATGATTTACCAGTCCAGAGGAATAAATTGCATGACTTCTCCAAAATGTTTTCTCAATCTTCCTATCAATCTTATTTTTTACTTAGCAAGAATGTTAATACCATCAATTGAAAATTACTCTGAAAAATTCAGAGACATTCTGAATGAACAAAATTTGTTATATTTTAATAAAAATACATATTTTGTAAGAAGTAAAATATATTTAGTCTATTCATTGGCAAATATATTGCTTGCTAAGTTTAAGTTAATATTAAATATGACATACTTGTGAAAAGAAGTTAAACGCTTTAAGGTGGAAAGAACATTGTAGATATCATCATCATCAGCTTCTTCACCCTATAACAAAGTAAAAATGACTTCATTTTCATAGCAACTCAAATTCATATTAAAGCTTATTAATGCTTAACTGCCTAAAATCTATTACATAAAATAGTATATTCACTACAGATAGATAAAGACAAATATAATTACTATAACTGTCATATTTACACATAATCAACTTCTGCTGCTTAAATAATATATAGCTTGACATTATACACTTTTGTAAATTCCCTGAAATCACAATTCTATGTGAGAGCATTTTAAAGCTCTAGTTAGTGCACTCTGTCTTTCAGTATTAAAATCTGAATACTGGGCATTTCTCAGGAGCACACACACATCAGTTACTACTTGAGCTAGTCTTATCCTGAAAAAGGTTTAAAGATTATTTAAGATTTTACTGATGATCAGTTGTTTCTATAGCTTTACAAAAAGTATGGTGACCAAAGTGTGGATGCTTCAGTCCTACTTAGAAGGGGAAAGAAAATAATGCTAGGTCATTTTGGAAAAAAAAAAAAAAAAATCACAAAATTCCTTTAAAAAATCAGCTATCTAGATGTCTAAGGAGCAATAAAGCATAAACTACAGGAATTTCGGATGGCCTTATAGATAAGAAAGTAAGAGCATGATATAGAAAACCATCCCAAAACATGAGAAAAATTATTACCAGTTTGTCAAGAGTGTTGCTTTCTTGAGCAAGCTTATCAACTTAATTTGTATGTTCTATTCACTAGCACATTATAATAAATCAGTAATTTATAAATGTAAACTGGATCCTAGTTATAAAAAAATGAAAAAGTAAATGATGAACTGTTCTTGAAAGAGGAAAAAATGCCGGGTGGTGGTGGCACATGCCTTTAATCCCAGCACTTGGAAGGCAGAAGCAGGCAGATTTCTGAGTTCGAGGCCAGCCTGGTCTACAGAGTGAGTTCCAGGACAGCCAGGGCTACACAGAGAAACCCTGTCTCGAAAAACCAAAAAAAAAAAAAAAGAGTGTAACATAAAAAGTAAACTACAAAAAAATTGATCTTTATAAGATGTACTGTTTCAGTGGTATTGCTAATTCTGAAACTGGTAGAGACTTTCAGATTTTTTAAAAAATGGCACTGTCTCACACATTCAGTTATTTGGAACAATTATTAGACAAAATTATTACATGCACCATCAATATTATAACATACCTCTTGCAACAGGTCTTCTACAGAATGATTGAATCGATCTACAAATTCATCAATCAGTTGGCTCCGAGCAATATCAACTCGATTCTGAATTGTATACTCTTCACTGCATAAAATGCTGTAGGTTTTACTGCAGGCTTCTAGGACATCTGATTCTACATGTTTCTCTACGACAAACTTAATCTGCTTTAATAAAGCATCCAGGTGCTGAAGAAGAAAAAAAGAAAAACTGATATTTAGATTAATAATGAAAATTAAAAATCATCATTTGTTAAATAACCTATGATTAGATGAAAATGAAAAGTACTTTATCAGAAGAATTTCAGAGTGTCTTACCTTTTCCATCCGACCTGTGCTGTAGATTTCTAGATCAAAATACTGTGGAATTTGCAGCAAGTTTGCTACTTTCTCTGCATCTGCAGAATACTAGAGGAAGCAGCAAAGAAAAATAAAAGAGTAATTACATTAATAGTACATGAAAGCAAACTCAGGAACATATCACAAAACTGAAAATGTCACATACCTTTGATAGTAACATAGGAAGTGTAATGATAAAATGTTCAGTTAATTTATTTCTATCATCAATTTGAGTTTTCCTTTCTTTGGCTGTTAGCACCTAGAAATAAATTGAAATGGTAAAAAAGTGTTATTTGGCAATTTAGAAGTTGAAAATGTTAATATAAAAGGATGAAACATTGGGAGATGACATACCCAAGAAATTTAAGAGGAATATAAAAGACTGTTTAAGATGATTTTGACTTCCTAATTATAAAAACTGCTTAGTTCAATGATTTAAAAATATAATTAAAAATTGTTAGGATATACTTAAGTCAGAGAATAATGAATGTACAGTTTTATTTATATAAATACATATTTCTTATCTCTGTCTAGTACACATGCCTAGAAGTTATAATCTATTATTATCTCCAATAAAATTTAGTGCTGAGATTCTGATCCTACCAGTCACTAGTAAGGAACCATAGCTCACTAGAGAAATAAATGGTTGATTATTGTATAAGAACAGAGTTGAACCAAGAGCTCAAAATAACTCTCTTATGGTCCCCATTCCCTGGAATTAGGGAATAAGACTAGGGCATTAAAAATAAAGCATGTCTACCTTACTGTTCAGTTGTTTGCTTTGGGAAAGGTCAGCAGCCATGTCGTAAGAACAGTCAAACATACCTAACAGAGTGAGATTGCAGAACAGAGAAGCTCTGATGTCTTACCAAGTATCAGTAAATACTTGGCATCCACATGTGAAAGTCAATATGGATAGGATTTATGTCATCACGGTCAAGCCTAATGGTAAAGATGTGGCCAACCCAAAGAGGTGCTAAGCCAACCAACAAATAAGCTATTAATGAATTTCAGAACCACACAGTGTGTGAAATAATGAAGGCTTATAGTAGTAAGACTTTTAAGTTTTGTAATTATTTGTTATACCTGGGCAGTTTATTCTGAAAGACAGGAAGTGCTTAAAAAAAAAGGTAACATCTGTGAAAGAGTTAGAAATTATCAGTAAAAGTAAATTATTTGTCAAAGTTGGAGCAATACTATAACTGAAAATTTCAAAATCACTAAAAAGCTGACTACTAATCAGCATGCTGTCATTCTAGCTACATCGATATTAATTTTTCTCTATATAACTTTAAAACAAATCATATATGATTTCATACTTGATAATTAAGAGTATGCCTTTTAACAGATGATTTAAAAACAACAAATTACTATTTCTAACAATATTAAGCAATAATACTTTAGTATCATTTCAAATGCAGTTCATATTTTCTTCAAAGATTGTTACTTTATAATTTGTTAAAAAAAGAATCCAAATAATTACATTTGTCTGACATGGTCACATGTTCTTTTTAATCCCAAATAATCCACTTCTACATTTTAATTTGGCTAATAGAACTCCTGAAGTCTCACTTAACATATTTCATTATCTGTATGCTTTCTTGTTTAAAAAAATGTTTCTATTTATGTATGTGTGTGAGTAGTCAGTACCACTGATAAAATTATACCAACTGCTAACAAAGACTGAGAGGAAGGGGAGGTATGGCTGTGTTTTATATACCTGGGGGTAGGATGCTTTAGAAAAATTCTTGTTGCTTTCACCTGTAACTTTATCTATTTTTAAATTTAAGATAGGGTCTCCTGATATGGTCCTGGCTGCTCTCAAAGGCCCATTTTAGTATCCCCAGAGTGAAGGACAGGATTACAAGCATGCTTCTCCATGTCCAGCAACTTCATCAGGTGGGTATTTTTGACAATTTAGTTTTACACTTACTACTGCAAAAAGATTTTCTTATGTTTTTCATATCAAGAGAAAATAGCTTCTTCATTGGTGTATACAAAACTTATTGTTTGCTACAGGTATCAATAGTCACTTATTATATATAAGGAAACTATACATACTCAAATTTTATTTATCTAAAGATTATACAGCTGCTAAGCAGAAGAGCCTTTACATGATGCATCTTGCCTATTGAACACTTGCGTGCTTAAAAAAAAATTATCATTGGCCAGGCATGGGAAGAGGGATTAAAGGCAAATAGAGGCAGGCAGACCTCTGAGTTGAAGCCAACCAAGTCTACACAGTGAGATCTCAGGATAGCCAGAGCTAAATGACAGAGATTCCTCTATCATAATGTGTAAGTGTTTTGCCTGTAAACATGTCAGTGTTCCATGTGCCCAACTGGTGCCCATGAAAGCCAGAAGGCATCTGAGACCTGAGGACTAGAGTTACAGACATCCTTTAACAGTCATGTGCATGTTAGGAATTGAACTTGGGTTCTCACGAAGAGTACCAGTGCTTTAAGCTCTAAATGTCTGAGTAGTCTCTCTAGCACCCCTTGCCCTCACTGCCCCATGCACAATATGATTTAAATTATATTGTAAAATTCTATATAGTAGAAGCAGACACAGATCCTAGAGGAATAAGAGGAAAATACATTTTTCTAGGACTTGAGTCAAGCAGGTGAAGCGCCATGGCATACATATATTATTTGTAAAAAAAAAAAAAATTCCCATTTTTAGGTATACAAACACCAGTAAAAGTATCAAAATAGTCTAGAGTTAATGGCATCAGTAAGTTTGCTATAGACTTTTTACTAATTGAAAACTTACTCTCTTGCCGGTACCCCTTCCCACTGGAGGATGTGCCTCAGCTGCTTGACGAATTGTACAGACCATTAGCTCTATAAGAGCACTCTCTTGACGGTCAGACATTGCTGAAATGAACAAAATGTATGAGTGGTTTCATAATCATATACTAAAAATAAGACAATGATTTATTAAAAACTGCAAACACGTACTCCTTATTATGAAAATTAATGTAGACTCTATGATATGTCCCCCTTCTATTTAACAAGTGACTGCTATCATTAGCCAAATAAGAAAAAGCTCTCTCATTAGCCAAATAAGTAAGCTCTCTCATCTTTTCTAACAACTAGTTTCTTTTAATTCTTACTTCTGTGTAAGGTAATACTAAAATTTTACTGTATTTTTTCCACATAATTTCAAATCCTGTAATTTTTTTTTTACTTTTCAAGAAATGAAGTATTATATCATATATTTAAAAGGTTAACATATTTTAATACATTTTCGGTCAATAAAATACATATATATATTTTTTGAAACAAGGTTTCTCTGAGTAGCCCTGGCTGTCTTAGAACTTGCTATGAGCTATCCTCAAACTCAAGAGCTCTGCCTGACTCTGCCTACCAAGATCTGGGATTAAAGTTGTGTACCACCACCTCCCCACTCACATATAGATATTTTAATTTATTAAATAATTTATACAATATAACTTGTCAATGTGCTAAATATCTAATCAAATATTTGCAAGTGTTTGATACCATGAAAATGTTGCAAAACCTATCTTGTAATAAGTCATATGATTAGTGTAACATACTGCATGGCTGGAAATTATAAAGTTTTGGTTTTGCTCATAAATTGGCATTTCAACAATATTTTGCTTATTCTTATCTAATAATCTGTGAAATGGAATATTTTTTCTGTCCTTTCCTTCCCCATGTCTTCCCCCCCTTTAAAAAAACATTTGTTTTATTTTTATTTATGTGTAGATGTATATGTATGTATGCATGCATGCAGGTGCCCATAAAGGTCAGAAGAGGGTGGCAGATTCCCTGGAGCTAGAGTATCAGGTAGTTGTGAGTTGCCTAACATTGCTGCTGGGAATAAAACTATTGTCTGATGTAAGATCAGTCCATGTTCTTAACTGCTGAGCCATCTTTCCCAAATGATGGTCTCATGTTACCAAGAGAAGTCTTATGACTTTGGTCTCAAGAGATCCTTCCACCTGAGCACCTGGGATCCACTGTGGTGACATGCTACCAAACTAGACTGTAATTCCTTTGTTATTCTATCTTAATCCATTCATGAAAATTCTCTTGTACTAGTGGACTGACCCATTGTAATTTAGAATTGTTTGTGTATGCGTGCACACACACACACACACAAGTGTACACGTGCCTGCAAAGGTTAGCAGAGGACATCAGATTCCCTGGAGTAGGAATTACAGTCAGTTGTAAGCTGCCTGATGTGAGTGTAGGGAATTGATCTCAGCATCTTGGGAAGAGCAGCAAGCTCTCTTAACCACTAAGCCAGTTCCAAGGCTGTTTGTTTTCTAAATGAAGTTAGTACTTTTCTTCATTTTGTCTTCTGTCATCTGTTAGGAGTCTAAGTCAGGAGGGTTCTGCTAACATCCATATAGTCACTTCTGTCTCCTTTTGGTTTGGCTTCTGAGTTTCTTATATAGCTCTTCAACGATATCTCTGTTCTAGAGATTAAAGAAATGTTTTCTTTTATCTTACTCCTTTCTTGCTCTTCTTTTAATCCCTCGTCCTTGACTTGTTCACTTTTATATTTAATCTGTTTGGCATTTATTTTGGCCACAAATAGGATATAGCATCAAATAAACAAGCAATATGTTTTCAGGTCAATACTTAGACCACAGGATAACTCTGCCTCCTAAACATATGATTACAATTTTATGTAAAATTTAGGAAATAAATTTTGTTTACTTCCTGTTCCAAATTTAAGTTTTAGAATTTAAATTCCAAATTCACTGAAACAATGAATGATATTTCAAGAATACTGAATAGACTTCCGGTCTGGGCCCAGGCATGGAGCAGATCCCGGGCAGCAGCTCTGCACCGAACCTCACAAAATCCAGCAGAAGTGGGGCACCCAGAAGCTCTAACCCAGGCAGTATCTCAGGTAAAAATGAAACACCCGTGATGTCTGCTGTTAAAAGACATCGGGATGGGTATGGCCCTCATGCATCACTGGACAACGACGGGAGGACTGGAGCCATTACAAGGTCCCCTTCAATTACTGGAGGTCAGGCCTCTATCCCCGCCTTCACAAGATTAGAATCGCCACAGCCCTTCCATACTTAGAGAAGGGAGGAGATGTCAGGGGCAGCCCTGTATATATACTGAAGGCCTAAAATCAGCTATAGGCCTAAAGTCAGCAATAGGCCTGACATACATGGTTCTCTGTGGAAAAACACTGAAACAGAAGGCTATAAGCTATTGTAAACAGGCAGCTTCTGTGGAAATTTACCAGCCTGAGTAGTCATAGATCTTATAAATAGGCAGCCTCGGCGGACAGTACCAACTTAGATAAGGACAAGTGAATCACAGGCAGAGTCATAGTGACCTGTCCCCTGAACCTTCACTCAGCTGATACCCTGTTCTGAAAGGTATCTGTACTCCCCCTGAACACCTATGCTCCGGTGTCATTCCCTTCCCACATTCTGCCTTTTTGTGTTTATAACTCCTGTGTGAATAAGTAAATTACGATGTGATTTAAACAATTAAATTAAAAAAAATGAGAAAAAAAAAAGAATACTGAATAACTACACTGAGGAAAACTTATATGACTTCTAGCTAGAACATATAGCTCTTCCATTTTGATAATTAGTTTTATGTCACTTAATGAAACATGCCCCTCCACACTTTTCTTTTGAATTCATTTCTGTTTATAAGCATAAATTTTAAGCTCAACTTGAATACTTATTTTCTTCCTCTCCCTTTTAATATATCCTTTAAATATATATATGAAGATGACTAGATATAGAGATTTCAGGGAAACAAGTATAAATATGAAGATATGCAGTTTAAGTTTATACTATTTATCAGATAAACAGCAACATAAAGCCGGGCGGTGGTGGCGCACGCCTTTAATCCCAGCACTTGGGAGGCAGAGGCAGGCGGATTTCTGAGTTCGAGGCCAGCCTGGTCTACAGAGTGAGTTCCAGGACAGCCTGGGCTACACAGAGAAACCCTGTCTCGAAAAACCAAAAAAAAAAAAAAAAAAAAAAAAAAAAACAGCAACATAAAATAGCCACCTATTCTTTCTGTGTCCCAAATATTCTAGTACATGAATATAGAGGTACATTTTGTTTTTTCTCCATACAGCCCTGGCTGACCTGGAACTCACTCTGTAGACCAGGCTGCTTTGAGCTCACAGATCCATTTGTCTCTGCCTCCCAGGTGCTGAGATTAAAGACGTGTGTCACTACCACCTGACTATAAGTACATCTTAATGCAATCATTTTTTTAAAAATCAACATTTGTATCATTATAAAAAAAAACCCACAGAAACTACTACTGCCTGTCTCAGGAAAACATAAATAATTTCAAATTTTAATCTGTATATCCATAGTCCATCCAGCACCTAATAATATAAAAGCTTTTTGCTTAATAATCTGGATCTTCATAAATTTTCACATTCAATCAACAATGAAGGAATTATAATGCCATAATGTAAGTATATTTTTAAAAATTAATTTTCAATATTTATTTTTATTTTATGAGCATTGGTGTTTTGTGTGTACATGTCTGTGTAAGGGTGTTAGATCCCCTAGAACTGGAGTTACAGGCCAGTGTGAGGGGCTATGTGGGTGCTGCAAATTGAACTCAGGCCCTCTGAGAGAACAGTCAGTGCTCTTAACTACTGAACCATTTCTCCAGGCCCTAAAAATTGTTTTAAGAAGAAAATATGGGGGTTGAAGAAGTGGCTCAGCGTTCAACATACTTTGATACTCTTGAAGAGAGGACATGGTCACTCACAGCAAGCACATCGACAATCACAGTCCTCTGTAATTCAAGTTCCCAGGGATCCAACACCCTCTTCTGGCCTCCAAAGGCATTGTCCTCATATGCGACATTTGTTATCGTTTTATGTAACATGACACAAGCTAGAATCGTTTGGGACTCCCCATTAAGAAAATGCATCCAGGCAAATCTGTAGGACATTTTCTTCATTAGTGATTGACATATGGGAACCCATAAAATCATAGGTGGTACTACTCCCGAACAAAGGGTCGTGTACGGTGTAGGAAAGCAAGCTGAGAATGCCTTTGAGCAAGGTAGTAGAAACTGTTCCTCCACATGTCTATTCCTGTTCATGCCTCCGGTTCTTGCCCTGTTTTCCCTCAAAGATACACTTAGAAGCTACAAGGTGAAATAAACCCTTCATTCCCCAAGCTACCTTGGTCATCATGTTTTATCACAACAATAGAAATCTTAACTTAGAATGGAACTGGTACTGGGTTGTAGGGTATTGCTGTGACAGTGACAGTCTGATTTTGGAAGGACCATGGAAGGACTTTGGGCTAGAAAATCCATAGAATGCTCAGAGCTCAGCCGGATGTTCTGTGGGATCTTAGAAGACAATGTCCAGGATAGTGCAGATGATAGGGGTCTGGCTTAAGTTTCAGCTCATTTCCCTATAGACAAATACCCCATTATTATATTTCAAAGATACTAGGACTTGAAATTATTTCAACTATTGCTTGATTTTGGTCTGTCTTCCTCATAAGAATGAAAGATACACATGGGAAAAGAACAGATCTAGTTTATGGCACCCTTAGCACTTAGGGTTAATATCTGGCACATGAAAAACCAGCCAATAATTCTTCTTGTTAAAAAAATTAAACTGATAGCTGGGCAGTGGTGGCGCATGCCTTTAATCCCAGCACTTGGGAAGCAGAGGCAGGCGGATTTCTTGAGTTTGAGGCCAGCCTGGTCTACAGAGTTCCAGGACAGCCCGGGCTCCACAGAGAAACCCTGTCTCGAAAAACAGAACAACAACAACAAAATTAAACTGTAAAACAATGTTAACCTACTGCAGTGCATGTGTGTCTGCATATTTCTTTCTGTCTGTCTCTGTGTGTATACAAGTGCTGAGTGCATTTGTGTAGTCACAGAACCACGCTCAGGAGTCATTTTTCTGCTGCCACAGCCTCCTTACGTGATCTGGAGACTGAACACTATATAACTATGGCTGGTCTGAAACTCACTATTTAGACCAGCCTGGAATTCATATAGATCTGCCTGCCTTTGCCTTATGAGTTCTACAATTAAAGGATTAAAGTTGTTAACCATAATATATAGTTCCTGAAGAATACTTTTACTTCATTTTGTTTACCTGTCAACCAAGTGACAGAATTTTAGCATTAGAAATGACCAAAGAAGATTTAACAAAGGTCTTCATATTTCAGTTCAATAAGGTGAGACTCAGAGAAATGGAATAAGTAGTCACTGGGTTTTTGCTATATGACAGCAAATGTGCTAACTATATATACCTGAAGGTCATACTACAAACTCACTCAATTTGAATTTTACTGAAGAACACATACACACAAGCATCCACACTCATATATATAGTAGCACTTAAAAGAATAAGACACCCTTAAAACTACTGCTAGTCTTTTACAATGTATATCTCTAAAGTTTAGACGTTTAGCTTTCAACTTCGTTTAGCTTTCAACTTCGGGTTTTATTACTGAAATTGTAACACATTTCTATTTAAAAAGTAACTTAATTTCTTTTAAGGGTAAGTTCAAATTAAGTTGCCTTTTAAACTTATTTTGAACTTATTTCTTCAAATATTGTTAGCATTTTATTATTTGAAAAACATGACAAAACATTTAGGGAAAAAAGTTGACTTGGATGTCATTCCATGTAAGAGCTTCTATGTTACAGGACAGAGGCAAAAGTATAGGAACAAATTGAGTTATTACATAAATACAATGTTGCATTTTTTATGTATCATTTCCTAAGACTTCCCTACTCAAATACAATCATACTCTAATAGGAGGCAGGGCCAAGTATGGGGAAGGCAGGAGAGAAGCCCAGAGGGGCAAGAGAATAAATGGAAATATGCAGCTGCTGGGGTGGGGAGCAAAGAGAACCTCTGGAAAGTCCCAGAGACCTGGGATGTGAGAGGCACCCAGGACTCAATGGTGATGACCTTAGCCAAAATGCCTAACAGTGAAGAGATGGAACCAGAAGACACCACTTCTAGTAGATAGACAGTGTAGAAATGGGGCCACCTACTCATCTTCAAAATTTTTAACCCAGAGTTTTTTCCTGTCTAAAGGAAATGCAGGGACAAAAATGAAACAGAGACTGAAGGAAAGCTGTTCAGTGACCAGCCCAACCTGACACTATTGCTGATGCCATGTTTAACTTGCTAACAGGAGCTAGCATGGCTGTCCTTTGAGAGGATCTACCAGGAGCTGACTGAGACAGATGTAGATACTTACAGCCAACCATTGGACTGAGGTTGGGGACTCCTATGGAAGAATTAGGAAAAGGACTAAAGGAACTGAAGGGGATGGCAATCCTATAGGAATTGCAATAGTATCCACAAACCCCTGGGAGATCTCAGAGACTAAGCTACCAACCAAAGAGCATATATGGGCTGGTCCCTGGCACCTGGCACGTATGCAGCAGAGCACTGCCTTGTCTGGCTTTAAGGGGAGAAGATAAGCCTAATCCTGTAGATAGTTGATGCCCCAGGAAGGAGATGCTGAGGGGGAGGGCAGTGAGGTAAGGGTAGGTGGAGGAGCACCCTGTCAAAGGCAAAGGGGAGGGGGCAAGGGGGTGAAGAACTCTGGGGGGGGCAACATTTGGAATATAAATAAATAAGATAATAAAAAATTAAAAAGAATTACATTAAGCATATTTTGTGTCTCAATTTAGCAATCAGAATTTCTTGAACATTATATAACACATGGACTTTGGAAATACCTTGTGTATCATAGTTAATATAGAAAGATGTTTAAACTTGAGAAATTATTACATATTGTAGGAATTAAATTGTTCCATTAAAGAAAAAACATATCATATTTACATAGAAGATGTTACATTTATCAATGGAAACATAACAAAATGAAAATAAACTTGTTAAAATACTATACCTTCCTCTCCTTGAACAGGTTCTTCTAATAGTAACTCTGTCATACATTCCCAGTCTTTCAACAGTTCTTGAGAGCTCTCCCACAAGCTGTCCACCAAGTAGGCTGCATGTTCATGTAACTAAAATTAACAAATTGAATATGACCAAAGAACATTTAATAAAAGAACACTAATAATATTGTGAATTAAATTATTTTCTTCACAATAAAAGTGGGTTGGTCTCACCAGTTCTAAGAACCATTCAAAACAAGAAAAGAATCTATGTATATGTATATACACATATATAAACACAAATACACATATCCACATGACATGATATGGACACAGTATGCAGAATTAGCTGACTATTTGAACTGCATCAGTAGTAAGATTACGGATCTCCTATATTCCAATGACTCATGTGCTAATGAAGAAACAGAATAGACATCTAATTGGAATCTAGGTTAATTTCATTACTATTGACAGTTTCTTCTTAGATCTATTTCTGGGTATGTCTGGGGTACATGTGCCATGGCATACCTGTGGAGGTCATAGGCTTGGGGTATAAGACCTCACTGGATAGATCCACTTTAGTAAGACTAACTTGTTCACTACTGTACAGGCCTGGCTGCCTCCTGAATGCATAAGTATTCTCCTGTTCTTACAATTAAATGGAAGTACATTACTATCTAGCCTGCTCTCTGTTTTTCTTTTTAAAAGAAATATTAATAATATTTCTCCCAGATATCCATTTGAAATCCTGGCACAACTTGTCATCTTAGTTCCTGTCATTTTTCTATTTCCTATTCTCATTGTGTTTACTCTCATCTCACTCTTATTTTTTATTTGTCATGACTTTCTTGGTAATTTTCTTTTCCTACAGTAAAACATAATTGAGCTCCTTATATACACTTCAAACCAAACTCTCTTCCACATCTAGTTATTAAACCGTAAAGAATATTTTACTGTTTTAAAAAAGCTTTTCAGGTAAAGATGCTGGCACTGTTCTATCTGCTGTTGATACTTCTACTACTAATGATGATAATACTTTCCACACCCTTGTATGAAAGGTCTTCTACTTTTGAGGCTAGTGATATGCAGCTAGCCAAAATTTGTAATTACATTTTATGATATTGATCACAAGTCATTTTGAGTTCCTGGACTAATTTAATTTACTGTGAGAAAAGTTTCAAAAATGAATCAAGTACATACAAAGGGTAAATATTATTTCAATAATGGGGATGGAGCCCAGAACAGTCTGCACATAAGGCAAGATTTCTAGTAAGCTGCATTTCCAACTCTTAACTGTTGATAAATATGCTTATACTGTATCTTCATCAGTAATGGGTATCTCTAAAACTATGAAACACCTTTCTAGATTTACTGGTTATGTACTGCTATCTAGGCTCTGCTATCTAACATGTGAACTGTTTTTTTTCTTGCTCATTCATTTAATTGGATGATCTGGAGATGATTCTGTTTTCCTTTACTTTAATTTTCTACTTTACTTTTTTTTTTTTTTTTTTTTTTTACTGCATTTAATATCTCATACACTGGCCCCAGAAATACTTTAGAAAAATCACAAACATGCATGCACTGACGGTAGGTGGACTCTCCCCACCCCCCATATCTCCCAATGAATTGTGCCAAAGCCAGAGGAAGTAATACTAACTAGCAAAATCTTCTTTGGGGGTGAGGTAGCAGAGAAAGGTTTGCAATGTGACATCTCTAGACTTTCCAGTCACCCACCTGAGAAACTATACCTAGATCATCACTAGTATCATTTTTTTTTTTTTTTTTTTTTGTGGTTTTTTGAGACAGGGTTTCTGTGTAGCCCTGGCTGTCCTGGAACTCACTCTGTAGACCAGGATGGCCTCGAACTCAGAAATCCGCCTGCCTCTGCCTCCCAAGTGCTGGCATTAAAGGCCTGCGTCACCACTGCCCTGCAAAGTGGTCCCCCACCCAACCCCCTGTGAACAAGCACAGGCTGGGATTCGAACTTGGGAGAGACGGCCGCCTTGGACTCCAGAGTGTGGCGACTACAGTGGTGCGCCACCGCTGGCTGACTAGTATCATTTCTAAAGTGACAAGAACAAGTGGCATTACAATTTGGTGTCAAAATAAAAATGCAGGACATCAAAAGCAATCAGACTATTGCCATTAAACCTATGCTTAAAAAAAGCCTGTTGAGTGGGTAATGTTAGTTATTTTTTAAAATTTTTTATTGGATATTTTATTTACATTTCAGATGGAATCCTCTTTCCCCATCCACCCCACACCCCCAGGAACTCCCTATCCCATCTCTCCTCCTCCTGCTTCTATGAGGATGTGCCCCACCCAACCTCCCACTCCCACCTCCCCACCCAGGATTTTCCCCACACTGGGGTGTCCAGCCTTCACTAGATCAAGGACTTCCTCACCCACCTATGCCTGACAATGTCATCCTCCCCTATGTATACAGCTGGGGCCATGGGTCCCTTCCTATGTGCTCCAGGCTGGTGGTTTACACCCTGGGAGCTCTGGTTGGTTGGTACTGTTGCTCTCCCCATGGGCCTGAAACCCTTTCACCTCCTTCAGTCTTCTCTCTCACTCCTCCCATTGGGAAACCCATGATCAGTTCCATAGTTAGCTGTGAGCATCTGCCTCTGTATATTTCAGGCTCTGGCAAACCTCTAAGGAGACAGCTATATCAGGCTCCTGTCAGCATGTACTTCCTGGCATCCACATCAGCATCTACCTTTGGTGACTGCACAAGGGATGGATACCCAGGTGAAGCAGTCTCTGGACAGCCCCTCCTTCAGTTTCTGTCCCACGCTTTGTCTCCATATTTGCTCCCATGAGTATTTTGTTACCCCTTCTAAGAAGGGCCAAAGCACCCACACTTGGTCTTTGTTCTTCATGAGCTTCATGTAGTCTGTGAGTTGTATCTTGGATACTGTGAGCTTTTGGGCTAATATCCAATTATCAGTGTGTGCATACCACATGTGTTCTTTTGTGATTGGGTTACCTCAAAAGCAATCAAACTATTACCATTAAACCTATGCTTAAAAAAAGGCTGTTGAGTGGGTAATGTTAATTAAGAGAGGATTTTTAAAAAGTTTTGGATGTTTTAAAATTGTTGGCAGTGACAACAGTATAGCAATGTGATACGCACTTAATGATACTGAACTATGCACTTCAAAATGTATAGTGGTATGCATATTAACGCTATAAAACAGGATTATTAAATATGTTTTTATGATTAAATATATTCTTATGCTTTACTAAGTACACATAGTTGGTTGTATATTCAACAGATTATAACTTTTAAAAATAGAAGCTATGTCTTTTTGACTCCTTTAACATTGTTGATCTTTATTCTGATATATCTTTTATGATTGTAACTTTCTTGCTTTTTAAAGGCATTTCTGATCTATCCATTATTTGTATACTTTCTGTGCTATTTTGACTAAAATGCTTTTAAGTAGGTAGCATACAGGTGTTTTGAATTTTCTTTATTCCAACTTCAAAGGTGAATGCTTTTTCTTTTAACAGGACATGTTTCATTTACATTTTCTGGGATAATCTCCCCCACCCCAAGTAACAGTTTTTCTTCCTTTAATATTTGTTGCCTTTTTCTGTATTTGAAATGAGATTTCAATTACAAAATATTAAACTATATTCAAAGGAGGGTGTGGAAAATGCTAGCTAGCTCTTAGCATAGTATAGAGAAAGCCATATATGAAGACAGAGAGACAGAGGCCCATAGTGACAGAAATAGTGGTTACAAATGTTCATAGGAAGCTAACCAATCCAATGGGGCAAACAGTAATCTCAGTACAGGGAGAAGATTGGTCAGTTCCTGTGTGCTGAGTGTTGCAGTATTTGAGTTCAGGTTCTACACAGCAATATAATTTTTCCAGTTAAGAAGTTAAGAGCTCTTGGTTTACACTGATTACAAGGTGGCTCAACCAATTTATTGTCTTTCAAAATGCTATAATAGAGCTGATAGATGAACTGAGAGACTTTAGCAATGGTGCTGAATATATAGGTCAGCTAAAGTCGAAATGCCTTTTTTCATTCTTATCAGTAATGTAAACACTTTATAACTTACTAGAAACAATGTAGGCATTTAAATAAAATTCCATAATCTAAACTGGAGTTCATTTTCATTGGGAATACCTTTCTACGTTGTAAAGGACAACTGATGTTTCAGTATATATAAAAAGCACACTGAGTGGGATGAGACAGTTGAAATAGAAGACATCAATAGTGCCTTAAACAGGCACCTGCAAGTTATTCAGAGGTTCTATCTTTATGACAGGGTCCAAAGTACTGAGAAGTGGAGAGACATAAATGTTCTGATTTGGTAACAGAGAAGTGTAATGATCAAAGATGTGCTTGGGGAGATATCAAAGCTGTTCTTGTTAAATTGTACTGTCACAGGATACAGAGCTTTAGTAGAGAAATTCATTTCCATATAGATGTACCTGTAGTGGTGTGTTAAGGTTCCCCAAATTTCCAAGATTAGCCTTTAACGTAGATACCAGACTGCCTTAGGAGCCACATATTACTAGGTATCCTTTCTATACCTGTGACAACTTTAAACCTACCATTTAACCGTAGTGGATCACAGTAGTAGGAAAAGGAGCAAAGTTTTGCAGGCACTAGTGATAGGATAAAGGATTATCCTATCGCATTATTCAGTCCTCTTTCCTAAAAAGATCCAGAGCTCCTGTTTGCATACAGGACACCTGTGATATCTTTACTGGGGAACCCAGGTTAAGACTTAAAAGACCTCACAGATCATCATCTTGAGAACGGATGACCTAAAGCTGTTCCAGCTGGTTGCAGCGGCAATGCCACCTGCATCCGTGCTATCAAGATGAATGAGCATGTTTGCAATGGATGTCATGACTCCGTTCTGCAAAACCATTTAGAGGTTTATGGATCACAGAAGCTAAGAAATCTAGCTGGCAGATTAGGCCATCCAGTAGTATTGGCCTAAAGAGGTCTGTCTACTTCTGAGATCAATGGTTTCTTAGAGAAGACTACTTCTTTGTTGCTACTACTACTTCTCATTGCTGTCTACAAGATCAGTTAAAAAAAAATGTGACAGTAAATAAAACCCTGATTTTCAAGATCAGGATTATCAGAATACTGTGGGGCCAAGCTCAAGACCTACTGGATCAGTTCCTACACTCTTGTGTATCTTGAGAAACAGATTCACTAAAGAGATAGGCAGAATCAGCTGTACCTTGGTACTTTGAAGTAAACCCTCCAGGAAGCACTCTGGCAACTCAAGTGCATTAGAGATTCTTTCATCATACTCTCCAACAGTTTACAGCTGCTTAATAATTGGGCTCATCCAGGGTTTCAATTTTTACAGAGAATGGCAACGATGCTCTTATACTTGGGGTACTTGCAGAATATGTTCCCGATGACAATAAACTGCCTCTTGAACAACTTAATTTATTGTGGTCTGGATTAGATTAAGCAAAGTGCTTACATAGATACTCTGCTAATTGTTTCATTTTAATGTCATATTATCCAACAGCCTGTACAGCTCTGGAAACACAATCAACATCCATCTCAGTGGTATATATACCTTTAGCTCTGCCAAAAACCTGAGCAAAGTTCACTTGAGATGGAAGAAGAATCACGATGTTCAACTTCTCTATTTTAACACAGATAAAATCCTGGTACTTCATAAAAAATACTCTTTTTGCTCCAAGATTTTAGGCCATTTAGGGTTATTCCTCAGGTCAATATTCTGGTTCTCCAGACAGTACAGTAACAAGCAAAAGAGATAACTTCTTCAATAGCATATTTAGCGTATGAGAGGAGGCAATGCTAACCAGAGAGCCTAGCCAGGGTGATAGCATAATAGGTTCCTTCCCTTTACAATTCTTTCTCTAGGTCTAACTGTTGTACTTTTCATTCAATTTTATTTCTTTTATATACTTTTCTATTATTAGGCTTGCTGTACATTTCACTTCTTTATTTAATTAGAACATTATGCTTCTACAGTTTTAAGATTTAAAAATTGATTAGCCCCAAAACTTTATACTTAGTTACCAAAGTTTCCTACATTTGATTTTCTTTTACTGTATTCAGCTTCCATTTTGTTAGAAAATGTTCTCAATGATTTGCAATATATAGTTCATAGAAAACGTATCCTTTAAAACCCCCACTGTTCCATTCTCTCTATAGAGTTCTTGTTACATAGTACAATAAAACTATAAATTTGTACTTCTTGTCTTCTTCTCTCTCTCATATTTGAATCACTGCTTCTTAAATGATAGAATTCTAGTTTAAGCTTTCTCTTTTATAAAAGTTTCCTCTTATAACTTAGGAATATGAATTAAGTTTTTTCATTAATATATTGTCTTTGTTTCTTTTTCAAGTTTTATATACTCTTATTTGTTAATTTGTGTCAGCAAATTTATTTCAAGACCCTGGCTGACAGGGAAAATGGAAAGAGGAAAATCTGTAATCAAACGGGATTTCTGTCAGTGATACACACTAGAAGGTATATAATTCTCTGTCCTTCTAGTTACCATAACTTGCCTGAGCATTCATTTTATTTCTAAGACACACTATATAAATCCTAAATCCCCTGGACAAGCAGTTCAAAAATCAACAGGCTCAGTTCAGTGGCAGCCATTTAATTACTACTCATGTTATGTATTCACTAGTCTGTGCTCTTTTGATTAGTGAATGGCTCAGGATTCTTTGAGAAAAGTCTCAGTTAATAAAAAGGAATGTTTTAGTTTTGATCATGAGGATATAAGTTATTTGCTATATTTTATTGCTTTTACAGTCTTCATCAGTCTGGAAACTGGTAATGTCTCTTTCATCTTGACTAATCTGGCGGAAGTTTTTGATGGAGGATCTGATGACAAAATTTAATTCTTTTAACTAGTATAATTCTAATAGCATCAGTTTTCTTTTGAAAAACATGTTTTTTAAAATATTTTCTAGTGTTTTCCTTACTTGAATTTATAAATACCACATGTGTATCTGGTGTCCTGAGAGGCCAAGAGAAGATTTTGATACTCTGGAACTGGAGTTTATAAGTTTTTAGTCACCATATAGGTGCTAGAAACTGAACCTGGTTATTTCAGAAGAGCAGTACATGATTTTGCTGAGCCATCTCTCCAGCTGCAGAATCAGTATACCTTTCAGATAATTTTCTTTTCTGTGCTTTAAAATTTAGCTCCGGTATACTGTTACCATTCTTATCATAGATTTGGTTTACAGTAACCAATATTCTTATTGTAGATGCTAATTTGAACATTTATTTACCTTTTGGACTGTAAGGAGATGATAGTATAGTACAGTGTTGTGGTACTCTTTATTGACAATTTGAATGGATTTGGATACCTAGGAGACATGTGCCTGGGAATTCTTTTTCAGAATACTTCCAGAGAAGCCTAACCGCAGGAAAGACCCAGTCTGATATGGGAAACACCGTATCATTTACAGAGTTATAAGTTGAACAATAACATTCATATCTCTTTGTTCCCTAACTGCAAATGCAGTACAACCAGGTATTTCATGCTTCTACTGCCATGATTTCCCATCCAGGTGACCTGTATTTTCACAAACTGTAAACCAAACCAAGCCTTTCCTTCCTTAAGCTGTTTCGTCAGGTATGCTGTTATAGCAACAAGAAAAATAACCAATACAAAATTTGTATCAAGGGGTACGGCTGCTGCTATAATAAACCTGAATGTACAGTTCATAGGCCTTTGGACATGATCACTGAGAAATGTAGAAGAGTTTGGAACTAAACTAGAAAAACCTCAGAATGCACTAAGCAGAGCTTCATGAGCCATTCTGGCTAAAGTGTGGAATACCAGGTACTGACAGAAAAGTCAGTAAGAAAGACTGTGCTAAAGGCGTAAAATTCTAGTAGGAATTGGAATAAAAATCATTCATAGTACAATGTCTAATAAATATGGCTGCTTTCTGTCCATGTCCTGAGAACTTAAGTGTGACTGAATTCAGTGACAACAGCCTAGTTTGTTTAGCAGTAAAAACTTCAAGACAGCATAGTATTAGGCTATTGTATAGTACTGCTCAATACTTATTGCCAGATCTAAGGAGAAGAAAAAAGGAAAAAGTACAGTTTTGGGGAGGAATGGCAGATCACCAAGCTTAACACTGAAGACAAGGCTGGTGTGGAGAAACTACTTTAACAAAGAGATTCACATAGTGAGATAACAGGAAGGGTATTCTGAATGCAGTATCTAACCCACTAAAAGGCTAGCTTGTAAAAGCACAAATTTATTTGAAGGAGAATGCATGTGAAAGGGTTCTATGCCTGAAAACAACTGCCTAGTGAAGTGTTGATATGTTTAGCTGCTAAGGCACACTATAGCAATGGTAGAAGGGGAGCAGATGACAGCTCCAGTTGTCAGAACTTGGGAACATCATCCCCATGGTGCTGGTATAGCAGATATTTACAAAATGTAAGAATTGTAAGGTCAAGGAAGCTTATATTAAAGATTCTTAAAGACTCTGAGGCTACACAATATGTGGAAGGGTAAAATTCTCTCCAAGGAGGCATCTTATTTTTTTTTTTTTTTGGTTTTTCGAGACAGGGTTTCTCTGTGTAGCCCTGGCTGTCCTGGAACTCACTCTGTAGACCAGGTGGCCTCGAACTCAGAAATCCGCCTGCCTCTGCCTCCCAAGTGCTGGGATTAAAGGCGTGCGCCACCACCGCCCGGCAGGAGGCATCTTATGAAGCTGTGGTGAAATTCAAACGGTAACAGAGATGGTAAAATGTTGGGAGATGTCATGACCATGCAAACTGTATAAGAAAAGCTGCAGGCAAAGTAGTGCTAGCCAAAGAGAGGTCACACGTGTTGTAGGAAGCAAAAAATAGAGGTATGGTCTATTCAAGGCTGCTGATGCCTAGGTGATGCTATGTAGTTGCAAGATGCTGAGTACAGGGTTTGGTTATTTATTACCCAGTTGGGTTTTAGTCTGATCTTTTCTTGCTATAGCCCTATTCTTATGCTTAAGAATAGAAATGCTTATTCTTTGCCTTTATATATTAGACATATGTAATATGCTTTATTTTATACAGATTTGTAGATAATTCTGTTGAATCCCAGAAGAGACCCTGGATTTCTCAATAGCATCGAGACTATTGAAGATTATGGAGACTTTCTAAGTTGTATTGAATGCATTTTGCTTTATGAGATGGATGTAACTCTTTCAGGGCCCTAAGTGGAATGTTATGGCTTGAAAGTGATGTATTTGGGTGTCAAGATAAGAAGGGGTTGATCCATGGTAGATAATCTTCATGGTCAGTCTGACTGAATTTGTAATCACGTGGGAGACATAAAAGATGTGTCACTGAGGAAGTTTAAACAGAGAGGTTTAAACTATGAAAGGAAGAACCATGCTATAGACCGAGGATCAGGCTGAATAAAAAGGTAAAAATGAGAAAGCAACCTGAGTATCATCATTATCTGCTTCTGTTTCTTGACTCCAGTGTCAATGTTAAGAGCTGTCCTATTCTACTGTCCTGCTCTCTTTACCACAAAGGATTTTATCTTCCAAATCATGAACCAAAATAACTGTTCTTCCTTCTTTAAGCTAATTCTTAAAAGAAAAGCAACTCATGAGTGCATTCTGTTCAAACCAATATTCAGTTGTTAACAATAAAAGTATGAGCTGTTACAAATTTAATGAGCGCATTAGAAGGGCAAGATTATGTATTGGCTCATTTTCTGATTAAGTTTCAAATTTATCAGTATCAGTAAGCTATACAATATTGTCAGTCAGAGATGGGCTTGATATAATGTTGAGCAGATTTGTCTTTAGACTTATGTGACAACCACAGAGTTTGAAGATCTCAAATTAATTGAGACTACTATAAAACAATTTTGAGAAAAAAAAGTTCTAACAACAGTAAGAATAACAAGGAACTTCCATTGTGAGTCAAAGATGAAGACCTGAGGAGGACTTAAAGGCATTTCTGTTATACAACAGTAGCAGCAGTAAGTTCTTGGGATTCAAAATTTTGTTAACTTTAAAAAACAAAAAGACAACTTAAACAGATACTACACAGAAAGATGGATATTTATGTCTAAAATGAAATTATGTTTTAATTTTATTCATAATACTGGTACACTTTATCTTGTAAGATAAAATTAGAAATCATTTTACAGGCTTTCTTCAAAACTTTTGCCTTTGATTAAACAATTCCAATTTCCTAGAGATTTTAATTATAATACTCTGGACATGTTACGATTATCTTCAAGTAGCTTCAAATTTGCTTCCAATGTTTTATATCAAGAATTCTTTGCATTTTAACTTCTGCTAGATAGTTAAATACATTATAGGAGTTCAAGCTATAATAGAACTTCTAAGAATTTAGTTTATGTCAAATCATTTTCAGTTAAAGTCATCAGCCCAAGTTATTAAGACTAAAATTTCTAAGCACTCCAATATTGGGTCTTTGATCCTGCTAAAAGAGACTTAATCATTATCTAATTTTATTGAAACTTGAACATGAGCCGAAGAGGTAGCTTAATGGATAAAATGCTTGTCCTTCAAGTTTGGGGACCTTTATTAAAATTCCCAGAAGCCACAAAAAAGTTCTGTGTCGGTGCATAGGCATGTTATCCCAGAACTCATGAAATGAAAGAGAGAGAGAACCATGTAAACTCACAGGCCAGTTAGGCTAGTGCACAAAGCAGTGACCAATAAACAAACCTACTTCAAAGAAGGTGGAAGGTAAGGACCAAAAGCAAAGGATTAAAACACACACACGAGATTAAAAAAACAGAGACAAACTGGTGTTATTTTGGGGGATGATGGGGTGAGGAGAGGAAGAGGGAGAAACCAATCATTCAAAGAACATTATTCTAGTCAAAAGTCTAACACCCTGGATGAACCTCTTGGTTCTATCAATAATATGGGTACCTATTATTCTGATCATTCCATAACACAACAAAGAGACAAAGAAATTTGCATAAATATACTTGAAAATAATTATTCACTAGAAAATAAATCTTAGCATGTATAATAAACTATACAATTAAACAACATATAGGAAAGTCTGGACCTATTGCACTCAAGTAACACTTCTGCTACAAACTGGCCAAGAATGTAAAACACAGGATACTTTGAACCTAAAATTAATTACAAGTAAAAGGTTGCTAAAGTTTATAATGTCACATTTTGATACCAACAGAAAACCAACAATTAGTTTGGGTAGACCCAAACTGCAATTGTATGCATAGTATACATCTTTAAACATTTTAGAATCATATTATTTCACCTTTTCAAAAAAACAAAGGATTGTAATCAGTTCTGTTAATCATACTTAAGTAATTTACAACTCATCTGATTTCTAAAAGTCTTAATCAATCATAAGGCTTTATCTAAAACTTTACAGGTTGGCATGTTTAACAGAAAGTAAATTAAAAAAACAAATTCAAAATAGGAAAGTGGCTTTAACGTGAGTTTACACTTGGGTAACGGTTAAGATTTAAAAAAAAGAAAACACAGGACACCAGAAAGGCCAAATCCTTAAATATGATTTGTACTTAGCTTTGGCAGCTGTAAAGAATGCCGTGCGTGAAAACTGGAATATATATTTTCACATGGTTGTCCTCGTAGCAAGCACAGACATTTAGTAATGTATGAAATCAGTAGTAATAATCATCACAAATTACTTTAAATAAAAGATAAAAATGCCTCAAATGAAACACATTTATGCCTCTTAATAACTCAAGAATTCTTTGAAAGTTTTTAGAACAACAGTTAACACTAAAACTTGGCTAAGACCATAAGATTACTTAACTTTTCAACTTTCATATGTGTATGGCTCATCTCTACTAATATCAGAAACCACTTCTTATATAGTTTGTGAACGCTGAATAACACTTTCTATTCCAATCCTCTAAGCAATAGTCTTAAACCTGCCTAACGCTGAGACCCTTTAATACTTGTTCATGTGTGGTGACCCCAACCATAAAATTATTTTGTTGCTACTTCATAACTGTAATTTTGTTACCGTTACTGTTACTAATCATAATGTAAATATCTGATATGCAGTCTCCAAAGGGGTTGTGATCCTAATGGTACAGTGAAAAGGGCTATCACAGGTGATATTTACTGGTATTTATTATTTTATTTTATAATTAAAACTTTATAATTTATTCTGTAATATACCTAAACTTGCCTGTAAAGAAAACAATGTTTTAAATTCTTACTATGCAAAGTGTAGACTAGAAGTATACGAATTAGCCTTGAACCTGTTCAAAGGCAAAATGGAAGGTCCCATTTTAGAGGTTTAGAACTGGCATTTTAATAATAAGATAACCTAGTGATTTCTAGGCATACTTAAAACACTGTTCTTAACACACTTGAATGCAAATCTCCAGCTGATTTCGTTCCATATTATTCTTTATTTAGTCTGAACAAAAAGTAACAACTTTTCGCTGTGTCCTTTGGCCCCCATTCTGTTTATGTGCTTTGTACTTTTCTTGTTTCAGTTTTTACATAGGATGTCTTACTCTACCCCAGTTTTATAGAGTAGTTACAGTGCTATCAAATTTGAACTTTCATAAAATCTTTTAGGTTTCTCTTTCTCTGACATTTTCTTTTTTCCAAATAAAGTTGAGTCTTAATTTTAAAAAATCATTTCTTTTTATTTTGTGATACTGAACTAGAGTCTGACACATACTAGGCAAGGGTCTTATTACTGAACTGAATACATCCTCAGCTCTCTTTGTACTTCAAAATTCTGAAACTTCAACATTTGAATCCTTGAAATCACACAGTAGCCTACTCAGGCCCTGAACTTGTGATTCTACAGTGGATTAGAAGTTTGTGCTGCCTCGACTTTTAATTTTCTTTACTTCTTTTGCAATCCTATTTTCATTCATTTCTGAACTAAGCAGTTTGTTTATTCAGGGTCTTTTAACCAACATTATTGTTTAACAAACACCATCTCTGCAGTAGGAAATACACATTAAAGTATTAAGGGACATTTTAGTGAGCAAATAAAAATTTTCTCTCCAATAACAGTTCTGCTGTGAGTGCTACTTATAAAATTCCATTAAGTGATAACTAACTACAGTAAATGAAAAATGAGTATTATTATTTTCAAAGTAGCTAGAACAGTTTTAACAGTGTGACAACATTTACAACTATTGTTCTTCCGCCCCACCCCTCAAGACAGGATTTCTCTGTGTAATCTTGGTTGTTCTGGAACTTACTTTGCAAACCAGGGTGGACTCCAACCTATAAAGATCCACCTGCCTCTGTCTCCTGAGTGCTGGAATTAAAGGTATGTGTTACCATTACTTGGCAATGCAGAGACTTTAACCAAGGGCCTTCTGTGTGCCAGGCAAAATTCCACCACAATCCAAACCCCTGAAGCCCTTAAGACTGTGGAATAAAATGATTTAAGGGCTATAGGGAGAAATTCAACATTAAAAAGAAAGCATGTAAAACTGGCATGCTATGAACAATGTAAAACTTTAAACTTACTAGTCTATATTTAGTGTTCATATATTCCTGTAAGTATATTGATATAATTCTACACATATACTTAGAATTTGTCAAAAAAAAAAAAAAAACAAAAAGCAAAAAAAAAACAAAACAAAACTGAGTATGGAGTAATTCAAAAAGGTAACTTTACAAGGAAAAGGCTTGTTTTCTTATGACTGAAATGAACCACAAGTGCTTTCAATGAAATAAAACAGGTAAGTAAAGAAGAATAAACTGAATCCCTTCTTACCTCACTTTCAAGAAAGAACAGAACAAGCATCCTAATGAGGTTCCCATTTGGACTGTTCCTTCCTCTCCTCTTCGCTAATGCTTCCTCTGCTTGTGGGTCATGTCTGCTAAACAGCCTGGGGTGGGAGGACAATACAAAGTCACATGAATACACATTTCAGCATTTTTTCAAAACATAAATTTAAAAAGTTCATCGTTGAAAAAAATCTTTAAAAGATTATCAATCTAATGCAATACAACTTATGTCACTTTTGAGACAGGGTGCAGCCCAGGTTGCCCTTGAATTCTTGGTGCTCCAGTCTTTCTAGTGTTGAGCTTTCAGTCACATGCTACCATGAGACCATTATTGGTCAAAAACTGTCAGATACAAAATATCTTACACAGTTCAACATGAGGAACAACATGTTTTCAGTAATGAACAGTCAATGCTGAAATATTTATAAAAAATATAAGCACCTCTATTATGATTGATACTAGAGTATGTAATTTTAAATTGAGATCAAATTAGTTTCTTACCTATTTATTTCAGTCATAAATACATTTAAGAAAATGTTGAACAATAACCAAAACCTACATTTTAATCTTTATGCCTTTAGTATTCTCTTATGGTCATTGCTTATCATTTACAGACAGTATTCTGTCATACCATTTACGGTAATTTTTTCAGTAACAAAACTTTTAAATATGGTTAAGAAAGAAATGAAAGTTTTAAATTTGCTATATAGATTTATTCTAATAAAACAAAACTCCTGCCTGCCAGTAGTGGAGTATACATTTAATCCTAGTACTCAGGAGCAGAGGAAGGCAGATACATGAATTTGAGCCTAATCTACAGAGTGAGTTCTAGGACAGCCAGTGCTACACAAAGAAACCTTGTGTCAAAAAAAGAAAAACCAAAACTAAGCAAACAAAACCAAAACCCAAAACAACAATATCACCACCCAAAAGAACAAAGCTCCCTTATTTTTAGGGAGTCTAAAGGATGTAGCAGTGAACATGAAATTGCTTCTTAGGAGGACCTAAGTTATGAAGTAGCAACGAAAATAATTTATGATTGGGGGCACCACAAAATGAGAAACCATATTAAAGGGTTGCAGCATTAGGAAGGTTGTGCTCTAGTGGATGGAAATAGACTAGATATAGCATCTCATGTATTTTATAGAAAAATAAGAAAATAGGGACCAGTAAATAACATATGCTAGTTTAAAAGTTTTTCAAATGAAGGGATATGTAACAGAGGTGTTCTTTTGGAGGTAGCTTTCAAATTGGTGACATATTAAACAGGTAATATTTCTTGCAAACTAAAATGTACTACACTGAATAATTACATTTATTTTACATTAGGCTCTGAGAAAAAAGCTGAAATGTTTATAGTTGTAATGTCAATTCTGAGACCTTTCACAGGGTTAGTCTCCATAGACCTCCCCCAATCCATGCTTTCTGATCAATTACTCAGATTTAGCCCAGGCCCCATACCAGTGCTCCAGCAAGTTTTATCTTTCTTGCCTCCACTATAAATCATCTCTAGGCTTCTGGCAGGACCTTCACTACCTGTTTGCCAACCCAGAAGCCTCTGCCAACATTTCTACACAGTCATATCTATCCCTTACTCCAAAACTTAGACTAGGAAGCGCATCCTAAAACACCAGACAAATCCTCTCTGTTCACCTGACTTCATTCTCTAGGCCCAACCTACCTTCACATTCTCTCTTCTGCCCCATCTGATCTGTCCACATCAGACTAAAAACTAAAAAGTTCACATGTACAGACCTTATCCTGGAAATACCAAGAATATAAAAAATCAAACCAGTATCTTTCTCCAAAACCTACCATCCCAATGAAAAGATCTGCCAGTGAGAATTTCTAAGATGAACTGCAGGACACACAATATATAAGAAGAATCACAAACTTCATAAAAAAAATGATGTTAAAAAGGAGTTAAAAAAAAAAGATTAAAGGAAATGCTGAACAGAATTTAGAAAAAAAAAATTCCAAGACTTGAGAAAGAATTTAACAAATAGTTAAACATACTGAAAAGGACTCAAACTGAAATGAAGATGGAATAAAAGAACACCAGTAACTCAATTATAAGACTCAAAGAAAAGCCTTAGAAGTAGAATGAATCAAGCAGAAGATAAGAGTATCAGGATTCAGGAAAGAGATTAAATAAGCAAGAAACATGGGAAAGGTTGAACACACAGAAAAGTAACATACACGAAATATGAGACATCATGAAAAACCTCTTCAATTATAAGATTACAGCCAATCATCGAACTGAGCTCTAAGACCCCAATGGAAGAGGTAGGGGAAGGACTGATGGAGCTGAAGGAGATTGCAACCCCATAGGAAGAAAAATATCAACTAACTGGAGGACCACAGCTCCCAGGGACTAAACTACCAACGAAAGAGTACACATGGAGGGATCCATGGCTCCAGATACATATGTAACAGAGAACTGCTTTATCTGACATCAATGGGAGGGGAGGCTCGATGACTCAGTGTAGGGGATGCTAGAGAGGTAAGGCAGGAGTGGGTAAGTGGGTGGAGGAGCACCCTCATAGAGGCAAAGGGGAGGGGAGAGAGGGGAGATGGGAGGGGGTTTGTGGAGGGGTAACTGGGAAGGGGGATATCATTTGAAATGTAAATAAAATGATTAACAATAGTAAAAAAAGATTAGATGAGGAAGAATCTGAACATGGTTGTAGAAGAATATAGCTCTAAACTAAGGAAAGACATAGCCACAGAGATACAAGAAGCACAGAGAACATAACATAGGTAATTCCCAAAGAAACAATCCTATGACTTATCAAAGTAAAACACTTAGGAGACATAAGGAGGAAAGTGTACTGAAAGCTGCAAGTGAGCAAACATCCCCACACCCCAAGTCACATGTCAGGAAAAACCTGTATCACAATACAGTTGAGTTCTCAATGGAAACTTTGAAAGCCTCAAGAGGCTGAATCTAGGCATTCCAAGAACTAAAAATATAGGAAAGCAAACCTAAACAATTATATATTGCAAAACTATCTGCCATAATTGAAGAAGAAAAACTTTCGAAGATATAAACAGACTAAATCACATGATATCTGACAAACAAAACCCTAAAGAAAATACAAAAAGCAATACTTTTAAATAGAGAAATGAGTATAGGAGACAAACTGTGGAGAAAAAAAATTACAAAGTCATAATTACTTGAACACAAAGCACTACAAAGAAAACAAACATTACTACCAAAAAAAAAAAGAAAACAAAAAAAACCGAACAAAAACCCCACAATATGATGACAATTTCCACACAATTTCAACAACCTTACATATTAATGGACTAAATTCTCTAAAAAAAAAAAAAAAAAAAAAAAAAAAAAAAAAAAAAAAAAAAAGAGGCTGACTCAATGGATCAAGAAAGAAATCTTCCTATCTACAAAAAATACACCTTAACTTTAAAGATAGGAATCGTTTTAGTATAAGAGAACAGAAAAACCATTTCAATCAAATGGAACCAGAAAGCAAGCAGGTGTCAGGTTCTTAATATCTAATAAAATAAGACTTCAAATGAAATCTAATCAGAACAGAACATTTTATTCATTCTAATTAAAGGAACAGTTAACAAAAACATTACTATCCTAAGCATACATGGACCAAACTCCAGGGCACCTGATTTCATAAAACAAGTACTACTGGATTTAAAGGCACAGATTAAAATGAACTGGTAAGTATTACATAATTTCATCACTCCACTTTTCTCAATAGACAGGTAGGTCATTTGGACAAAAACTAAACGGAGAAACATCAGAATACACAAAATGAAATTAACAGATATATACAGAATATTCCACCCAACATCAAAGAATACAGATTCTTCTCAGCAGTACATCTAAGCTGCTCTAAAATAGACCATACCATGGGGGCACAAACGATGATAAAATCAAAAAGATTGAAATTCCTTGTATCCTATCTGACTATAATGCAGTAACATTTAAAACTGACAGTAAAAACTCCAGTAAAAATATAAATTCAACAAGATGAAACAACTCATTACTAAATGATGAGTGAGTCAAAAAAATCTATAAGGAATAAAAAATTTCCTGGAATTAAATGAAAATGAAATCAACTCAACAAAACCCAAGGGGGCACACTGAAAACGGCCTTACAGGGGAATTTATAGCTTCAACTTGCTACACTAGGAAAAAAAATAAGAGGACAAATAAATGATTTATGATTAAACTAAAAATTTTACAAAAATAGAACAAACCATATCCAAATCCAGTCACCATGAAGAAATAAAATGATGACTTTGATAAAACAGAGCAGAAATCAATGAAAAAGAAACAAATAATAAGAAAAAAAAGCACATCACTGACTCTACCAGCTGGATGTCTGCGAAGATTGACAAATCCTTGGCCCAACTAAACAAAGAACGACAGGACGAAAAGAATCAGAAATGGACAGAAAAACATTACAAGAGACATAAAAATTCTGAACGTTATATGGGACTATTTTAAAAACTTAAGAGCCTATTAAGTTTGAAAACTTAAAAAAAAGTTTCAGCCAAGCTTCCAAACTTAAACCAAGAAGTCAGCCTAAAAGGACCCATAACAAATGAGGAGGTTGAAGTACTAATGAAAGTCTCCAACTAACAAAACTACAAAAATACCAAATGGATAGATTCACAGCAGAATTTTAACAGACTTTTCAAAGACTCAACCCTTTTTTACCTAGAAGGAAGAAAGGAAAGAAGAAAGGATGAAAGGAAGGCAGGCAGGCAGGCCAGCTTCCAAATTCCTTCTATGAAGCTAGTATCATTCTAATATCAAAATCAGGTAAAGACTCAACAACAACAAAAACAACAAAGAAATATACAGGCCAATATCCCTGTTGAATATAGATTCAAAAATGCTCAATAAGATACATGGAAACAAAATTCAGACATACATAAAAAGATTATGTATGGCTTTATCCCCGTGTACAGGGAATGTCTAACTGTAGGACCCTGAAGGGCTGCTGTGGCAATTTGGGCATAAACACTTCACAGCTCCGGCGCTGCCCACCGTACCGAGCTTGGGCGTAGGTCTGGGAGATTAAAGAAATACTCAGACTCGGGTCATCCGTTGTGAGAGAATGCCAATGCCTTTACTGAACAGGTTCAATATATATACCAAGCCAGGGAAGGAAAAACACAACTCAGGAAAAAACAGAAACTCAATTGGATGTCAAGAGTAAATTCCCTTCCTGGGGCATCATCCTTCAACAGGATGTTTTGTTGGATGTCAAGAGTAAATTCCCTTCCTGGGGCACCATGCCTTAGTCAGGATGTGAAAAGGCAGGAACTCAACTGGGGGCAATAGGATGTTAGGTGTATATTCCCTTCCTGGGGCACTATGCCTTAGTCAGGATGTTTTGATCCTAGAGGAACCCCAGAATGTTACTTAGACAGCAGCATACGGAAAGGCTCAGCCAGGGCACAGCAGCCCTTCGGGGTCCTACATCTAACATGTACAAAACAATAAATGTAATAAACCATAAAAATAGACTTAAAGACAGAAAAAAAAATCAAATCACATTATCACTTCAATATATGCCTTTGATACAAAGTTATAGAAAATTAGTGCTAGAGGGAACATGCTTCAAAAAAATAAAAGCTGTACATATACAGCCAACATTATCCTAAATGGAGAAAAAGTTGAAGCAATCCCACAGAAGTCAGGAACCACACAGAGATATTCACTATCCTCACTCCATTTCAATACTGTGCTCCAAGTACTACCTAATGTAGTAAGGAAAGAGAAGGAAAAAAGGTTAAACTATCCTATTTGCAGATGACGTGATACTATACATTAGAGACCACAAAAATTCTACCAAAAACCTTCTAGAAACAGTAAGTTCAGCAATGTCACAGATACAAAGTCAGTTTGCACAAATCAAGAGTTTTCTATAGAACAACAAAAAGTATATCATGGATACAATCCCATTCAGAAAAGCCCCAAAGAAACTAAAATATCCAGAATAAAGCTAACCAAGGAAGCAAAAGATCTCTACATTGAAAACTTTCAACCCTGAAGAGATAAAGGCAATAGAAAAATGGGAAGATAACACATGCTAATAAATTATTAAAATTAATATTGTAAAAACGACCATTTTACCAAAACCTGTACATAGTTCCAATGCAATCCAATCATAATCCCCATCTCATTTTTCAAGAAATAGGGGGAAAAAAACCTGAAAATTTGTATGGAGCCACAAAAGACCCAGACAACCAACGTATTTCTAAGGAAAAACAAAAATGCTGGATGGATTAGCATACCAGATGATAAGACATATTCTAGAGCTATAGTAGTAACAAACGATGGTATTGTTACAAAAACAGACATGTAGACCAATGGGAAAAATGGAAGACCCAAACATGGAGCACACAAAACTTCAGGTATTTTATAGTCAGAAAAGATGACAAAAACATAAGCTGAGGAAAAGAAAAGATCTTCAACAATGGTTCTGCAAAACTAGATGCCAAAGTTCAGAAAAATGAAATTAGATCCTCCATATTTATCGCTTTGTGATAAAAGCTAATACCAAACCATAACCTAGAAAAAGCAAGAAAGTAATTTTCCAACAACCCTAAAAGATAGCTACACAAACATAATTCCACCTCTAATAACAAAAGTAATAGGAAGCAACAATCATTTTTCCTTAATATCGCTTAAAATCAATGGACTCAATTCTCTAATAAAAAGACAGACTATCAGACTGGATAAATAAACAGGACCCAGAATTTTGCTGAATACAGGAAACGCACCTGAGTGACAAAGACAGACACTACCTCAGAGTAAAAGGATGAAAAACAATTTTCCAAGCAAATGGTCCCAAGAAACAAGCTGGAGTAGCCATTCTAATATCAAATAAAATCGACTTTCAACCAAAAGTAATCAAAAAAGATAAGGAAGGATACTTCATATTCATCAAAGGAAAAATCTACCAAGATGAACTCTCAATTCTGAGCATCTATGCTCTAAATGCAAGGGCACCCACATACATAAAAGAAACTTTACTAAAGCTCAAAGCACACATTGCACTTCACACAATAATAGTGGGAGATTTCAACAACCCACTCTCAGCAGAAACTAAACAAAGACACAATGAAATTAACAGAAGTTATGAATCAAATGGATTCCTAAAACAAAGGAATATACCTTTTTCTCAGCACCTCAACGTACCTTCTCCAAAATAGATCATATAATTGGTGACAAAACAGGCCTCAACAGATACAAAAAGATTGAAATAATCCCTTGCTATCCTATCAGATCACCACGGACTAAGCCAGGTCTTTAATAATGACAAAAACAATGGAAAGCCCACATACAGGTGGAAACTGAACAATGCTCTACTCAATGATGACTTAGTCAAGGAAGAAATAAAGAAAGAAATTAAAGACTTTTTAAAATTTAATGAAAATGAGGAAACTTTATAACAAAACTTGTGGGACACAATGAAAGCAGTGCTAAGAGGAAAACTCATAGCTCTAAGTGCCTACAAAAAGAAATTGGAGAGAGCATACACTAACAACTTGACAGCACACCTGAAAGCTCTAGAACAAAAAGAGGCAAATACACCCAAGAGGAGTACACGCAGGAAATAATCAAACTCAGGGCTGAAATCAACCAAGTAGAAACAAAAAGAACTATACAAAATATCAACAAAACCAGGAGTAGGCTCTTTGAGAAAATCAACAAGATAGATTAAACCCTTAGCCAGATTAACCAGAGGGAGGGCACAAAGACAGTATCCAAATTAATAAAATCAGACTGAAAAGGGAGACATAACAACAGAAACTGAGGAAATTAAAAAAAAAAAAAATCATCAAATCCTACTACAAAGGCCTATACTCAACAAAACTGGAAAATCTGGATGAAATGGACAATTTTCTAGACAGATACCAGGTACCAAAGTTAAATCAGGATCAGATAAATCATCTAAACATTCCCATAAACTCTAAAGAAATAGCAGCAGTCATTAACAGCCTCCCTACCAAAAAAAAAAAAAAAAAGCCCAGGACCAGATGGTTTTAGTGCAGAATTCTATCAGACCTTCCAAGAAGACCTAATACCAATTCTCTTCAAGCTATTCCACAAAATAGAAACAGAAGGAACACTACCCAATTTGTTCTATGAAGCCACAATTACGCTCATAGGTAAACTACACAAAGATAAAGAAGAAAATTTCAGATCAACCTCCCTTGTGAATGAATATTAATGCAAAAATACTCAATAAAATTCTTGTAAACCGAATCCAAAAACACATCAAAACAATCATCCATCTTGATCAAGTAGGCTTCATCCCAGGTATGCAGGGATGGTTCAATATTCGGAAATCCATCAATGTAATCCACTATATAAACAAACTCCAAGAAAAAAAAACCACATCATCATCTCACTAGAGGCCGAGAAAGCATTTGACAAAATTCAACATCCTTTCATGGTAAAAGTCTTGAAAGATCGGGAATTCAAGGCCCACACCTAAACATAGTAAAAGCAATATACAGCAAGCCAGTAGCCAACATCAAATTAAATGGAGAAACTTCAAGCAATCCCACTAAAATCAGAGACTAGACAAGGCTGCCTACTCTCTCCCTACCTATTCAATATAGTACTGGAAGTCCCAGCAAGAGCAATTAGACAACAAAAGGAAGTCAAAGGAATACAAATAGGAAAGGAAGAAGTCAAAATTCACTATTTGCTGATGATATGATAGTATACATAAGTGACCCTAAAACTTCCGCCAGAGAACTCCTAAACATGATAAACAACTTCAGCAAAGCGGCTGGATATAAAATCAACTCAAACAAATCACTAGCCTTCCTCTACTTGAAGGATAAACAGGCTGAGAAACAAATGAGGGAAATGACACCCTTCATAATAGTCACAAATAATATAAAAGACGTTGGTATGAATCTAACCAAGCAAGAGAAAGGTCTGTATGACAAGAACTTCAAGTCTCTGAAGAAAGAAATCAAGAGATCTCAGGAAATAGATCTCCCATGCTCATGGATCGGCAGGATTAATATAGTAAAAATGGACATCTTGCTGAAAGCAATCTACAGGATCTAATGCCATCCCCATCAAAATTTCAAATATAATTCTTCATAGAGATAGAAAAAGCAATTTGCAAATACATTTGGAATAACAAAAAACTCAGGATAGCAAGAAGTATTCTAAACAATAAAAGAACTTCTGCAGTAATCACTATCCCTGACCTCAAGCTGTACTATAGAGCAATAGTGATAAAAATTGCATGGTATTGGTACAGAGACAGGCAGGAAGATCAGTGGAATCGAATTTAAGATCCAGAAATGAACCTATACACCTACAGTCTCTTGATCTTTGACAAAGGAGTTAAAACCGTCCAGTGGAAAAAGGACAGCATTTTCAACAAATGGTGCTGGTTCAACTGGAGGTCAGTATGTAGAAGAATGCAAATTGATCCATTCTTATTTCCTTGTACAAAACTCAAGTCCAAATGGATAAAGACCTTCACATAAAACCAGATACACTGAAACTAATAGAAGAGAAGGTGGGGAAAGCCTCGAATACCTGGGCACAGGGGAAAAGTTCCTGAACAGAACACCAATGGCTTATGCTTTAAGATCAAGAATTGACAAATGGGACCTCATAAAATTGCAAAGCTTCTGTAAGGCAAAGGACACTGTCAATAGGACAAAATGGCAGCCAACAGAATGGGAAAAAAAATCTTTACCAATCATACATCTGATAGAGGGCTAATATTCAATATATACAAAGAACTCAAGAACTCAGACTCCAGAAAACCAAATAACCCTATTAAAAATGGGGGTACAGAGCAAAACAAAGAATTCTCAGCTGAGGAAACTCGAATGGTTGAGAAGCACCTAAAGAAATGTTCAACATCTTAGTCATGTGGGAAATGCAAATCAAAACAACCCTTAGATTCCACCTCATACCAGGCAGGATGGCCAAGATCAAAAACTCAGGTGATAGCAGATGCTGGTGAAGATGTGGAGAAAGAGGAATACTCCTCCATTGTTGGTGGTATTGCAAGTTGGTACAACCCTTCTGGAAATCAGTCTGGCGGTTCCTCAGAAAATTGGACATAGCATTACCTGAGGACCCAGCTATATCACTCCTGGGCATATACCCAGAAGAGGCTCTAACATATAACAAGGACATATGCTCCACTATGTTCATAGCAGCCTTATTTATAATAGCCAGAAGCTAGAAAGAACCAAGATGCCCTTCAACAGAGGAATGGATACAGAAAATGTGGGACATTTACACAATGGAGTATTACTCAGCTATTAAAAACAATGAATTCTTCGAGAAATGGATGGAACTAGAAAATATCACCCTGAGTGAGGTAACCCAATCACAAAAGAACACCCATGGTATGTACACACTGATAATTGGATATTAGCCCAAAAGCTTGCTATATCCAAGATACAACTCACAGACCACATGAAGCTTATGAAGAAGGGAGACCAAGTGTGGGTGCTTTGGCCCTTCTCAGAAGGAGCAACAAAATATTCATGGGAGCAAATATGGAGACAAAGCATGGGACAGAAACTGAAGGAGGGGCTGTCCAGAGACTGCTTCACCTGGATATCCATCCCTTGTGCAGTCACTAAAGGTAGATGCTGATGTGGACGCCAGGAATACATGCTGACAGGAAGGAGCCTGATATAGCTGTCTCCTTAGAGGTCTGCCAGAGCCTGAAATATACAGAGGCAGATGCTCACAGCTAACTATGGAACTGATCATGGGGTTCCCAATGGAGGACTGAGAGAGAAGACTGAAGGAGGTGAAAGGGTTTGTAGGCCCATGGGGAGAGCGACAATACCAACCAACCAGAGCTCCCAGGGTGTAAACCACCATCCTGGGAGCACATAGGGAGGGACCCATGGCCCCAGTTATATAGGTAGGGGAGGATGGCATTGTAGGGCATAGGTGGGAGGGGAAGGCCTTGGTTCTGTGAAGGCTGGATGCATCCGTGTGGGGTGATTCGAGGGCTTGGAAGTGGGAGTGGGTGGGTGGGGGCACATCCTCATAGAAGCAAGAGGAGGGGGAATGTTATAGGGGGTTTCTGGGTGTGGGGGGAAATGGGATAATATCTGAAATGTAAATAAAATATCCAATAAAAAATTAATTTAAAAAAGAAAAAAATTTCTAGTAAACATTTAAAACTTAGTCATATAATATAGATAAAAGAAATGTTCAATCTTTAACTCAAGTTCTGCAGCTTATGGTTTTACATATATGTATATATATAATAAATTATATATTAATTATATCAAATATATGGTAGATTATATATTAACTATATATTATGTATATGTTATATATTATATATGCTATATGTGATGTACACACACATACACACACAAGTCCTTGATTTTCTCAGTCAAGCTACAGAAGCAATAAATTCTTTCTAAAATCACAAAACATCTTGAAAAGTTAAATGGTCAATAGAGACTAACTATGTTGTAGAAAGGAAATACTCTTAATATACTTTGTGGCATATACAACATCCCAAGAAAAATGTAGAAATTCTCATATTACTCAAAGGTGTCAGAGTAACTGGCAAGTCCAATACTATTTTAAAATCTGTGCCTCTGAGGCTGGATATAGCTTAGTAGTATAATGCTTGCCTGGCATGTGTGAGAGGTAATGAAGTCAAGCCTGAAAACCTTAAATTGTTCCTATTTGCTTTTATCACCAGCATGTACTAGCACCTAGCTTCTATTTATGAAAGATTTTTAAGATAAAATATTTTGTATAATCACAAATTAGTACATGTAATGTACTAACTTTTGGTTCCTCCCTCCTTGCTTACAACTGAAGTTAATAAGTCTGCAAAATAAAACACACACACACAAAATTGAAAACAAAGCAAAAGACGTATACATGAACAAGGTTGCATATAGTGAAATTAAATTAATCTACTAAATTATACAACATTTACAATAATCCACAATCAAAAAGTAAATTTCATAGTAGCTTACATTTATAAACGCTAGTTAAGTGCTATGGTCAGCCAAAATTAAAAAAAAAACCTTAATAAAATTAACTGTACTTATATATATTAAACTTTCAGAATCACAACATCATATTGATTATAATAATGATTCCCAAAGGAAAGAATGGAAAGAAACCATGAAAATGTGGGAGATACTGCATTATGTCTAGGTCACACATGTAGCAAAGGTGTTAGCTGAGTTTTTGAAAAGACTTTTATAAGGGTTAAAAATCTACTCTCACACCCACCTAAGAACCACATTTCATATTTCACAGAAGAGGAATATGACACACAGCTCACCACTGTCCCAGATATGAACCATAATATAGGAAAATAGTCTACAAAGTTTTAAGAGCATCTAATATAGTAAAGAGAACATTTTAAGTCCTATGTTCAGTCACTGCTACGGTCTTCCATTACCTGAAAATTATTAGCAAGTGCTTTTACCAACTGAGATCTCGCTTTACAGTACTCTAACTTGAAACCAAACAGCAGACAAAAGTGGAACATGTTTATAAGATAAGTGACTCACTTTTGTGTAGGAATTCTCCAGCTGCCACAGCAACAGGACGATGTGCTGAATACACCAAATGGTAAACATTTTCACAATCTTCATTGGAAAGAGCTTCTTCACTTCCGCTGAAAATGTAAAGTTACATCAGGACCACAGAAACTTTTTATTTATGTAACCCCTCAATTAATTTATGCAAAGTGATTATAAAGTCTGAAAACAAACCCATTTTACTTGTTTCATTTTACATTAAAAGCAGTATTTCCCACTAATTATAAATGTATTCACATATGAAATTAAGAAAATCCAGACAAAAGAAACATTTCCCAATTTTTCCAAGTGAAATATCCATAGAAAATAACAGTCAATACCTCAGAAATAGTCTAAGGAAGCACACTCTTTAAATGAGCACAAGGCTTTTCGTCTTTTAAATATACTTAAGTAATATATTTCTCCTTGTCTCATACAACTAAACATAGGTAACTATTCCTCCCAGAAATGTATCAATGAAATAGTATTTTATCATTTACTTGTAATGTCAATTTCCCACTAAATACAGCCATTCCTTCAAGTATTACAATTGTCTTCTCTGTCTGTCTGCTTGCTTGCTTATTTGTTTGTGTATATGCTAGTCACAGCCATCATTTTGTCAGAGAACGACTTTTGAAAGCTGGTTCTTTTCTCCCACATGTTGGTCCGTGGGATTCAATCCAGGTCATCAGGTTGAAAACAAACCTGTGAGTTGAGCCATCTTTTCAGTTCCAGTCACTCCTTTACTAACATAATTTTTCTATCATTACATTCCTTTACTCATAATTCTGTGTTTCTTAATTGATCAAAATGTGTTTTAGGCCCTTTGTCCCCAAAATGAAACATCCATTTCCTGCTTATTAGTGTATTTTTAAATGATTAATGTTATTACAGTTCAACAATTAGTTTGAATACATAATGACTGAGCATAGGTCCCTGGCAACATATAGTTTACAAGTTTATTTCATAGAGTCTCAAATGTAGATGGCATAGTACCCAAGAACTTCAAGAATCTAGTAAATATAATTGGAATGCTCTTATCAGCAAAGGATTGAAGTAGAATCAATTCCAGGAAGAAACTTGCGTCTTGTCTGAAAGCCATAAGTGGCAAAATGACAGATAAACTAGAGGTATTTAAATACACTCTCCCTATCACCGCCAACAATGCTTATTCCATTATGGTGAGGCAGGTAAGATAATGTAAGCAGAGAACAATCTTATTACTAAGAGAAATTAGAAAGAGATGCTAGGTGTAGGAGAACTAACTTTATATATCTATACATTCCATATCCCCAGAGTTAAAAGACTACAAACTGAGACAGACAAATTTCGGGACTGCTAAGGAAGAGTTTAGTAAGTTACGACAAATGTCTCTATAGATGTTCAACTCCTAGGCTCAGGCTAATGAAACTAAGTATGTATTATCAACTCAATGGGAAAATATCCTCAGGAAAAATACCCCAATTTACACTTACATCTCAAAAATGCAAACTAATAAATAAGAGGAAAATATTTTATCAAATGTAGAATTATGGCTGTAACTCCAGAGGTTAGAAAGAGAGGGAGTTTGGGGCCAAACTGAGTCACGTTGTCATACTTTGTTGGAGAAAAAAACAAAACAAAAAACCCAAAACAGTAGCAAAACTGACAGATGGCACAAAAATATTTAAAGGAGTTTATAATGGGATATAAAATGTGATTTTACCTGTCATGTGGGAAGGTTTACCAGTAATCATACGTGCCAAGAGAAGTAAAGCCAGGTCGTTTCATGCACATTCTATAAGAGACCAGTAAGCTACATTTTGATTCTTAGCTCATTATTAAGTAGGATAAGAAAATAGATAAAATCAGGAGGCTGAAATTACATTAGTACATGTTTAAAAAAATGGAAGTGTTAGAAATTACAATATAATGAAACTTTTATAAATTTTTAATTTTTTTATGGGTATGGGTATTTTGTCTATATGTATGTCTGTGTACAATATGTGAGCCTGGTGAATGTGGGGGCCCAAAGAGGGCCTCCTGTATCTCCTGGAACTGAAGTTATAGACAGTTGTGGGCTGCCATTGTAGAATTAAAACTATCTTTTGAAGAGCAGCCAGTGCTCTTAACTTGCTGAGTTCTCTCTCTAGCTTCATCATGAGGTATTTTCATGAAGATAATAAGACATCAAGTCTCAGAAAACTATAAAATCTTCATAAATATATCCTGAGATTATGTTCATGACCTAGTAAACAGCAAGGGCGTGAAGAGTTCTAAAAGAAAAAAAGACTGCTTGGAGGAATCCATTAGTGCTAGAAAACCACGAGTGCTAGAAGGCAAGTGTGGAGAACCTCTCTCCTCCCAACCCCTCACCTATAAGCTCTTGGTTTCCTACAAGCCATGTATGGGATATTTACAAATGAGCAAACTTGAATCGCTTCAAATGACACTGTCCAATAAAATCGTCTGAAGCACCAAGGAGATCCAAACAGAAAACCTGAAAGTCAGGCTTAAGTGACAAGGTAGAAGAGACAAATGATGCATTGGCTTCTCTGAGATATTTGTAATCACAAATTCCTAGAACAGTGAGAGATTTCTGAATAATGTGAAAAAGAACAGATGTAATCAGGTATGGGGCAACACTGTAACACATCTATTCTATTCTAATAAAAGTTCAGGGGAAAAAAACTTAAGAGTTTACTGTAAAAAGAATACTTTTTTGTCTAGCCTATCAAGTTCTTAAAAGGTTTGAAAACATTCTTGAAAAAAAAGGAATTAGCTTAGTATATATTTTTTTATTTTTTTAGCTTAGTATATTAAAAAAAGTATTTAAAAGGAAAGAAAATTTCATAAATGATTAGGAAGAATGGTACGGAATAGTAACGATATGAACATAAAGATATGTATCAATACACCATGAAGCATACCAAGCAATAATATATGAAAGAAAGGCAAGTCAATATCTATAAATAGAGACTAACATAGTGTTCTTAAAGAGGGTAAACAAGTCCTGAGAGAAGGCTCAGTGGTTATAAACAGGTACTGCTCTTGGATTTGGAGGACCTATGTTGAGTGGTTTAAAACATCTGTAACTCCAGCTCTAGGATATTTGATGACTTTGGCTTCTGTAGGTATATATACAGAGATATACATACATGTAATTTAAGAAAGTGAAAAACATAAAAAAGGTAAAATTTTAATATATAGTACAGATACTGGGTTCTGTAAATAAATTCAAAGTAATGAACACACACAACACATACACCACACACACACACACACACACACACACACACAAAATATAAATGCTTGTTTATTTCTCTTCACCAAAGGATTGAGTATAGGCCTTGTCCATGCTAGGAAAGTATCTTCAAAATTATTGTTTTAAATTTTGTTATATTGACTTATTCCCTTTGTGAGAGTGGAGGATATCATGTATGCATGCTACAGCACGTGTTGGGTTAGAGGACAATTTGTGGGGGTTGGCTTTTTCCTTCTACAATGAAAATTCCTGGGATCAAACTCTAATAAGTAGGCTTGGTAGAAAGCACGTCTATTTGTAGAGCCAACATCCTGGTCCTCCAGCCACACTGTTTATAAAAACATACTCAACATTGCCCAAAATATTCAGAACACATTCTGAGATAATTGGATAAAATAGAAAGGAACATTGTTTTTTTCAATAAACTATCTGTAGATGATAAAATATATATAATAGGATATAATAAATCTATAAAACATAAAGGGAATCAAAGTACTCATGACTGAATGCTCATAAACAACTGCTTGTTCTACCTTATTTTTGTAAACAATGTAGTATTTAAAAGTAAATTCATTTCGTTAAACTTATTAACTGAAAGACATGAGGTAAGTGAGCCAAAAGATAGGACATTATTGAAAATAGTAAGATGGACAAACCTCTGGTACGGTTTATGAAGAAAAACATTCAAATACAACAGAGAATGAAAAAAGAATAAAACATTTTCGAAAGTAATGGAAATCTTATGTTGGCTGCAGTGGTGCCACTTCCTTCAGCTGTGTAATTACTAAAGCTATAGCATACTGAGAAGAAGGGGCTCCGAGGGAAGAGGAAGTGACAGTATTACCACAACACAGTATACATACATACATACATACTACATGAAACTCTAAGAAAACTATGAAAAAAGGAAACTCAATGATGTACTTTAGAAGAGCCACATCACAACGAGACAACAACATATGCTACCAAATAAAAGACCCAGTATCAGGAATAGGTCACATCCTTCTAAGTTGTCTAAAGAGACCTCCTTACTAAGCAACTGCCAATAACATCACATTATTGGTAGCACAGAATATGAATTAACCTAGCTGGTATTCAACTGGAAACTTCACTATTGGCTAGTGTTCAATATGCCCTATACATACTATAGAAGGAGAGAAATAACCAATCTTACCTAGCTATGAAGTCTGGAAATTATAACAACCTGCCCGCAAGAGTGGTACAAATGTTACAGGGGTAACCAACCACTTAAAAAAAAAAAAAAGGCAATTTAAGGCATGCTCTATGAACACTGTTAATGAGATCATGAACCTGAGCATACAGAGATCAGGGACCCTAGAGGAAAATCTATTACTATTACTCTAGTAAATGAACATAGCAATAAAATGATCACTAATTACATACTGCTGTAACTAAATAAGCGCATCATTCAAATCTCATCAGAGAAGCTTCTTCATGTAGTAGATGGTAATTAACATAGAGAGTCACAACTGGACAATGTGCAGAGAAGGAGCAACTCTGGAGTACTTATACTTCTCCTGCCTCGATTCTTAGACATCTATGTGGAAAAGGAGGTAGAAAGTAAGTAATTACCAAAAGTGATAATTACTTTAAGGAAACACTATTTCCCAGACACAACCAGGTAGGTGCATATAAGAAGTCATAGAGATGTCTTATTATTCCATTAATATGAACATTTTTTATATTATTCTTTTGTGGTAACAAAGGTGAAACCCAAGGCTATGCGAATACTAGGAAAGCACTCTACCAATGTGTTACATTACCAATCCCACAGTTTTCGTTGTTTCTAATTATTAATTAAAAATGACATCAATTTAAAAAGTGTGTCAAATTTATTCAGGAACACACAAATATAAGCCCAAATAAAACCAATCAACTCTAATGTTGTATTTAAGCAAAACAAAATATACTAGGTACAAATATAATTTATTCAAGGAAGGGAAACAGGTTTAAATTAGATAAATATATTAACTTAATTCAGGCTAATGAACAGGTTTAAAAGCACTCAAAATAAATAGAAATTTCATCATACAACAAACTATATTTTAAGCATGTAACTTCATGACCTAGTACTTGTATATTGAGCACCAGGCGCTGGGTTAAGTTCCCAGCATCATAAATAAAAATAAAACAAACTCATACAATGACCAATTTACAAAATAATAAAATAAACAAATATTTCAAATGTCTTTCATAACAAAACAATATCTTCTATCAAAGATAGTATTATTAGAGCAGGAGGTCTTGGCTATGAAATCAGACAAGACAAGGAAATGAGAATTATAAAGTTAAAAAGTTTAAATTATTTGTCAAGGAGATTCTAATAATCTACATGGTAAAAGCAATAGGATCAAGAAAGCATCAGATGTTTAGGAGTTCTAAATGCGTTACTATAAGACGACTATAAAATTAAAGGTTTCTTTACTTTGTAATAAGTAGATAATACTATATGCTACTAATGGCAATGAAACTATATCATTTAATAATTAGCCTATGTAAAAGTACACACCATCGTGGTCACATACACATATGTAAATCCTCCATACAAAACACACTTAAGTGACACTGCATATAGAAATTAAAAATAAAATCACATCAAATAAATATTTTATTCATTTATAACATTAAAAATTATGATAGGATAGTTTTTTTTTAAAGTCTTACAATGTATCATTGGGTGACTTGAGATTCACACAGATAACAACCTCTCTTAACTAGTGCTGGGATTAAAGGAAGACACTATACAGTTCTTATATTTAAAATGACATCAAAGTTTATGAGGCATCTTGACATGTATATTTTAAGAAAAAATATGAGAACTAGCCAAGTAGCGTTTAAAAGCCAAAGAGGAGAGAATCACCTAGTAAGATAGGAAGTCTCATGTATAACAAATAATACATTAGAAAGCTACAATGATAAAAAAAAAAAAAAATAAAATAAAAACATAGTTATTAGGACATAAAAATGGGACCCAAGCAATATTTAACATTTGGACAGACACTTGGGACAGACGTGGGATCATAAAGCAGTTAGAGGTTTTTTTAAAACAATTTTTATAGAAAATACATTATCTAACAGAATTTTTCAAGCTCAGAAAGCACTACAAATAAACATATAAAATTATTTATCAATACATTTAAAACTTTTAAAAATTGGTAATAGTTGTTTAATTTCTTTCACCTCTACATTCATAGAAAATCTTTTTGAAAACCTCTTTGATTTGAAGCCTTGAGTTTTTATTTTAAATAGCAAATTATGACACACCATAGATACTTTTTCTATAGTGCATAAACTAATTTTTATATGGAGAAAACAGACATCAGTTCAAATGAAAAACAACTCATATCTATAATCCCAGAACTCAGGAAGTTGAGGCAGGAAGATTTTTCCAATTTGAGACTAGTCTATGTTACACAGTAAGTTCCAAGCCTGGGTTTCAGTGTAGTTTTGAAACACCTAAAATATCTTTGGTTATAAACAGAACCTTAAAAAGTACAAGCAGAACCTTCGTGTGAAGTACTTATTAAAGTACTAATCCTGGGGAAAAAAAAACCAACCTATTAAAATCCCAAGATGAAACTGTTAACAGACACTGTACTTACTGAAGTATCAGAGTAACCAATCGGATTGCTTCCACAGCAACGTCGTATTCTTTGTCAAGAGTCATTGATACAATGCGATCCTGAAAGAAGTTATAAACAAGTCAACCTTGACTATAAATGAGCCAAGAAAGGCTTAAAGCATTCTAAGGCATACATGCAATAGCAAGAAATATAAAACAGGAAGTTATCACTCTTTTCTTTCTTAAACACAGCCTCACTATGTAGCTTTTGCTGGCCTCAAACTTGTACATTCATTTGCCTCTGCTTCCCTAGTGCCAGGATTAAAGCCATGTACCACATGCCTTACTTGGCAAATTTTACTCTTGAAACCATCTTATATGTAAGTGGGGTGTGGGTTTTTTGCTTGTTTGTTTGAGACAGAAGCTTACTATGTAGTCCTGACCAACTCAGAACCTACAGAGATCTACCTACCTCTTTGTCCCAGGGCTGTGATTAAAGGTGTACCTGAAAATGTTTCTCAACAACTAGCATTTTCCAAACACTATGTTGCAGAAACGTTCAGTTAAAAAAATTAACACATTTTAAAACTCTTTCTACAGAGAAATTCTCATTTTAAGTAATAAATTTCCCTTGAACCTACAAATAAGAACTCCTATAGGGTATATGTGCTATGAAGGATATTTATCAAGTTCATAGGAGCTTCCTTTAAAAAAAAAAAAAAAATGGACGGTGGCAAGATGGTGTGTTAGAATCCATGTGTTTGAGATTGTACTGAAGAGAGACAAGAGAAAAAGCCACCAATACAAAAATATAAGAAAGAACTATCAAAACCAGAAAAAAGACTAGGTAGGATTTTCTCTGTAAAGCCACCAGATGGTGATTCCTGCTATACAAAGCTCTGAGCACTGACTGGAAAGTGCTATGCAGTCAGAGACAGACATTTTCCTCCTGCTGAAAACTCAGAAGTTTAAATTTGGTGTAACCAGAAAAGAGCGTGGAGCACAAGATTTGGACAAGCACCACAAAAATAAAGGTGTCTAAAACACAGAAATCTGCAAGGCTCAACATCCCCCACTTCCACCACAGCCCTAAAGAGGAAGAGATGAGGACTACAGGAAGAATGCAGCAGAACCTGGAACACATCACCATTGTGGTAGAGCCAGAAGTCCTTTACTTCCACTGACTGGCAAAAGTAGCACAAGTAGGTAAGGTAGTATCAACCAGAGGTAGGCTCAACATATCTACAGCCCCCACAATGAGGATAAGCTATCCCTCACTACACAAAGTTTAAGGGTGGAACTTTGCTATAGTATGTTGATTAATGGAAAAAAGGTGAATATAAGTAACTAGGCCCTCCATATTCACTCAGAGCCTCAGGCATGGAAAGCCCTATACACATTAAATTATCAACAAAGGACCAATGATAGAAACAGTCCAGGAAAATTAGATTGGGGAAATTTGGGAAGAAGTGAATTTTAGCCACAAAAAAAAATCCTCATTGCATAGGCATACTTAACTTGCTAGAATTACTGAAACTAATAGCCTACTCATTATCTCTACCTACAGTGTCAGATATAATATATATAAAAAAAAAAGACTAAAAGAAGAAGAAAGAAAGAAAGAAAAAGAAAGAAGAGAAGAACAGAACAATCAGTTAAGACTGTATCTTCTAAGCAGGAAAAAAACATTCATATAGGTCACATTTTCTTTTTCTTGATCATTATTATCATTTTACCATTAAAATTGCATTTATTTGTTTTGTGCATTTGACTGCATACACACAGAGGTCAATCAATATTTCTCTTTTTCAACCACGTGAGTTCTGGTGAAATCTCAGGTCCTCAGGCTTGGCAGCTATGACCTTTACTTGCTAATTCTTCTCTTGGGTTGGTCTCTTTCTTTCTCTCTCTCTCTCTCTCTCTCTCTCTCTCTCTCTCTCTCTCTCTCTCTCATCACACACACACACACAACACACACACACACACACACACACAGATTAATTTTCTCCCTTTCCACTTCTCATGTCACTCCTTAAAATTGGCTCCTTTAGCAAACAAACAAACAACAGTCCTTACTCCATTTTTCTCCAACCCTAATACTCCAGTCTCTGAACCTTCTAGGACACAAATAAACTAAGTATCTCTTGTGGCCAAAACAGAGAATGCTGGGGATCCATTTTATTTGTTATAGTAGTTGACTCTGGGGCTCCTTCTGCCCTGAATATAAATCCAAGCAAAGACAGTCTGTCAGGAGAATTCACATTAAATAATATAAGCAATACACTAGGAAAAGGGGGAAATTAAAAATAGCAGATTACAAAAAACACTAAGATTCTCCTTTGGCCTCACTAACAAACAATCTATCAATGAACTAAACCAAATATAACATAAAAGCTAGAAACCCACAACAATATCAGAGTGCTACTTTTAAAAAGTATTAATGATCATAAAGAAAAAATAAAAAGAGGAAATCAATTTAGGACTAAGAAAGTAACATTATCAAAATAAATGAGACAATCAGTCACTTGGAAGAAAAATTTAGAAAATGAAAAGAAAAACCAAGGCAGAGAACTAAACTGAAACTGAGCAAATGAAGGAATATGCAATAAATTAAAACACAGATGAAAGCATCAACACACAAGTGCAAGTAGAAGAACACAATCTCCGAGATGGAGGACAGTGTCAAGACAATGAAAAAGATGGAGATGACCTGTCCAGAATAAGACACAGGATTCAATTTATACCACTGTCTCGAAAAAAAACTCGCAGACCTCACTCAGAAACTACTTAGAAAATATAAAGAGGGCCACTATAAACTAAGGGGAAATAAATCACTAAGAAATAACTATTATAATCATCTATGAACCAAACTTGGAAACAAAACAATTTTGTCAAACAAACACTCAATGTCCTAAAAGCCCAAAAGGTCCTGCTATCATAATGGTAGAAAAACCTCAATACTAACTCATACTTAAAACAGGTCTTCCAAAATGAAGATTGGGAAAGAAATGTCAGAGTTAAACTATATATCAATTATCAATATTTAACACATCTACAATATTCCAAATAACAGGTAGAGGGATGGGGTTCTTATCTATGGCACATAGACTCTTTTAGAAAATCAAAGCCACGTGGGCGGTGCTGTCATACACCTTTAATACTAGCACTCCGGAGGCAGGCAGGTCAGTCTGTGAGTTAGAGGCAAACCTGTTCTATACAGCAGTTCTAGGACAGAAAGAGCTATAAAGAGAACCCTGTCTAGACACTTCCTCTCTCCAACAAATAATTTTAAGGCAAAAGGAAAGGTTTAAAAAAAAAAACATAAAAAGTTGAAGTAATTTTATAGAATATATAGTTAGATCATAGGACAAAAACAAAAACCCAGACATTCAAAGCAGGAGACCTTCAAAAACAACACTAATACTTGAAGAATGGATTACAGACATTTGAATGAATAATGGATCACTGGAGATAAGGGAGGGATTAGAAAATTACTTGACTAAGATAAAAACTATAGCTTGACTTATCAGAACCTTCTCTGAGATATAGCCAAAGAAGTCCAATGAACAAAACTTAGAGCTCAAATTTTAAAAAGCAGAGATCTCCAATAAATAACCCAATAATACAAGTCAATAGATCTTTAGATTCTAGAAAAACAAGAACCAAACACAAACCAGTACACAGAAATTATTAGGGAAAAATTAATGAAATAGAATTCTAAAAGGATAGGTAAACTAATCAGAATTGTCCCTTAAAAAGATTAAGCAAATTGATTGAACCCTATCCAAAAAGCTGGAAAGTTAGAAAAAAATTGGGTAAAATTCTAAATTCATATGACCAATCCAAATTATAGATACATAGACTTACTATAAGCAGTAAGACTAAAGCAACAATAAAAAGATTTCCCACAAACAAAAACCAAGGAATGACGAATTCAGAGCTGAAGTCCATGAAACTTGTAAAGATCTAGTGTTAATGATTCTCACTATGTTCCATGAAACAGAAAAAGAAAAAAATATTTACCATATTCATTCTATTAAGCTAGGATTATTCTGACACTAAAACTACAAAAAGATACAAAAAATGAAAATATGTTCAAATTAAACTAAAAAAAATATTAACATCCTATACCATAAATGGTTTCATCCAAGGGCTGCAAGGCTGGTTTAATATGCTCATCAATGACATAATACACCACACAACAACATATAAAAAAAATCACAGGAACATCTCCATAGAAAAAGAAAAAGCAACTGTTTTCATAACAAAAGTTATATCAATATGTTTTCATAACAAAAGTCCTGAAGAAATCAGATAGGATATATCACAGAATAATAAAAGTTATATATGAGAAATATATAGCCAATAGTATACTAGGTGGAAAAATAGAATTTTCTCCAAAATCATGAGATAGGGTGCTTACTCTTCATTCTTATCTGGAATTGAGCTTGAAGTTTAATTTGAGCATCAAGACAAAAGAAAGATATATAAAAGGAAAAAAATTTAAGAAAAAAGTCAAATATCCATATTTGGAGATGACAAGAGATGTCACCAGAAAACACTGATAAATTCAGTAAAATTGCATTATACAAAATCAACATAACATCTACTAACTTTTTCATACACCAACAAGGAACTTGCTGAAGAATAATTAGGGAAAAATAATCACATTCACAATAATCTCAAAAGGGATTGGAGGGTGGAAGGTTCAGTGGACAAAAGCATTCATTTCATAAGCTTAGCAACCTGAGTTTGATCCTGGAGACCCATGTAAAGATGGACGGGAAAACCCAAGTCTAAAGAGTTGTCTTTTGACTTCTATACTTGTGTCATGGTGTAAGCCCAGCTCACAACCAAGGAATCAATCCAAAACAATTTTTTGTTTTTTGTTTTTTTTTTTTGATTATTTCAAAACAATTAAGTTAAAAAATTTAACAAATAAAATTTCAAGACACTGAAGAAATGATCTGCAGATGATATCAGATGAAAAAAGATTACATCAGTGGTTCTCAACTTTCCTAATGCTGTGACCCTTTCACAGAGTTCTTCATGTGTGGTGTCATGTTGTGGTTTCAAAATTATTTCACTGCTACTTCATAACTGTAATTTTGCTACTTTTATAAAGCATACTGCAAATATCTGTGTTTTCTGATGGTCTTTGGCAACTCATGTAAAGGACTGTTTGACCCCAAAGGAGTCATGACTCGAAGATTGAGAAACACCACATTACATGGTTCTAGTTGGCAGAATTAATGTTATATGGATCTTAATCCTAAGCAGGAAGGCCACTACTGAAGACATCACAATACTTAACTTTGAATTATACATAGTGATAATGAAAAAAACAGCAAGGTATTAGGACAGAAAACCAGATGTGTAGACCAAAGGCCTCAGGAACAAACATATACAGGCAAACTTTTCTAACTTTTTATGTTAATAACAAATGTTAGAAAACAAAATAAAACAAAACCCAAAACAGAGTCTATTCAACAAATCGTAATGGAAAAACATGACATCCACTTGTTTAAGTATGAACCTAGATCTTCATTTCTTTTTCCCTACCATCAAAATTAATTCAAATGGATTAGAGATTTTAAAACCTTAAACACTAACATTATTGAAGGGGAACACGTTAAGATATAGACACAGGCAAGAACTTTCGGAAGTAGCAGAGCAAGCAGCCTAAAAAACTGAGAAGCATGACTATCTGAAATTTAAAAAACTTCTTCACAGTAAAGAAAAACAACATATAGAATGGAAGAAAATATTTGACAGCTATATTTTACAAACGGGGTTAGTATCCAGAATATATAAAGAACTGTAAAAGTTAAAACCTAAACTCTACAACAGGCCATCAGTAAATAAGTTAATGAACGAAAGGAATAACTCTCAAAAGAAGGAAAATACAAATGACTAATAAATACTTTTAAAAGTATTAACATTCTTAGCAACCAGGAAAATTTAAAAATTACTTTGTGATCTAGCCTCATTCCAGTCAAAATGACCATCACCCAGAAAGAAAATGCTAAGTGTTGTTAAAAATGTGGAGACAAAGAACCTTATCCATAGTTGTAGAAATGCATTCTGGTGCAGACATTATGGAAATCAGTATGGGTGGTCTCAAAGTTAAAAATAGAACTAACATGAATCTTGTTAACTCTACTGTCAGCAACTTCTACAAAAAAATATCTTATCACCGAAATACTTATATATCCATGGTTTCTTGCTGCTCTATTCACAGTGGCAAGAAAATACAATCAGTCTAGATTTCTATCAACTAATAGATTATAAAAGTGTAGTACATATACAAAATATTTTATTCAGATATCAAGAAAAGTGAAATCATAAAATTGGCAAGAAAATGGATAGACCTGGAAATTAAAAAAGGTAAACGATTCAGAAAAAGATATATTCTTCCTCTGATATGTAAACTACATATATGAATATTTACATATGTATATGAAAGTCTTAATAAGGAATAGGTCATGGCACTGGAAAAAGAACCATGAGAGGGTAAAGAGGTTTACAGGAAGGGTAAAGGGCATAGAACATACATGGTATGAAAGTTAAAAGAAGTCCACACAGTTAGTAGGATAGGGTACAAGCAGAAAAATGAGAGAGAAGGCTGGAAGAGAAGAATCAACAAAAACAAGGCATGCTGAAAAATACCACAATGACACTAAATACGTTGTAAATTAATAAAACAATAAAAATAAAAACCAAACACATCATGATAATGCCATTTGTTAATGTACATATAACTAGTATTAGCAAAGAGAAAAATGTAAGTTCATCATTTTGACACTTACCTTGAATCGATTAGTAAACAGTTCCAATTTGGGAAATAATTCTCTATTGGTATATAGGCTTTGTAGAGCTTTCAAACACTTCAGTCTGACTTCCCCTTGCTTTAGAAATGCAAAGAAAAAAGAACAAAACATCATTTTCAGTGTTCAAGAGTTAAAAAACAATTAAGACTCTATGAAGAATAAAGTAACTCTCATGCTAACTTATTCAACTTATTTCATACTTAAATATAGGATGAGAAAGACCGATTGCATAGTCTGAATCAACTAAGGTTTAATAAAAAAAACTCAATAAAAGTTGTTAGTAACTTAATTAAAACCTTTATCAAATATTTAGAAACTAAGCCTGATCATGAAATACTGTCGATATGCCTCTGTAGTAGGTTAAATATATAATCTATTTTTATAGGTAGAAAGTGGTATGCTCATTTGTTCTGCTTATAATTATAGAATGATCCCATAAAAACAATTTTCTATTAAGGGATAATGATTTACTTATCCAACCAATATTTAATATATGCTTTTCTTTTTAAAAAAAAATTATTTATTTACTTAATTTTATTTTAAAGTCCAGATTTTATTCTCCTTCCAGTCCACCCTCTGACTGTTCCATATCCCATACCTCCTCCCAGGCCCCCTTGTCTCCACTAGGATGTCCCCATCCTCCACCCCCTACCCCCAGACCTCTAAACTCCCTGGGGCCTCCAGTTTCTGGGGGGTTTGGTGCATCTTCTCTGACTAAACCCAGAGCCAGGAGTCCTCTGCTGTCTATGTGTTGGGGGGCCTCATATCAGCTTCTGTATGCTGCCTGGCAGCCTGGTGACCCAGCGGCCTCTGGCCTGAGCTGCGAGCGCCGCAAGGGGAGGTGGGCAGGCAAGTGTGCAGCACGTTGTGCTGCCTCGGCGATTCTCCTCAGAAAGCCCTGTCCTGGTCTATGGTGGTGTCCGAGGCCAGGACAGTAGGGATGCGGGCTGGCAGGAAGGGCGCTCTCACCTCCAGCCGCCAGCCCGAGGAAGCCCTGAGGGGGAATCCTCGGGGCGCGCCCTCCCTTCCCCCTCCCGTTCCGGAGCAGGAGAGATGGGGGTGTCTGGGGGCTGTTGAGGTGGGGTAGGTCCAGGAAAACCAGTCCCCTGGCTTGGTTTCGTCATCGTCTCGTACGGTTTCCGCGCTAGTTCTGTGCAGTGTTAACAGCTGGGTTGGAAGGAAGCTGGATTTTTGTTCAGGGTTGAGGACCATAACATCATCGCTCTGTTAGGGTAGAGCCGAGCTGAAGTCACCCAACGAAAATACTGCCCCTTAGTTAGGTAAGAATCCGTAGGAGTTAGGAAAGAGCGAGATGAAGAAAACTTCCTGACCCCTTCTTGGGTGGGGAGCAGTGTGAATCAGTGTTCAGTCAAAAATAAATAACAAACAAACAAACAAAAAAACAAGAAGTGTTCATTTTCAAAAGCTTTACTTTGGTAGCTTGATGATGATCAGTCAGTCTTAACGACTTCTTAAGCACCTGGAAATCAATTGTGTGCTTTCAGCCTTTAGCGACCTCACAACACGAACAGAGAAATAGTCCAAGAAGAAAGTTTTGTTTGGTAATTTTCAGTCTTGTTTTTAAATAGACATTCTGTTCGCATCGTGATAGTAAGTCTAAGCATATGCGTTGGTTGATTAGTACTTTTTTCATCGTGGCCACATTTGGTGTTTGGGAAAACTGTAGGAATTGGCTAGAATAACTTAAGTGTGCATTGTGTTGATGCCTCAGCTGTATGTGTGAGCGTTAAGTTTGAAAAGACTTGCCTCCCGTCAAGCATTTTTTGTTTAGGTTTTCCAAGCCCTACAGATCCATGTACATAATTGACATACTAATGTATTGCTTTATTAAACACTGAGTGATAGTCTATGCTGCTGATTTTCATAATTTCAGAACTTTGTTCTAAAGTTCAAGGCTTGATGTAATTATTGTAAACAAATTCCTTCTTAGGAAAACTTGAAAAAAATGAGTTAACTCTGGTAATATGAAAGAATGTATTGCTTTCAATGGCAGAAAAAAATCAAATAATATATGCTTTTCTATATCACTGAAAAATGAGAGCATTTAGGAAAACAGGTAAGTAGCCAACCACTTAAACCAAAGACAAACTCTATAGAAAGAAGAGTCTTAGAAATGCTATCATCTATTCATTAGTAGAATACTACAATCTACTGAGCTAAATCCCTATCCTAGCAGAGTATCCTTAACAAAGTCATTAAATTTGAACAGGGGAGGTGTCTTCAAAACCATTCAACTCTCTATCTATCTATCTATCTATCTATCTATCAATCAATCATATCTGAGCACACTGTAGCTGTCTTCAGACACACCAGAAGAGGGCATCGGATCCCCATTACAAATGGTTGTGAGCCACCAGGTGGTTGTGAGCTGGGAATTGAACTCAGGACCTCTGCAAGAGTAGTCAGTGCTCTTAACCAAATGACCCATCTTTCCAGACCCCAATACTTTCTTAATTTACAAAAAAATGTTACAGGTTAAGAGACATTAACTTCACAAATATAAAGACTGGATTCCCCATCAAAAAGACATGAATAGAGAATGTTGGAGATCAAAATACATTCAACATCACTCAGAAATCTATATAACACTAAGTAATTCAAATAAGATTGAGATTTCCATGCTCTAACAAGTAATGTATTTTGGCAGTATCAGTCCATTCTAGAAGCAAACAAAATTAGATTTTACTTTTCGACTCAACAGTTTGTTAGCTAGCTGCACAAGAAATGACACATACATCAGCTATTCTGGCATTTATAAATTTCTCTTAAAAATTACATAGAGTACATTGATACAAGTTTGAAAAAAATTCAGTGAAAGGGGGTGACTTTTTTTTTTTTTTTTTTTTTTACATTTTTGTAATGTCACTATCTTCCATGGTCATTCATGGGATGAATAAATAAAAGTAAAGAGGTATATATAATCACTTTACTGTATGTGCTGTTTTAAGTAATTTCTATATATCATTCAACAATGTAGTGTTTTTCTCTAAGGGCTCAAGAAGAACTTAAAGTATCCACAGCAGACAAATCTCTATCACTTCGCTTCTTTAACCTTTGTCTATGTTGGCTTTATTTGTACTCTTTCAGAAGAACTGACCACAGACAATAATCAGGCAGAAAAAACACTTGAGGATAAAACTGTCTAATCCAGGGCTGGAAAGGTAGGTCAAAAGTCGCCTGCTGATTTTTCAGAAGACTTGAGTTCAGTTCCCAGCATCCACATCAGGCTTCTTATAACAGCCTGGAACTTCAGCTATGGAGGGAATCCAGCACCATGTTTTGGCGTCTGCAGGTATGCACACACATGGCAAACAATCATACAAACTTAGACATAGATATAAATAAAATGAATCTTTTTAAAATTCTTTTATTTATTTCCATTAGTTGTTAAAACCTTCCTTAGTCCCCATTCCAATAAATCTTATCATTAAAAAGTCTAATCTTATTTCCTCTTTGTTCCATTGTTCAGTGATATCTAGAAGTAATACATTTAAGGTTTGGTTTATTTCTTAAAGTACCCTGTGAAATCATATGCTAAGGAAAGAACTTCCCACAAAAGAAGGGGGATAAGCAACAACAGAATAATAAAACAACTCTGAAACCACATTTTTGTTGTTTGCCTTACTTATTGTACTTTCCTCACTTTCTTATTGGCTGTAGCTGAATAGAAACCTCAATACAATCACATACTATAAAAGAATGTTTTGGTCAAGGAAGGATTATGTAGATAAGATATATAAGATTATAATGGAGCTAAAAAGTTATTTAAATGTGGCATTTTAGCCATTAAAATACCAGTGCAATGTGTTAGTGATATGTTTGTGGTCATGAAAGTATAAACAAACTGTGCATATAGAATTCAGTATAATATAAATTATTCAATTATGATGACTATACTGCTTTCTTATGTACCTATTGTAATGTATTATTTCAGAACATACACCTAAGAAATTTACAGTAAAATAGTATGCTAAGTTAAGCTAACAGCAGCCTCAAACATTTCATGTTTACTGAGTTTCTAGTCTGATTCAAGAGGCACATAAAGTGATTGATATATATTATCAAGGTTGTTCATAAATACACTGTATATATTCATACACTGATGAAATGGTCATATGATGAATGTCTCAGAACATAAATTCCATTAAGTGACCAATGACTCAGAATCAGGATTGGTTTATGATTAACATGACCTAACAGAAAAGATGCAAAGGAAGTCTTTAAGATCACACTTTGGACTAGATTACTTGAAGACCATGATAGGTGACAGTTACCGATATAGAATAACAGTATATTTGCTAATATCCTTATCTGTGGGTGGAAGGCAATGTATGCTACCTGTAAAGCATTAAAATATTTGAGGGAGTGAGGACAATAACTATAAGAACTGAAGGATTGAGTGGTGGCTGCTAAGTGTACTATCTTGTTTTTATGTCCATTTCACATAAGCTAGAGTCTTCCTAGAGGAAGGAACCTCAACTAAAAAATGTTTTCTTTAAGGTCGAGGTGTAGGCAAGCCTGTAGGGCATCTTATTAATTAGTGATAGATATAGGAGGGTCCAATCCATTATAGGTGGTGCTACAATGGGTTGGTAGTCTTGCATTCTACAAGAAAGCAGGTTGAGCAAGCCACAGGGACAAGCCAATAAGCAGTATTTGTTCATGGCCTCTGCATTAGTTCCTGTCTTCAGGTTCCTTCTGTGACCACCTTTGATGATGAACTACAATAATGAAGAGTAAGCAAAATAAAAATTTTTCTCCTACCTTGCTTTTGGTCATGGTGTTTCATAACAGCAATAGTAACCCTATCTAACACACTAAGTAACACTGCATACTAAATAGAAAATGGCAGCCACAGATCATTATTTGGCCAGTTCAAGCCAAATGTTTTGTTGTTGTTGTTTTTTTTCTTTGACAAAATGTCAAGAGCTATGTATCTCTTATAGATAAAGAACTCATTATAACAAAAGTCAAATCCAAATACAGAGCAAATACTTACAGAGAAAAATCTCTTATGCCAAAAAATGAGTTATCAGAGGGAGTAGGAGGCTTTAAAGCATAGTTGAGTAGACTCAACTGAGAACTTTAATTCCTACTTTCCTTCTTTCCACCATGTTTTTGCTATTCCCAATCAAGAATTTATCTTTTTTTTTCAGTTTAGCTTTTGTTATTTTATTGGATGTTTTATTTATTTACATTTCAAATGTTATTCCCTTTCCTGTTTTCCCCTCCACAAACCCTCTATCCCATTCCCTATGCCCCTGCTTCTGTGAGGGTGCTCCAGCACTGCCTGCCCCCCACTTTACACACAGGGGCATCAAGTCTTCACAGGACTAAGGACCTCCCCTCCCATTGATACCCACAAGGCCAATCTCTGCCACATATGCAGCTTCAAGTATTTATCTTAAGGGCAATACTAGAAGGTTTTTTTCATAATATACACAAATCTTTCTCTCTCTTTCTCTCCCTCCCCCCCCCTCTCTCTCAATCTGGCTAAGATAAAATATCAACATGAACAAAATGGGAACATTGGTTCATAGAGACAGAAATAAAGAGACTAGAATAGTATAGATAACATGGTATCAACTAACCATTACACGTAACCAGGAAATATTGTTGTATAATAATATTTTAACTTCAGAGTTTCATGTGTGGGAAATTTGCTCCCCAGTGTAGAACTACTGAAGGTAGTAGAAAGCTAGGACACCATACCTAGCTTAAAGCTAGTAGATTACTTCTTGAGAAAATAGATGGTTATATCAGACTGAGGTTCTTGCTGTCTTTCTCAATGTTAGCTCTCTTAAATCCACTTATACATGTGCTACAATTTGTCATGCTGGATATGGTCAGAATATCCTCATTAGGAACTGACCAGAGGGTGTTTCCTGATCTTGGAAGTTCAGCTTCAGGTATTCTGTCACAGAAACACAAAATGGACAGGACAGTGTATAATAATTGCAAAGAGCAGCAATGCTGAAGGGAAGGTAGTGAAGAATCTATAGAATTTGCTCATAAAATATTCTTAACCAGCAAGACAGGTGGAAACCCAACATAAGTATTATGCACACACAATGAAAACAAAATCAATCAGTGAACAAGAACAATTTTCCAAATGTAAAGTCACAACTTTAGATGTAAGGTAATACAACTAATTTCTATCCAAACACAGCCTTAAAACTAAGATCAAACAAACAATCATTCTACAAAATTCCTTTATTAGATTCACAGGCCAAAAAATTTAAGTACAGTAAGGATAAGTCTAGAATTTTATTTTCACCTTGTGCACTGATAACTCTCAGTGACAACTCTTAATCAACTCTACTCTCACATCTTGGTACTTTATATATCATGTGTCTAGCATAAACCATAGGAACTTCCTACCAATTAAATTAGTAGATATCCATGAGAGTAAGTTAGAAAACTGTAAAATATCTTCTTACAATAAAAATTCAATTTGGGTACTTCATTTTGGGGACACCACTATTTCTCCATACTAAGTTTTATAATGGTACCATAAAGATAAAGCACTTCAGTGTATCACTAAACCTCACTGAATTCTATTTAATACAGTACCTAATTTATATTAATTAATCTATAAATATTTTAATGACTATATATGGAAATAGGAAAAACAACAGAATATAATAAATAGGGGTATAGCATTATATGTATTTGTTATAGATTATTAGTATTTCTGAAAAGTTCTCTTTGGGAAAAAAATTTTTAGACAGCATGGTGGCACTTGTCTTAAATCCCAGCACTTGAGGCAGAGGCAAGTGGATCTCTGTGAGTTCAAGGCCAGCCTGATCTACAGAGCAAGTTCCAGAAAAGCCAGGACTGATACACAGAAAAACTGTGTCTCAAGAAACTAAAAGGAAAAAAAAAGTTTTTCAGAATGCAACAAGATGTCTCAGCAGGTGAAAGCATTTCTTGTGTAAACCTGATGATCTGAGTTCAATCCCCAGATCCCATAGCGGAAGAAGAGTGACTTCATTCCAGAGAGTTCTGACTTGAAGATACATTTTGTGTGTATATAACACTTCTGTTGGTTTTCATCTGTCTTGCTTCTGGAAATTGTATAATTTTAGACTGGACTGCATATATCTCTTACAGTGCTGCTCTTACAGCAACCTGAGTTAGGTTCCTAGGAACCATATTGTATGACTCAGAACTGGACGTAACCCAAGCTCTAGGGGAATCTGATATCCTCTTCTGGACTCTACAGGCACCTGCATACTCACACACAAATAACTCATTCCACCACTGTCACATAATTAAAAATGAAAGATCTTTGAAACTGGTACTTGTTGGGAAGAAAGAGAGATGGTTTCACAATTATGAACACTTGTTTCTCTTGCAGAAGACCCATATTCAGGTTCCAGAACCCACATAGTGGCTCACAAATGTCACTAACCCCAGTCCCAGTGGAGCTAACACTTCATTCTGACCTCCTTGGGTAACAGACATGCACAAAATTCACATATACAGATTCAGTCAAAACAACCATATACATAAAATGAAATAAAAATAATCTAAAATATTTGATTAAAAATTAATGACATTTACAGTAACAACATCAAATTAATATCTTCCCAGAATTGGTGGTCATTTGTAAAGATCAGTTAAAATTGCTAAGTGTTACATAAATATAGAAAAATACTCTTTGGGGACTGGAGGAAGAACTGAGATAGAAGTGAGAGAGAATGAAAGTATTACAGTTTAAATGCACTCAAAAGACTAACACTGACTTATTTAGAGTATATGAAAGCATTCATGTGGTTACACTGTGATTCTACATTCTTTCAAACTGTAAAAAAAATTTCACAGAGCAACCTAAAGAAGGCTTTAACAGAAAGGTCTAAATTCACATTAAGAATATATATGAAAAACATTGAAACAAAAAAAAAATATATGCAGTCCAGTTTAAAATTATATACTTTCCAGATATTTGTATTCAGGGGGGAAAATTATAACATCCTTCTAATGTGGTACTGAAATAGAAAATCTGTATGTTAAGCAATCAAGCTGTGAAAGTATGTCTGTACACATTCAAGAACTTTAACACAACTTTCAATGACAATTGCAACAACAGTGAGAATTTTCAACACTACTAATACTAAAATATTTAGAGTGTTTATTTATTCATTCGTGTCTATATATACACATGTGATAGTATGTGTGAGTACATATGTAGAGGATGGACTACAACTAAATAGTACTGGCTCTCCTACCTTTCCGTGAACTTAGGTTGTCAGAATGGAACAATAAGCTTCTTTACATGCTGAGCCATCTCACCAGCATTAGTTACTAAATATTTTTCTAGTAAATATCGACAGACACAAGACACAGAAAACCAAATTTCTTTCTAGACCTAGAGATGTAGTAATGTTTCAAAAATGTTCCAATTGCTGTATCTTAGTCAATTAAAAATACTACAATTTAAAACAAACTTAACAAAATTCTTGTATTTATAAAAATCTGGTAGTTAAGGTTACAGAATTAGCACTATTTAGAAAAAATTCAGTAACCTATCAATCTTATCTTTTGTTATTTTGAAGATTTCTTGTAGGAGTCAAAATCACAGGATTTCTTTTAAAACCAAGTCTTTTTCTAAAAAGCTAGAGACGGCTCAATCTAAAGTAGGCTTAGTTAATTCAAGGGCACTAACAAATCTGCTTTACCTCTGAATTCAAAAATCATACTGTAACCCAACAGAATTCCAAATGAGAAAGCTTATTTAATTTTATATACAACTAATCACCTTTGATTCTTGACAAGGAGACTATTACCCTCTTGATGGTAATGCATATATTCTCTTCTAAGGACAGATATACCAGGTCCTCAGTAAAATTCAAGAAAGCATTGCATCTAAGGGAGACCCATAAACCACTGTCTTAAATTTCATAATAGTGATCAATAGTTATTTGTACTATCTGAAATTACATATTATTACATCTCTTAAAAGAATAATACACTACTGCAGTTTCGATTGTTGTCATGTCAATATAAACACAAATACCTCTTCATCAAAATCAGAAGTCACCAACTTACCCTATCATGAAGAGTCCATCCTACATATTTCAGGTAACTGTCATTTAGGAAGGCATCGCTATACATTTTCATCCATACTCCAATTTCTTCAATACAGATGGCTCGAATTTCGGCAATTGCATCACTGGATGAGACAGAAGACAATCCTCTGAATTAGACAGAAACCAGGAATTCATTCCAACTAGTTTTCAACAGATGTAAATTATATAATTTCCTTTCTTGAGACAGAGTCTTAAGTTATAAAGTCTAGACTTCATATCACTCCATGACTGAGGATTATCCTGAACCTTTGATCCTCATACCTTCACTTCCCAAGTGCAGGGATGATAAGCAAGAGTTGTGATTACAAGCAGTTTTACTCAGTGCTGGAGACTGAACCTACGACTTTCTGAATGCTAGGAAAGTTCTGTATTATCTGGGATACATTCCCAGTCCAATACAAGTATTTCCTTAAAATTTAAAAATTACATTTATTCAATTTGCTTTTAGAGAGTCTGCACATATCATAAACGGGGAGGCCAGAAGAAAACTTACAACAGTGGGTTTTCTTCCTATGACATACAGGTTACAGGGATTAAACTCAGATAAGTAGTCTTGGCCTCAGGTGATTCCAGTGAAGCACCTCACAAGCCTAAAGTAAATATTCTGAATACTGCTTTATACTCACACTGCAAAAGGTCTCCAATACAAGTATCTTGTTTAATTTGGTTTTTATAAAAGCAGAAACTATTGACTCCAAGTGTAACAAACACTAACATACTATCTTCATTGAAGCAGGAATGGCATTTAAGAGTTTTCTGACACAACTACTAGAGTTTTCAATACTGTTAAATCATCTGAGAAAAAAACCAATGTGACAAGAGTTCAAAACTATTTCTAAACAACCATTAATCAGTATAGGCCTGCACAATTATTAATGAACTTTTATAACCACCATAAACTAATTTACATATTTTATTAAGGCAAAATCATATAGCAGCCAATTATTTGGAATAGCATAAGGGCTGCAGAAATGGCACCATCTGCTTTTTCTAGAGCACCCAGGTTGACTTCCAACGTCTATAAGTTTCACAAACATCTGTAACTTTACAAATTTCAAGGGATTGAGATGCCTCCTTCAGGTCTTAGTGAGCACTGCACTTGCCTGGTGCACAACCATAGGATCAGGTAAAATATACCCAACACATAAAATAATAAAAAGTAAAAATGTAAAAGAATTTACAAAACTAAAACCCGAGACATTTACTGAGTTGTAAGGAAATCTATAGTTTAGCCTGTATTTCTATGAAACATATCTCATCACTTTGTTCACATCACAGATCTTTTTTTTTAATCAACTAAGTGCTAAGTTTACTTTACAAACATTATTACATATCTTTTTTTATTGGATATTTTATTTATTTACAGTTCAGTCATCCCCTTTCTCCATTCCTGCCCCCCCCCATCCCTCCTCCTCCTTTTTGCTTTTACATTTTAATTACAGGCAAGTATTAAGTTCAGTTCTAGGTTGAAGAACTAGCAACACAATAGATGCAAATAGTCAAGGAACAAGCAAGACAATAAACAAATTTCCAAGAACCCTCCATGACCACTGTTTCTACGAGCTAATCAGGATGACCAAATTAACTGAGCCTACTTCCCTGTCCTAGCCCAATGTCATTTTCATGTCTGAAGCCTACTTGCTTGTCCTTGGCCAATGTCAGATTCTTTTTTTTTTTTTTTTTTTTTTAATTTTTTTAACTTATTTACATTTCAGATGACACACAGGTCTTTTATCATTGGTTAATTTATGGTTTAGGCTGAACAAAGAATAATCCACATTATCTAAAATAAAAAGGAGGCAGAAAACCCATACATTTTAGAATTATATCCATTTATCTCAAAACATGCATTAATGTAGTTGTCCTGAGATGATTTTCCTACTCTAAGGTAATTTCTCAAAACAAAAAAATTTTTAATTTTACCTTTTAAAAAAATCAGATTAGCCCTAATTTAAGAAAAAAACCCAAACATATGGGTGGGGCAGAGTAGCACAAGCCATTAATCTCAGACTCAACAGGCACAGGCAGGCAGATCTCTGTTAAGTGTGAGGCCTGATCTACATAGTGAGTTCCATGGCAGTTAGGTCTACAAAGAGACCTTGTCTCAAACAAACAAACAAACAAACAAACAAACAAAAAAGAAAGAAAGAAAAGAAAAAAGGAAAATAACGTAAATACTAAATCTTTTGACATTCAATCAAATTTTAAGGTTTCTCATTTATTATGTTAAATTCTAAGTAACTTTAATTCATTAAGATTAAAATTAGAAGTAAAATTCAGCTGTAACTTTGCATTAAGACACTTCTCCTTATTTATTTTTTTGCAATTTTCCTGCCACCACCAAGTGCTAGGGATTGTAGGTGTTGTTTGTCACGATACTCAGATAAATTATTTGTCCTTTTAGGCAAGGTCTCATTGCATTCTATTGGTCTCAACCTCTTGGCAATTTGTGCCTCAGTCTCTCAAGTGTAGCAAAGCAGGTATTTAAGTGAGTTCTGGGGATCAAATTTAGGTCCTCAGGCTTGTGCACCAAACACTCATATCTATTGAGCTATCAGCCCCTAGCCATTGTGTGGTGTTTTCGAAATATGTCCACAAAAACATGCTAATGGTCTCTCTGGTGGATATTTGTTTACCTTTTCTTCAATATGAGTAACCCAAGTTACTCATCAGTGATGACTATAACATGGTCAAAATGAACAGTTTTGATGCCAGAAACTAAGTCAAAAAAGACACTATGAGAAACTTGTCATCTCTTAGCTACTGATCTCTTGGTAGGAAACCTACTTGCCATATGAATAGCATTCAGGTGCCCTTTGGGGAGTTCAATAGAATGTGTAACTGAGGCCTTCTGCTATCACTTATGTTGAGTTAAGCTATCTTAGTAAAAGATCTTCCTAATTCAACCAGAGGACTGTAGTTTGAACAATGTCTCTAATTTTAAATCCATTTTGACATATAAATTAAAAATTAAATTGTAAATATTAATGAGGTAACCTGTAGCACTTCAGTAGATATATGTATTGGATAACATTTAAATCAGACCATGCATAAATTACAAATATTTACCATGATAATAAAAAAGTTTCAGAATACTTCCTATTCCTTCCCCTGTTCCTCTGCCAGCTTTATTCTCCTTTTCCTTGTTCCTGCTTCTTTTTTATTTGTTAGGGGTGGAGGACTTCTTTTAAATTTTCAAAAGGTTCTTATTAGGCTTCCCAGGGTAGTTCAAATCTACAGTACTGTTACTGCATCCCCAGCAATTTTGTGATTAGAGGCATACTGTTGTGTTTTATAAAAATAGAGTAGGAATATGTTTGGTGGATGTGTAGTCAGGTGTGGGGGAAGGGGATGCCTCTATGACCCCATGCTGAGGCATCCCTTCCCCTGAGGGATCAGCCATAGGATGGTACAGTATAAAGTTTATTCAGGGCATGGGGAGGGGAGTAGAGGGAGTAAAGAGAGAAAAAAAAGAGGGATAGAGATGGGGAGAGGGAAGGAGGGAAGGAGGGAGAGAGAACACGGAGGAGCAGAGGTCAGCCATGAGCACATGGAGAGGGAGGAGCCAGACTAGAGGACAGAGAAAGAGCAAGAAGAAAAGATAGAGAGGAGGGGCCAAGCAGCCCCTTTTATAAGTTGCCAGGTAACTGTGGGGCAGAGTCTAGACAAAACTGTTAACCACAACCAACTCAAAATAATGCCTTCTAATTTTGTAAAATGTATAGTTATACAGGAACCTAGTAACCAGAACCGTCTAGCTAGGCCACTCTCTAATTCTTAATCTATACAAACTATGACATAATAATAGCTGCTTTACACTGCTGAGTTTAGGAATAAGTTGATATTTTAATTAGTATTAAGAATTTTAATCATTAATCTAGTAATAACCAACTGTCATGTTGTTGAGCCCAAAAATCAGTTCTCTTTAGTTGACAGAGTTCAAATGCATCAACACCTACATCTTTGTGGTAACCCGATGCCTAGAATATAATCAGTACTACTCTGATTATATATACTGATTATTCTTTCAAATTCAAATGAAATGTCATTTCTTTTATGATTACTGTGATATATGACTTAGTTAGGGTTTCTATTGCTCTGATAATACATGAACCACAAGCAAATTGGCTTATTTCATCTTATAGATTGTAGCATATCATCCAGGGAAGTCAGAGCAGAAACTGATGCACTGCAGAGGCCATGGGGGAAAAATATTGCTTACTGGCTTGCTCTGCCTGCTTTCTTATATAGAGCCCCCTGTGGGTCTGCCCACATCAATCAAGAAAATATCCTACAGATCTGCCTACAGGCCAATGCAACAAAGGCATTTCTCAATTAAAATCTCTATTCCCATGTGACTCTAAGCTTGTATCAATCTGACAAAAAAAAAATGGATAGCATGGAAAAGATACCTAACAAAATTTTCTGTCCTCTAGGAACTAATATTATACTTTACTACACAGGGTATGACAGGGTACAATAATTGTTTCTAATCTTGAGTTGATTACAACTGTTGATATAAAAATATTTTTCAGAACTCTTAATTTTCATACAAAAATTATTTTGTATGTACAATCTCTACTTCCAAATAGCTCCATCTCATTAAGACAGGTATTCTAAAGAATCTGACAGTAGAAATGCTAAACTAAAATGCAAAAAAGTTCAGACATGAAGGAAAATAACAAAAATTTTAAGAAAAGATTAATTTTCAATAGCATTTTGGCACTGGGGTTTGAAATGAACAGCAAAATGAATTCAGGATAACGTCTACTTGAAAACTTAAAAAACACCTATAAAAGTATAAATCTGGTAAATTATATTAATCTTTTGTTTTATTTCAATTTTATAGTGTAAATTGAACATGTTGCTTTCTAGGAAAAACCTCACTAATTTTAACTAATTGTATTAACAATTTGAGTGTGCGATAGATATAGTGCTTTAAAACTAGATTTAGATTGCTTTCTTGACAAACAAGAACTTAATTATTTTCGGTTTACAATGAAAGAAGAAATGACCTCTAGTCAATTAAAAACAAAAGTTCTTTCAATGCACTGATAGCAACTTTTCCTGTAATTAGACTAAACTTAAATTATTGCAATACAAGATCTGGGGGAGAAACCAGTAGTTTTGTTGCTTATATAGAAAAAATTGTAAGAGCTTCAAAGTGAACAATTCTGTATGTCAAAAAGATCTGTTACATGAAATGCAGCATAAAATGAACTCCTATCTTAAACAACTCTATGTAAAATTTTGCTATAACATTTTTTTTCCTTAAAATAGATCAACCACAGAGAAATTTTATGAAGGCGTGTGTGTGTGTGTGTGTGTGTGTGGGAGGGGGATAAATTAATTCAGGTGAAATTAAGCATCTAATGAAGTTGTTAACACACATACACACACACCATCTTTTATTACGTACATTGTCAGTAAGAATTTTAGACCACAGAAAGTGACTCACAGTAAGACTTGAAAATGAAATTTTAAGTAAAAAGGAAGGTTAATGCTATTCAAAAGCATCATAAGAAACAGTGTGAGATACCTGAGAAACTGATTGAAAACTAAGTTCAACTATTATAATTTCAGCCAAACAAGTTATTTTAAAATGTGTTACAATATCACATTTTTTAGGACTATGAACATAGCTAAGTAGCAGAATGTTTTCTTAACCCTGAAATAAGTTTCAAGGGGTGGAAAAAGCAATAAATTTATAAAATCAATATCATGTTACACCTCATTTTTGTTGCATTATGCATTAGTAAAAAGAAGTGACAACACCTAGAAAAATTCAAATATGATTCTATCTAAAGAGCCCACTAAGAAACACAGAACTGTTAGTGTACTCCTTTAAATATAGCAGTTAATAGATTGAGGCAGAAAAATCAATGTTATTTTGAGTTGAGTTCTAAGGCAAATGAGGCTTTTAAGTAAGGTTATGCCTCAAAAATAAAATAAAAGGAAACAACAGCAAAAAACCATAGGTACATCTGACAGGGCCAAACAAACAAATATACCTATATATTTTTACTTAGAGAAAAAAACCCTAGGAAACAAAATACAAAGCACAGAATATGCAAAAATAAAAAGGTGATGCATTTCTGTTAGGATAACCAATGATCTCTAGGAAATGAAGAAGCATTGAGATTGGTCCATACTTACACATCTAAGTACCAGCACTGTGAGCTGAAACAAAGTAACTCGAGGACATACACTAGATGGAAGTGTAAGAACTGGGAATTTAGACAGGCCAAGTGGAGAGTTGAAGAGAGAAAGTAGGAATTGGAGATCTGTCAACTCTTTAGCCATGTACTAAAAGGTCAATATATAGGAAAACCATGCTTACATAGTGAAAGAATAGATGGAACAAATCCAGAGATGGGAATATTTTGAATTCTGCATGTATTAATTGGGAAAAATTAGCTGCACAGTAAATACTGCTTTTGTTCTTAGCAAACCTTAGTAATTAAAAATAACTGGTTTCCATAAAAGAATAACATATTAAAGAAAATGAAAGTATCCAGTATAAAGACAAAATTCATAATAACTGGTATTAGATAAAAAATAAAAACGAGGCATGAAATGACAAAAATTGATCAAGAAGAGGAAAAAACCCAATCCAAAAAAAGTAGAAAGAAATCATACAGAACATAAAACAAGAGAGATAGAACAAAACTATTACCACAAAGTTCTTATGTTAAAAAAGTTTTATGTAAATATAATATCCTAAAGACCACTGAAGAGAAAAAAGCAAGGTGAAGAAAATGATACTAAGTAGTATCATAATAAAACAAAAACAAACAAAACCAAAAAAACCTCTGTGGTAAAAACAAGAAGACAAAAGTCTAAAAGGTAGCCAAAATAAAAAACTAAATTAACAACAAATGTTGTAAGAAAATAACAATAGCAAACTTCTCACATAGTAACAAGACAAACCAGAGATAGTGAATCTATTCTTTGAAAGGACTCAAAACCAAAAATGTTCATCTAAATTTCTACATAAAATGTCAAAATTGGTAATGATAGATCTAAGTAAAAAAAATTCTGCCTTCCACTTATCAAGAAAAAGAAACTTGAGGAACTTTTTAAAATGGAAGTTTCTGACACTTTGATATAAAACAGTTTCTTCAGACAACTAACAGCCCAGTTGCAGTTGTGAGAGTTCCAGGGTCAAATGTGCTCACCAGCACATTTGTGTGGTATAGAAGAGGGAAACATGACTGGAAGCAATATGCTAAATACATGTTCATATGCACAGAAAAGGTCTATAACAAAGAACAATGCTTATAAATCACAAGACAGAGAAAGACCAAAGATCTGGCTGGCCTTCCAGAAAAGAGAAAACTAAAGGGAAACTCTCAGTACATTGGCCCAAATACCAAATTTAAATACAAAGTTTTTTTTTTCTGTTTGTTTAATATATGAAGGGGTGGAAATAAAAGTTAAACATTCATATATGCAAAGCAGGTGCTTTATCACTGACAATACTCTGAGTTTTAATAAGTATAGACATTTTATTGTTTCAAAGAATTAAGTGAAAATATTTGTAAAATATTAAGTGAGAACTTATTACAGTATGTACTCTATGTAACTAAGAGTGGATCAGAGGCAAAGTATGTGAAAAAATTATGACAAAACAAGGAAACAACCCCAATTTTACCAATTTTATTCATTATGGTACTGAAGTTCCAGCCAAAGCCTCCAGACAGAACAAGAGATTAAAAAACCATCAAATTGAAAAATAAGTTGTGTGCAGATGACACAATATTATACATAGAAATACTCAAAAGATCCACCAGAAAACTGTGAGAATAAATGAACTTGGCAGAGTTACAGGATATAAAAGCAGCATATAAAAATAAGAAGTATTTTAATATAGCAACAGTAAATAGTTTGAAATTGAGCTCAAGAAACCAACATTACTTATATCATAAAATCCAAAAACACACCTACCTAAGAATAAAACTGAAAAAAGGGATACTTTCTATAGTAATAGCTATAAAATCACTGATGAAAGACATTCCAATGAAATTCATGCCCATCCTAGTACCCAAAATCACTACTCTGTATTTTCCCCTGGCATGTTGCATGTATGTAGGCATGTGAGTACTGTGGTACAAAAGAGATGAGACAATAACGTGCATAGTTAGTTCTTCCCTTTCATTCTTCTATGGGTTCCACGGACTGGTTGCAGGTTCTCAAACTTGTACATTATTCGCAGAGCCATCTCAATAGCTTTGTTTCACATCTTATAAGTCTTTAATCTGTTTATAGTTGAACAGTTTTTTCCATAGTTGAGAGATAAAAATCCCCTTCCAAACACTTTTCTACATGTGATTATATAATATTCACAATAATATTTATTGAAAAGATATTCTCCCAATATTTATTCTTTGAGGAAGATCACTTAGCTGTGAATTCCTGGTTTACTTCTATGCTCTCTGTTTTATTACAATAGTACATGTCCTTTTATGTCTATACCAGAGTTTTGAAACAGGTCTCATGTATTCAAGACTCCAAAAAGCATAGGTAACAAAAAAAAATAGGCAAATTGGATTTCATCCAGGTTAAAATACACTTGCACAGACAAAGAAACAATAAACAGTGTAATGAAACAGGCTACGTAATAGAAGACAATAGTTGTTTTCTTAAAAAAAAAAAAATCTGTTAAGGAGTTAATACCCACAATATTTTAGGAAACCTAAAAGTTTAACATCAAAATAAAAAAATAGTTAAAAATGAAAAACTTATCTTACTAGACATTTAAGAGAAGTCATTCATATAGCTAACAAGAATATGAAAAGAAAAAGCTGAATATAACTACTCATAACAGAACTCAGATAACAGAAAACTAAGAGACCCATTCAAGTAAGAATAGCTATTAAAATTATTCACAATATCAAATGGTAAGACTGGAGACTTGTTCACTGTTAAAAAGTAAATCAGTATTCTTTAAGAAAGAAAGACAGAATAACATGCAGGCAGTACTATAGGCTAAAAGGTCATTCATTATAAAGAGGCAGAAATGGGAATTTTCAGGGCTGACACTACAGTTCATAAATACATTTAAAAATACTATAATATCACCATTTGGGAAGTAGAGACAGAAGATGAGGCCAACCTTAACAAAATGTGAGATCTCATTTTAGAAGTGTGTTGGGGGGGAGGTGTAAACACACACACACACACACACACACACACACACACACACACACACACTGTTTAAAAGTATGAATGTTTACCATATCTAAAATTTGATATAAAATAATGAAGAAGTTCCACAAAAGCTTAGTTGAGTAAGTTCATGACTTAGTTAGATAAGCCTATAGACACATAACTGACAATGTGTTAAAATCTCTGATAAAATCTGTAAGAGCTATAAAGTAAACTGATTCATATACTATAGAATATTAAGACAAAGATACAACTTCTTAACCTTAAACAAACAAGTCTAGTAGGTTATAATGACATTTAAGTGTTGGAAGACAAATTTGAAAATGTAAACAAATAATTCTGTATGAAGGAAAACCATTATTCAAAGATAAAGCTGAAATATTAATAGTCTAGATAAATGAAACTGTCAAAATTTGATGGTAGACAACTTGCTTTATAAGGACTACAACAAAGTTTTCTTCAGATTGAAAGTAAAAACTATTGTAGAATGATTTCAGTATTTTACAAAAATTGGGAAAAGATCTTTACCAACCCTACATCCAGTATAAAGCAAATATCCAAAATATACAATGAACCCAAGAATTTCGACTCCAGAGAATCAAATAAACCTATTAAAAATGGGGAACTGAGCTAAACAAAGAATTCTCAACTGAGGAATCTTGAATGGCTGAGAAACACTTAAAGAAATATTCAACATCCTTAGTAATCAGGGAAATGGAAATAAAAAAACCCAACAAAACAAAACAAAACAAAACGTCCCTGAGATTCCACCTCACATCAGTCAGAATGGTTAAGATCAAAAATTCAGGTGACAGCAGATGCTGGCGAGGATGTAGATAAAGAGGAACACTCTTCCAATGCTGGGACTGCAAGCCAGTAAAACCACTTTGTTTTATACTATGTTTACAGCAGCCTTATTTATAATAGCCAGAAGCTGAAAAGAACCCAGATTCCTTCAACAGAGGAATGGATAAGAAAATGTGGTACATTTACACAATGGAGTACTACTCAGCTATTAAAAATGATGACTTCATGAAATTCTTAGGCAATGGATGGAACTAGAAAATATCCTGAGTAAAGTAACCCAGACACACACACAAAACCCACACTTGGTATGTACTCACTCAAGAGTGGATATTAGCCCAAAAGCTCACAATACCCATGACACAACCCACAAGTCATATGCAGCTTAAGAAGAAGGAAGACCAAAGTGTACGTGCTTCAATCCTACATAGAACAGGTAACAAATAATCACAGGAGCCAGAGGGAGGAGGAACCTGGGACAGAGAGAGGAGGGGGAAGGAAACAAAGAGTTCAGGAACAGGTATTGGAAGGGACATGAGAGAGGTACAGAGGGTCAGGAAAATGAATAGAATCCTACCAGTGGGGGACGGGGGCTGGAGGTAGCCACTAGAAAGTTCCAAACTACAAGGAAGCTAAAGGCCCCCAGGACCCAATGGTGATGACTTTAGCTGAAATATCCAACAAAGGGGAGACACAACTTGTAGAGACTGCCCCCAGTAGATAGGCACAGCCCTCAGTTGAGGAATGGGGCCACCCATGCATCTTCAAAATTTTAACCCAGAAATGTTCCTGGCCAAAGAAAGGAAAGACAGGGACAAAAAAAAAAAAAAACAAAAAAAAAACGGAACAAAGACTATAAGGTCATCCAGAGACTGCTCACCTAGGGATCTATTCTGTTTGCAGACACCAACCCCCAACACTATTGCTGATGCCAAGATGTGCTTGCTGACAGAAGCCTGATAGGGCTGTTCCATGAGAGGTTCTACCAGTACCTGACCCATACAGATGCAGATACTCAGCCAACCATGTGACTGAGCCTGGGGACCCCAATGGAAGAAATAAGAGAAGGACTGAAGGAGCTGAAGGGGATTACAACCCCATAGGAAGCACAGTATCAAGTAATCGGACCACCCAGGGCTCCCAGGGACTAAACCACCAACCAAAGAGTACACATGGAGGGAGCCATGGCTCAAGATACATATGTAGCAGAGGATGGCCTTATCTAACATCAATGGGAGGGATGAGGTCATTGGTCCTTTGGAGGCTTGATGACCCAGCATAGGGGTACACTAAAGTAGTGAGGCAGGAATGGGTGAGTGGGTGGAGAAGCTCCCTCATAGAAGCAAAGGGGAGGGGAGGGGGGAGATGGGTTGGGGGCTTGTGGAGGGGTAATCTGGAAGGGGATATCATTTGAAATGTAGACAAATGAAATGGTTAATTTAAAAAAGGTATCAAAACTGTTCACAAGATGTTACATCAAAGACGGCATAGTTTTTTTCTCTTACCCTCTGTATACACTGATAATGTAACACTACCATGGGGTAGTAAGAATACAGATAAAATATACATGAAACAATAGCAAAAAGGACCAGAAAGGGGACCACAGATGCTTGAACAAACTACATTTATAAATTTAAGACAGATTAATGAGGTATAGTTTCTAATAATTTGTGATTCATATTGAAATCCAAATCAAAAAGAAAATAACTGATTTTCAGACTGCATAAAAGATCGAATATATGCTGTTTAAGAGAGACATACTTCATATTGAAAGACATAAAAAATTTTAAAGATGATGAAAATAAAGGAAACAAAAGGTAGAGAGGGTACTTTGTTGTATGATAAAAAGAGCAACTTAAAAAGGGACATTTCATGACAAAAAATAATGAACAGGAAAGTAACAGTACAGTATATTTTTATAGGTACTAGAGAGCAATGGCAGAAAAATCAGAATACCTACAATGTTCAAAAGTTAGGCTGGTTTAACATAACACAAATCAAAGAAATCATTAATGAAAATTTTCCTATTAAACACTGTCAGAGAGTATTTATCAGATGAAACAGAGAAAGAGGATATAAAACAAGAAAAAACAGAAATATAAAGCAAAGAAATGTAAAAACAGAAAATGAGAATATAAAATCTGTAATAAGTATGTTTGTATAGAAAAAAGTGACTGAATATAATCAATTAGAACCAAAGAAGACATGAGGAAACAATAGGCAGAAATCAATAAAATGAAAAATAAAATTAATGAAACCCTACAGCCATTCGACAAGACAGATAATGTCATTAATTACAGTGAGCAAAGCAAAGAGGACACATATTACCAAACTGAGCATGAGTAAGTGAATGCCACTGACAGTCTTAGAGATACTAAAAGGATGAAAAAAATATCAGGAGCACAACTATAACTTTTAATTTTTACATCACTGGCTTAAGAACATGTGTTATCAAATTTGAGTTGACTGACACTCCTTATAACAAGAAACCCTGGATCAGAGGTCTGCTTGGTGTATCTTCCCACATACAAAAACAATGTCATCTTTTATAAATTCATTCAGAAAACAATGTAGAAGTGATCATTTCACAATTCATTCTATGAGTCTACTATGCCAAATAATTCATAGGTACAATTTGAATTTCTACGATAACAGCTTACAGCACTGCCTTGAGCTACTGAAACATGGTAGGAAGCCAGCCAGGCAGGGCAAAGGCAGAAGTTTATAAGGAACTGAGAGTTTGTTGTGAAGAGGACTGTGGAACACTGCTTCTTCCTCCTTCTAAGGAACACAGATTTCTTCCTTCCTTTCTTTTATGACAGAGCCATAAAATGAGCAGCACTAACATGTGGTCCTCAGCATAAGTTCTTTCATTAGAGCCCATTACTAAAGAAAACCATCGACCATAAACTAAAACTTCTAAAATATGAGGCAAAATAAACTGTTCTTTGCAAGTTTATTATCACTGGTACTTTATGACAGTAATGAATTCACCCACTACACCCAAGAAAGTACATATAAAAGAACTTACAAAACTAGAAACAAATTCAAACCTATATAATATGAAAGTCAATGATAAACATAATCATCTAAGATTTTCTCATTATATAAATATGGTGTAATATGGAAAAACCAATTAGGATTGCCATGTCAAAAAGAAAAACCCTTCATGATCTCAAAACAGAAATGAATCAGAAATGCATTATTAAAACTGAATAAATTAAGTTGTGAGAATTTTCTCATCCTATCAAACAGTATACACATAAGACTTGTAGTTAGTAACATACAAGCCAATCTTTTGTTTACAGATTTATTTTTGATTGACAATAATTATATACTTATGTGACATAATTCTCCATGTATAAATACTTTATTTTAGTCAAATTCAGGATAACTGACATATGTATTATCTTAAATATTTATTTAATTGTAAGAACATTCAATACCAGGCATAGCAGCACACCTGTAATTCTATCTTGTTTGGAAGGCTGACACAGGAAGATTACTAATTTAAGACCAGCCTGAACTGTCCACCAAATACCTTAAAAAAAAAAAAAAACGAACAAATAAATAAAAAAAAAAAATCTAAAATATTCCTGGGGAAGGGGTATTTTTATAATCCTTAGCTACATTCATTATAGTATACAATATATAATAAGACTTAGTCTGTCTTTGTGATATCGCAGTACACAATCTATCTCTGCCTTTCTCCCTGCTACTTTGATCATTTAGGCAATGACCTAGTACTTTCTCTACTTTTATGACATTAATATTTAAATCAGCTGCAAATAAGAGGAACATAATGTAGTATTCCTTTCTGTGGCTGGTTAATTTAACTTTCATCGAGTTTGTAATGAATTATCTTGATTAAGTTAATTATTCCTGGGATTTGGGTTCTGGACTACATAAAAAGGAGAAAACCAAGGACTGCTCAGTCATAAATAGTCTATTTATATTATACTCCCTCACCGTAAATCTCAGGGACCATCATGTAAAAGGAGGCAGTAAGACTGTAAGAAGTACAGATCCAGGAAAAAAGGGAGAATTGGTATCTTCTGACCCTAACAACACAGCTGTGATCATTACCTCACAGTAGCTGTGGTTGACTTCATGAGAACTGCATCAGATCGATCAAGCCTGGCAAAAGCTCCCACACCTAGGTGAAACTATCAACAGTTGTTAGCTGCTAGGGAAAGCAGACTGTTTTCATTAAGGATGTGGCCCCTGGTAAGTAGACAATATGCTATTAGATAGGTCTATCATTAATGTACAGAAAAGACAAACTTGATTCAGTGGATTACTTTTTAAAAAGGGAAATAGACAAGTAGAAAACGGATCTAAGAGTAGTTGGGGGAGGTGAACTGGAGCAAAATGCACTGCATACATATATTAAATTCTCAAAGGATTAATAAAAAATATTGTATTTAAGAAAAATGTTGTCAGTGGTTAAGGTGGCTCATGCCTTTATTCACAGCACTCAGGATGCAGAGGAAGGAGAATCTCCGCGGTCAGTCTGGTCTACACTTGAGTTAAAGGGCACTGAGGGCCTCAAACACACAAAGCGGAGCAAAATGAAACACCTTATAGCTGAAAACGGGGTAGAAAGCCAGCTAAGCAGAGTAATCATTATCGTCATCTTTCTGACAGCCCACACAATTTGAATAGCTGTTTTAAACTCCTGCTGCCTTGAGTGTCACAACATGATGGATTGTATCTATAACTATGAAGAAAACCAAATTTTTCTCACTTATAATTACTCTTTCAGCATACTTTATTATAGCAACAGAAGGTAACTAAGATGCTTCTGTTGATTCCATATCCTGGGTACTAAGAATTTTACTATTCTAAACAAGTTACCTTTTTGACAGAATGCAGTAGTTTAAATATGCTTGGTCCTGGGTGTGGCATTATTAGGAGGTGTGGCCTTGTTCCAGGACGGCCAAGCTTAGGCAGTAAGGAGTTGGAAAACAGAAAGCTGGTAATAATGTAATAGAGCAAGTGGGCCATGTTCCAGCTCCAGCAAGCAGCAACTCCATTGTGGCTCTGGCTTTAGAGTCAAAACTAGAAGGGAGGACTACTGAGAACACAACTGCCTAAGAAATTAGAGGTGATTAAGAAGAGACCAGTATCACTGAGGTAAAATCTTCTGGGAAGTGTTTTCTGTGAGCACACAGAACCTGTGTTCCAGAGACAGCCAAGGTTGGTGCTTTGTGGTGCAGTTGGACTTGGCAAGAGTCACTTAGGAGTTACTGGTTTTAGAGCCATGAAGGCTTGGCTTGGCACTGTGAGAAGTCAGGGAAGGTCACTGGTAAAAGTGCAGCTTCAAGTTGCAGCTGACAGCCCAGGACTGAAGGGGTCATGCAAAGAAGTTGAGGCTTGGCACCATAGAGAGAGCCTATGAGAAGCTATTGGTGAAGCCTAGTCATAACAGAAGACCCCATTGCATTAGAGATGCCAGTCCCATGGGATAAGCACCAAGAACAGCAGCAGCAGTGGAGGGGATCAACCAGAGCCTAGAGTGCTACAGAGGGCAGAACTGGAGAAGTGACCCAGGGCCTTTCAAGAAGCCCAGAAGATCATGTGCTGATCCTAGACATTGAAACAAGAAGCTGTGAAGTTGAAGTAGCTTTAGACACCCCAAGATGTTAGAGATGCCAGAGACCTGGGATACCTACTGAGGAAAGCTCCTAACAGAACCAGCCCAAAAGAAAGAAGTGTGTTGCAGTCATTAGTGCAGAAAGAAGCTTGATATCTGATGAGTGCTTTGACATCACACAAGAAAATGTAGTTTGGAGTTTGCTCAGATGGTTTTTGGTCTTGCTTTTTTTTTGTCCAGGATTTCCTCACTATGTCATTTTGTTTTGTCTGTGATGTTGGAGGTATGTGATGTGCTTTTTTATTTTGATTTTATAAGGAATTACAGTTAAGAGATTCCATGAATGTCAGAAGAGACTTTGAACCTCAGCCTTTTAAAGTTGGACTAGGTATGTTTTGCATTATGCTATGCCTACTTATGGCACCACAGATTCATCATAGACCTATGATGGTCAGGGAATGTAAGTGGTGGTTTGAGCTGTAGGCTTTTGGAGACAGTGTGTCGTGGGCTTTGATACCCTCCTCCTAGCTGCCTAAGGACAGTCTTCTCCAGACTTCCTTTGCAACAAGATATAGAACTCTTGGCCTTGACAGTGCCATGTCTACTTGGATGCTATCATGTGTCCTGCCTTGGTGATAATGGACTGAACCTCTGAACCTGTAAGCCAGTCCCAATGAAATGTTGTCCTTCATAAAGGTTGTCTTGGTTATTGTGTCTCTTCACTGCAATGGAAACCCTAACAAAGACACATATCATTCTCAGTTAAGCTGCATACATACTCAGTAATGGGATTAATAAACAGTATAAAAAATTTATTTTGATTTGATTGAGGAATCTGCACACTGTTTTCTAATAGCCACACTAATTTACATTCTTAACAAGAGTTACTTTATCTCCCAATCCTTGCAGTACTTACAACTGTTTTCTATTATATAACGGCAAATCTACCTATCTGTGTACATTTGATGGGTACAGAAAATGTTTATATAGACAACAAAAGTTTCCCCTTACAATAAAAAAAAAAAAAAAAAGTTAAAAAAAAGTCCGGGTAGTGGTGGCGCAGGCCTTTAATCCCAGCACTTGGGAGGCAGAGGCAGGTGGATTTCTGAGTTCGAGGCCAGCCTGGTCTACAGAGTGAGTTCCAGGACAGCCAGGGCTACACAGAGAAACCCTGTCTCAAAAAACAAAAAACAAACAAAAAAAAAACCAAAAACAAAAAAAAGTTTCCCCTTAATACTTCATCAATATTGTCTTTGAGATTATAGCCATCACAAAAGAGAAAAATTAGGTGTGATCAAGATAGGTGTTCTTTATTCAAGAGAAAAGAAGTCTCTTCACTAGAAATTTTGAGACAGAATGCAAGAATGCAGAAAGAATAGGGCTGAGAACTACAGAATCCTTTATATTGATGACAATATAAAGAAGGAAACTAAGCAATCAACACCCACTTTATTTTCTCATCTTTTGAGTTCTTAAATCATAACGGTGTCACCAGTCACAGAAAGGTTAAGTTGTTACTCATGCTAGCATTTGCTAAGAGTTTATAGCACTCAAAGGTTATGAAGCACATTTGGAGAGCTTGTGAGTCACTATGCTACTGTATTGCCCCAGAGATAGAACCTGGCTTACATTATGCTTTTTGTGCTAGAACTAGTTACATAGCACAATACTGACATTACCCACAGTTTTGCAGGATGAACCTTCCGTGTCAGATGAAAGTACCTTGGACAGCCTTATTTAAGTACCGTGACCTTCTAAGGGGTCCTATGTACCCTGCATAAACCATAAAAGAAAGTAAAGTGGGCAGGTTCATAGAAGCTAGGCTCAGTGATGTCCAAGGAAGCATTCAGGCAGCATGATGTGATAGATTTAATTCCAGAAAGACTCAAAAGTCACCAATTCCATCCATAGACAGTGATGGGCACCTACTGTTCCCAAACATCGACACTAGTAAACTCGAAGTTCTTGAGCTCCTAAGAAAATGATAGGTTACTCAGATCTGCTGATGGTCCAGAGGAGCCTGGCCCGTACAAGCAACCTTGTTCCATGTGAATTCTGATAACTGACTGGTACTCTAACAACCTCAGTGACACTAGCAAACTCAGCCCACTTAAAAAAAACCAAACATGGGCTGGAGAGATGGCTCAGCAGTTGAGAGTACTGACTGCACTTCCAGAGGTCCGAAGTTCAATTCCCAGCAACCACATGGTGGCTCACAACCATCTGTAATAGGATCTGAGGCCATCTTCTGGTATGTCTGAAGACAGCTACAGTGTACTCATTCATATACATAAAATAAATCTTAAAAAAAAAAAAAAAACTGAACACAAAGTACCATTAAAACACCAGAATTACAGGTGCCAAGGCCAGTGAGATACCAACTGATACTATTGCCATCATGAAAACTAGAAGTTACCCTACACTAAGTAAAAGGCCCCACTCTTCTAAAATCAAAGCCAATTTACTTTTTAGGCAAAAGCCACAAACGAATATTGGAGATAAAAATGAAATCAGAAACTACAAAACCTATTACAAGAAATAGGAAAACACCTAAAGACATTAGTACAAACATGTATGATTTTGTTGTGTTTTTTCTCCTGCCATTAATTTATTTATTGGCCTTTTAGTCCCATAGCAGTCCCTCTCTACTGCCAGTCCACCCTTCCTCCTCTTCACCGCTGAGAAGGGGAAGGTGTCCCACCCAACCCGGTGACAATGTTTTTTTTTTTTTAATAGTAAGACATCAGTTCGCCCCCTGAACAAAGCTCAGGAAATAAAAGTGAAATTGACAAGTAGAATTATATCAAATAATTATATAAAAAGAAACAATTCAAGTACCTGACAAAAATACATTAAAAAATTCTATTATCAAGGAAAATAGAAATCTTCTAGAAGATCTCAGCCTGAAAAATCTGGATATTATAAAAATATATTCATACAAAAATGTTGGCAATGATGTAGAAAAAGAAAAACCCATACCATGTGGATGTAAACTAACATGGCCATAACAGTGAGTATAATACAGAAGTTCCCTCACACTAAACACAGATCTATCACAAATGAAAAAGACATATACTATGCATTGAATAAAATAATTACTGTAAATATTTCAAATCATTGAGCCATATAGATACATACAGGCAGATGAATGGTACCTAATATAATTGATAAAAAATGATCTTGACTGAGAAATGATATTCAAATTATAAAAAGAACAAGAAAATAACTTCTAGAAGCTGGAGAGATACTTCAGTTTTTCAGATCACATACTACTCTTAAGAGTACCTAAAGTTCAATTTTTGGCACTCAAACCAGGTGGCTCACAACTGCCTATAACCCTGGTCCAGAGAATGGAAAACTCTTTCCTTGCCTATGTGAGCACCATACTCACACACTCAGACACATTCATACACATAATTAGAAATGAATCTTTAACAAGAAATATCTCTAAAAGAATCAAAAGAAAAACCACCAAGTGTCATGTAAGATACTCACTAATAAACTTAAGGACCTCTCAGAAAGGTCATATATGATGAAAGAATGAAATGATGAATTCAAAATTCCTAACAATAATCTATACAAAAAGTACTACCTATCTCTATTTCCATAGGTCTTTTCTACTGTGTTAAAATATTCTATTAAATTATCACACACCATTATACACACATGAAGTCAAGTTTTTGAAAGTGATACTTCTATCTTTTGAGCTTGTTTCACTTACTGAATATAACTAAGAAACTACATATATATGCTATATTAATTCATTGTAATGTATTTCTTTAGTTTGACTTCTTTGCTTAAAGGATCATCTCAACCAACATACTTTTTATTACTATACGAGTAATTCTTTATTTCTCCCATCTTTGCTCTGGTATTTTAAAAAAGACAAGTTGATACTCTGACCACACAAGATACTAACACAGAGTAAAAGGTAGGACACTAAAATATATCAAATGTCAAGATACTCAATAGTTTATTACTAGGCTGTATTAATTTTATGATCATATTAATTCACTTTACATCAGTGAGAATGTAAGTACATAGTGTATCTCTAGTAGTAATAAATATTGAGTTAGCAAGGGTGCTTCAGTAACACTGATGGCAAAATTTCCTCCAAATATTAAATTAGTATTTATAGACAAAGCTATTTTCCAAAAAGAAAACAATGTAAAAGTAAATAGAATTTTATAGCTATGTGAACTATGCTATAAATAAGCAACAACTGTTTAGGCTTTAAAAATTCTAAATGATTAAAATACCTTACCGGTATCTATGAACAAATATACCCTTAAAAATAGAGTTCATCATATTTTCAATTTCATCTTGATTTTCTTGTAGCTGAAATGAAAAAAAAAAAAAAACAATAAAAAAGAAAAGTAAAATATTGGTCATTTTATTTGGAATGAATAATTCCAATTATTTTAAACTACTCATTATCCTCATTCCTAGTACCAGTCAACCTCTTGATGACTATAGAACTTAAGTCCAAAATTATCAGTAGAGCTTGTATAGTTTTGCCACATTGGCTTTGGAACCTTTTCTTTCTCTCAAAACATACATGCTAGAAAAAGAACAAGGAACAAAGGGGAAGGACATTGGTCAACTTTATATTTTTTTGGAATAATCTATTTTTGAAATCATTCTACATTTCTACACATCTCTCCAAATAACTCTTCGGACTAATTTCTGCCTCCATTACTTCAGGGATCACCCTGATTTACACCAATTTCCTCCTTCACAAAGCATCAAATTATTACTCTTGTCTCAGTAGTTTGTAACTTATCTAGGCATAGTTCAAAGTATGAGGAATAGTACCATACAGAACTCCTAGCTTACACTGCTGTAATCCAGCAACAAAACACAGGAGCATATCACAGAGATACACATATTAGACAACATTACTGATAAGGTTTAAGCTTTAAATTTATTTACTGTGCAAAAGCAACCTATTTGCTATTATATGACATCTATGTGATTTTTAATACCCCAATTTTTCATGGAATTTCATGTCAAATAATTCAGCAATGACGCAAAATTCTGTTGAGATATTTGAAGATGAAAATGCCAAAATGTAATTAAATTGGGAGGGAGGGAGAGCACCTGTGCTCATGAATTTCATATTAAAATAAGGAGTATGCAGGAAACTGTACCAAGAGATCATTCACTCATAGTACATTTTCTCACTATTTTATACTGAGACTTTGTCCAAGGAGGTGTATAAAGATGGCAGACTAATCTGAAGAAGAAAATTGAGGCTGGCATTCTGGTGTGTAATTATTACTGAATTCTTTTAACTAAGTTTACAATGAGAAACATGAGCAAAGTCCAGACCAGAAAGATTTAAAAATCTTGGGTGCATGCTCCTGTTTTCATAATGCTAGCCATAAACCCAATACAAAGGACCTGCCTTTCCTTGGAATAAAATCCAAAATGAAGAGTCTAAATAAATCTATTGTTTCTCTGCAGTGCAGATGAAAAGTCTGAAAAACACACCGATCAATCTGTTAGACAACTTTAAGCAACTAAGTTTGTTACAATACTTCTGAAAAGCAATTATGGTACAGTACAGTACAACATAACTCCTAGATTCTTCAGTTGCTGGTCACAACCCCATGGAGGTCTGCATAACTGAATTTGGGGACAAAAAAAGGCTGGCAAAGTAAAATGCTTTTGAAACTTCAAAGATCAAAATTAAAAATCAAAAATGTAATGAATCTGAGGTGTATCTGGCAGTTCTTGCCCATGCTTTAGCATAAAATTTTATGGCAATTGTTCTTCTAAATATAAAATATTGACATTTTCCAATGCATATGTGTAGGGTTTGAAAGAAAACAGCATCCATATGCCCATAGGAGTGGCACTATTAGATTGCCTTGATGGAATAGGCGCTGCCTTGCTGGAGTAAATATGTCACTTGAGGATAAGCTTTGCGGTTCAATAGCTCAAGACAGGCTGAGGTTTTCTCTTCCTGTTGGCTGCCAACTAACTGTAGAACTCTCAGCAAACTCTCCAGCACCCTATACCACCATGATTCCTACCATGATGATAATGGACTAAACCTCTGAATCTGTAAGCCAGCTCCAGTTAAATGGTTTCTATTATAATAGCCAGGGTCATGGTGTCTCTTCACAGCAACAGAAACCCTAAGACAACAAACTATATAATACCAATGAATCCTGCCTGAAACATCTTGGCAGTGTTTTTACTGTACATACAATGACTGATGCTTCTAATAGAGAATAATGGCATAATTATGAAAACAAACACTTTTAATAGTCGCAGATTTAGTGAAACTGGATAAGCAACAATCCCCAGGGATCATCTAGCTTCTAAGTGCTAGTATTGTAGTAGAGTGCTCCTAAGCCTAGCTTTTTATGTGGGTGATGTGAATCTAAACTCAGGTCCTCATGGTTGTATAACAAACACCATCCAACTAAGCCATTCTCATAGAAGGTAAACTTAGTTAGGTAAAAATAAATAAGAATACATGTTTCCTTAATACACAAATCTGAATTCATCATTAATATATAATACATTTAAATGCAAACAAAATAATTCTTTAAAAATAAATTTCTTTATAGTTTTCTAATCAACATTGGGTGTTTAATTTGTACATCTATTTTATATACCTATAAACCCAAGTACTGTTAAAAGTTCTAGGGTAAGGAGGATCATTAGTAAAATAAGTTTAAGATGCTTTGGTCCATACAATAATTTCATTATAAGTTTTTGCTTTCTATTTTTTGTTGAATCTCATTATGTATATATACATGTACTTGCTCTATGAAAATGTAATTTTTTGAATTAAAAGATTTCATAATACAAACCACAAATTTTCTTTCCAATAAGTTAAAAAAAGTTTTCTATAAAAGAAAACTTGGGCTAAAGAGATGGCTCAGTGTTTAAGAGCACTGGGTATTCTTCCAGAGATCCTGGGTTCAATTTCCTGCACCCACATAGTGGTACACATTAATTTGCTAATCAAGTCTTTGGGAATTCAAGTCCTTCTTCTGGTCTCTATGAGTACGACACATATGTGGTATATAAATATTCTGTTCAGGCAACACCTTTACCCATAAAATGAAAATAAATGAATGTAAAAAACAAAATATCCATGTAAAAGGCATTTTTTTAACATCTATAAAAATCAGACTGCCAAGCCTACAGTAAGAACTAGAAGCTCTCAGAGAAATTTTGATTGGTTATTATATATAAACTCCAGGACTGGATTCTCTTGTACTGAGAAAGAGGGGGAATGGAGTGACACTAATCTTAGAGGATTGCTTTATACATCAAAAACAAACAAACAAACAAACAAACCAAAACAAACCAAAAAAACCACTGAGGCTTTCTTCTATAAACTTATTTTTGCTATCTCCCAAATGAGATTTTATTATTTAATATACTTTTGAGCCTATAATATGAAATGACTGACTTGCCTAACACTATGATAATCTTTTTCTAAAATAAGTTTGTTTAAGGTTCCCTTACTCAGTGATGGTTATTACAATTTTATTTAATACTTAAAGATGAAATAATTTGAAGCTAAATCTTAAGAATGTCAGACTGGTACTTATTTTCTATTGTTCCATCCACACACTTCATGTTTCATATAACCCAGGCTAACCTCAAACTTTCTATGCAGCTAAGGTTGGTCTTCAATTGACTCTTCTGACTGCCTTCCCAAGTACTAAGATTATTGATTCAGGCCACCACAGCCAACTTAAAAAAAATGTTCCTTTTACAAAAAACAGTGGAAACTATTATATTTACCAAACATTTCCAAACTATAAAGGATCAAATTACCACAAAACTGACCTCTTTACGTTTCTGAAGTAGTAACTCCAGCCTTTCATTGGCTCTCTTCCCAATCATTTTATTTCTCTCAGCTTCATATTGCCTCTGTGTATTATCCTGATGAATACTGAGGTTTAAGGCAACATTCACCAGAGCAGTCATCAGCTTCATTGCTATAAAATGAAGAACAATTACAATAGTCATTAATGAAACAAGTTTTTCAGGTAGAAGATCAAAAGTTTAAAGCAAGAGAGAAGAAAAAACCTGTTCAATAATCTAACCATAATATAAATGATAAAAAAATGATAAATGACAGAAATAGACTAATCTCAGTGGCAAAATAACTTTCTCCACTTAAAAGTCTTATCCAAGTTGCTAAAACATATAAGTTAAGGGAACTTGCAGAATTCTTTAGTCATTCTTGTTTTAATTGAGAGCTGTCCTCTAAGATGGCTCAGTGTTTAAGAACACTGCTTGCATGTCTAGAGATCCAAGTTTCATTACTAGCATCTCTATGGTAGCTCCCAGCTGTCCAGTCTTCTTCTAAGCTCTATGAACATCAGGCACACAGACATACATACTAGCAAACATTAATATATAATAAAATAATAAATAATGAGCAAAAAAGACAGAAATAACACCAATGCCTTGCCTACATTCACAAATTAATTAGGTTTAATCTCTGTTTCTTTCACAATATCTGTGTTATAGAGGCTTCCTTTATACCTTTACTTAGATGAAATGAAGTTCCTAAAATATTTACAATTACCACATGGACTTAACACACAAAAAAGTCTTCTGCTGTTCCACTATTCATCTAAGAGTGGTACAACTTCAAAATTCAGAGAAAGTACTTTCAAGCATACCATAGAACTAAAAACAAGAATGACTTTAAAGAATTTTGCAATTTCCCTTGAAATATATTTGTACACATACACACAATGTTGCCTACCGAAGCACACCCTTGTTTGAAAAACTTGAAAAAAGTCTTTCTACATTTAAGCCAGCTACAGAATAACAGTGATTGTTGTAGCCCTTAAACAAAAATGTAAAACGAAAATATTGAAAACGAATTTAAGTTAATGATCATTTATTTATAAACTCATTTAATAAAAGTTTAGATAAAATATTTTGACTATAACTGTATTTCAAACTACAAGCTGGTGATTTTAAAGTTGTATGCATCAGTGCATATTTGACTATACTGTGACAGGAAATAAAGTACCTTCAAAATAATCTGTAAGAAAGAGTATCTAAAGGGTAAGAGGTATCTAGGTTATTCAAGCTCACACAACATAGGATGGCACGAGTTTATCAGCTTGTTTGAGTACACAAACATCCATACTTCTAAAGCAAAATGACTTGAACTCACATCCAAAAGTCTGTTATTACATAATGACCTTCTTCTTATCCCAGATAAACAATAACATATTCAAAATATCAAAACAAACAATAATGACAAAATGACTCATATATTTTCTCCAGGCATTTTAAGATATAGGATAGTGGTGTGTGTTCTTTATGGTAAAGTATGTCTCCACCCATACAATTAATTACTGTTCAATCTAAACTAGAACAATCTAAATCCACTAACATCCAATTTTACATCACAAATACAAACATGGGTCTCATTCTGTTTACTGAGCACATGGAAATGACTGATCTTAAATATAATTATTTTCGTTTTGCTATTGTTACTAGCAGAATTCAACACTAAAAATGTGACATATGCTTTCAAATACACCCTTATGGTAAAGAGAAGATTCATTCACCTTCTAAATTTAAGTGTTGTAATGGAATAATTAACATTCTTCCACAACCATTCAAAAACAAAGAGATGTATTTTTAAGCTTATTTTAAGAAAAACTGGTGCCCTTCCACCAGAGCCTGGTCCTTTGGCCTGCGACAGACACATAGCTGGTCTGCTCCTGTGGAAACACCTGATCCTGAGACATCCTAGAGGACCTACTGCTTCCAGAGCAGAGGTAGCTTAGGATCACAGGAACACAGAGACATCTGGAATCTGAGGAGTTCTGACACAAGCAAGATAACTGGAAAGACAGACTCCAGTCAGACACAGCGAGCACAGGTAACACTATAGTCAACCAGATGGCGAAAGGCAAGTGCGAGAACACAAGCAACAGAAACCAAAGTTACCTGACATCATCAGAACCCAGTTCTCCTACCATAGCAAGCCCTGGATACCACATCACACAGGAAAAACAGGATTCAGAATTAAAATCACTTCTCATGATGATGATAGAGGATTTTAAGAAGGATATAAGTAACTCCGTCAAAGAAATACGGGAGAACACAGGTAAACAGGTAGAAGCCCTTAAAGAGGAAACACAAAAATTCTTTAAAAAATTGAAAGAGAACACAGGTAAACAGGTAGAAGCCCTTAAAGAGGAAACACAAAAATCTTTTAAAGAATTGCAAGAAAGCACAACCAAACAGGTGAAGGAATTGAACAAAATCGTCCAGGATCTAAAAATGGAAATAGAAACAATAAAGAAATCTCAAAGGGAGACTACTCTGGAAATAGAAAACATAAGAAAGAGATCAGCAGTCATAGATGAAAGCATCCCCAACAGAATACAAGAGATAGAAGAGAGAACCTCATATGCAGAAGATACCATGGAAAACATTGACACAACTGTCAAAGAAAATGCAAAATACAAAAAGCTCCTAACCCGGAACTTCCAGGATATCCAAGACATAATGAGAAGACCAAACCTAAGGATAATAGGTATAGATGAGAGTGAAGATTCCCAGTTTAAAGGGCCAGTAAATATCTTCAACAAAATTATAGAGGAAAATTTCCCCAAAGTAAAGAATGAGATACCCATAAACATACAAGCTGCCTACAAAACACCAAACAGACTAGACCAGAAAAGAAATACCCTCCGACACATAATAATCAAACACCAAATGCACAAAACAAAGAAAAAAATACTAAAAGCAGTAAGGGAAAAAGGTCAAGTAACATATAAACGCAGACCTATAAGAATTACACCAGACTTCTCACCAGAGACCATAAAAGCCAGAAGACCCTGGACTGATATCATATGGACCCTAAGGGAACACAAATGCCAGCGCAGACTACTATACCCAGCAAAACTCTCAATCACTATAGATGGAGAAACCAAGATATTCCATGACAAAACCAAATTTGCACAATATCTTCCCACAAATCCAGCATTTCAAAGGATAACTGATGGAAAACGCCAACACAAGGAAGGAAACTACATCCTAGAAAAAGCAAGGAAGTAATCTTCCAACAACCCCAAAAGAAGATAGATACACAAACATAATTCCACCTCTAATAACAAAAATTAATAGGAAACAACAATCATTTTTCCTTAATATCGCTTAAATCAATGGACTCAATTCTCTAATAAAAAGACAGACTATCAGACTGGATACATAAACAGGACCCAGAATTTTGCTGAATACAGGAAACGCACCTCAGTGACAAAGACAGACACTACCTCAGAGTAAAAGGATGAAAAGCAATTTTCCAAGCAAATGGTCCCAAGAAACAAGCTGGAGTAGCCATTCTAATATCAAATAAAATCGACTTTCAACCAAAAATAATCAAGAAAGATAAGGAAGGATACTTCATATTCATCAAAGGAAAAAAATCTACCAAGATGAACTCTCAATTCTGAGCATCTATGCTCTAAATACAAGGGCACCCACATACATAAAGAAACTTTATTAAAGCTCAAAGCACACATTGCACCCCACACAATAATAGTGGGGGATTTTAACACCTCGCTCTCTGCAATGGACAGATCATGGAAACAGAAACTAAACAAAGATACATTGAAATTAACAGAAGTTATGAACCAAATGGATTTAACAGATATCTATAGAACATTTCATCCTAAAGCAAAAGAATATACCTTCTTTTCAGCACCTCATGGTACCTTTTCCAAAATAGACCATATAATTGGTCACAAAACAGTCCTCAGCAGATACAAAAAGACTGAAATAATCCCTTGTATCCTATCAGATCACCACGGACTAAGGCTGGTCTTTAATAATGACAAAACCAATGGAAAACCCACATGCATGTAGAAACTGAACAATGCTCTACTCAATGATGACTTAGTCAAGGAAGAAATAAAGAAAGAAATTAAAGACTTTTTAGAATTTAATGAAACTGAGGAAACTTTATAACAAAACTTGTGGGACACAATGAAAGCAGTGCTAAGAGGAAAACTCATAGCTCTAAGTGCCTACAAAAAGAAAAAGGAATTAGAGAGAGCATACACTAACAACTTGACAGCACACCTGAAAGCTCTAGAACAAAAAGAAGCAAATACACCCAAGAGGAGTAGGCTTCAGGAAATAGGCGTCAGGAAATAATCAAACTCAGGGCTGAAATCAACCAAGTAGAAACAGAAAGAACTATACAAAATATCAACAAAACCAGGAGTTGGTTCTTTGAGAAAATCAACAAGATAGATAAACCCTTAGCCAGATTAACCAGAGGCACAGAGACAGTATCCAAATTAATAAAATCAGATCTGAAAAGGGAGACATAACAACAGAAACCGAGGAAATTCAAAAAATCATCAGATCCTACTACAAAGGCCTATACTCAACAAAACTGGAAAATCTGGATGAAATGGAAAAATTTCTAGACAGATACCAGGTACCAAAGTCAAATCAGGGGCAAATAAACCATTTAAACATTCCCAAAACCCCTAAAGAAATAGCAGCAGTCATTAAAAGTCTCCCCACCAAAAAAAGCCCAGGACCAGACGGTTTTAGTGCAGAATTCTATCAGACCTTCAAGGAAGACCTAATACCAATTCTCTTCAAACTATTCCACAAAATAGAAACAGAAAGAACACTACCCAATTCGTTCTATGAAGCTACAATCACACTCATACCTAAACCTCACAAAGACCCAACAAAGAAAGAGAACTTCAGACCAATCTCTCTTATGAATATCGATGCAAAAATACTCAATAAAATTCTAGCAAACCGAATCCAAGGACACATCAAAACAATCATCCATCATGATCAAGTGGGCTTTACCCAGGAATGCAGGGATGGTTCAATATTCGGAAATCCATCAATGTAATCCACTATATAAACAAATTCAAAGAGAAAAACCACATGATCATCTCACTAGATGCCGAGAAAGCATTTGACAAAATTCAACATCCCTTCATGGTAAAAGTCTTGGAAAGAACAGGAATTCAAGGCCCATACCTAAACATAGTAAAAGCAATATACAGCAAACCAGTAGCCAACATCAAACTAAATGAAGAGAAACTTGAAGCATTCACACTAAGATCAGGGACTAGACAAGGCTGCCCACTCTCTCCCTACCTATTCAATATAGTACTGGAAGTCCTAGCCAGAGCAATTAGACAACAAAAAGAAGTCAAAGGAATACAAATAGGAAAGGAAGAAATGAAAATATCACTATTCGCAGATGATATGACAGTATACTTAAGTGACCCCAGAACTTCCACCAGAGAACTCCTAAACTTGATAAACAACTTCAGCAAGGTGGCAGGTTATAAAATCAACTCAAACAAATCAGTAGCCTTCCTCTACGTGAAAGATAAACAAGCTGAAAAAGAAATTAGGGAAATGACACCCTTCACAATAGTCACAAATAATATAAAATACATCGGGGTGAATCTAACCAAGCAAGAAAAAGATCTGTATGACAAGAACTTCAAGTCTCTGAAAAAAGAAATTGAAGAAGATCTCAGGAAATGGAAAGATCTCCCATGCTCATGGAACGGCAGGATTAATATAGTAAAAATGGCCATCTTGCCAAAAGCAATCTACAGATTCAATGCAATCCCCATTAAAATACCAACTCAATTCTTTACAGCGCTAGAAAGAGAAATTCTCAAATTTATTTGGAATAACAAAAAAACCCAGGATAGCAAAAACCATTTTCAACAATAAAAGAACTTCTGGAGGAATCACCATCCCTGACCTCAAGCTGTACTACAGAGCAGTATGGATAAAGACTGCCTGGTATTGGTACAGAGACAGGCAGGAAGATCAGTGGAATAGAGTTGAAGATACAGAAATGAACCCACACACCTATGTCATTTGATCTTTGACAAAGGAGCTTAAATCATCCAGTGGAACAAGGACAGCATTTTCAACAAATAGTGCTGGTTCAGCTGGAGGACAACATGCAGAAGAATGCAAATTGATCCATTCTTATCTCCTTGTACAAAGCTCAAGTCCAAGTAGATAAAGGACCTTCACATAAAACCAGACACACTGAAACTAATAGAAGAGAAGGTGGGGAAGACCCTCTAATACCTAGGCACAGGGGAAAAGTTCCTGAACAGAACACCAATGGCTTATGCTCTAAGAGCAAGAATTGACAAATGGGACTTATAAAATTGCAAAGTTTCTGTAAGGCAAAGGACACTGTCAATAGGACAAAATGGCAACCAACAGATTGGGAAAAGATCTTTACCAATCCCACATCCAATAGAGGACTAATAACCAATATATACAAAGAACTCAAGAAATTAGACTCCAGACAACCAAATAACCCTATTAAAAAATGGAGTACGGAGCTAAACAAAGAATTCTCAACTGAGGAAATGCGAATGGCCAAGAAGCACCTAAAGAAATGTTCAGCATCCTTGGTCATCAGGGAAATTCAAATCAAAACAACCCTGAGATTCTACCTCACACCAGTCAGAATGGCTAATATCAAAAACTCAGGTGATAGTAGATGCTGCTGAGGATGTGGAGAAAGAGGAACACTCCTCCATTGTTGGTGGGATTGCAAGATGGTGCAACCACTATGGAAAACAGTCTGGCGGTTCCTCAGAAAATTGGACATATCACTACCTGAGGACCCAGCTATACCAGTCCTGGGCATATACCCAGAAGATGCTCTAACACATAACAAGGATATATGCTCCACTATGTTCAAAGTAGCTTTATTTCTAATAGCCAGAAACTAGAAAGAACCCAGATGCACTTCAACAGAGGAATGGATACAAAAATGTGGTATATTTACACAATGGAATATTACTCAACTATTAAAAAACAATGAATTTGATGAATTCTTATGTAAATGGATGGAACTAAAAAATATCACCCTCAATGAAGTAACCCAATCACAAAAGAACATACATGGTATTCACTCACTGATTATTGGACTTTAGCCCAGAAGCTTTAAACACCCAAGATTCAACTCACAGACCACATAAAGCTCATGAAGAATGACGACCAAGTGTTGGGGGAGGGGGCTTCGGTCCTTAGAAGGAGTAACAAAATACTCAAGGGAGCAAATATGGATACAAATTACAGGACAGAAACTGAAGGAGGGGCTGTCTACAGACCATTCCACCTGGGTATCCATCCCATGTGCAGTCACCAAAGGTAGACGTTGATGTGGATGTCAGGAAGTACATGCTGACAGGAGCCTGATATAGCTGTGTCCTTAGAGGTCTGCAAGAGTCTGACATACTCAGAGGCAGATGCTCACAGCTAACCATCAATCTGATCATGGGGTTCCCAATAGAGGAGTTAGAGTGAAGACTGAAGGAGTAGAAAGGGTACAGGACCCCATGAGGAGAGCAACAATACCAACCAACCAGAGCCCCCAGGGTCTAAACCACCAGCCTGGGAGCGCTTAGGGAGGGACCCATGGCTCCAGCTATATATGCAAGGGAGCTATATATAAGTGGGAGAAGAGATCCTTGGTCTCATGATGGCTAGATGTCATGGGGGGTGGTATTCCAGGGTGGGGAGGTGAGGTATGGGGGAGGGTGGGTAGAGGTACACCATCATAGAAGCAAGAGGGGGGAAGGGATAGGGAGTTCCTGGGAGGGAGGGGGGGAAAATGGGGTAAGGGGAGAACATCTGAAATGTAAATAAAATTTCCAATTTAAAAAAAAAAAAAAAAAGGAAGAAAAAAGTCGATCACTCATTGTCCTTTTGCCTAAGAATAAGCATATTATTAAAAGTAGAAAGTACTTTGAAATTAATACAAATCTCATAGTCATATCATTTTGTCTGTTGAATGTCATAATAAAATTACACTAATATATCTTATTTTCCTGAAATTCATTTTACAGCATATTATAAAACTTACTAGAATGTGACAGATTGATAATTTAAAAACTGTTTTGAATAGATAGTTCAAGAAATGCTTATGTGGTGCTTCCGTTTTTATTTATGGACAAAAGACAGTGAGCAATGTTTTATTTACTAGATACAAGAAAGAAAGATTAAAACTAAATAGCTGCACCAATGATTTTTACATTCTAGTAAAGAAAAGATAGACAGAATATATATACTATGGATGAGATACTGAATGTCAACAGCAGAAGTGTTGACAGTGGAGATGTTCAAATCTTCAGTGACTGGTGCCTAATGGTCATTAGGAGGTGTGTCAATCGTGAGGCCTACTTTCCTTTGGTCCTTGCTTTGTGGTCTAAGATTTTAGGTAGTGCCACATGTTTCTCTCATAATGTGCTACCAGTGGCGCAACCATACAGAATTATTTATCATGAGCTAGATCCTATAAAATGGCAATTCCAAATAAATCTTAACCTTTACAATTTAATGACCTGCGGTGTTTTGCTATAGTATTGGAAAGGTGATTCCAAGACTGTAAGAACTCTGCTGATAATGTATTCCCAATTCCATGAGAACGCTTAGGAAAACAGTTTGTAAAATTATCATAGAGCAGATAGAGACAGTCTACAATATCACAAATAGCAGCCAGAATGCTGTTAGAAATGTGAACATGTAAGACTATGTTGATGAAGTTTCCGATAGAGATGCAGAATATATTGGGGACTGAGTCATAGGCCATTATGGTTTGACCATGGAAGAACTTTGTTGCATTTTGCCTATGACCTGAGACTGTATGACAGGTGAAACTTAAAATGTAATGGAGTAGAATATGTGTTTGAGAAAATTTTAAGGTACCACAGCACTCAAGCAGAAAGGTACAGAGTTTTGCTGGATGATTTAAGAAAATATATAGTAAAAATGAGATTCCAAAAAAAATTAGAAAAGAAAATATCGGAAAAACCTGCAATGTGGCCAGAAAAGGATAACAAAAAAAGGTCTTGCCAAAGATGATGAAATTACCAGTGTCAACAAGAAGCCCAGTGCCAAGACCAGGACAATAAGAGTACCTTAGAGGATCCCAGTAATCAGCATTAGCATTAGGGATTAGAGAGAAGAAAGAAATAAAAGTTGTTAAAAAAAAAAAAACACTTCAGGGAAGAATCCTTTGGATAAGAAATTGCTCTGAAGTTTCCAGCCTCTAGGACATGTCTAAAGAACTATTTCCACAGAAGTCAATTTACTTTGTTCAGTTCACAAGGTACCTGGTAACTGACACACATAGTTAAGGTAGGCTCAGGAAATGGCAACAGTGGTCATATAAAGCTGGTTTTGTAGGCATGTGAAACACCACAATTATGGGATCATAAAGATTTCATGTAAATTTCCAAGAAAGCCTGGCAAGTTAAGCAGCAGTGCTTGCAAGGGCCAAGTTTTTGTAAGCAGACTTCACAGAGAGAAGCATGAAGATGTTTGTAAACAACAAAGCAGAAGCTTCACTGGAGAACCCAAAAGCTAAAACAAACCTGTAAAACATGCAAGTGACGATGCAGTGGGACATAGAGCTTTAGAATGGAATGAATGCCTTACTTGGTTTCAGTTTTTCTTTGGTCTGATCCTTCCTTTCTTTTTCATATTGTTCTCTATGTAAATGGGAATGTTTGCTCTAAGCATTCTACATTGGAAGTATGCAACCTTTTCTTTTAATTTCTCATTCAAAATATTTCCTCCAAGTCTAAACTGACTGTTGTACATCACAGGGGAAAGGAATGTGGTAGTGATCTAAAGAATACAAAGACTAAACAAGCATTAACCACAACATGACTAAGTGGCTACAGGCCTACAGGTACACAGCTGCTATCAAGAGCCATCTAGGACAGGCTAAAAGCATACAAGTGATGTTCTGAAGGTGATACATCATACTGCATGGTCTTCAATGGATAATTATTAATTGTAAGGCTTTCAGAAATCTCACTTCAGTATTGATTTTTGCAGGAAGTATGTGTTTCCTGTCATTATTAAATTAATATGACATTCCCTGGTCAATAGCCCACCCTATTGGGCATATTATCTGCAGATTGACAAAGATCAACTCTTTAATAGCAATACTTTGTAGACAATTAGATGATTTCTTAATTACTGGTAGTGAGTCTATATAATTCCTAATTTATATTAGTAATTATTGAGCAATTTATAGAAAGGGCTGCAATTAAGACCCTGCAAGTCTTCATGTGTGACAGCTATTTGCACTAGGATAGAAAGCAGACATGAAAAGATTTGTGATTAAGGAAAACATTCCTTTTAGACTGGTTGTAAAACCACTCCTTGATAGCTAAAGACCACAAACTGGGAATGAACAGTTTGTTGTAGGTGGAAGAATGGAAGATAAAATATTGAGTGGAATTATCTAGACAAAACTTTAATACTAATGAGACACTGGAGAGATGATTTGCCTCTTGACATACTGTGTTAACTTAGACATAAGAATTACAGTTTCTAACTTTTAATGAACCTTTGAACTAATGATAATGTTTCTTTAGATAACCAGTGTTAATGGGAACGTAAACATCTCTATTATAATTCCTTACTTAACTTATGATTTGAATTTATGTTTGAACTTGTGAGGTTTTGAAAAAAGATGCATGTGATCATGTATCCTGTAAAAGTATACATACTGAGATCAAGGACAATAGTGAGTTTGTTCTTAATTAGATCAACAGAAATTTAGTGCCCCTCCCAATCTCCCTTTCTTTCTCTTAGAAATAAAGATGAGAGTAGGTTTTCAAAATGTTTATTTCTTTCTATGATTTTCTCTAGATTTCGAGAAGTCAGGGAACTCCCAGCCTTGGGGCTCAGGGCCATGAAGGATCTGTGGGGAAAAGCTCAAAAAACCTCTTTACCTAATACCACCTCTACCCCAACCCAGTTTAACAAATGAGTGTTAATTGCCAGATCCTCTTCTGGCCTCAGAATAACTTAGATTCAAACCAGTAAACATTATTATATTAAGCAACCTTTACTCTCACAAAACCAGATCATTCCCCCCCATCCTTTCAGATACTTCACCCCCCTCCCCGCTTGGCTGTCTTCCAGAGAGAATCAGTGCTAAGGGTAGGTTCCCTGAAAGCTGATGTCTGATAAAGAAAAACTTATTTGGAAATGGGAAAACTTGGGTTTTTATGACAAAGACATTGGTAATATTTTAAATATATAAAGATTACATACAAATAAAATCTTATAGTATGCTTGAGAATTACAAATGGGAAAGATTTAAGTAATTCCTGTTATGTTAGAAAATTCCAATTAAAACACCAGGGAGGAAAATTATTCTCATCTTCCATGAACCCAGAAAATAAATACAATACATTTAAACATAAATTTGCAAACGTATTACTACATAAACATAGTGGGATGGTGAATAGAGTCCATTCACGACAAATCAATGATTGGAAAAAGTATGGCAACTAAACCTAGAATAAGAAAAGGTATTTTGCTCCGTGTAATCCAGAAACTTGCAACAAGATTTTAGTTCAGTGGAAGGTAGAGAGTCAAACTATGTTACAATAATATTCAATGGAGATATCTACTTAAAATACAAACCAGCATACTTAAGGTTAAGAACAAATGAAAAACCATTCTGAAATAGACTCTTCCTAATTAAAATGGGTGTAATAGGGTGGTATGCTTAAGAAAAAATAATTTAAGAGATAGATAGATAGAAAGATAGTGTGTAACTGCTAAAAATCTTTTCTAACTTAGTAAAAAGCTTTCCAAACAAATGTTTATCTCCAACAGAGAAAAATTCATGTAACTATGGAACTTCTAGAACTGAAGAACAGTAAAATATTGAAAACTTTTATATAAAATGTAGTAATAGTATACAGTGAAATGTAAGACAAAAGACAAAAACTGTGTCAATAGGGACACAGTTTTAGCTATTTGGAAAGTACACGAAAATTCATATTGAAAAACCATGCAAGTAACTTATGATGGTATTGAAGCCATTATATCTAAGCCCTAAGAATAACTAATCTGATGGTATCTCTTCTTAGCTAAGATATAAGCAAGGTCAAGGATCATTTTATTTCAAAGCTGATAATCCTATCTAGTTATAACTATCTATGAGCATCTACAGTGAAAATTTTAGCATAAAAACCCAGTCATGTGAATGTTTTTGTTTAATCCCAGGTGTGGGATATGGGATCAGTTTCTCCATAGCTGCTAACTATGATATCTTGTTCTCTAGGAGGGGATCTTTGCCAGCTGCAGATAGTTTAATTCTTGGGAGAGGGTATGGATGCCAGAGCCCAGAGATGGGTCAGAGGCACTTACAAGAAGGCAGATTCTGCTGCCCCCACTACTCTTGGTTTGTTCAGTCTGCTTCGGTTTTGCTGGACTACTGGATATTCTGAGAACGAAGACTGGACATGCCCTAGGAACTTGAAGACCCTAATCAGCAGTAAATAGACTACAGAGGTCTATGTCCCCTTTCCATTCTAATCTTTCTCTCCTATCTAGTGTTGGGGGATTGGAAGGGATCAGGGTAGAAAAGAGTTGGAAGGGAGGCACGGGCATAAGAACCCAATAAAATAAACAAATAAGCTAACACACATAGTCTTTGAACCAGAGGAGTAAATGCTCCTAGTCCCCAAGATTTGTCATCCAAGTAAATAAAAATTACCATCTTTTACTCCATGCTTCTCATATATGCCATCCAAATAGATAACTATCCACCTATAATTATAAGAAAATCTTTTGTTCAAAGGAGGTGACCATATATCTAAAATTTTATACAATCAAGCTATGAAAGAAGTGAGTAGTTGCCTTGGCAACAATGTGGGGGTTGCCTAGATGTGATGTCACTGGGTTCGAAGCCTGATACCAACAACAGATGTATTACTAAGGAATTGTTGAATAAAGATTTTACCCTTTAGAACTTGAAATTTTAAAAAAGGCTCAGTATATTCTATTTCCAATACCTAATACCTTTCCATTATTCAATGTAACTAATAAATGGCAATTATGGCCAGGGAAGCAGATAGGCTAAGTGCAGATCTTCACCTGATTTCTCTCATTCAGATTCAATCTCCTAGTCTTAGTCCCAGTTTTGTAGCACAGCAACTGATGCAGCTTCCCTGAACCACATCTGCCTTGTCACAAATGGATCGCACAGATTTCCCCTCCAAACTTCCTTGCCCCCACTTATTTCTTTATCCCAGCATTCATACCTCCAAGAGGCATTTCCTGGTAATCTACAGGTCACTCCAGTTTGAAAAGCAATTAGGTTAACTGCAACTCTTCACCTCTCCTTCCCCTCCTCCAAATCCAATGTAGTGTTAACCTTACCTTTATAACAGACTACCTGTTGTGGCTTTCTCTCACTCTGCCCCATTCCCAGGAAACTAAGCAGATCCTAGTGGAAAATCCTGCTTGACTCACTCATGTGGATCCCTACAGCCGTATCTCAACCCAGCCCATTCCCATTCATGTGTCAGCTCCTAATACCTAGAAAAACATTTACCTGTAAGTATAAGTGGTGACAACTATCAGAATCCCAGAAATTTCCTAAGAGGCAGCACACATCTATCCTAAGACACTCTCCTAAGAACCAGAGAGGAATCAAGAAAAGAGAAAATACCCACATAAAGACAAGATTAGATACCAGCACTTAGAATTAAAACCTTCCCAAACCCAGATGCCTAGACGCTGGAGAAAAACACTCAGTAGGCTTTGAGTAGTGCAACTTAACTGAAGCACGAGAAAAAGACCCTAGCATACCATTTATGAATATGACAGAGGTCCTTAAAGAAGAAATTAATAAATCTCTTAAAAGAAATCTATGAAAACATCAACAGTGGAAGGAAATGAATAAGACAGTTCAATAACTGAAAGTGGAAACAGAATTAATAAGGAAATGAAAACTTTAGAAACTTGAACAGGAAGTTCAAAGACAAGCCTCACCAACAGAATACAAGAGATGTCTTAGACACTGAAGACATGATACAAAAAAAAAAAAAAAAAAAAAAATGAATACCTTGCTCAAATAAATTGTTAAATCTAAAAAATCCTGGGAAAAAACAACCAGAAAATCTATTTTACATTATGACAAGACCAAATCTAAGAATCATAAGAATAGAAGGAGAAGGAACCCAGGTCAAAGCACACAATTTTTTTTCAACAAAATTATGAAGAAAAATTCTCCAACATATAAAGAAGAAGATGCTAATCAAGGTACAAGAAACATACAGAACACCAAAAAGATTGGAACCAGAAAAGAAAGTCCCCTTGACACAGAATGATCAAAACACTAAACATACAGAAGAAAGAATCCTAAAAGCTACAAAGGAAAAAGACAAACATATAAAGGCAGACCTATTAGGAAAACTTCTGAAACTCTAAAAACAGAAGGGTCCTGGCAGACATTCTACAGAATCTATGAGAAAACAAATGTCAGAAATGAATACGATACCCAGAAAACATTCAATCACATTACACAAAGAAAGTAAGGCATCTAAGTAAGACCCAACAGAAGGCCCTAGAAGGAAAATCCAACCTACAAAGGTTTACCACACATCACAACAAAATAAGAGGAATCAACAAACAACGCTCGTTGATAACTCTAAACATAAATAGTCTCAATCTCTCAATAAAAAGGCAGAACAGAATATGAAACAAGATCTATGATTCTTCTGCATCCAAGAATCACTCCTCCACATCAATAATAGTCATCTCAGAGAAAAAGGATGGAAAAAAAAGGATTCTATACACATGGACATAAAAAAAAAATAAAAAATAAAAACCTCATGAAGCCATTTTAGAAGAGAAAAGGAAGTACACTTCATACTCATCAAAAGAAAAATCCACAAAATATACACTGGAATTCTTAATATCTATACACCAAACACAAGTGCACCCAAGCTCAAGGAAATACGACAGCTTAAGTCAGATACTGATACTCAAACACTGACAGTGGGAGATTTCAATGACCAATTCTCACACCAACAGACAGGTCATCCAGAAAAAAATTAAACAGAGAAATGTTGGAGCTAACTGACAAGACAAACTAAATGGACCTGACAGATATTTAGAAAACATTTCACCCAAACACAAAAGAATGTACTTCTACACAGCAGCTTATGGAACTATCTCTAAAACTGACCATATACAAGGACATAAAGTACGTCTCAACACATACAAGAAAATTAAATTAACATCTTACATTCTGTCTGACCATCCTGGTCTAAAAATGGATATCAACAACAGAAACAACAGAAAGCTTACAAAATCATGAAAAGTAAACAATTCATAATGGAATAAAAAAATGAATTGAGAAAGAAAATAAAGACTCATTACAATTGAATGAATATGAATACATATCACACCAAAACTACTAGGATACAATGAAAGTAGCCTTAAGGGGCAAATTCATAGCACTAAGTGCAAACATAAAAAGAAATTGGAGATGCTAGAGATTTAATAGCACACCTGAAACCTCTAGAACAAAAAAGGAGTGGGGGGTGAGAAAGAAATAAAGAAGAAAAGAAAAAACAACCTCACACCTAAAAGGAAAAGATAGCAAAAAATAATCAAACTCAGGACAAAAATAAATGAACAATCAAAACAATGAATTAATGAAACAAAGAGTTGGTTCCTTGAGAAAATCACCAAGATTGATAAATCTTCATCCAAATTAACTAAAAGGTGGAAAGAGAATATTCAAATTACAAAATTAGAGATGAAAAGGGGACATACCAATTGAGATTGAGGAAATCCAGAGAATCATAAGGATGTACTTTAAAAACCTGTATTCCACCAAACTGGGTAATCTAAAATAAATGGATAATTTTCTCAATAGATACTACTTAACAAAAGTTAAATCAAGATCAAACAAACAATTTAAATAGACCTTTAACACCTAGTGATAGTTAAGCAGTCACTAAAAGTCTCCCAACAACAACAACAAAAAAAAAGCCCAGGGACTCGTGGTTTTAGCACAGAATTCTACCAAATTTTCCTAGAAGAGAGTATTGCTAATCTTCTCAAGTTATTCTATTAAATAGAAACAGAAGGAACATTGTTTAATTTGTTTTATGAGGCTCTAAGAATCTTGATACACAACCACATAAGAACCCAACAAAGAAAGAGAATTTCAGACCAGTTTCTCTTATGGATATAGACTGAAAATTTCTCAATAAAATATTTGAAAAATTAATTCAAGAAAACATCAAAAATGTCATCCACCATTATCAAGTAGGCTTCATCCCTGAGATGCAGTTATGGTTCAATATATGTCAATTAATAATATATATATGAACTAAAAAAAAAATAGCCACATGAACATCTCATTAGATACAGAAAGATCTTCTACCACCCTTTCATGATAAAAGCTCTGGAAAGATTTAGGAATACAAGAGACATCAGTCAACATAATAAAGGCAGTGCACAGTAAGCCCAGGGCAAATATCAATTTAAATGAAGAGAAACTCAAAGCAATGCCATTGAAATAAGGTACAAGACAAGGTTGTCTATTCTCTCCACTGTTATTCAAACACTACCTGAAGTCTTAGCTAGAGCAATAAAACAACTGAGGGATTTCAAAGGGAAACAAATTATAAAGGAAGTCAAAGTATCTTTATCTGCAGGTGGTATGATACTCCAAAAGTGATCCTAAAAATCCCATCAAGGAATTCCTACAGCTGACACTTTCAGCAAGCAAATAGCTGGATACAATATTAATTCACAAAACCCAGGATCCCTCCTATACATAAATGACAAATGGACTGAGAAAGAAATCAGGGAAATAACACCTTTTATAAAAGCCTCAAAGTACACAAAATATCCTGGGGTAACCCTAACCAAGCAAATGAAAGACTTGTATGATAAAAACATCAAGACACTGAATAAAAAATTGACCAGGGTATCAGAAGATGAAAAGATCTCCCATAATCATAGATTGTTAGGATTAATATAGTAAAAATCCTACCAAAAGTAATCTACAATGCAAAGTAATCAATGCAATGTCTATCAAAATTATAAGACAATTCTTCCCAGAACCTGAAATGACAATTTAAAGTTTATATGAAAATATGAAAAACCCAGCTTGCTAAAAAATCTAAATAACAAAAGAACTTTTAAAGGTAATTAAATATGAGATTCAGATCTAAATAGAATTCTCAATAGAGGAAAGTCAAGTAGCCAAGAAACACTCGAAAAAATGTTCAACATTCCTAGTCATAAGGGAAATGCGAATCAAAACTGATTTGAGAATTCATCTTAATCCTGTAAGAATGGCTAAGATCAATAATAAAACAAGTGACAATACATATTGGCAAGGATGGGAAGTAAGGGAAACACTCATTCATTGTTGGAATTGCAACTATTGTGCAGCCATAATGGAAATCAGTGCTGCACTTCCTCAGAAAGACTGAAAGGATCTACCTCAAGAACCAGCTACAGCGCTCTTGGACATATAAGCCTACAATAAAGACACGTGTTCATTGTTCCTCTATTCATAATAGCCAGAAGTTGGAAACAACCTAAATGTTTATCAACACAATGGAGTACTAGCCACTAAACAACAACAACAAATATACATATACATATCAGGTAAATGAATGAAATTAGAAAAAGATCATCCTAAGTGAAATAACAGAGATTCAAAAAGACAAATGATGTGTACTTGCTTATATGTGGATATTAGATGTTAAGTAAATGATAACAAGCGATAGTCCATAGAATCAGAGGTGAGGTATAAAAGATGGGGCTAGGGGGACAGGACAGATAGGTCCTCCTAAGAAAGGGAACAGAATGAACAGCTATGCATGGGTGGGGAGAATCAAGTGGAGACAGGGAGGAAAGAGGAACACAGGGAAAGAATACAGGGAGAGACAGTTAACATTAAGGGCCATTTGAGGGGTAATAAAAAAAAAACCTTGTGGAGTAAACACTTTCTATACTATAGACATATATAAAGGAGAACTAAATGAAATCACCAAATGAGGAAGACAGAGACCCAATCAGTCATTTCTTGTACAAATAAAATTTCCACTATCAGGACTGGTTACATCTAATTGACCTGTTGCTGTCAATACCTATACAACTCAATGAATGAAGAGAAGTCGAGCTGGTGCCTACATAGAGTCTGTATCACTGAAAGCTAGTATCTTCCATACAGGAAAGTATGCTGAATGCTACAAAATAAACAATGTAAACACCAACCTAGTCAAAAACCTTTGATCTACAATGGTCTCTTGCCTAAAAGATAAGCTAGTACAATGGTGGCACAAAGCTTGCTGGAGTAACCACCCAATATTTGATTCTATCTAAGGCCCACTCCAAAAGATGGAACCAATTCTTATCACTGGTTAGGTGACCAAGAACCCCAGAATTGATAGCCCAAGAACTTAGGGCAAAACCAAATAATACTGTTCTGAAAAAAACTACATAACAATAAAAACAGAAATGACATTCTGCTACATGATAGCTCAGTGCCTTGCTCAGCCATTAGAGAAGCTTCCTTTTGTACCAAATGGGAGTAAATACAGAAACCCACAGCCAGACACTATGCAGAGTCTGAGAGATTGTGCAAGATAGTTTTATGTCAAGATGACATAAAGCCAAAGTTAGCTGAGAGGAGAGAATCTCAATTAACATCAAGCTGTAGGCAACCCCATAGGGTATTTTCTTAATTAGAGACCGATGGGGTAAGGCCCCATGCCTTTAATCCAGTAGTCATTTCCAGTTTTAATTCTTAAGGCTGTCAAATATCAAGTAAGAAAACTACCACATATTTTATTATATTAAATGAAAACAGCTATGTAGATAAATTCCAAGAAATTTTTACTTTTATTAAAGCACTAACTAAATTAACCTTATAGGAAAAAAAAAAGGTTAATTACAAAAAACAAAATTAAGCAAACTCAACGAAAACAAAGAAGACTTGATTACTTACCAGCAAGAGTACTTGTATGCCTAAAAGCTCTGACCTGGGAGTCTGACAAACCAGTCAAAAGGGAAATTACGGTGTCCATCATATATTCATCATAAATTATGCTATATTGACACTGTCGAATCAGGACTCCAATAAATTCACAAAAATTGGAACGAAATTTTTTCCACTGAGGACCAGGCATGGTAAGGGGGTAGTCACCACTGTCCTAAAATGTGTAAAAAGAACTTATTAAGTATCACAAGATAGCAGTTAAATCATAATTTTGTTTCTACATAGAGAGAAATATTTTATTTCTAAATACACAATGAATTCTATGTGTACATTAATAGTGTTAATGTTTTTCCTTTAAACACACACAAATAATTTTTACAGTGCTGAAAACTATCAGATTAAAATCAGTGTTTACTTCATTATTCTAAGACTCTTAATAAAAAGATAACAGTACTAATTTATGTTTATATTTTTATTAAGATGATTTGATGTAGACAGAAAAATAATAAAGTTTAGATTAGGAGTATTTACTATACAGAGTATTTACTACTGAATATAAATATAGTAATTGAGATACAACTGTCATCATGTCACTTTTAACATTTATCTTTTTTATTCTCTTACTGAACAGACAGACAGGCACACCCAACACAAACATGCTATGGTGTACATGTAGAAGACAAAAACAACTGTGAGTGTTATCTGTCTCGTTTCATCATGTGGTCACTACATCTGAATATATGTCAGCAGGCTTGGTATCGAGCTTGAATCATCTTATCAAATCAGTGTACCATTTCTCAGTATTTCTAAATATAACATTTTAAGAATTGAAGATTTTAAAAACATAAGCATTTCACAAAAAAGCCTAAAACTGACCTTTCACATGGCAACTCATTTCTTCAAATTTTAAAATAAACTTGACAATAATTCTACTTATTAGCTTCTTTAAAAGACAAAACCCGAATAGGATCTTGACTTTATTAATTCACAAAATTAATAGCTGAGCCTAACACCAAGGGTCTTTTCTCTCCAGCTTGAAACATTTAAGAAAATACACACAAAGAGAGTTGGATATGGGTGGTATAAGCCATTTGATACCAGTTTTGATACTGAAGGTAGAATCCACGATTCAGGGTTTGAGGACTGCTCTGAAACATATTTTTTTTTTACAAAACTCCCTGAAAACGGGAAGAGGGATAGGAATTGAAATTAAACTGAAAAGGCAATGATACAGGGGCAACCAGATAAGACAATAAGAAATTACTGTCAAGTTGGTAATTGTCATTGTGGGAAATTAAGGAAGAGGATGTGGCTCACTCAAAACTGTTTCCAACAAAGAAGCCTAGGGACAGGGCAGGGAAACAAGAGAACTTTTACTTTTGGCAAACAAGCCAACAAGTAGATGATCTTCAACTGGAACGAAAAAAGCAAGGAATCCAGTTTACTTGTTCTGATCTTTTTTCTATTGCATAACTCAAAACCCTTGACCTGATGGACACCGGAGTAGGGAGCAGCAAATAGCTAAAAACCAGGTTGAAATAAGACCCATTACAAGAAAGAGAAGAGAAAAAGAGCCTGTATACCAGGGTAAGAGTAGAAGAAGAAAAATACTGCCTTGGGTTTTGCATCTTTTATTGGTATCGACCAAAGGACTGTTAGCTTGAAGAAGAACAGAAGTGCAGACAAAAAGCAAAGGACTGGCTGCTACACAAAGGAGGAAGAGCAAGCTGAAAGGGTCCTTAAGTACCACTAGTCATACATGGACATCATTAAAACACAGGCAAGACCATGAATATGTTCTCATCAACACCATATTGCCAACTTGTAGGAGACAAAGTGAAAAAGTGATTTCTTCTTTGGCCCTGGGATCCACAGATAAAAGAAGTCTCTTGAGGTGTGTCATAAAGTAACTGGAATAAGTCACAGAAAAATGTAGCTACTACCCATCATCAAAGAAGCCTCTCTCTATAGCAAAAGAAAGCCATTACAGGAAATCACAATTGGACACATCAACAGATAATGGGGGCTCCAGTACCAATGGATATATCTGCAACACAGCTTCAACATCAAATAATTCAGAGAACATTACAGAAGAGAGAGACAGAAAGATAGCTGTGATGACTATTCTTGGTTGTCAACGGACTACAAGTGGAATTAAATTAAGCAGAGGGTACAATTATGAGAGATATTTTTTTCCTAATTAAATCATTTAAAGTGGGAAGACCCATTTTTAATCTGGATCTTTTGAAGTGGAAGATCTACCTTAAATCTGGGCCACACCTGCTGGCAGCCTGTATCAAGGACATGAAAGAAGAATGCTTGTTCTCTTTGCCTACTTGCTCTTACTCTCACTGGCCAGTCCATTTCCTCAAAGGCATTAGAGCCTACTTCATCAGAATTCTGCTGTTTAAGACCAACTGAAATATGGACTAAACTGGACTCTTGGACCTTCCATTAGTAGACAACCATTTCTGGATCACAGCAAATAAGCCATTCTAATGAATCCTTGTTATGTATATTCACTCTGCCAATTCGTTTGTCTAGAGAATTCTGACTAACACAACCAAGAGAATCAGAAAACCTAGAATTCTGCTCTTAAACTGTCTTTCTTGGAAATGGCTGCATAAACAAGTCCTGGACAATAGCAACAGACATTCAACTGCAAATAACACAGAAGCAGAAGAATCTAGTGTTCTGTCCTGAGACAAAGAATTACATGAAACTAACGACTAGCTGAACGAGGAAGCACCCCAGAGATCAGTGCCCTAATTGGTTAGCCAATACAAAGTACTCAGCCCTGAAGTCATATATACAAAAATAACAAAAATGGACTCAGAAAGTAATAGTTTTATATTTGTGTATATCCCCTCCACATACACACAAATGTGTAACAAAGCTATCAATCTAGAAGAGCTAATGTGGGAGGGGTTATGGAGAAAAGGGGGAAATCATGAAATTATATTTTAACTAAAAATATAGTTAAAAATAAAATAAATTAATGAAAATGGAAAACCCCATAATATCCCAAGCACAGAAACAGAAAAGTTCATCATTAGGGAAATTTAAAACCATGGTATGCTAAAAGCAATGAGAGTAACAGAAGAATGTAAGTCTCACTCATTTTCTGAGCAGACTGAAAACCTACATCTTTAAAACCTTATAGTTTTTGTAACACATGTAAAATTACCATTCAAAAAATTGTTTTTCAAAAGGGAATCTATTTCAAGGATTTCTTAACTCTTGATTTTGGAATACACAGTTTAAATGGGATGTCAGAATCAAACTATTCCACTCAGATTCCATGTGAACTATGTGGACAAAGAGGCAAAAAGAATTTTTTTATCAGAGGGGACTGATAACATCAAAAGAATTGTCTTTCAATCTAATAGGACAGTTGCACATATAAACACACAGGGACTGTGAGAATACACATGGACTGCATTTGTTCAACCAAATGGGGTCCCATTACTGAGAAAAAAAAAAAGAGATATGGGCTCCCACCCATTACTAACAAACTATCTCCAGATGACATTGCTGTGTATAAGAAAACCTCATTTTCTCCACTGAAGTCTCACTTTGTATAATAATCATTCTTAAGGGTAGGCTGCATTCTAAACAGCAAATGGCCACCACAAAATTAACTCAATGGTTATTTTTTTGTAGACATTTTATATCATGTTGCTTTAACCTTTATTTCATTCATTTTTGGGTCTTAATGGTCTTCTGCTTGAATATGCTTTATTTTTATAATTTTATGAGTTTACTGTTCGTCTCTGTGTTTGTCTCTTTCTCAGTTTTATGTATTTGTTTTAATACTGGTTTATTTATTTATTTACCTGTTTGTTTTTTAAAGAGAGAAAGAAAGGGTGTAAAGTAAGGTGGATAGGAAGGTAGAAAGAAATTAACGGAAGGGAACACAATCAGAATATATTGTATAAAAAAATTACTTTCAATAAAATATATATTAATAAAAAGAACTACTAACATGTTCAATGATAAAAGAAAATTCTTAACACGCAAATGAATTACAGAGAGATTCTTTAAGATTTTCTTGAACATGCATCACTTATACATATGATGATTTTATAAAGTGTAGTGTTACTGATGGGCAATGAACTACTTAAAGCTTCTTTATTGAGAATGTATCTGTAAAAAAACAAAACAAACAAACCCAGAATGTTAACTAAGAAAAGATAACAAAATGGAGAACATTAAAAAAATTTAAAAAATGGCTGCCCTGTAAACCAAACTGGCTTCTGCCTCCCAAACTCTGGGAGTTCAAAACATTATTGTCAGCACACTTAACTACTTGATGATTTCTTTTTTCCTTTGGAAGCACTATCTTCTCTTGCCTTTATGGAATGCCTTATAATACAATTAGATTTTAAAACAAAAATCAAGTATGAGTTATTAATAGTTGATTTATTATTTTATATGTGTACAGGTATTTTGCCTCCGTGTGTGTGCACCACATGTGTGCCTATGGAGGGCAGAAGAGGGCATTGGACACCTTACGAGTCATAAATAGTCGTGACCAGCATGTGGATCCTGAGCCATGTCTTCAGCTCCAAGTGTGGTTTACTTTTGAAATTCTTAAATATCTCATTTAAGTACAATGTGCTGGCCTATATGCAACAAAAACTTTTTTTTGCCTCATCTAATTAAAAACTCCATAGTATGTATTCAGTTAAGTCATAAACTTAACGTCAACTTAGGTATCCTTCATAGTACCTCTCTATAATTTCATTATAAGTAATAAGTACTTCTTATTATCTTAGTCTAAAATACTACTCTGAGCCCTCTTCCATTGCTCATCTTGGGTCAGTGGTTCTCACTTGAGGAACATTTGAAACTCAAGGCTGACAGCACTAAAGAGGCTGTGCAGAATGAGCAGTTACTTAGAGACCATCTACTAATTCAACAGCAAGTACCTGGCCATCCAGAGCTACATAGCAAGACCCTGACTACAAAAACAAAGTAACCCTTCCGATCTGAGCTCCAACACTGAGCAGATCCCGGGTGGCAGCTCTGCACCCAAACTCACAAAACCCAGAGGAAGCAGGCCTCCCAGGAGCTCTAACCTGGGCAGTATCTTAGGTAAGGAAGGAGATAGCAACACCCACCCCAAACAGGGAGTAACGGGACGAAATGGGACCCAGGAATTCACTCTGGCCCGGAGCACTGGTTCCTTTATGTAAGCGCCCGATCTGAGTAGATCTTGGGGCCCAGCTCTAACCCCGGAGGAACACCGACCCCACACAGTTCTGACACAACCAAGATAATAGGAAAGACAGGCTCCAGTTAGAGACAGGGCTGGTAGCACTAGGGAGATCAAGATGGTGAAAGGCAAGCACAATAAGAACATAAGCATCAGCAACCCAGGTTGGCATCATTAGAACCTATCTTCTCCTACACTAGAAAGTCCTGAATTCCCCATATCACCAGGAAAGCAGGATTCAGACTTAAAATCACTTCTAATGATGATGATAGAGGACTTTAAGAAGGACATAAATAACACTCTCAAAGAATTTGAGAACATAGGTAAACAGGTAGGAGCCCTTAAAGAGGAAACACAAAAATCCCTTTAAGAATTATAAGAGAACACAACTAAACAGGTGAAGGAATTGAACAAATCCATCCAGGACAAAAAAATGGAAGTAGAAACAATAAAGAACTCACAAAGGGAGACTACCCTGGAGATAGAAAACCTAGGAAAGAAATCAAGAGTCATAGATGCAAGTATCCCCAACAGAATACAAGAGATAGAAGAGAGAATCTCAGGTGTAGAAGATACCACAGAAAATATTGACACAATTGTCAAAGAAAATGCAAAATGCAAAAAGCTTCTAACCCAAAACTTCCAGGAAATCCAGGACACAATGAGAAGACCAAACCTAAGGGTAATAGGTATAGATGAGAGTAAAGATTCCCAATGTAAAGGATCAATAAATACCTTCAACAAAATTATAGAAGAAAACTTCCTTAACCTAAAGGAGATGCCCATAAACATTCAAGAAGCCAACAGAACGCCAAATAGACTAGACCAGAAAAAAAATACCTCCCGTCACATAATAATCAAAACACCAAATGCACAAAACAAAGAAAGAATATTAAAAGCAGTAAGGAAAAAGGCCAAGTAACATATAAAGGCAGACCTAGCAGAATTACACCAGACTTCTCACAGATACTATAAAAGTGAGACATTCCTGGACAGATGTCATACAGACCCTAAGAGAATACAAATGCCAGCCCAGGCTACTCTCAATTACCAGCAAAACTCTCAATTACCATAGATGGAGAAACCAAGATATTCCATGACAAAATCAAATTTACACAGTATCTTTCCACAAACCCAGCATTACAAAGGAAAGCTCCAATACAAAGAGGGAAATTATACCCTAGAAAGAGGAAGAAAGTAATCCTCCAACAAATGCAAAAGAAGATACCTACACAAAGATAATTCCACTTCTAGTAACAAAAATAACAGGAAGCAACAATCACTGTTCCTTAATATCTCTTAACATCAATGGACTCAATTCCTGAATAAAAAGACATAGGCTAACGAACTGGATACGTAAACAGGACCCAGCATTTTGCAGCACACAGGAAACGCACCTCAGGGGACAAAGACAGACACTACCTTAGAGTAAAAGGCTGGAAAACATTTTTTCAAGCAAATGGTGCTAAGAAACAAGCTGGAGTAGCCATTCTAAAACCTCCAGTCCTAGAACACAAAGGGAGGGACTCATGGCTCCACCTGTATAGGTAGTTGAGGGTGGCTTGGTCAGGCATCAGTAGAAGTGGAGGGCCTTGGTGCCTGAAAGTTTGGATTCCCTAAGTGTGGGGGAATTCTAGAGCAGGGAGGCAGGAATGGAGGACGGTAGGAGCACACCCTCATATAAACTCCGAGAATTATATGGATTAGACATGACCGAGGCAGGCTGCCAGAAGACTAGAATCTAGAATTCAAATAAAAAAAATCTTGATATTAAAATTTGTTTTGAGAATTGGACATTGCAGAATACACAGCCTTTATGTATCTACTGATCAAGCAAGCTGAGCAGACCTGCTCGAACCTCTTATGTCCTGGAATTTCAGCTGGATGCAGTGAAGACACAGAAGTCAGAGGCTTATCAATTTACTCTTCCCCCCAACCCTCTTCTAATATCTCAACACTGATAACCAGCTTGAAGAAGTTAATGAAGAGTCGGTGCCCCTATTTCCTGGGCTGGGGGACTGAGGTGGTTAATATTGGGCTGTCTTTCTAGGGAAAAGTAATGGTTTTGTTGGAACAGAGAGGAATAGCTAGGATTTATTGCATAGTCATAACCTATTGGTTGAAATCTGTATAATTATTTTTAAGCTGAAGTTATAATTTCTTAAATGGTACAAAATTTACTTTGATTTCAAATTTAAGGTTTTCATTGGTACGAGTTTCTTATTGATATAAAAGTGAGATTAATGTTGTTACTCTCATAGGCACTGTGCCTACATAACACATTTAGGAATACAAGGCTTAGACTCAGTCCTTCTTTAACTCTTTTAACTGATTCAAGATGGTTAGCCTGTGAGTTAAGAGCCTATAACAAAGTCATGACTCTGAGTTTATTGTTAGGGTGTTTTCTATATTTTATTTAGAAATAACTGAGAGGAGTTAACAGACAACAGTCCATATTGTCTTACATGGATAGTTGGTTTTCAAAACGTCAGAAGTCCACAGAATTGACATTACAAACATTTCTGTATTAATGATCATTTTGATTAGAGACCTGTCTGCTCCTGAGAGCTTCCTGTCTTGGATTCTAAGAAACTGAGCATCTTTGGAGTTACTCCAGTTGTGGTGGACAGACACTAGGCAAGAGTTGCCTCTTTTCATCTACAGACAAATTACTGTCCAGAAAAGGACACACTTGCAGAATAGTCAACTGATTGTATCTGCCAAGACAGAGTAATCAGTCCTTAATAATTCTGCATCACTAGGTCTGTCAGATGATCCTGGGCCAGTAGGCTGAAGATCCGATGCTCCAACGTTTTGTAGTATAGGGAATCCAGGTGTTCAGAGGTCTCTATAAATTGGCTAAGTTTTAGAAGCTATGCTTTGTGCTTCCCATAATTTCAGTAATTCAGTCATTCTAGATTTCTGATGAGGTTGAAGACTTATAGTCTTATAGCCAATCCTGACTATTTACTTTGAGAGAAAAGATTTGAGAGGATAGTTTGCAGCTGACATTCATTCTAAAGCCAAGAAAAAAGCCAGGTTCAGAACTAAGTCGTTTAGTTAGGAGAGATGGCAGAGGTTTTGTTTAGTCAACAAAATGATGGACTGGGTATTAGGTCTATCTTGTACCTTACTGATACAAATTGGTATAGTTATGCTCTAATTGTATTTTGAGAGAAAGGTTTTTTTTTATTTTAACAGGAAGGGTGATATGTAGGAGGAGCTAAGGTGGGAGGAGTAAGAGAAGAAGAAGAGGAGGAGTAAGGAGAGGAAGAGCTAGGAGATGAGAGAGAGGGGGGAGGGAGGGAGAGAGGGAAAGAGGGAAGAGAAATGGGAGAGAGAGAGAGAGAGAGAGAGAGAGAGAGAGAGAGAGAGAGGAGGAGGAGGCGATATTCGTGCGTCCCCGCCAGTCAAAGGTAGTTGGTATATCTTGGTTGGGTATTGCGTTACACTTCTGGATTTTATGGGCATCTTGATATTGAGTATTACCAAACTTACAAAGCCTTTGATTAACATTTTATAATAAAATAATAAATAAATAAATAATTGACCCAAAGAATACACCCTTACCTATATTGAAGAAAGTCTTATATTGTCTTGAAAAAAGAAATATATTTCATAAACATAGGAAAATCATATTAGAAACAAGATAAACTATGTATTTTGTCAACTATCTGATACATATATGCCATCAAAATAATATATAGCTAATCAAATCAGAAAAAGGAAAAGGACAAATCATCCTTAAACAAGTTAAAAAATAGTATGATGTAAAATATAGTATACTGTGTATAAGATATGTGATTATACATATGATTCACTATCCATCATATACTAGTGCCTGTTGATAAATTTTAGAAGGGAGAGTCAAGATCTTCAAAAAATAAAGAGCTTGTTTAAAATACCAAAACTATGAGCCATAGCCTCTGGATTGTGAAGTTCAATCATCAGTTTCAATAAAAATTTTTTCATGGAACTTACGGGACAATACTGTTGACTACTAAGCATACTTCCAACAGAGTTATTATCAAGTAAAAGGTGTCAGTTGAGAAAACTAATTGACAAGCTGATTTCCTACCTTTTGGAAAGGAATCCTCATGATGAAAGGAGAAAGGAAGGGAGGGAGGGAGGAAAGAGGAGGGAGGGAGGAGGGAGGGAGAGAGGTCAAGAGTCAGTAACAAAGCATGGAGGATTTAAAGTCTTAGAATATGGTGCAATAGGTAAAGACACTTGTGATGCAAGCCTGATGCCTGTAAAAGGAGAGAACTGAACCCAAGGAAGAGTTGCACAAGTATGCTAGGGCACATGTACACTTCCATCCAACCATTTCCCCACTTCAATACAGAAAGGCACTGCAAAGTAGAACTATCTCCTAAACCCGACGGCATAGGTTTTAAATTTTGCTATTTTTATACTCAACAAAATATACTTTGATGATTTTACAATGTTGTACAATAGAAGTAAACAGCAATCCAGGAAAGCTATTCAATCAAAATGTAAATACAGGTCATTCTTACAATGCATGCCTATAACCCCAGAATGAAGAAATCTGAGACAGAATTGCAATACTGATGTCAGCTATTTAAGACGTTCTAAACTAATCTGTATTACACAATGAGAAAATTTGATTGATAAATAAGTAAATAAACAAACAAGCAATCAACCAGATAAATGATTTGTTTAAACAAATGAATAAGTAAATAAGTAGATAAATAAATAAATAGAACAAAGAAAGAAGCAAGTCAACACAAATTGGCCACCCCTATAAAGAAACTCTACAATGTAGAGATACTTAAGTGTATTATCTAAATTTTGACGTAATATGAAAACGTTAGTGATTATGAACATAACTCACAAAAAAACTTGAGGGATACCTGTTTGAAAAAAGGTTCAGGCATTCACTACCGATTACGGAGTATGTCCCTGGCAGCAAACAATGAAGAAAGAATGACATTACATTATTACTTCAAACAGTGATCTACAGGTACTTTTTTTCAATGTCGTGAACTATCCAGTCATGTGCGTGTACTATGCCTAGTAATGACTGACCAGCAAACATGCTCTTAGCACACAAAAATGAGCAAAACAATACTTTTTCTTTCAAAGAATTTCTAATTTCATTAAAGAGATGAAGACAGACATAAATGAGTTACTAAATAACAGGAGCCTTAAAAGGGAATGTAGTAATTAAAAGAAATTATCAAGTCTTTGAACACAGAACTGGGAACAAAAAAAAAGGAAAAATATTGGAGATAACAAAAAAGTTAGGAAAAGCCTATAAAAAAAGGCACAAACATAGGATGATGACACTATTTGAGGTTACATGAGCATAAACAGAATGTACTGAAATAACCAGAAGTAGTAAAATAAACAAACAAACGACCCAGCTAATTAAAAAAAAAAGTTCAAAATACTCAAACTTCAGAGTTTGAGGAAATAAATGATTTAAACAGAAGCGAGATTTTATTTCTTTTCTTTTTTGTCAGACCTAGGGACTAAACAATAGGACTCATGTATGCTAAGCAATCTATCTACCATAAGTTATATTCTCAAAACAAAATAGACAAAGATGCATAACTGCAATTCAAAGAAAGTAAACAGGTTATAAATAAAAGGATCAAGGCAAGAGATTTCTAGCATTACTAAACCAAAAGCAAAATGGGAATAAAAAGAGAGACTTTAAGTAACATTGGTGATGAACGGAATAACATGAAGAGCATCCAATGCTGAAGTAATAAAATTACTAATATAAGCCACAATCGAAGAACAAAAGAACAAATCTGATGTCAGTATGATTGACTGGACAGGTTTATCTCTGACAAAAGACAAAAAATTAACTTTGCCCCTAAAAAGGACAAATTGTGGGTTATGTTTTATTTTGTTTTTTGAGACAGGGTCTCATTATACATACCTGGATGGCTAGAACACTCTATAAACAGACCAGAATGACCATGAATTCATGAAAATCATCCTGTCTCTACTTCCTTTTTTTTCTTCAAAATGCCAACTCAATTCTTCAGAGTTAGAAATCGAAATTTGCAAATCAATTTGGAATAACAAAACACCCAGGATAGCAAAAATTATTCTCAACAATAAAAGAACTTCTGGGGGAATGACCATCCCTGACCTCACAGTAACAACTACATGGTATTGGTACACAAACAGGCAGATAGATCAATGGATCAGAATTCAAGAACCAGAAATGAACCAACACACCTATGGTCACTTGATCTTTGACAAAGGAGCTAAAACCATCCAGTGGAAAAAGGACAGCATTTTCAACAAATGGTGCTGGTTCAACTGGAGGACAGCATGTAAAAGCATGCAAATTGGTTCATTCTTATCTCCTTGTACAAAGCTCAAGTCCAAGTGGATGAAAGACTTCCACATAAAAGCAGATACACTGAAACTAATAGAAGAGAAGGTAGCGATGAGCCTCGAACACATGGGGACACGGGAAAGTTCAACACAACACCAATGGCTTATGCTCTAAGATCAAGAATTGACAAATGGGACTTCATAAAATTTCACAGCTTCTGTAAGGCAAAGGACACTGTCAACAGGACAAAACGGCATCCAACAGATTGGGAAAAGATCTTTACCAATCCCACATCCAATAGAGGACTAATATCCAATATATACAAAGAACTCAAGAAATTAGACTCCAGACAACCAAATAACCCTATTAAAAAATGGGGTATCAAGTTAAACAAAGAATTCTCAACTGAGGAAATGCGAATGGCCAAGAAGCACCTAAAAAATGTCCAGCATCCTTAGTCATCGGAGAAATGCAAATCAAAACAACCAGAGATTCTACCTCACACCAGTCAGAATGGCCAAGATCAAAAACTCAGGTGATACCAGATGCTGGCAAGGATGTGGAGAAAAAGGAACACTCCTCCATTGTTGGTGGGATTACAAGACGGTACAACCACTCTGGAAATCAGTCTGGCGGTTCCTCAGAAAATTGGACATAGTACTACCTGAGGACCCAGCTATACCACTCCTGGGCATACATCCAAAAGATCTTCTAATATGTAACAAGGACACATGCTCCACTATGTTCATAGCAGCCTTACTTATAATAGAAAGAAGCTGGAAAGATCCCAGATGTCCTTCAACAGAGGAACAGATACAGAAACTATGGTACATTTACATAATGTAGTACTTCTCAGCTATTAAAAACAATGAATTCAGGAAATTCTTAGGCAAATGGATGGAATTAAAAACTATCACCCTGAGTGAGGTAACACAGTCACAAAAGAAAACACATGGCATGCACTAATTGATAAGTGGATATTAGCCTAAAAGCTCGGAATACTCAGGATTCAACTCACAGACCACCCATGAAGCTCATGAAGAAGGAAGACCAAAGTGTGGTCTTCTTAGTCCTTCTTAGAAGGGTGAACAAAATATGGAGACAAAGTGTAGAGCAGAGACTGAAGGAAACACCAACCAGAGACTGTCCCACCTGGGAATTCATCCCATATACAGACACCAAGCCCAGACACTATTGTGGATGCCAAGAAGCGTTTTCTGACAGGAGCCTGATATGGCTGTCTCTACTTCCTAAGAGCTGAAACTAAAGATCTATGTCATGACACCCCTAAACAGCAAATTTTGTTTAGGGATGTCTCATTAGTCTGCAACATATAAAGAGATGGTCACATTTTAACTCAAAACAATTTATATAGAAAATCCAATTTCTGGACCTTAGGCCATACTGGTAACTATAATCCAAAGTAAATTGATTCATGTGCAAATTAAATCCACTTATTGTGAGAATAGCTCAGTTAATAAATCGCATGCTTATCAAGCATGTAAACATGATTTCATCTGGGAAGCACAAATAGAAGCAGCAGGTGATGGTAATATACTCTTGTAATCCCAGATCTTTTGAAGAACGAAAGGCAGATCACTGAGGCTACAACCTGGACTACATGAAATGCTATCTCTAAAATCAAACCCAAGATAAATGCTAACATAATTTAAAGACATTAAAAACTTAAATTGTATATTGGGGCAGAGAATCATTTTTAAGCCATCCTCTAATTTTCTAATGATTCCTTTTGTAATAAATATTTCATTTATTTTTGTATTCCTTTCATTTTACACTTGTATCTGTATATTATTAATAACTTAGTTTGCTAATTTATTGTTCTTCTCTCAAACCAGTAGCTGTCTAATTTCATTATATATTAGCGTCATCAGGAGTATGACCAGGATATTTTACACACATATCATAAATTTTTGAAGTCAATCAAACTGTTCAGAGTAGTGGTTTCCCAACCTTCCCAATGTTGGAACCCTTTAATAGTTTCTAAGCTGTGGTGAACCCCAATCATGAAACTATTTCTTTGCTACTTTAAAGCTGTAATTTTCCTACTCTTATAAACCATAATGTAAATATTTGATCTGCAACTCCCAAAAGAGTCACAGTCTACAGGTTGAGAATTACTGGTCTAAAACATCTGGATGATAGCTCACCACTTTTTAATGATTAGATGACACTAATGTCTGGAATGTAAGACAACTGCTTTCAGAAATTCACGCTATGGCTTAAAATAAATGTTACTATACTAACGATTGAAAGAAATCTGTGATTTCAATCAACTATGTTATAAGCATGGCATTGTCAAGGAAGTCTAAAAACTGAGGAATAACTCAATCAGCTAGCATATTAACGTGATTTCATCTTCTTTAGCCATGTTTAAATTCTTGAATACACTAGATATAAATTCTTAATGTAACAAAATTTAATTCAGTGAAAAGTATCTCTATAGAAATGTTTCAAAATCCTGAAGTTCTTTAGCTTTTAAATTAAATTACCACAAATTCCATATATTGCATCACAAACCCAAAACAATATAAGAAAGTCCTTGTAATGTGAGTTACTAATATCTGCTACAGTTACTTTGCCTCCAAACTGGCTTCTGAAGTGGAAGTTTCTTGAGTCCGTAGGTCATCGCTAGGAGCCCACTCACAGCGAGTATAGGAGCCCCTCTCTTGCTCCCTGGCCATGAGTTGCTTGGCAAAGGGTTGTTGCCTTGAAAAACTGAATCAACACAAAACTAAAGTGATTGGGACATTAGATAGTGGTATGGTACCTACAAAACTATTATATAAAATATAATTTTCCACTTCATGATTTAGTCAAAACAGGTATTAGTCTTAGAAATCTGAACAATACCCCTTCCGCCCAGAATCTGTTCCCTTTGCCTGGGGCAGACCCTTAGCTGGTCTGCTCCTGTGGCAACACCGAAACTGAGATATCCTAGAGGGACAGACTGCACCCAGAGCAGAGGGTAAAACACCTTGCCCACCACCCCACGCCCCAGAGTTACAACTGGGACTCAGGGGGAGGTTAAGGAATTAGGAGGCACCCAAACCCTGCCCCGCCAGAACACTACCCCCTTTCCGCCCGGAATCTGTTCCCTTTGCCTGGGGCAGACCCTTAGCTGCTCTGCTCCTGTGGCAACACCGATCCTGAGACATCCTAGAGGGACCGACTGCACCCAGAGCAGACGGTAAGACACCTTGCCCATCACCCCACGCCCCAGAGTTACAACTGGGACTCGGGGAGGTTAAGGAACTAGCAGGTACCCAAACCCCACCCCTCCGGAACACTACCCCCTTACGCCTGGAATCTGTTTCCTTTGCCTGGGGCAGACCCTTAGCTGGTCTGCTCCTGTGGAAAGACCGATCCTGAGCATCCAGAGCAGAGGAAGGACCGGCTGAATCCAGAGCAAAGGAATACCACCTTCCTTCCTTCCTTCAGACCTTGGTCTATTTGCCTGGGGCAGACTCTTAGCTAATCTGCTCCCGTGGAAACACCTGATCCTGAGACAACATAGAGGACCTACTGTTTCCAGAGCAGAGGAGGACCTACTGCATCCACAGCAGAGGAAGCTTAGGATCACAGGAACACAGAGACATCTGGAATCTGAGGAGATCTGACACAAGCAAAATAACTGGGAAGACAAACTCCAGTCAGACACAGCGAGCACAGGTAACACTAGAGACAACTAGATGGCGAAAGGCAAGCAAGAGAACATAAGCAACAGAAACCAAAGTTACCTGACATCATCAGAACCCAGTTCTCCTACCATAGCAAGCCCTGGATACCACATCAAACAGGAAAAACAGGATTCAGAATTAAAATCACTTCTCATGATGATGATAGAGGATTTTAAGAAGGATATAAGTAACTCCGTCAAAGAAATACGGGAGAACACAGGTAAACAGGTAGAAGCCCTTAAAGAGGAAACACAAAAATTCTTTAAAAAATTGAAAGAGAACACAGGTAAACAGGTAGAAGCCCTTAAAGAGGAAACACAAAAATCTTTTAAAGAATTGCAAGAAAGCACAACCAAACAGGTGAAGGAATTGAACAAAATCGTCCAGAATCTAAAAATGGAAATAGAAACAATAAAGAAATCTCAAAGGGAGACTACTCTGGAAATAGAAAACATAAGAAAGAGATCAGCAGTCATAGATGAAAGCATCCCCAACAGAATACAAGAGATAGAAGAGAGAACCTCATGTGCAGAAGATACCATGGAAAACATTGACACAACAGTCAAAGAAAATGCAAAATGCAAAAAGCTCCTAACCAGAACATCCAGGAAATCCAAGACATAATGAGAAGACCAAACCTAAGGATAATAGGTAGAGATGGGAGTGAAGATTCCCAATTTAAAGGGCCAGAAAATATCTTGAACAAAATTATAGAGGAAAATTTCCCCAAACTAAACAACGAGATGCCCATAAACATACAAGAAGCCTACAGAACACCAAACAGACTAGACCAGAAAAGAAATACCCCCCCCGACACATAATAATCAAAACACCAAATGCACAAAACAAAGAAACAATACTAAAAGCAATAAGGGAAAAAGGTCAAGTAACATATAAACGCAGACCTATAAGAATTACACCAGACTTCTCACCAAAGACTATAAAAGCCAGAAGACCCTGGACTGGTATCATATGGACCCTAAGGGAACACAAATGCCAGCCCAGACTGCTGTACCAGCAAAACTCTCAATCACTATAGATGGAGAAACCAAGATATTCCATGACAAAACCAAACTTGCACAATATCTTCCCACAAACGCAGCACTTCAAAGGATAATTGACGGAAAACGCCAACACAAGGAAGGAAACTACATCCTAGAAAAAGCAAGGAAGTAATCTTCCAATAACCCCCAAAAAAGGTAGTTACACAAACATAATTCCACCTCTAATAACAAAAATAATAGGAAACAACAATCATTTTCCTTAATATCGCTTAACATCAATGGACTCAACTCTCCAATAAAAAGTCGTAGACTATCAGACTGGATACATAAACAGGACCCAGAATTTTGGTGCATACAAGAAACGCACCACAGTGACAAAGACAGACATTACCTCAGAGTAAAAGGCTGGAAAACAATTTTCCAAGCAAATGGTCCAAGAAACAAGCTGGAGTAGCCATTCTAATATCAAATAAAATCGACTTTCAACCAAAATCAAAAACGATAAGGAAGGACACTTCATACTCATCAAAGGAAAAATCTACCAAGATGAACTCTCAATTCTGAACATCTACGCTCCAAATGCAAGGGCACCCACATACATAAAAGAAACTTTACTAAAGCTCAAAGCACACATCGCACCTCACACAATAATAGTGGGGGATTTTAACACCCTGCTCTCTCCAATGGACAGAGCATGGAAACAGAAACTAAACAAAGACACATTGAAATTAACAGAAGTTATGAACCAAATAGATTTAACAGATATCTATAGAACATTTCATCCTAAAGCAAAAGAATATACATTTTTCTCAGCACCTCATGGTACCTTCTCCCAAATAGACCATATAATTGGTCACAAAACAGTCCTCAGCAGATACAAAAAGATTGAAATAATCCCTTGCATCCTATCAGATCACCACGGACTAAGGCTGGTCTTTAATAATGACAAAACCAATGGAAAACCCACATGCATGTGGAAACTGAACAATGCTTTACTCAATGATGACTTAGTCAAGGAAGAAATAAAGAAAGAAATTAAAGACTTTTTAGAATTTAGTGAAAATAAGGAAACTTCATACCAAAACTTGTGGGACACAATGAAAGCAGTGCTAAGAGGAAAACTCATAGCTCTAAGTGCCTACAAAAGAAAAAGGAATTAGAGAGAGCATACACTAACAACTTGACAGCACACCTGAAAGCTCTAGAACAAAAAGAAGCAAATACACCCAAGAGGAGTAGGCGTCAGGAAATAATCAAACTCAGGGCTGAAATCAACCAAGTAGAAACAGAAAGAACTATACAAAATATCAACAAAACCAGGAGTTGGTTCTTTGAGAAAATCACCAGAAGGGCACAGAGACAGTTATCCAAATTAATAAAATCAGATCTGAAAAGGGAGACATAACAACAGAAACCGAGGAAATTCAAAAAATCATCAGATCCTACTACAAAGGCCTATACTAAACAAAACTGGAAAATCTGGATGAAATGGAAAATTTTCTAGACAGAAACCAGGTACCAAAGTTAAATGAGGAGCAAATAAAGCATCTAAACATTCCCATAACCCTAAAGAAATAGCAGCAGTCATTAAAAGTCTCGCTAACAAAAAAAGTCCAGGCCCAGATGGTTTTAGAATTCTATCAGACCTTCAAGGAAGACCTAATACCAATTCTCTTCAAACTATTCCACAAAATAGAAACAGAAAGAACACTACCCAATTCATTCTATGAAGCTACAATCACACTCATACCTAAACCTCACAAAGACCAACAAAGAAGGAGAACTTAGAGACCAATCTCTCTTATGAATATCGATGCAAAAATACTCAATAAAATTCTAGCAAACCGAATCCAAGGACACATCAAAACAATCATCCATCATGATCAAGTGGGCTTTATCCCAGGAATGCAGGGATGGTTCAATATTCGGAAATCCATCAATGTAATCCACTATATAAACAAACTCAAATTTAAAAACCACATGATCATCTCACTAGATGATGAGAAAGCATTTGACAAAATTCAACATCCCTTCATGGTAAAAGTCTTGGAAAGAACAGGAATTCAAGGCCTATACCTAAACATAGTAAAAGCAATATACAGCAAACCAGTAGCCAACATCAAACTAAATGAAGAGAAACTTGAAGCATTCACACTAAGATCAGGGACTAGACAAGGCTGCCCACTCTCTCCCTACCTATTCAATATAGTACTGGAAGTCCTAGCCAGAGCAATTAGGCAACAAAAGGAAGTCAAAGGAATAAAACAGGAAAGGAAGAAGTCAAAATATCACTATTCGCAGATGATATGATAGTATACTTAAGTGACCCCAGAACCTCCACCAGAGAACTCCTAAACCTGATAGACAACTTCAGCAAGGTGGCAGGTTATAAAATCAGCTCACACAAATCAGTAGCCTTCCTCTACGTGAAAGATAAACAGGCTGAAAAAGAAATTAGGGAAATGACACCCTTCACAATTGTCACAAATAATATAAAATACCTCGGGGTGAACCTAACCAAGCAGGGGAAAGATCTGTATGACAAGAACTTCAAGTCTCTGAAGAAAGAAATTGAAGAAGATCTCAGGAAATGGAAAGATCTCCCATGCTCATGGAACGGCAGGATTAATATAGTAAAAATGGCCATCTTGCCAAAAGCAATCTACAGATTCAATGAAATCCCCATTAAAATATCAACTCAATTCTTTACAGAGCTAGTAAGAGAAATTCTCAAATTTATTTGGAATAACAAAAAACCCAGGATAGCGAAAACCATTCTCAACAATAAAAGAATTTCTGGAGGAATCACCATCCCTGACCTCAAGCTGTACTACAGAGCAGTAGTGATAAAAACTGCCTGGTATTGGTACAGAGACAGGCAGGAAGATCAGTGGAATAGAGTTGAAGACCCAGAAATGAACCCACACACCTATGGTCATTTGATCTTTGACAAAGGAGCTAAAACCATCCAGTGGAATAAGGACAGCATTTTCAACAAATGGTGCTGGTTCAACGGGAGGACAACATGCAGAACAATGCAAATCGATCCATTCTTATCTACGTGTACGAAGCTCAAGTCCAAGTGGATAAAGGACCTTCACATAAAACCAGGCACACTGAAACTAATAGAAGAGAAGGTGGGGAAGACCCTCGAACACCTAGGCACAGGGGAAAAGTTCCTGAACAGAACACTAATGGCTTGTGCTCTAAGATCAAGAATTGGCAAATGGGACTACATAAAATTGCAAAGTTTCTGTAAGGCAAAGGACACTGTCAATAGGACAAAACGGCAACCAACAGATTGGGAAAAGATCTTTACCAATCCCACATCTGATAGAGGACTAATATTCAATATATACAAAGAACTTAAGAAATTAGGCTCTAGACAACCAAATAACCCTATTAAAAAATGGGGTACGGAGCTAAACAAAGAATTCTCAACTGAGGAAATGCGAATGGCCGAGAAGCACCTAAAGAAATGTTCAGCATCCCTAGTCATCAGGGAAATGCAAATCAAAATAACCCTGAGATTCTACCTCACACCAGTCAGAATGGCTAAGATCAAAAACTCAGGTGATAGTAGATGCTGCTGAGGATGTGGAGAAAGAGGAACACTCCTCCATTGTTGGTGGGATTTCAGGATGGTGCAACCACTATGGAAAACAGTCTGGTGGTTCCTCAGAAAATTGGACATATCACTACCTGAGGACCCAGCTATACCAGTCCTGGGCATATACCCAGAAGATGCTCTAACACATAACAAGGACATATGCTCCACTATGTTCATAGCAGCTTTATTTATAATAGCCAGAAACTGGAAAGAACCCAGATGCACTTCAACAGAGGAATGGATACAAAAAATGTGGTATATTTACACAATGGAATATTACTCAACTATATAAAACAGTGAATTTGATGAATTCTTATGTAAATGGATGGAACTAGAAAATATCATCCTGAGTGAGGTAACCCAATCACAAAAGAACATACATGGTATTCACTCACTGATTATTGGACTTTAGCCCAGTGTTAGAAGCTTCAAACACCCAAGATTCAACTCACAGACCACATAAAGCTCATGAAGAATGAAGATCAAGTGGGGGGTTGGGGGGGGCTACAGTCCCTCTTAGAAGAAGTAACAAAATACTCAAGGGAGCAAATATGGATGCAAAGTGCAGGACAGAAACTGAAGGAGGGGCCGTCTGCAGACCATTCCACCTGGGTATCCATCCCATGTGCAGTCACCAAAGGTAGATGCGGACGTGGGTGTCAGGAGGTGCATGCTGACAGGAGCCTAACATAACTGTCTCCTTAGAGGTCTGCAAGAGTCTGACATATTCAGAGGCGGATGCTCACAGCTCACCATTAAACTGATCATGGAGTTCCCAACAGAGAAGATAGAGTGAAGACTGAAGGAGTAGAAAGGGTACGGGACCCCATGAGGAGAGCAACAATACCAACCAACCAGAGCCCCCAGGGTCTAAACCACCAGCCTGGGAGCGCTTAGGGAGGGACCCATGGCTCCAGCTATATATGCAAGGGAGCTATATATAAGTGGGAGAAGAGATCTTGGTCCCATGAAGGCTGGATATCGTGGGGGTGGTATTCGAGGGTGGGGAGGTGAGGTACGGGGAGGGTGGTGTGGGTACACCATCATAGAGGCAGGAGGAGGGGGGAAGGGATAGGAGTTCCTGGGAGGGAGGGGGGAAAGAGGGTAAGGGGAAAACACCTGAAATGTAAATAAAAGTTCCAATAAAAAAAAAAAAAGAAATCTGAACAATACAGTGTTTCACATAAAAAACAAAAGATATTTACACCAAATGTGAAAAAATAAAGTATAAACAAAGTCATCTAAGTTGAAATCAGGTTTGAAGCTCTAGCAATGCATGAATAACAACTAATGCCTATGGAATATGACTAAATCAATCTAAAAGACGGTGCCAGAATATTCCTGTAATTAAGAATATGCAAAATACTTTTGGTGTGAAGTGCAAGGGAAAATGTGAATACCTCATGAAAGGTACATCAATTAAGTTCTAAAGATTTGAAATATTTGTATTATTTACTCAAATGGAAAATAACAGTAAAAAGAATCAACTAATCACAAAAAATAACCTAGAAAAGGTAATCCAGTTAATGCTTAAAAAAAAATTCTTCCAAAAATAGAATGTTTGTGAATAAAAAACATACATTAAAGGAAGTAGTGATGGATTTAACAGCATTACATGAATTAACTTTATCATAAATACAATATAAAAACTAAACTGCATTCCTGAATCTTATGACAATAGAACTAGGAATTTTGATTAGTTTATGAGGAATAACCATAGAAATATGTACTCTAAATAGAAATTGGAGCATTCAAGCAGTATGTTCCCAGTAGAACTGTACTGGCTGGTTTTGTTTGTCAACTTGACAGAAGCTGGAGTTATCATAGAGCCTCTCTTGAGGAAATACCTTCCTGAGATCCAGCTATAAGGCATTTTCTCAATTAGTGATCAAGGGTAGGAGGGCCCAGAGGGCCTGTTGGGGGTGGTGCCATCCCTAGGCTGGTAGTCCTGGGTTCTATAAGAAAGCAAGCTGAGCAAGCCAGGGGAAGCAAGCCAAAGTAACATCCCTCCATGGCTCTGCATCAGCTCCTGCTTCCTGACCTGCTTGAGTTCCAGTCCTGACTTCCTTTGGTAATGGAAGAGCAATGTGGAAGTGCAAGCTGAATACACCCTTTCTTCCCCAACTTGCTTTTGGGCATGATGTTTTGTAAGGAATAGAAACCCTGACTAAGACAAGAAACATATACACAAATGTGTGGGAGGTCTAGAAAATACAGAGGTGCTGTCCCACAGTTTTGGAAAATTCTTGATTAAATACAGTTAAGCAAAATTTTCTTCATTGAAATTACTAACAATCTTAGAAAACATGTTTTAATAATTTGTAAGGTGGGTTTATAAACAGCACTGCTCAAATTTATCCAACCTTCAAAACCATTTTACCTCTAAAGCATTTAATGAAATTAGTATTTCACATTGGAAAATCAAGAATTGGAGATTGCCAGGATTAAAGCAAAATGTCAACTTTAACTCATGCCATTATAAATTATATTCTCCTTTTAAAACTAAGCAAACAAAATATTTGAAACAATCAACATATTTAATTATGATTTAAAAGATATGGAATCAATTTGTACAGGTATGCTATATATACCTCATCAAATTCTTCAGTCATTTTTCTGATTATTTCTGCGTTCTGCATATTTCGAAACATCTCTATTCTGACAGTACCTGTGGAAAAATAGATTTTATAGTTAGTCTTTGCCATATACTAAACATTGAACCTAATCTTATCACTGTATAATAAGTTAGGCAAAACTAGTTAGGTTTCCTGTTCATCTCAAATTTCTCCATTAATTTTTTTAAAGAGAATTATTTTATGTATATGGGTGTTTTGCTTATATGTATGTATCTGTACATCATATGTGTGCATGGTGCCTGAAGATGACAAAACAGTGTATTGGATACCTTAGGACAAGAATTATAAATTATTATACACCACCATGTGGATATTGGAAGTCAAACCTAGGTCTTCTGGAAGAGCAGCCAATGCTATTAACCATTAAGCCATTTTCTACCCCCTCAAATTCTTTTTTATTTTCTACTTTAAAGGAATGTTTTACTTGGAAACATAATACTTTTCAATGAAATGTTTTTCTAAAAGCCAATTTATTAAGTTCTATACAATAATTACTGATGAAAGAAAAAGTTTTTTATTTGCTAGTTCTTTTGTACTTCTTGATGGCTTAATTTTATCCTAAATATGTTTATATAATTTATTAATGTACTGACATGCAATTTTTTGTTAATTTTAGAAAATTGTACTTTCAAAAAAAATCAACATAATTTAGGCTGGGTCACAGTGATCAGTGATAGAACATTTACTTAGTATAGCATGAACCTGGTCATGGTACAATACCCAGTATAGCATCCAACTCCCTTCCTCTCAAAAAAAAAAAAGTAATTTGAAACATAGGGAATAGTGATAAAATCCTTCCCTAGTATACATGAAGAACCCTGGGTTTGTGTTCTAGCACTGCACAAACTAGGCACAGCGGCACATGCGTATAATCCAAGCACTTAGGAAGCAAGCTAAGGGATAACAATTTCAAGATCATTCTTGGATTCATAGCATATTCTATGCCAACCTGGACTATATAAGATGCCATCTCTAAAATCTAACAAAGCCAAAATTTACATAATATAGAGATGTTAAAAGTTTAAAATGAACATTGGGATGGAGACTTTTTATAACGATTCACTTTTATTTATATAAATGCAAAATATTCGAAAAAAATTGGGGGGGGGGAACTTAGGAGGTGGTGGCTCAGTGGAAAGGACACTTGCTGCCAAGCCTGACCCAAGTTTTAGCCCCTAGACCTACATGGTGAAAAAAAAAGAATCAACTCCTACAAGTTGTCCTGTGATCTCCATATGTGCCATGGGGCATACTTACACACACTTAAGAAAGCAAGTAAATAAACAAACTAACTAATTTTTTAGTTACAAGAATAAGGTTCTGCAATTCTGAGTGTTACCTTATTTCTTTCTGGTAGTCCTTTCCTTCAAGTCCAGTCTATACTCTTCTAATATATTCTCCAGGAACTAAATTCTGCTCCAGATATTGTGTAGAACCAACCCAGTCCTAAAATCCCAGATAGTGGCCATCATCCTAAAGCTAAGTAGTGGATTAGAAAAAGGAGGGCAGAGGTGTACCAGGTAGAGAAGAAGAAAGAGGTGGGTTTTTTTTTTTTTTTTTAATTAAGGCCATTTAGGTGGGGAGTCTACTGAGGCTTTTTCAATAAACAGGGTTTTTTTCCTACTTCAATTCTTAGCCTCTGGAATGGTGTTAACAATATTATCTTCATTTATAGACACCCCCAGCTGTCCTGAGATGAATCTGCTATTGTTGGTGTCTTCACAGTATTCTTCCTCCTTTATCCCAGACAAATTGGGGAATTAGAGCCTTGGTCTCTAAATGTTCAGAAACTGCTCAATCCACTTAACCTACAAGAGTGCCACCTGGCTGTTTGGAACACTTCACAGAGGGGAGGTGTCATCTTTCCTTTTGCTATTTTCCTCCTGCCCTCAATTTGGTCCTACCCTATACTTCTGAATTTCTATTTTGTGTTACACTTGTGGCTTTTTTTTTCATATTGAAGAAATAACATTACCTGAGGAGCCAAAAATAAATCAAAATTGGCAAAACAAACGAACAAACAACTACCTCTAAGACAAGGAAAGCCATATGGACAAGTGTACATGAAGAGTAGGACAGCAAAGAAATCTGCTATAAAATTAAAACGTCTAAGAGACAGGAAAATATTATATATTGTGACTGAAGAAGTATTAAGTAGATAAACACATTTATACAGTCATTCAGCTGAACACTGAACTATCAATATAAATGTAAACTGTATAACTATATCTTTGATTCCTAATCTTAAGAATAGGTTCAAATCACTCAAGGTGGATTCAAAAACTGGAAGGAAAAAAAGAAAAATCACCTTCCCATAGAATACCCAGCCCTGTGGTTCTTCCTTCAATTCTGCAACTCAGAGCTTCAGAAACATGAACAATCTAAAACCTTATAAACCTGAGGATGCATGGGCAAGAGGAAAATAAAGAAAGAAAAAAAGAATGGATAATGCTAACAATTCTGTAGCAATAGTGATTTATACATTATACATATCCCAAACAGTAATAATGTAATAATGCTGTAATAATGCTCTATTCTACTTCCATGACTGATAGGCCAAGCTCAAGGACGGTATTTTTACCTGTGTTTTCAATGAAATACTTACAAAAACTAAGAAAGAAGGTATTTTAAGTCTTAACATTGTGAGAGACAAGAAAATAGTAACCAGCAATGAAATTGCTAGGAAGAGAAACTTAGGCTTCACATCTTTACAGGGACTATCAAATGTAAATAATCCTACTAATTTAACTCAAATGTGAAAGGCCACAATTTTAAAAATAAATGATGCAAAGGTAGTATTTTAACAAGGAAAACACTTATGTAAACCCCCACAGAGTAATATTCCAAAAAATTATGCTTACTTTTTAAAATTTATTTTTATTGGTTATTTCCTTTATTTACATTTCAAATGTTACTCCCTTCCCGGTTTCCCCTCCGGGATACCGCTATCCAATCCCCCCTTCTCCTGCTTCTATGAGGGTGCTCCCCAACATACCCACTCACTCACACCTGCTTTCCAGGCCTAGCATTCCCCTACACAGTACCAAGGGCCTCTCTCACTGATGCCCAATAAGGCCATCCTCTATTATATAAGCAATCTGAGGCTGGAACCATGGGTCCCTCCATGTGTACTCTTTGGTTGGTGATTTAGTCCCTGGAAACTCTGGGGATCTGGTTGGTTGATATTGTTGTTCTTCCTATGGAGTTGCAAAACCTCTATCTAACTTCTCCATTGTGGACCCTGTGTTTATCCTTACTTTTTAACTGGTCATGTGTCTCCACAAATGGCTAAATAATTGCCCTTGAGAAAAGCTATCTCCAGATTGCTACAAAAGTCTTTCCTTTCCTAAAGTAATTCTTTATTTTAAATGTGTTTTTTTTTTTTCAATAAACTGGTTTTTATAGCAGCAATATATTGCATTTAGAGACAATTTTCTGATCTTTCACTTTCTGTAATTTACCTGAGTGGATTTAGGTAATTTTAAAAGTTCTATTCAATACAGTACAGAAATTTACACAATCTAACATGGCAATATATATTTTATGACCCTAGTTAGAAACTCATTCATTTAGATAAAAAAAAAATACTGAAGACACCATGGCTTATAAAATTTTTCATTATTTAGTAGTTTAAAAAACCACTAATATCCTGAGATTTTTTGTTTATTAAAAGTTTCTTTAAAAGGAAAAAAAGCATTGCTGAAACAGAATACTGGGACAAAATTAAAGAAGCAATCTTAAGATGTTTGATTTGGAGCTTTTTAATTTTTCATATTAATTTCTTTCTTTGTATATTTGTTTGTATGTAAATGTCTGTATGTTTAAGTTATGTGTGTGATCAGAGGACAAACTGCAAAAGTGAGATCTTTCTTTTCACTATGTATATCACAAGGATCAAACACAGATTGACAGGTTTGAAAGCAAACACCTTGACCTGCTGAGATTATCACTTGTGCCTTGTATTCTGGTTTATAAAGATGTGTATGTCTGTTTTCACATGCTCATACATGACCATAATCTCAGGTGAACTTGTCTACATGACAAGACAACCACAGGGAGAAAGGACAAAGTTAGAAACATATTTGAAAATGTACTTATTCCACATTCATAGAACATAAATAAGAAAAATAGTGAAAAATTTATATGAAATAGTATTCTTTAAAACATTACAAACTTATCTGGGATAATGTTGAACTAATTATGTAACCACCAACTTAGACAATTTATTTCAACACACATACACACACACACGCATATAACATAATACAATTCTTTTAAGGAAAATAATAAAAGATTATTTAATACTGTCTTGCAGTTAGAAAATATTTCAAGTAACAGAAGTAATTTAAAACTTGTTTTTTAACAATGAATAATTCTCAAATTAGAAATAACATCAACAATCTACAAGTTCTTAAAAAGTTAGGATAAGCTTGGTGGTCCATACCTGTAATCCTAACTCTCACTCAGCTAACACAGGAGGTTTCTGAATTTGATGTCATCTCAAGCTACATGAAAAAACCTTATCTCCAAATAAAAATGAGTACAAATGATAATGAGAGCAAAGATTCCTAAAACCTCTATGATATGAAAATTTTCCATTATCTACTAAAATTACAAATTTACAAATTCCTTGACACTGATTAGTCATACCAAAGCGTTCATGAAATTTTTTGAATGTATAAAATAATTTGCAAGTATTCTGTGAAACCATGTGATAGAAAAAATTAAGAAAAACTCACATACCATTTAAAAAGATCAGATTCACATCAATACATTTAATTTGCCCAACAATTTTTTTTCTCACTGTACAGATGAGAAAACTAAGACCTCTAAATAGAAACTTGCAAACAGATTTTGCTAGTAACTTATCTACTTTGGCAGACTAAAAATGACTAACTACTACTTGTTCTTAATTATTAAGAGTTCTGTTGAGCTATCAAAATACAAAATGCCATTCAAGATTGATAAAGAATAATGTATAGAATATATATGAATATACTAACAAAAGAAGTACTGAAAAATATACTACATATTAAAATATTGCTAAAAAGGTATGTAGCAATCTGAAAGGCCTTGTAACCTTCTGGAATAAGAAAGTATGTGATTGACATTTAAGGAGATGAGAAATATAAAAAAACTAATTTTAATGTGAGTAGCTACTTGTACACTAGGTACATGCCTGGAACCAAGTGGAACTACAGATTCTTGGGAGCTACCAGGTGGTTATAAGAGATTGAACCTGGATATTTTATATTAATTGTGACTATTGTGAAGGGTGTCATTTCTTGGTGTGACTCTAACCAAACAAAGGAAAAATCTATATGACAAAACTTCAAGTCTCTGAAGAAACAAACTGAAGATCTCAGAAGATAAAAAAGATCTCCCATGCTCATGGATTAACATAGTAAAAATGGTCATCGTACCAAAAGCAATTTACAAATTCAATGAAATTCCCATAAAAAGTCCAACTCAATTCTTCGCTGAGATAGACAGAGTAACTCTCAAATTTATTTGGAATAAAAAAAAAAAATCCCAGGATAGCAAAAAACATTCTCCACAATAAAAGAACTTCTGGGGGAATCATCATCCCTGACCTCAAGCTGAACTACATACAGAGCAAAAGTGACTTAAAAAAAAAAAAAAAAACCCACTTAGTATTGGTACAGAGACAGACAGGTAGATCAATGGAATAGAACTGAAGAGCCAGAAATAAACCCACACACCTATGGTCACTTGATCTTTGACAGAGAAGCCAAAATCATCGAGTGGAAAAGAGACAACATTTTCAACAAATGGTGCTGGCTCAAGCGGCAGTTAGTATGTAGAAGAATGCAAAGCAATCTATTCTTATCTCCTTGTACAAAACTACAGTCCAAGTGGATCAAGGACCTCCACATAAAAGTAGATACACTGAAACTCATAGAAGACAAAATGGAGAAGAATCTTAAACAGGGGAAAATTTCCTGAACAGAACACCAATGGCTCAGGCTCTAAGATCAACAATTGACCTCATAAAATTGCAAAGCTTCTGTAAGGCAAAGGACACTATCAATAGAATAAAACGACAACCAACAGATTGGGGAAAGCTCTTTACCAATCCTACATCTGATAGAGGGCTTATATCCAAGGTATACAAAGAACTCGAGAAATTAGACTCCAGACTCCAGACAATCAAATAACCCTATTAAGAATGGGGTACTGAGCTAAACAAAGAATTCTCAACTGAGGAGACCCGAATGGCTGAGAAGCACCTAAAGAAATGTTCAACATCCTTAGTCATCAGAGAAATGCAAATCAAAATAACCCTGAGATTCCACCTCACACCTGAGTCAGACTGGCTAATATCAAAAATCCAGGTGACAGCAGATGCTGGCAAGGATGTGGAGAAAGAGGAACACTCCTCCATTGTTGGTGGGACTGCAAGCTGGTAAAACCACTTTGGAAATTAATCTGCAGTTTGTCAGAAAATTGGAAGTAGTTCTACTGGAAGACCCAGCTATACCACTCCTGGGCATATACCCAAAAGATCTTCTAATATGTAACTAGGACACATGCTCCACTATGTTTATAGCAGCCTTAATTATAATAGCCAGGAGCTGGAAAGAACCCAGATGTCCCTCAACAGAAGAATGAATACAGAAAACGTGGTACATTTACACAATGGAGTACTACTCAGCTATTAAAAACAATGACTTCATGAAATTTAAAGGCAAATGGATGGAACTAGAAAATATCCTGAGTGAGGTAACACAAACAGCAAAGAACACACATGGTATGTACTCACTGTTAAGTGTATTATAGCCCAATAATTCACAATACCCATGATACAACCCACAAGTCATATGCAGCTTAAGAAGAAGGAAGACCAAAGTGTACATAGAACATGGGACAAAATAATCACAGGAGATAGAGGGAGGGAGGGACCTAGGATGGAGAGAGGAGGGGAGGGGAAAAGGGGAAGGGGACAGGAACAGGTATTGGAAGGGACAGAGGATCAGGATATTCAATAGAATCATGTAGTAGAGGGGGTTGGGGAACTGAGGGTAGCCACTAGAATGTCCCAGACCAGGGAAGCTAGAGGCTCCCAGGAGCCAATGGCCATGATTTTAGCTGAAATACCCAACAAAGGGACGATAGAGGTACAACATGTAGAGACCACCCCCAGTAGATAGGCATAAGCCCCAGTTGAGGGATGGGCCACTCATGCATCTTGATGTTTTTTTTTAATTTTTTTATTCAATATTGTATTTATTTCTATTTCAGATGCCACTACCTTCCCATTCCCCCCCCCCCATTAATCCCCTATCCCATCCTTCCTCGTCTTTTTTTGCCTTTTTATGGTTTAAATTACATGTAAGTAATAAGGTCAGTTCTAGTTTGAGGAACTAACAATACAATAGATGCAAATAGTCAAGGAACAAGCAAGACAATAAAACCAGATAATCAAAGAGCAGGCATGACAATAAACAGAATTCCGTGGTCACTTTGTGATCACTATTTCTAAGGGCTTATCAGGATGACCAAAATATCTGATCCTACTTCCCTGTCCTAGCCCAAAGCCATTTTCATGCCTGAAGCCTACTTCTTGGTTCTAGCTTAAGATTTAGATTTCTGCCTATAATTACTTCTTTGTTCTAGTCTAAGATTTAGACTCCTGCCTGAAATTTCTCCTTTGTTCCAGCCTAGGATTTAGAATTCTGCCTGAAATTACTTCTTTGTCCCAGCCTAATGCCAGATTCCTGCTTACAGTCCATTACTTTATCCTTGGCCAATGTCAGATTCCTGCCAGGCAGCCACAAAAGCTCTCCACATCTCCCCCTTTTTATTGCATAAACCAGACTGAGTCTGGCTTAGGTCGTTCTGACAAGAAAGCCTTCCTTACCCATTGTGGAATATGCATTATCATAAGCAATGCACTTCTGTCTTAGATTAGTATGGCTCTGTGCAGAATCTTGACCATCCTTGGGTTGCAAGCCTGATAAATTAATAACTCTGGCTGGGAGTCCATTTTCAGTTTCAAGTCGTGTACTTTGGCTGCCAGCCTGTTGATGTAGTTAGAGACAAGCTTGGGCAGGCATCTCGAAATTTTTAACCCAGCAATGTTACTATCCAAAGGAAAGACAGGGACAAAAAAAATGGAACAGAGACTGAAGGATAGGCCATCCAGACACCACCCCACCTAGGAATCTATCCCATTTGCAGACATCAACCTCCCACACTACTGCTGATGCCAAGAAGCATTTGCCAACAGGAGCTACCTGACCAATACAGATGAAGATACTTACAGCCAACCATCAGACTGAGCCCAGGGACCACAACAGAAGAGCTTGTTGGAAGGACTGAAGGAGCTGAAGGGGATTGTAACCCCACAGGAACAACAATATCAACTAACTGATCACCCAGAGTTCCCAAGGACTAAACCACCAACCAAAGAGTACACATGGAAGGATCCAGGTCCCCAGACACATATGTAGCGGAGGATGGCCTTATCTGACATCAATGGGAGGGGAGGTCCTTGGTCCAGTGGCAACTAGATGCCCCAGCATAGGGGGATGCTAGAGGGGTGAGGTAGGAGTGGCTGAATAGGTGAAGGAACACCCTCATAGAGGCAAAGGGGAGGGGGGAGAGGGAAGATGGGGTTGGTGGTTGAAATGTAAACAAATAAAATGATGTAAAAAATTTCAAAAGAAAGAGAGATTGAAACTGGATCTTCTGCAAGACCATCACCTACTATTAACCACTGAGCTCTCTCTTTAGTAATGCTCCTGTCTCCACTTCGATTTTATTAAAGGACTAAGCAGATTCTTACGAATTATAAATATAGAATGTTTGTCACAGGCTTGTTTGTTGAAATCTTGACCCACTATTATTTGTGCTGTTTTGGAAAGTGCAAGAAATTTTAGAAGGTGGGGGTCTAAGGTAAGCATCAGGCCACTGTACTTTATCTTACAGAGATTATGTATATATTTTTCTGGCTTCTTATTTTCTCTTTTTCTGCTTCCCTAGTGTCATGCAATGAATAGCCTATATCATACATTTCTATAGCCATTATACAATTCAATGTCTTACCTAACAGCAACAGAAACAAATGACAATGAACTAAAAATTCTTAAGCTGAAATTCAACATAAATTTTTCCTGTCTGTAACAAAACCTCATCATTGAGTTCAGAACCTTTGGATCATGTCTGTGGGGTCTCAAGCTTGAGGTCTAAAATGTAAGATGTACAAACTGGAAGTTTTTAAGCAGAAACTGAGAAGACCAACATACAGACTGAAATGTGGAGAAAAATGTGCTCATGAGAAAACAAGACTGTATTTGGGAATTAGACCAGATATCATTCATGTTATACTGGGGGTAGGGAGGAGAGGAAGACACTGTTTTGTTTTGTCAATGCCATGAAATTTTATGAAAGGATAAATTTAAAGATGCCAAAATAATTGATTTGATGTAGAAAAGTTCAAGCCCTGGATTCAGGTGCTTACTACTTAATGAAGTAAAAGATAAGGAGGGGGAAAAAAAACCTAGAAATATCTTGGAAAACTTTGATCATGGGAAAAAGAAACCTGTAAATTTGGTTTAATGGTGCCAATTCAGGAAAGTTTAGACAAACGCTCAGCACCTGAGTATTAGGAAGCTTGAAGGCATTTCCACAGTAAACCAGTTCTCACATGGGACAAACTCAAGAATAATGTAAATGATGGCAGGGATCACTGCTCACATAGAATGACCTCGGAAGTTGTTTCCTCAGCTTTTATTAAATTTTACTAAATTCAGTTGCTCAGGCATTCAAGTGACTAGTCTAAGCCAGGCTATGACTCAAGCTGGAGAATGACAATGATCCCCAGTTCACAGTGCTGGTTTTTAAAGGATACAGAAAGGAAGACTGAAGCATCACAGACACAACCATGTATATTTCAAAGAAAAGCCAGGAAGGTTGGACAATTTATGACAAATTTCAAATTTCTGCATGTAGCACGGGAGAAGGGATGTATGAAGCTAGGAGAGAGAAATTGAAGATGTGATCAAGACCTAAAAACTTAAAAACAAACAAGATATGGAATTTTAGCCTAGAAAAACTGCAGGTAAAGTTCAATAAGAAAAAGAGGTAGAGAGGATCCGGAGAATGCAGAAGACATAGACAAGGAGAGAGGAAAGATACGAGATAGGGTAGGGGAAAGGAACAGGGAAGGAAGAAGAGGGGAGGAGAGGAGAAAGGGGAAAGAATGGGAAGAGACTACAAACTGCCAAAATACAAGGCTGAAGGAGTGGAGCTTCCCAAGGAAAATGGACCTCTATGCCTGGATGTCAGATAGGGATCTACAAGATTTTAATATTTGCCCAGTTGGGTTTCAGTCTTACTTTAGTCCCTCCTACCTCCTATATCTATCTTTTAGAAAGGAACTGTTTCCTCTATGCCACTATATGTTATAAGAACACAAATTTCTTTTGATATTAAGGGCACTAAAAGAAAGACTCTAGACTTGGGTATGTGAATAAAAATAGAACTGGTAACACCATAGTGATTCTTTAGAAATGGATTAACTCCTTTCACATTATGAAATCAACATACAGGGAGAAGGGTAGAATGTTATAATTTGAATATGCAATGTCCCTCACAGGTTCATGATGAAACCTTGATCAGCAACTTGAGGAGCTACCTTTTTAGACATGAAGAAAATTCTAACAAGTGGTAGGTAGCTACCTGGAGAAGTAGATCACTTAGGATGTTAACTTTGAAATTGTATCTTGCTCTGGACCTCCTATCTAATGTCTTACCACTATAAACTAAGCAGCCTTTACTATAATTGTCAGCTGACACTATATTCTGCCTTTTCTTGGGATTAAAGAAGTAGGAGCCAACTATTATCTAATGCAACGACTATGAACAAAAGTAAAATTATCCTGACTTCCATTTCTAATAGGTATTAATTACAGCAAAAAAAGTGACAGTAACAAAACATCTTAAAGGGCAACTATGGAGCCTTTATTAATTTACGTTCATCGAAAGGCAGCAGTATGAAAATCCAAGACGAATTTACCAGAATGAAAGTTTTAAGCGTTTTTTTTTTTACTATCATATGAAAAAAGATGAATTGATAAAAAAAAATTCTAACCTAAAGAAGTAGGGCAGTGAAACATATCCTTTGATAATTATCACTGTGTACAATAATAAAGACTAATGATCCTGACAATAATCATAACAGAGTAAAAATTCTCTAACGTTACATTTTGTTGAAACATTTTGGTAGCAAAATCTTTGAAATATAGTGTCTGTCAGCTCCACTACTTATTAGCATGGAGCACAGTAAAATGTACATAGTCTGTATGAAACTCAAATAACTTCATTTTAGTTAACTGCCTTTTTGTTAAGAGTTGAATCACTTTTCCTACAAATGAGATAACTTCATTCCTTTTATGGCCAAAAAATAAAGTCCTGCTGAGTACATAACTATCCATCTCTCTGTTGCTGAACTCTTAATCCAGCACCATAACTTAGCAACAGCGAACAGTGCCACAATGAGCACTGGTGTGCTAGCATCTGTGTGGTGTGACTATCTTTGGGTGATGTCAAGAAGGGTTAGTTTGGTCATAAGTTAGATCATCTACCTTCATTTATTTTTTTGAGGACCTTGATTTCCATAGTGTCTAGATTAGTTTGCATTCTGAAGAGGGTTTGTAACTCAAGAATTCCTTTTTGTCCATTTCCTTGTCAGTATTTATTATGTGTTTTCTTCATTACTTGACATTCTGGAAGAAGACAGAATCTCAATGCATGCTTCATTTGCATTTCCCTGATGGATAGCCATACTGAAATTTGTTTTTATGTTTATGTGTGCCATTTGTACTTCATCTTGAGAGCTGTTTCATTTTATTACTCTAAATACTAGATTGTTTGTGATATCTAACTTTGAAGGCAGTGACAGGGATACTGTAGGGAATATCCAATGCTCTGCTCAATGCTTTAGATTCTAAAGCCTGGAGAATGTATAGCACACTGAAGTTTAAAAATACATCGTATAAGAAACAAAATGGAGATAAGAATAATATATTCAAGAAAATAACAAACTAAATCATTTGCATTATGTCTATGGTTCATAAAAAGCGGAGTCAATACTGACTAGCACTTTAGTAAACGATTTTAACAACTGATCTTAACCTGAAGTCCATGAAGTAATAGGATGTTTTCTTGGTTGTTGGTTTTGGTAACATCTAGAACCTCCCTGGAACTCTAATTGAACTTGGATTTCTTCTAACCTGATTTCCAGGTTGAAATTGATTTAGAAAATGAACTGCTTCCTCCCACCCCCCTTAGAACTAGAAAAAATCACTGCAGGAGTTACCTAACCACTCATATCTAGTCTCAATCAAAGTAAAGTGATTAGGCGCAAAAAGCACTAAATATCCTTATCCAAAAACCTTGTATTTAGAAAGAGAATAAAATGAAGTAATCAGAAGAAACATGAATGAGTAAACGTTGAATACCTCTGTATGTAAAACATATTATAGCCTAGAGAACTGCAAATTGTACACTCATCTGTGTATGTACAAAATATCATAGTCAAGAGAAGTAGAATTGTAATTCTTTGATGCTTCTTGTTCATTTTAAGCTCTATTTCCCCTAAGTTCTACACTAGCTATATAGTAGGACCTGAGCCTTTGTATCTTCCAACTGAAATAAAGTATGTAAATGGGACAGTTACATGAAAAAATTAAGATAGGAGACTAGACACAGGCAAATTCTTGCTACTTGATACTGTAACAATATTGCAAAAATCATTTTTTAATGACATAACATTACATACTTAGCACTACTGAAACCTATGTGTGATGAAGTATACTGTCATTACATTAGCAAAAAGTATTCCAAACAGTAAAGGCATTTCAAGCGTTCTGAGTATGAATCAGTCTCTTATTTCAAAGACTATAGTCACAGACTCTTAATAACTATCTACCATTATAGTGTTGAAGGGAATTCTGCAATCATATGCTAGGATAAACCTTTGGTGGTCTCTCTTTCATGCTTGCTTTATCTAGGCTCACAGGAACTAAAAATCAAAATAAAACATGGAAAGACTACCAAAGAGAATCAATGAATTGGTAGAGGAAACCTATGGAAGAGAGAAGTAGTACTAAGACTACTAAAACTGGAAGAAATTCACTAAAGAAATATCAGCATACAATAAATGCTGGGCTGATTATCTAGTAATGCAATGACATTAAGCATCTTTCTAATGAACTAAAAAGGAAGCTGGGGGAAATGGATAGAAAAAGACATATATTCTGGTTGCTTTCCAACAGATATTTCCAACAAAATTTGTCAAGTATGTTGGAGTGCATATGAATCACCTGGGTTATGTGTGTAATAATAAGGTAAAAATAAAAAATTATTGAGGATATTTTATAAATATGTAATTTTTAGAATGGCTTTAAAGTTTTGATTTTACCTTCACAGATGTATTTGTCTCTAGATGGCAGTCTATACTTTGTAACATTCCTAGTTAAAATATGAATATATTACTTCCTTGGTAAGCATTAAGATGGTTGTACATTATATTAGTAAACTGTCATCTATTATTTAGGTTCACTAAGAACCTAAATATTACTTAGGTTCACTAAGAAGTAGGCTGTATAGAGTGAGTTCTCCCAACCATTCCTATCATTTCAGACCCAAACATGTTTCTCTCAAAGTACCTTCTAAAGTCCCTTCTCTGGGAATGAGTTGGGACTCCTAACTGCACCAGGGAGGAGAGAACAGCAAAAAAGCACAGAGTAAAAATATTATCATTATTTATCTCATGATAGAAAAAGGACTTGTAGTGACTAAGAAAAGCTTAAGTTCAGTCATGTGAGTAAAACAGAAAACTGAATCACACCATTTTCAGCTTGACAAGGTGACACCACAGGGCAGGACCACAGGCAGGAAGCCCCTGAGCCAGTTGGTCACCCATACACCAAGACCTCCAACACACAGGCATCCTTCAGCATCCCACCCACCTTCACCTGAGAATGGCATGACATTCTGCCTCCCACCTGTACATCCTGGACAGTCCTCCAAGGAATTCTGAACATTAGCAGAACAATCTACTAAAAGAACAGAAAGGTTTACTCCTGGGCTGAGAAATTAAATCTTCTGCTAGTTGAGCTGGGAAAACTTTAGAAACGACATTTAACTATCAAGAATTACTCCTAAATTGATTCCACAGTATCAAGTACCTGACCTACAATATGACAAATTAAGATATAAAAAAAGATCAAAGGGTGAGACCAAATAGACACACCAAGAAACTCCACAGATAATCTAACACCAGACACCTAGGTCTTATGACAAGAACATGAAACACAAATAACCAAGACAATTGTCTACTTCAAGAAATTTGCCCTCCCAGTGTAATACTCTCTGACAAAGCCAACTTTGCTAACACATATCATAACACATAGTACTATCAACCACATTATTTTTTGTTTTGTCTTACCCTGATTTGTTTTAATTTTATATTTTTATTATTTTTGATGTCCGCTTGTATTCTAAGAAAGACAAAGAAGGTGTGGATTTCAGTGGATGGAAAACTGTGATCAGAATATATTGTATAAAAAAATCTATTTTAGGGTTAGAGAGATGCCTCAGCAGTTAAGAGCACTGACTGCTTTTCTAGAGGTTCTGAGTTCAATTCCCAGCAACCACATGGTGGCTCACAACCATCTGTACTGGGATCTGATAACCCCTTCTTGTGTGTATGAAGACAGTGGACAGTGTAATAATATACAGATAGATAGACCAGACAGACAGACAGACAGACAGATAGATAGACAGATAGATTTGTTCTTAAGTCAATTTTCAATTTTAAAAACTGATGACTTCAAAACAATTAGGAAATCAAAGAGAATATGAATAAATGTCAAAATGAAGACCACAAAGCAACCACTGAATTAATTAATGAAAAACAATCAAGATATAAAAATAGAATCTGAAGAGAGAATTTCTAAAGAAAAGCCAAGTGTAAATAAAATGCAAAGCCACAAACTCATAAAACATAAAGTGAAACATAAAGTTCAAAGAAAAATCTCACCAACAGACTTGATCAAGTGAAAGAGAGATTATCAGGTTTTAAAGACAAATTAGAGAGGATTCCACAATCGAACAAAATATTAAGTCTAAGAAAGCCCAGGAAAGGAACATGAGGAACTCTGGAACACTATAAAAAACAAACCTTGAAATCACAGGTGTCTAAGAGAAGAAAACCAGTCAAAGAATAAGAATATTTTCAATGAAATAACAAAAGAGAAGTTCTCAAATCTGGGAAGGAGAGATGCCTATCAGGGTACAAAGGGCATACAGAACACCAAATGGACAGTACCAGAAAATAAGCTTCCCAACGTCAATGAATATATTAGTATGTTTTGAAATGCCTGTAATAAGTTTTCATTTCAAAATAAAATACTAAATGTACAGAAACAAAGAAAGAAATGTAAACGCTATACTGAGGAAGCAGAGAGATGACTGTGGGTCATCAGACTGTGTACTCCTTTTACTGACTGTGGTGCCTCAGTATGATGATGTCACCCACATTAATGGTGGATCTACTTCTTCAGCTACATCTTTGTAGAAATGTCCTCACAGAAATATCCAGAGGTATGTTTCCAATGTGATTCTAAATTAATTCAAGTTGACGAGAGTAACCACCACATTCATTTTGTCAAAAATGTTGTGTGCAGCTATGAAGACAGATAAAAAATTGACAAGTAGTAGGGAAGAGAAAATTTGTGATTAAAAACAAAAAAAGCAATTCAGAAACAGTGCAAATTTTAGTTTTTCTTGATAATTTTGAAAGAAATACAAGAAACATTTTGCTATTTGGACAGGTAATACTAATCAGGAAAAGAAGAATAAGTATTTTTAAAACACAGACTATTTGCTCTGCCAAAAATGAGGCAATCACAATTCTAGGATGAATTCTATGACTAGTAGTCACATGATGTTATTACACTGCTGAACTGAAAGGTTCAATAAACAGCACTTATTTCGCAACTGTGTACCTCGACATCCAGAACACTGGATAAAAAAGTTGATTAAATCCAGAAGTGCGATGTCCCTGTCTTGTTTATATGATTCAATCCAGTCATCCACCACGGACTATAGAAAAAAAAAAAAAAAAACACAAAAATGATTTTAGAAAATTTAATATCACACTAAACAGATCTTTTAAAAAGTTTGCATGTATGTGAAATTAATTAAATAAGACAATCACTTACCTGAAACTATTGTTCTGTTGTCAAATAAAAGCAGATTTCTCTATTTATAAGGCTAGTAAGAATTTTGTTACAGATCTCAAAATTTTGTTACAATAGAGCAAAAGACAGAGCTAATCTTAAAAATTCCACAAAGATTACCATTACAAATATAATTGTTAAACTTATATGATAAAATTAAAATTCACTTATACATAGATAAGAGATTTCTAAGTTCAGCAAACTTAATCCACTAGTAGTGTACCCAAAGAATGCACACCAAGTATAACAATCATCACTTTTTGAGTAATGCAATAATGGTTCAGTATTTCTAAATCAAATAACTGAATCAAAATTTTAAGAAATTGCTATTCTATTAGATCTCAAAAGGTATCCAATAAACATGACACCAACATAGAAAACAAATTTTTCTACACAACTGAGCTCATATGAGTTCTTCTTTAATAAAGACAAAAAAAAAAAAAAAAAAAAAAAGTCCATGGTCTTTTTTTTTTAAAATACTTCAAATAACCAGAACAAGGAACCGATTCAATATAGCCATTATATCTGTATTAAATGCAAATATTAGTGACACACTGTTAAAGAGCAGTGGCAACTAAGTACACCAGGTGCGCCTTCTTAGAACTTGCTCTTGTCTAATTCTGTTGAGTAATACTAATTAAGTAAACTTTGGATCATAAAAAAGGAGGGGACTGGAGGGGACAAGAAGGAAGAAAAGGGGAGGAAAAAGGTAAGATAGTGATTTGCAGGGAAGATAATGAGGATCAGACATAGTGAGGGTAATAAAGGATGATGACACATAAAAAATGTGAAAAAGTCACCCATCTTTATGTGTAATACATGTGGGGAGAAAAAAAAAACTTCATTACAAAAAGAGGACCAAACTCTACTAAAGTAATTCAACAAAATATAATGACAAGGTAGCTGAAAATTCATGTACAAAGTAACTTCATAAAATCAGCAAGTTAGGAAACTAATGGGTGACTAAAAAGCCCTGAATTCCTTTTACTATTAGATCAGTAAGTTTTATGCTTTCCTATTATTTGAAAAAACTTAACATCCTAATGGCCATTCTAATTAAAACTGTTTGGGATTTTATTGAGTGGAAGTGGTTGTATTATTTCAATGGAAATGTTGAAATCAATTTTTTAAAATTTCTACACCAAAATAAATTTATATGGAGGGAAATACATAAAGTTTAATTATGTATTGACAAAAAGTTATGATTCCACAGATGTATAATCTTAATCAGATAAGGACATAAAACATTTCCAGAACTGAAATAACTTCTCAATCTCCCTTCCCATATGTAATCCTCTCCAGCTCCAAAGTAAACTATTATGGTGATGTTTACAAACAAAAATTAATGAGATGAGTAAATTTTAAAATTCATACATATATCATCCTTCAAGAAAAACTGTAGTGTGCACACATTTCCTTTCCTTTCTTCCCTTCCTTTCTTGTTTTTTTTTTTTAAGGAGAAAAAAAGACGGATTCTGGTATCATTATGCAGCCCTGACTGCTAGCAAGGAATCTGCTGTGTAAAACTGATTTGCCTTAAAGACCTTTGCCTCCTTAGTGTGCAGATTAAAGTCATGTGTTTTCAATTTCTGTTTGCATTGTTTATTTTTTTTTAATGTCAGTGATTCCTTTCATTACACAAATAAATCAATTTGTTCCCAAAACTTGATACATTAATGTTGCTTCTAAGGGGTAGTACAAACAAAAGTGACTCTTAGGAACATAACTGTATATACCTTGTCATGTTTACATATTTTGTTCTGTTTTCAACATAAGTAGTAGACTTGTTAATATACAGAAGAAACATGCCAAAATCGCCTAGTTTCTTTTCTATTGATGTGGTAATAAAAAAAGAGAGAGAGAGAGAGAGAGAGAGAGAGAGAGAGAGAGAGAGAGAGAGAGAGAGAGAAAGAAGGAGAAGGGAGAAGAGAGAGAGGAGAGAGAGAGAGAGAGAGAGAGAGAGAGAGAGAGAGAGACCCTACACTAAGAGGAAAGGCTATTGGCTCACAATACTGTTTCAGTATATCATCACAAGGAAGACAAAGCAGTAGGAACTGGACCCATCTGCTCACATAAAATCCACTGTCAAATACAGAAAGAAATAAATTAACAGGTTTGTGCTGCTCAACTTGTCCTCTCAAGACTCTTGAGTCAGTCTAGGGCCTAGTCCATGAAATGGTGCAGCCAGCATTTAGGTTAGGTCTTCAGAGCTCAATATAATTATGAAAACTTCTCACAGGCATGTCCAAAGACGAATCTGATGCAAATAATTCCACATTTAGATTTCTATCCAAGACAATCCTAGAATGCGTGAAGTGGACAATTAAAACCAACCATCATACAAGCATTCTACCCAAAATAAGTGAGATTCAGAAATGGCTGGTTTCTAGAGTCCTAACATCAATAAAAATACTAAGTATTTTCAATTCTTGTGACTTAAAACCACACAATTGTACATGTTTTTCCTTTCATGACTCTACTGAGAACTGTCTTCATTCTTCTTTCAAATGAGAGAAGATATTTACTACTTAAAATTATCCAACACCATCATGTTCACACCTCAGAAGTTTTGCTTTAAAAGTAAACAAAAATTAGATAATGGTGATAAAAGAGGCTGAAAACAATAGAGGGGGATATGAATATTCAGTTCTACTTCATGTGGCAGGCACTGTGTAATAAGAACTAGAAGTGGAAAGAGCTGTCCAAGTACTGCTTTTAAGATAAAGAGTCTAAGAAAAAAAAGCCTTATGGTATAAGCTATAAATAAAAGGAAGCAGAAAACATCATTTCTACAATGTCCTACAAGTGTGAAGAAACACTGTACATTGCATTACTTTTTAGTCCTGAAAATGACAGCATCAATTTATGGTATTACAAGTTACATACAGGAAGATAAGAGTACTGAACCTTGTAGCACAAATATAATTTACTAGAAACCTAATGAATATAAAATATATCAGAATTAATACATGAGTAACCAAAACGTACCAGAGAAAACTTAAGCTATCACAAAGACAATAATTCAATCTTAGAAAAAAATGGCTTTGTAAATAAAACATGCTTAAATAATAGGTAAAATTATCCAGAAATAAATGAAATTATGCTATTGAAAAAAGATCAGAGTAGCCGGATGTTTAAATCCCAGAACTTGGGAAGCAGAAGGAGGAGAATTTCTGTGAGTTTAAGGGCAGCCTGGTCTACAGAGCATGTCCCAGAACAGTCAGAGCTACATAGTGACAGATACTCTATCCCCCAAAAATAAATAAATAAAATAAGGCCTGAAGAAGTGTGAAGTGTGTGACAGGGTTCTAAGTAACTAAACTCCAGAGAGGAATAACCCTTTCTAGATTTTGAAACATTACCAGATATCAATATAACTGGATGACTAACAGATATTAAGAGGAAAGCAATGGTAGAGGACAAAAGAGAGGACTGAAGGGTAAGAACAAAGGTATGTATCTATGTAATATATCTCACAACCAAACTGCTGAAAATGTACATGAGAGAGGAAGTCTTATACAGACAGAAGGTACATATAGGGAAGGAAATAAAGGAACTTACAGCACACCTCACATTAAAAACAATCTACATTTTTAAATAATAAAAATAATTTGAAAAGAAAAATCTATCCACAATTATTTAAATCCAACCCATATAAAAATATATCTTTCAAATCAAAGAAAGATGAAATTTTTGCTGTTTCAAGACAGTCTGGTTGTCAATTGAAACATCTTGTCACAAGAATCAGATTAGACTAAATTTCTAAATGAAAAAATAAAGGAAGGCAGACAGGGGAAAAAAAAAACACTGGACCAAAGACTTCATGAAAGAATCTGTCTAGATTGTTTTAAAAAATTCCATTCATTATGAACTATGTCATCTCAAATATCTAATACTGATTCTTTAACGAATATTCTTGCTTTTAAGGTATACAGGATAAGTATAGGATAAGTAAATATACTTAAGCATATCTGTGCAAATTTAGTTGGAAAGAATAAATGAGGTTAAGAACCATATTATGTATGTTAAGTAACCTCAAAAAACTGTTATCTTCTAGAAATGACAAAGAAGTTATATCCATGAAATCATATCAACGTGGTTTCTGAAACAAGGCTTAACAAATACAACAGCCAATGTCTATATTGATGGGACAGAGAAATCTCATGGGTCCTTCAAGCCTCGACAAAAATAACTAGAGTCAACTAAAAAATACTGAGCGTGCAAAAACTATTAATCCTCAGGGAAAAGCCCCAAATTGGTTGTCTAAAACCAAGTGGTCAGCCATAAAATCATATATACACAGACATAACATTACTGCTGCGAGGCTAAGCACTGCAAGGGAATATAAATAAAAGTTAAAAATATCTCTCTGGGTTCCCTGAGGGACAAGCCTGACTGCATAGGGGTTGATGTCAAAAGTATCCCCTCTCCAGGAAAAAGACATTGGGACGGTATGGCCTTCATGCCTCACTGGACAACAACAGGAGGACCGAACCATTACAAGGTCCCCTTCAATTAATGGAGGTCAGGCCTCTATCCCCACCGTCGCAAGATTAGAATCGCCATGGCCCTTCTATACTTAGAGAAGGGAGGAGATGTCAGGGGCAGCCCTGCTTATACACACATGAAGGCCTAAAATCAGCAATAGACCTGACATACATGCATGCTAACACAAAGTCTTGGGTCTCTATGGAAAAACACTGAAACAGATGGCTATAAGCTATTGTAAACAGGCAGCTTTTATGGAAATTTACCAGCCTAAATAGTCATAGACCTTGTAAATAGGTAGCCTCAGCAGATAGTACCAACTTAGATAAGGACAAGTGAATAATAGGCAGAGTCATAGTGACCTGTCCCCTGAACCTTCACCCAGCCCTGAGCTTCACCCTGTTCTGAAAGTTATCTGTACTCCCCCTGAACACCTACAATCTGTTTTCATCCCCTTCCCCATGTCCTGCCTTTTTGTGTTTATAACCCCTATGTGAGTAAGTAAAAAGGTCTATGGGGGCCACCCTAGCCAAGACTCCTAGCAGTGGGGGATATGAATCCTGAAGTGGCCATTTCTGGTAGCCAGGCAAGACTCCCAGGGGAAGAATAAGGAAAGCAACCCACTCACAAAACCTTTGATACAAAAGATGTCCTGCCTATAAGATGTGCAGGGAGGAAGATAGAGGAGAGATATAGAGAAAATGGCCAAACAATGACTGTTCCAAATTGAGACCCATCTCATGGGCAAGAGTCAATCCCAGACACCATTAGGGACACTGGGGCCTAACATAACTATCCTCTGAGAGACTCTACCCAGCAGTCAATGAAAAAAAAGATAGAGAGACCCACAGCCAAAATTTAAATGGAGCTTAGAGAGTCTTAAAGGAAAAGTTGGGGGAAGGATTGTGGGAATCGAAGAGGACAGGGACTCCACAGGAAGACCAACAGAGTCAACCAACCTGGACCCTCAGAGGTTCCCACAAACTGAAACACCATCCAAAGAACAAGTATGGGCTAGACCTAGGCCCCCTGCAAATACGTAGCAGATGAGCAGCTTGGTCTTCATGCAGGTCTCCGAAAACAGGAGTGGGGATTGTTCATCAATCTATTGCCTGCCTATCTGTGGATTCCATTCCCCTAAATAGACTGCCTTTGTCTGGACTCAATGGGAGAGAATGCATCTAGTTCTGCAGAGATTTGATGTGCCAGGGGTAGGGGAGGGTGATAACTAGAAGGGTGCTCCCCCTTCTCAAAGGAATAGGGGGCAGTGGAATGGAAAAAGGATCTGTGTGAGGGTGTACTGGGAGGAGACAGGAGGCTGATATTGGGATGTAAAGTAAAAAATAAATTTAATAATAAATGAAAACATGCCTATCTTTTATGACAATCATGATAGTGTCTATAATTAAACCACTGGTGAGGCTGAGGCAAAAGAATTAAAATTTCAAGGACACCTGGGCTAAAAAAGACGTTCAAGGCCAGTTTGTCTCCTGTTTCAAAATTTTTCATCTTTTGTAAGAGTTTGCAAATTTCAGTTCAATCTTCCTATTACTTCACTTTGAACCCAATAGCTGATATGATTATTGATATTCTGTGATTAACAAGAGCACTGACGATAATTTGGGAAAGGAACCAACACAAAATACACACAAGAAAGGCATTTGACTTAGTAAAAATAGGCTGTAATAAAAGCATAAAAACAAAAGATATGCTATGAAAATTGAACAGAAGAAATTTGATATGGATATATTAATATCTGACAAGACAGAAATGAAGACAACATTATGAAACAGATTTCAAAAGTAAGAGTACATTCATTAGAAAACTGTAACAATCCTAAACTTGTATATACCAAATAACAAGAGCCCCAAAATAAAAACAAAAGTTGAACTATTAGAAAGAAATAAGGAAAATCACAATGGGCTGTGATTTTTTTAAATACATTCCTTTTTCCAACTGATAAAAACAAACAAACAAACAAACAAACAAAAAAAAACCCTCCTGATCCCTTCCCAGGTTTTCTATCTACTGGGTAGTTTCTCTTTATGATTTCTTTATTGTTTCTACTTCCACTTTTTATGTCTTGAATCGTTTTCTTCAATTCCTTCACCTGTTTGGTTGTATTTTCTTGTAAACCTTTAAGGGATTTTTGTGTTTTCTCTTTAAGGGCTTCTACCTGTTTAGATGTATTCTCCCATATTTCTTTGAGAGAGTTATTTATGTCCTTAAAGTCTTCTATTATCATCATGAGAAGTGATTTTAAATGTGAATCTTGCTTTTCTGGTGTCATGGATATTTAGGACTTGCTATGGTGGGAGAACTAGGTTCTGATGATGATAAGTAACCTTGGTTTCTGTTGCTTATGTTCTTGTGCTTGACTTTCGCCATCTGGTTATTTCTAGTGCTACCTTCACTCATTGTCTCTGACTGGAGCCTGTCTGTCCTGTTATCTTGATTGTGTCAGAACTCCTTTTGAGTCAAACTGTCTCTGTGATCCTGAAACTCTGGTTGTGATAGCTCCTGGAAGTCAGGTTGCTTCTGGGCTGCACAGAGCCTTACTAACCAAAGACAGAAGTGCATTGCTTTGGATAATGTATATTCCAGGACAGGCATTCTTGTCAAAATGACCTAAAACAGGTTCAATCTTGTTAAAGAAATAAAAAAGGGGGAGAGGCGGAGAGCTTTTGGGGCTGCTTGGCAAAAATCTGACATGGGTCAAGGACAAGGAAATGGGCTGCTTGGCAGGAATATGACACCGGCCAAGGACAAGAAATTAGGCTTCAGGCAGGAATCTGACATTAGGCTAGAACGAAGAAGTAATTTCAGGCAGGAATCTAAATCTTAGGCTAGAACAAAATAATTTCAGACAGGAATCTAAATTTTAAGCTAGAACAAGGAAGTAGGCTTCAGACATGAAAATGACTTTGGGCTAGGACAGGGAAATAGGCTCAGATATTTTGGTCATCCTGATAAGCCCATAGAAACAGTGATCACAGGATTGTTCATGTAATTGGGTTTAATGCCTTGCTTGTTCTTTGACTATTTGTGTTTATTGTCTTGCTGTTTCCTTGACTATTTGCATCTATTGTATTGCTAGACCCTCAACTGACCTTAATACATGCATGTAATTAAAATGGTACAAAAGCAAAAAGGAGGAGGAGGGATGGGGATAAGGGGTTCTAGGGAGGGGAAATAGGGAAAGAGGATGACATCTGAACTGTAAATAAATAAAATATCCAATAAAAAAAGTAAAATAAAAAAAATTAAAAAGCAAAAAAATAAAAGGTATTAAGTATAAAGAAGACACAAATAACATTACCAATAAATATAACCTTGGTGATATGTATGAATCATAAAACTGAGTATTACAGAATAGAAGCAGAATACAAAAAGGAACATCATAAACTTTATATCTTTATTTCTAAGATAGAAAAAACTAACCAGTACAATTCTGATTATACATTTATAAATTTTTGTACATAAAATTATAGACACAATTATTCTAGAACCTAAACTGAAAGTCCACTTATGAAAAAGAAAATCATTTTTAAATTTTTATAGGAAAGGTTTCTAAGTCACATTTGGAAATGGCACATACTATTTCAGCTAAGACATAGGAAACATGTGCTGAGTAGTTATATCTGGATTCAACAAGAAGCCAAGAAATGCATTTCTGCCAAAAGCATCCCTGAATTTTCTTATATGAAGTAAAATAAAACATAAAATTTTAGTACATAGATATTTGTTTCTGCCAAAATCAGCCCTTCTGTCTGTAGATATTACATATGCTTTTCCTGTCACTGAAAATAGCTAATTACTGTGGGTATTAGCATTTACACCATTTAAATAACTATAAAGAAGTATCTTACTAAATTATAATTTATTAGTTCATATAATAAAATGTAGCTATGACTACAAGCACTAATGAAAAAAATTGTTAGTTTTTTCTCAGTAAATACAATTATGTAACTCACTATTCTTAAAGCAAATTTATATGCAGAGACATATACAGGAAGACATAAAAAGTTCAAAGACTAACACTCAGGATTTTATGCTCCTAATCATTCCAAGTACTTTAAGTCTAAAACTTAAAACAAAAAAACAAACAAATAAAAAACCAGGGTCATAAAGGGCACCCGAAAAACTTATTATAGCTGAGAAAATAACATTTTTCTATAATCAACTTATTAGAGGTCTAAATAAAAATCAATATTATGAGTTTTTCCTAAGAAATCTGAAGTAATGAAAAAAATTTAAAACATGAGAGAAAAAAACAAGCCAAAGCTGTTTTTAAAAGTGTATGTGGAGAACAGTCTGACTACCAGTTAAATATTAAATCTTCCCTTTAAGATCCCTATTATTATAAAGATCAACCAAATCCACCCATCTATGCAGTATACTCAGAAACCTTATTTTGAAACGCTATCAATATACATTTTCTCTGTACACTATTTGATAGGGTTAAGAAGATAAAGGTAGACAAAGTTAATATTCTGTAGTGATGTTAACAGGTAGATTCATATGGTTTAAAATAAGACAAGCACATGACCAAAACACTATCATCTATAGCTTGCAAACTCTAATCTAAGATGCTAATCTAAGCCAGTGTGGCATCTCATTCCTTTAATCCTAGTATCTGGGAAACTAAAGCAGTAGAAATGCTATGGATTTTATGAAATCCTAGAATACAAAGTGAGCTCCCAAAAGGAAAGGGTAGAAGGGACAATAGACCCTAATCTGGAAAGTGGGGGAGCGCACTTGCATCCTAAGAATCCCGAAATAGTACATAAGTAAACCATTTTGCTACAGTTTTTAGTAGTATTACACATCTTCTGTAAACTCTCATGTTGCAATACAGTAATATATGTATACTATCTAATACTTAAGAATGTAATTATAGACAGAACTTTATGTGGTTATTTTACTTTTAGGTAAAATAACACATTCTTGATATTCAAAGCCTGGAGTTGTGTTTATTATCCCTGACTGGGTTTGTGTTGTTTGTTTTTTGAACAAACAACACTCTTTGGGAGCTTGTTTTTGCTTTTGCACTGTCCATTAGTGATGCATACACAAAAAGAAATTCACTAGTGGTTTTGTCCTGCCAAATACCAAGAGTTTATTTGGTTGATCCTGTTCTTCAGCCTAAGACTAAAGGCTGTCCTTTTCATAGAGCACTCACCGTACAGATCACATATAAAGCCAGTCTCACTCAGAGATTTGCTTCTGATGCACAGCAACTGCTAACCAGCTTTGGTCAAGACAATATAGTGAACTCTTGCTATCCAGTGGACCATAATGCTACCTTTTCCAATAAAATGAGAATTCTGACCTGGGGAAGAAAAACTGCCCTCCTAATTTTGGCTTCCTAGGAGAACAGTACTTCAAGCCTGGGGTATACTTCAGGGTCATTCTCCAATCATAACTTAGTGATAATGATAATAATTTTCACCTACTCAAAGACTAGTTTCTGGATCCTTATTAAACTGAGATTTTGCTGTCCCATGAGCACACTGTCGAAAAGCTAGGAAATGGAATCAGTTTAGATGTGCATGTACAAATGAACAAATAATGAAAATGTAGTGTACTGTAATGGCTAATATCTTCCTTTGGAAGAATAGTCAGTATGATTTTAACCACTGGGTCATCTCTTCAAGCCCAGTTCTACTCCTTTTAGATCTCTAACTAATAAAATAAATATATACACACTGAAATTTTACTCAGTTGTGAAGAAAAATGGAAGTCTAAAGATTGCAGTCGAAGGTAGTAAATGTAGAAAGTCATGGCTCCTCAAGGTACTGAGAATTAGTAACATTAAGTGACTCACTCTAAATAGGACATTTATACCACCTTTCTAAAGCTCAGAAAACATCCAAAGACAGGAAGAGCCTGGCAGTGGTGGCGCACGCCTTTAATCCCAGCACTTAGGAGGCAGAGGCAGGCGGATCTCTGAGTTCGAGGTCAGCCTGGTCTACAGAGTGAGTTCCAGGACAGCCAGGGCTACATAGAGAAACTCTGTCTCGAAAAAAAAAAAAAACAAAAACAAAAACAAAAATCTAAAAATTTCTATTTTCTGGGCAACTTCACAGAGCCTAGTATTGCCTGTGCTAAGCATGTAAAAGACTAAGTTTGTCAGCAGTCAATCATGGAACAAAGAAAGGCTCATAGGGCAACCCTCCCAGATGAACTATATTGACTATTAAGAGATTCTAGAGGAAGGCCTGTTGTAGCCTTCTGTTGCACACCAACTGGTAAGCCCATCAACTCCCCAAAAGACAGTTCCAAAACCATGTTCAAAGGCCCTTGTTAAAAATCAAAGGGTCATAATATAAACATATATGAAGGTAGGTGCTGGGAGCCGACTCTTAGCCGAAAGCTGCTATCATCTTTACAGCAATCTCGAGCCATATACCCTGACAAGAGACTTGTTTTCAACAGCCCAAAACAGCTGAGCACACTGATAAACATTTTGTTTTGCTGTATAGTGCTGCCAGGAGCTAGATGCATGTGACATAGTGCCTTCAGCTGAGCTTGCCCACGAGGGCAAGGCACATGGTAAAGGGTATAAATACCCAGGATTTCCTTTCAATAAACGAGACTTGATCAGACCCTTTGTCTTGTCTCCATCCTTTGTGTCTCTCACCCCTCCATCCCCACTCTTTCTCTTGCTAGACCCTGACCTGCGAACCAGAGCAGCAGAACGGCCGTTACTAAGGAGCAGAACAGGCCGTTACAGGTAGGAAATAGGGCTTATAGTGAGAAGGAAGACAAAAATGGGGGGTGGGGGGAAGTATTTTGGAGGGTGAGAGTAATCCAGATTGTTTGTATGTATTTAGTTGTTAAAAAACAAGTTTAATTAATAAAATAAATTCAGAATGATAATCCTATTAGGTAATAATAAAAACTGCCTAGCCTTAGTTGCTATTATTCTTTGGGCTTCAAATAACTATTCCTCATATTAACTTATGGCACTTTTAACCTTCTTACATAATTTTGTATACTTGACCTTCATAGTAGTTCTTTACTAAATCAATAGTTTAGTTGGGATTCTAGCCCATTCCAACACTCAATAGGAACTAGTAGTGCCCCTATCTGCTTTTGATCAGACAGCCAAAGATTTCTTTTCCTTCCACATAGGCAGAGTAAACAGCCAATGTTTGCTGGAATATGAAAAATGTATATTTGCTTTTTTTTAATGACTTCAAATTGAACGATGGAAACTAGAATGGCTGGCAAGAGATAGTAATAAAACTACACAAAGCCTTAAAAATGAAAAAATTTCAGGTAAGAATTGCAATAGGACATCATGTAACTGTACAGACACACATAAGCACGCACGCACGCACATGTGCACCTGACCATAACCAACTAGTTTCAAGGTTTCTATTGCTTCGATGAAATATTATGACAGGAGCTACCCCAAAAGCTGTCTATGTACATAGGATATGTTTACTAGCTGGGCTGCCTTGTCTGGCCTCAGCAGGAATAGTGCATATCCTTGCAGAGACTTGAAGTACCAAGGTGGGGGGATACCCAGGGAGAAGGGGTACCTGCTCAGAGGAGAAGGGGAGGGGGAAAAGGGAAGGACTGTGGAAGAGAGTGACCAAGAGCGGGAAGGTGAGAGGGAAGCAAAGTGAAGAAGCAAAAAATACAAAATTAAATAAATAAGTAAATAAATAAACCCCATTCCTTATAAAAACTGTAGAAATAGATCTTAACAATATTTGACTAGAAAGTGGAAATACTTTTCTATTAGGCAAATACATCATTACAGGTATACTCACTAGAGATTTGGAATGAATGCATTAGTTTGTGTGAAGATGGTTATAAAGATAATAGCTATGATGCCAAAGGTTCCTTGATATTGACATGGAATGCAATGATTTAAGAATTAAAATTTTTTATTTGATCTATCATGAGAAAAACACACCCACACTACTACTCTATGATGCTCCAAAACTCCTGGAAGCCTTGGAAGCTATATACTAAAGTGAGTAGACATGCACATCCTTATAGAATTCAGGTGATAACCTTTTCTGTAAGCCAAGTATATGTGTAAAAGTCAGGGTCATGAAGAGTATTCAATGTAGATGATGGCATCTCGAGGTAACACAGACTAAGTAGCCACACTTCACCATCAACATGGACAAATTATGTATGAATTACAGCTTGGACATTGTGATTATTGAAGTATCTCAACCTGCAGAGAAGCTCAGCAGTAGGTAATGACCAGTATCACTCAGAACAAAATACATGGTCACCCTACTAATGTACTATTTGATTTATTCAATAGCTGTAACTCTAGCCTGATAGATAAAACTTGATTTAAGGAGACAGAGACAAAAATTATGCTTTCTCACAGTTTTCAGATCCAGACTAATTTACAAATACAACTATGAATGAAAAGAAAAAATCCCTAAAGAAAGACTTCCTATAAACTATTTCCAAGTTCATACAGTATATCTCCCTCTAGGGGTGTTATATGTTCTTAAAAGGAATTATCTACACTTCACTATAGTGACTGACATTGTCTGAAAACTCTTATTGATCATGTTATCCAATTAGGAGCATGCAGTAGTCAGGTAATAGATATACATTTCCACTATTTATGAGAATACATTCATATTCTAGTCCAAGTATGCTAACCACATGTCATCTATAAATACTTTCTAAGCTTACTGCAAACCAGATTAAAACTTTGTACACTTTGGCATATCTCAAGTAAACCAAGACACTCTACTATCTACCAATAATCAAGTTCTTGGCAGCAATCATAATCTACTATTGTTTTCTTCTTGTTGAATAGTAAGTTATAAATTCCTAAATGTGTGCTGTAAAGCTGCAAGAGGAAAATTAAAGAATTCTATGAATTCTAAGACTACAAATTAAATCTTCAGTGACACTAGCAAGCCTTTTAAAAAAATATCAACTATCCTCCTTCCCTCTCACTCCCCACCATGTGTGTGTGTCTATCTGTCTCTTGCTTAAAATCAATTTCCAATATTTCCATTTACGTTCATGTTTTCCAGAATTTAATATTGACATCAGGTTAAGGAATCCTGTACTAGGTTCAAAATACTTTTACTAGCAGACGACAATTCTCTTTATAGCCCTAGATCAAAGGATTAGGGCTAAAGCATAGCAAACAGTAAGAATTCATCTCAACATATATTCAGTTTATTTTAGCAGCTTAGAAATAAACTTTTTCACGAGTTTTACTTTATTATGTTCAAAGCTAAAGTATGAAGTGAGAATACATTCAATCTAAGTTAAACAGTCTTTTTTAGAAAGTTATCTTATTATACGTGGACATGGACTTATTTGTGTGACATTTATTTGTTCATGTACTCATTTATTTTGATTTTTGAGGCAGAATTTCACTTATTATTTCTGAAGTCCAATCTTTCCTGGAATGCAAAATTTTCATGTCTCTATCATATTTCTGCTGCTGGGATAACATATGCTATTGCATCTCGTTTATTGTAACATTTACTATTACTAAGATCTTCCTAAAAATATATCAAAGAACACTTTAGACAGAAGCAAAAATACTTATATTCTTCCTTTAAAGTAAAACTAGAACACACCATTACATATATTTAAATATCTACAAACAATATGAGTGTTTACATGTACATAAAAATGTTAATTTTTCGTAAAACACACTTAATGGAATAAAAGGCAGTATATATACAACAATCATTCATAGGTACATGCAAATAAATATATGACTATTAGTTTCAAGCAATAACAATTACTTCTTTCCTTATTCTACCCAAGACCATCTGTATACAATGTGATACAAAATGACTTAAGGAAAAAAAATGGAAAATATTATCAAAACTCAGCAGTTATTTTAAGACTTGAAATCAACAAGACTACAAAATGTTTTATGATAGCCATGTGTTCAATAAAATTTGAAATAAGAAAAAAAGCCAAGTAGCTCTGTGGATGTAACTCAACAATGTGATGAGAAAAGTCACTACTTACATAGTGAACAAAGAGCCTCATAAATGCTGAGGAAGTTCTCTACACCAAGCCACACCCCTGGTTCTTAGAAAATTCTTAATTTGAAGTAATAACCCTTCAGGACTCCAATGCTAAATAACTTACACATAACCTATTTTTAACTTACAACTAATAAGAAGCTTTTGCAATATGTTTTGGAGAAGTTAGATACAAAACCATTGGTGTATACCTTCTCTGTGGTTGCTTTAAAAATAACTATAGTATGGCAAATGCACATTCTCTTTTAAACCATATACTTAAATTAAGCAAGGAAGCAAATATGTAGCCAAAGACTATATTTCTATGTTCCCTTTAAAGTAAGTTCCTATCAATGGAATGGAAACAAAAGGGACAAAATACACCTAAATAGGTACTATTTTTTTCTTTTACTAACTGCTTGCAAACGACATGGTGCCTCTAAGATTGGGAAAAGCCAGAAATCAGAAGAAACCTATGATATATGAATTATCTTATGAAAATGAATAAAATACAAAACCTATTATTAACTCTCATATGAGATGGTTGCACAAAATGAGAAATTGTCTAATACATTTAGCTACTTGTCTTAAGACTTTAAATCTTTTTTAGTAGCACATGGATATCAGTATGAATAATTTTTTCATTATAAAACTGAAAAGCTCATGAATATCACTTAGATAAGTTTAGTTCATATTGTATCCATTTTCCTAAAAGAATGCCCATTAGTTCTCAACCAATTTTTTGAGTGAATGAACTAAACAGTCCAACTGCTGAACTCTGGAGGTACAAAAAATAATAATAGTGGTTTACGGAAAATTGTCTACAGTGCTCACTAACACATAACAAACAAATTAAAAAAAAAAAAAACAAACAAACAAACTTGCAGCGTATGTGTTCTAAAATTACACATAGGTTTATTGACATAAATTTTAAAAGTCAAAATGTCCACACTTTTACTCCCAGAACTTGGGAGGCAGAGGCAGACAGAGATCTCTGTAAGTTTTTACACTGTGAGTTCCAGGACAGCCAGGATGATAGAGAGAGACCACATCTCAAAAACAACCAGAAAGTTAAAATGTTTCACACACAAATTCTCCAGCACTACACTAAGGAAAATTTTTCTTATTCAGTGAACAACTAAGTCAAACAGCTCTCCAAAAAGGATCTCACTGCTTAGTGAAATGATGACATTTTCTTTCCTTCCTCACTTGTCCTACTACAATTTGTAGCTAACAGAGACTAGGTTATGACCACAGAATGTTTTGACTGTGGCAATACTGATGGATTTTTAGAAAACGGCTTTCTAAAATTCTTTAGTATTTTTCATTTTGTACTACTAAAGGTCAACTGATGGACTTTTAGCTCAGCCCATTAAACAATAAATTGTTGAGAGCTAATTTTACTTTTTTAGGCTTTCCATTAGGCACAAGGAATACAATATGAACGAAAAATCTATAAAACTTTCATTACTTCCCCATAAGATCTATCGAAAAGTTGCTAGAGTCTGACTCCAATCTCTTTATACCTACGAATCATCATCTAAATTGTTCCAAGAAAGAAATTGACAAAACTGTAAACATGATTAAGCAACTTGTGCTAACTATTACTACTGCTATACAAAGGACCATGGGTTGCCTATTTAATTTTGGGGGAGAGTAGACTCATGTGAGGTCAGATGACAAATTTCAGGATTCAATTGTGTCTGTCCCCTCATCATATGGATTCTGGAGGCCGAATTCAGTTCAACAGGCTTCGTAGCTATCAGCTTGTACAAGTTGAGCCACCCCACTGGCCAAAACTTTTTAATGTTAATTTTCTATACAAGAACTCTTGATATTCTCAGTTCTATCACTATAGAAAAATTTCCCTTGAAACTGTAATACAGACATGTATATGGCTACATCTGTACCTTTCTTTTCAACTACTGCAGCTTTTCTCTTTATTATTTGCATATTTTGTTTGGCTTTTCATTATTGTTGGTTTAACACATTGGCTATAGATTCCATACAGCAAGTAATAGGCAGTATGATAAATAATGCTTGGGCCAGGGACTTTGTCTGTATTTCACTATGAAAAAGACACATTGAGAACTGTGTAGTTTTAAGGGAAATAACATTTACTGGGAACAGAAGTTCCTTGTTTTCCCCATTCATAAAGTTTTTATGATAAATATAAAATAATTTTTATAAATACTTCTATTCCAATTCAGATAGTATATAACTTTCCTATAACATGATTATTTGGTACATTATGGTACAAGAGTGTCTAATATCAATTCATCCTTGCATTTCTGACATAAATTTGCAATATCTGATTATTATCTTCTTTCCTTATCTGGGCTACATTCTAAGTGAATGTCTAAAGGGAAGCTATCCTTGAATATTTTAATACTCCCCAATGTTCCCACTAATTTTTTGAACAACGATTTATTTTTAGCTTTTAAGACTGGCTCTCGTTGCCTGGCAGTGGTGGCACAAGTCTTTAATCCCAACACTTGGGAGGCAGAGGCAGGTGGATTTCTGAGTTTGAGGCCAGCCTGGTCTACAGAGTGAGTTCCAGGACAGCCAGGGCTACACAGAGAAACCCTGTCTCAAAAAAAACCCAAAAAAACCAAACCAAACCAAACCAAAACAAAAAGACTGGCTCCTTTCTTAATCTGTTTTTGTTTTATTTATTACCTATTTTAATTTTAATTAATTAAATGACTGTTCATTTGTTTATTTATTTTTGGTCTTTCTGAGCATTTAGATAATTTTTTACAATAACTGTATGAATAATAAGTATTACAGGAACACTGAAGGACAGCACGAGACTCATGATACCTGAATTATTTTTCTCATTGTGGTGACAAGGTTCCTGAAGGAAATATCATAAGAGACAAAAATTTCGTTTTAGCTTTCAGGCTCATAGAATTGCAGCTGCACTAATGAGGAAGACACAGAAGAGGTCATGGCAGTAGGAGCCAGGAGCAGAGACATGTTCACATGGTAGTTAATCAAAAAGGACAAGAGCAAGCTGAAACCAGAGATGGAAACATTTAAAGTCCCACCTAATAAGTACTAACTTTGGCAAACCAGGGCTTATATGATAAGGGTTGCATAACCTCCAAAACTACCAGAAGCTACAAAAAGCAGCTGTGAGACATGTGATTCCGAAGGACTTAACAGATTAGTACTATATATACTACAGGATCATTCTAGCCTATACTTGTCTAGTAGAGCTTCAGCTTCAACTTTAAGCAAGGACAGTAAGAACCTTACTGTTAAATCAAACGTGAATATACTCAATTTCTTAGGAAGTAATTTAAGTTCTTTTAACCCACAAATGTCAAGTTCTTGAATACCATTAAGTTCTTCTCTAATATAACCCCAATTCTGTTCATTTGTAGTATTCTTCTATATAAAATACATAAGCATTTTCTTTGTTTCTAAACTCACTGACATCATCTATTCCCTCAGTACACCATATATGCTTTGAGATAGAATACTGCTCTACCTTCATGTTCCTCCAGCCTCAGTCTTTGGTTACAGGAGTACAATACCATGCATAGCCTTTATACTCTCTATAGAACAGTTTATCATGACATTACGTTTAAAGTGTATATACAATAAAAATGAAATTACCAAATCATTGTTAATAAAAGGTATTTATCAATCATTTAAGCATGCATGTTCTTGGATAAGGAACAACACAAGAAAATTTATTACAAAACAATCCCACATTTACATTTTAGGTATATAATAAAAATCAAATGTAGTACTTTTAGGAGTAATACTGTATACAAACAAAATTAAAACATACTGAATAAATAATGGCCAGAATGTATGAGTAAAAAACAAATAAATTTGAAAACCCAGAAGGCAAATACAGAATAATAATGCCACCAATAGGTTGTAGGATTAAAAACAAAATGACAAAAGTTTATATATTAATCTCAATACACCAAGTAAAGAAAAAAAATGAATGCTAAATTATTTTTAAAGTTTTAAAAATATTGAATAAAAGTTGAAAATAAATCAATAAAATATACTTGAAATATTACATTAAAATCAAATTCTGAAGGATACAGTGTCCTAAAAATCCATATTCTGAAAATGTGGTAGAAAAGTGATGTGAAAAAATATATAAAATATTACCTTGTTTAGGAATTTATTTAAAATATAGAGAATTGTGCTCATATAATATTATTCTGTGACTGGGGAGATAAGTCATTTGATAAAGTGGCTGCTATATGTGTAAAGAGCCTGTGGGTTCTCTAGAACCCACACTAAGACATGATAACAGTACTAGAAAGATGGCTCAGCAGTGCAGAGTGCTTACTGCTTGGCTCCCAGAAACCATGTCAGTTGGATTACAACTTCTGCTCCAAGGGATCTTATGGTTTTTTTTTCCTGGATTCTCAGACATCTGAACTAACATGTGGACATTCCACTACCACCACATGTACATATATATACATAATTAAGAAAATAAACCTTAAAAAAGTATACACACCACTAGAACTAGCCACTTTGATTTTTTTAAAAAAAGGTTTATTAATATTAATTTTAACATTCAGTTAGAATGTGTAAATATTTATAATATATAAACTTTTACATAAAAATGCAGAATTCTAAGAATACTAAATTTATGTAACATTCATACTTTTACATAATTCTTTCCTAATTCTTCTGTTTGTCTTTCTAGTCAAAATTTAGAAAACTATACCTAAAAAATTTGGTATTTCAGTAGCCTGTTAATATTTTTCTCTCAAAGTCTGATGAATATATGGTCAAACTTAATGGCCAAGACATTTGGTTTTAAAATATACTAATATAATGTACAGATGATCATTTACTGCTTCAGAAGTGGAAATTCAATAGTTGTTGTGCAACTTAGAATTTTACCAGTATAATCCACATTGTTGATGGCAAACAAATTCAAAGACCAATCTACACATCAATATACAAAAAAGACAATATAAATTAAATTTCTCTAAGGGCTTTAAAATAAAATACAAAAAATAAAGACAAACTATGTTGGTTCTGAAAGTTAACTCTATTTCATAATTTTCTGATATACTTTTCAGACTTAAATTTAAATGCAATTTTTAAAATTACCAAATGACAAAATAAACAAAGATTTAGCTTACTGTTAGTAACTGGTTATCAAAACATACAAATAAAAGTAATAACTGATTTTGAAATATAAAACACCAATACAAAGAAACTTAAACTGAGCATGCTATTATAAGTTTGTTTGTTTGTTTGTTTGTTTTCAAGACAGTACTTCTTTAGGAAGCCTTAGCCATCCTAGAACTAGCTCTATATTCCAGGCTGGCCAACAAACTCACAAGAGATCTGTCTACCTCCTGAATGCTAAGATTAAAGGCGTAGGCTATCATTGCCCAGTTACACTCCTTTTTTTAATTACTGGGTTATTTATATGCTCTTCTGAAAGAAGTGTACTATGTAGCACAGGCTATCTTCAAACTCATGAGCCTCCTGCCTAGCCAGCTACTAGAGTGCTGAATTTCAAATTTGTATTCCATACTCAGCATATTCAACTAGATACACCTTCAAGTTATGTGTAGGTTTTATTACTTCTTCCACTTCTTATGAAGGGTGAAAGTTGAATTTATTGGAAAAGAAATATGGTATTTATGTATTATACTAAGAAAAAAGTCCCTGAAGCACAAAATTCCATCTGTGGCATTTTTAAATGCATGTACAAAGACTAACATGAATAATTAGTATAATTTAATAGTAAAAAACAATGTAACAATATGTTAAAGGAGTGGTGAAAAATAACTTTGGTTTATATTTTTAGTGACGTCATCAACAAAAATCAAGGATCATTTGATTTTATTGTTGAAGAAATGAAATAAGAGACAGTAAGCAGATTACTAAAATATAAAAATAAAATGTGAACAACAGTAAAAAGATCACCCTAAGCTAAGAAAATAACTCCAATATATAAAGTGCTTATTATATAAGCATAAGGATCTGAGTCTCCAAACACTTCCCTATACACACACAAACTTCTCTCAAATACTCTAAAATCCACATTACACATATCAAATCAAGGTCAAAACTATATCAAGACAGTATAAATTCTACTGGGCATCTCCTACTACTCATTTTCTTTAGTATAATTGAAAGAATACTTTGCTAATACACAAAATGTTTTTTATAAGCTAAACTGAAACACAGCCCACAAAGAATAACATTTTGGCCCAGCCAAAAATAGGCTGTACATAGGTTGGAGGAATGACTAAGTAGTAGAGTGCAGGCTCAGAGTATTCAAGACCCTGGGTAGAAAAGCTATCATCAAAAGCATATAGACACTGATACACACAATGCACATGAGGTGACAATACACACACACTAGCAGATTCCATATCAGATTACTGACTGCCTTGCTGTATACAAGAAATAAAAACACTTAAAACTTACCTGCATTGCACTCTTCCCCAGCTTCACCACCTCAAATAAGGTAACAGGATCCCCGTCGCCATTCTGTTGAGGGTGACCATTGGCTCTTCCACGACCTGCTCCTCTAATTCCAGCTTCAATTCTGCTCTTTTCTCCTGGAGATTTTCGAGGTTTCTTATTTGTTGACTGAATGAAAAGATTAAAAAATTGCAGTAAATGCAAACTTTCTTGTTTTATATAAACATAATCTTAAATTGTTTGATCCAATGATGGTGATTTGAAAACTATAGGTCAAAGATCAATCCCTAAACAAAAACAATTTAAAATTTTCAATGACCAAGAAATTATAAAATATCAAAATTGAAGAGATTAAAATAAAATTTTAAATTTGATAGATTTTCTATATAATAATGTTTATTGATTTAACTGACATTACCAAACTTTATCTTCCTCTATATATTCTCCTGCACTTTGAGAGCCTACTTCACTAAAACACTCCTGGGAAATTCTGTATTTCCAATTTTCCTGATGAATTACTTAAAATAAAATTCTTACTCTTTCAACAACAATATAAGTGGGCATTCTTCTTGGAGCTGTTCAAGATACTGGGGATACAACAAAGTCAAAACAGTTCTGTTCTGATACAGCCTAAATTAACTAGTTATCACTATTCTCCTGCCACAGTTTTTCTCACATATAATCTCATTTAGCCCAAGCTAACCTCAAACTCACTATGTGACTTTAAAAAAAACAAAAAACAAAACAAACAAAACAACAACAAAAACCTCTGAACTCCCAATCCTTCAATCTCCCAAGTGCTAGTATTACAGGCATTCACCATTATGTTGTTTCTGCAGTGCACTGACAGAACCCAGGGCCTGCGCATCCTAAGCAGACATTCTCCAAATTGACATGCATCCCCAGCCCACTAGGTAGGTTTTCAACATTGATACTAGTTACTACTGTATCCTAAAGCCAGAGAAAATATGAAAACGTTTTCTGTAGTTACTTTACTCAAACCCAGAAATGTTTATTCATTTATACATCAACTAGCTACATGGTTATTGCTTCAAATTAGGCAACATCAATTTTGCTAAATGAAAATTAAGAGACATTATCTAATTACACCACCTACTGCACCAGATAGTTCTCTCTTTTGTTTTCCCCATACACAGTCTTATATAATCTAGGCTAACCTCAAACCCACTATGTAGTTAAAGAGTTCCCTAAAACTTTAAAAGCTCACACAATTTTATAGCTTTCTTCTCATATATTATCCTTTTCTATACAATAATCATTGCCAGTTGGTATTAATCAGGTCTTGGTTTGGCATTTTTCTTTTCAATAATTATACTTTTTCGAGTAATTTATTTTCATTAGAATGCTGTTCCAATTGCCAATTTTCTGCCTCTTGTCTCCAAATCTATACTTATTTGTCTTCCTTTATGATGCTGGAGCTGATCTCTGTAAATATATTCTATTGCTATCTGCTGCAGTACTGGCCTTTATAAACAGAGGGCACTACAGGAACATTACACAGCATAGACAGGGAGGGGGGCAGGGAGGTGACTCTACCAGATTTGAGTTTTGTCAATTTGACACAGTTATAGCTATTCTAGCACTATCACAGTCACCAGCCTCCATTCCTTTTTATTAATTTAGTTTTTTTTTGTTTACTTACTCATTTTTACATCCCACTCACTGTTCCCCTGCCAGTCACCCCCTCCCACAATCCTTCTACCATCACATTCTCCTCTGTGTAGGTGGATACCCTACCCCAACCCTGGACACTTCAAGTCTCTGTGAGGCTAGGCACTTCCTCTCCCACTGAGGCCAGACAAGGCAGCCCAGCTAGTAAAACATATTTCACTTACAGGCAACAATTTTAGGATAGCCCCCATTCCAGTTGTTCAGAACCCAAATGAAGGTCAAGCTGGACATCTGCTACTTATGAGCAGGGAGGTTTAGGTCCAGCAGCTGACTCAAACAGATAAAGACACCCACAGCCTAACAATGGACAGAGCCTGGAGACTCTTGTGAAAGAATAGAAGGAAGGATTTCCGGCCCTGAAAGGGATAGGAATTCCATAGGAGGACCAACAGTTAACGAACCTGGACCTTGGGGGCTCTGAGAGTTTGAACCACTAACCAAACAACATACACAGGCTACAGCTTCCATTCTTAAGAAACAGTAAATAATTTCTTGTTATCTTTCCAGAGACACTTATGTCAAAACATGATTTCTGTTAATTCTGCTACTTATACAGACATCTGGAACATTCTATTTCTACTACTAATATATCTTATTAGCCACTTATAGAACTATCTAAAAAAAAAAAAAATCTTGATTCCATGCCAGTGCATAAATTTTAGCCATTAACTTGTTGATGAACAGTTCTTTTACCTTTTCTTTCTTTTTTGTGTCAGGTGAGGGTAGGAGGGTGGCCAAAAAGACTATGTCCCTCTCTAAGGATGTAGTAGCAGTTTATTAAAGACTGACAAGTGAGGAGATTCATTTGCTTCCAAACCCTCATATCCTGCACTCCTTCTCTCTGAGTATATGATAAGCAGTTAACAGTTGCTGGGAGAGTGGGAGACTTTTTTTTAGTAGTTTAATTGCTCATAAGTTGTAAATACCTAAAATCCTCAAATAACTCTAAATAACTACACTTGTATTCCAAGTTAAATGAGTGGCAGTTTATCTTTGATGACCTATCTGTAGTGAATAAATGTTTCATTGTATCTTTAAAAAAAAAAAAAAAAAAGACTCACATACCAAAGTTTAAGAAATACATGTTAATTATAAGACAACATAACCAAATATTCATAAGCTGAATAGATTAAAATAAAATCAAGGATAATTTAACTACTGTCCTTACTTATCTTTTTTTAAACATTCCCAAACAGCAATTCAACACAGGCTGAATAAAGAGATGTGAAAGAAAGGAAGGAAGGAAGGAAGGAAGGAAGGAAGGAAGGAAGGAAGGAAGGAAGGAAGGAAGGAAGAGGGAAAGGAAGGAAGGAAAGAAGGAAGGAAAGAAGGAAGGAAAGAAGGAAGGAAAGAAGGAAGGAAAGAAGGAAGGAAGGAAGAAGGAAGGAAGGATGGAAATAACAAGTAGAATGGTTAGTACTTGGTTGGCCCCAAAACTAAAAATTAAAGCAACAATTAGCAAATTTTGAGAATACCTAGTTAACTAGATAATAGTCTCAATTTAAATTTCCTGGTTTTGATAACTATGTAATACTTACTGTAATGCCCTTGTTCCTAGAAAATATGCACTTAAGTGTGTAAAGCTCACTTGTTTCCAATAAAAAAATATAGGGGAGTGGAGAGTCCTGAAAACTGAAAGTATCCATACCTGTCATAGCACTAAACAATGGGAAAATTGATAGTAACCTTAAAATGAATAATAATCTATTAAACATAATTATGAAGGAAAATAACAAACTAGACTTTATAAAATGAATATTTTTTTTTTTTACCTTTAATATAGGAAAACAACTACTACACATATAAAATACTGTTCTTTCTCTTGTTGAATCAAAATGATGTTTGGATCACAAACCAGCTGAACACATAGGAGTGACTCTCCACAGTTCTCTGTCACTGTACAAATACCAATGAGCTTTGATTTCTATACTTTAATGGTAAGATTTGATTATTAGTAGTAAAAGTCCAGCTTTGTGCTTTTTTGTACCAGTTGAAATACTCTACATTTCTCTGGATGCAGACTGTCAGAAACATACTGCTGAATTTTTTTGAGTAAAAACATATAGATTTCAGGAAATTAAAAATAAATTCAAAACTTATTAAAACTATTCAGTATAGTTTGTCATCAAAGAAATACAAATAAATGCAAAATAAAATACTACTATATAATCACTGGAAATGGTGAAATAGTAATTATTTAAAAATTAAATATTCGATGTGGGAAAATGAACTCACTCTATAATTGATGATGGGGCTTTCAACTGATGTAATTTTGAAGGAAAACATTTATTATATCCCAATTTACACATACATCTTATAAACCATAAATTCCAGTATTGTGTGTATATATATGTATATACACACACACACACACACACACACACACTTGAATGAAATGCAAACTAGTAAACAAAAAAGATATATTCATAGATATCAATGGATTTATAGCTAATAGTCACACTAGAAAACAAAGAAATGACAAAATAAATATAAATATATATGTAACATCAAACACCAAGCAGCAACTTTAAATAAGTACTGCTGTGCAGTGTTGATATATGCCTTTAACTCCAGAACTCTGGAGGCAGAGGCAGGTGGATCTCTGAGTTTGAGGCAGGCCTGGTCTACAGATCTAGCTCCAGGACCTCCAGGGCTACACAGAGAAACCCTGTTTCAAAACCATAAATAAATAAATACATACATATATACATACATACATACATAAGGCAGGCAAATTACTAACCACATAATTAAGCATTCTGTACAAGAGTAAGCACAAAAAATACCTGGGAGAAAAGTAAATGCAATTACATAAAGTTTACAAATGAATTGAGATAACCTTGAATCAAATTTGCATTTGGATAAAAGAGTTACAATGAAATTTCTCTAGCACTGTGAAAATGGTCCATAAGTGACCCTCAATATCAGAGGGGGTGCTTTTATTACTTAAGGATAGTCAAGTCTTTTACATGAGAGAGCATATGAATATAGTCTATTTATATATTTGCCTGAATACTTTATTCAAATCTTACTTATATAATGTTAATATTGGATAAATAGTTATGCCTCTCCTCCCATTTTGATGCTACAGCCTGAGCTGAAGGCCTTATATATGCAAGAACCCATCCCTAACCCAGAAGCAATCTTTAATTGATAACCACTTGAAAAGGGAAAATTACTTTTTCCCAATGGAGTCTCACTAGATATAAAAAATACTCAAGAGCAGAATCTATGACCAGCAGTAGATATACTACACAAAACAAACTCAATGGTATTTGGGGGGTTTTTGCCGGACAATGTTTTGTCTGGGCACTTCTTTTTTTTAAAAAAAATGCCTTTCAGATCTTTTGCATTGTACTATAATTTCTAATTTAATTTTTATGGGTTTTCTGTGTGTGTTAATCTGTGTGTCTCAGCATCTGTCTGTGCTTCTTGTGACTTTTTAATGGCACTTTTTCTTTTAATGTTTCTAGGACCTATGTATGTACATATGTATGTATGTATCCTATTCTGGTTGGTTTTTATCTTTTTTGTTTCAGGTGTCGGTTATATCTTAATGAGAGAGAGAAAGGTGGTGGATAGGGAAGGAAGGAGGAGCTGGGAGAAATTGGAGGAAAACTATAAAATACATTGTATGAAAATAATCTTTTCCAATTAAAAAAAGAAATAATATATAGAGACCAAATTCTCAAATAATGAGTAAATAAATAAATAAATCAACAAATATTTCTGTCAAAAATGCAGTAGTGTTTAAGAAAAAGCTCATCTATTAATAAATTTGTATGTTCCAAGCAATACACTGCAGTAAATTTATAGTTATAAATATATGGTTTGTTAGTTTGTTTACTCAGAAAAGTATTCAGAAAAAGTTCAGAGAAAAGATTAAAAACACTGTCACTCAACACTATCTTCTGAGAATATGAGTATTCAGAGCAGCTATGACTATTACAAGAGAACCTCAACAAGGTCAAAAGTTTTTATATAGAAAGAATTGTTGGGAGGAACATTTGACCCTTATCTGAAGAACTTTTCCTTCCTAATGCTACCCTTGCCCCTGAATATTATGTTATTCTACATGGTCTCAGTAAGGTACTAAAAACATAGAAGATACAAAGTTCACTAAAGGGGATACTCCATCCACACAGCTATGGGGACTGGTTATCCATACTAGTAAGAGATTGTTTGCTGTTGCAAACTCATAGTTCAGGCTCCTTAAGTAAGCCCAATACACTCAACGGTTCACCAAAGAGCAGAATTGTTTCCCTGCTCTCTCACTGGCTCTCTATCTGGTGAGAGCAGCAGCTAACACAACATGTAGCCTTCTCCAGAATCAAATCTTATGTTCCTAGCAATCCTAGGAAATGATAATTCTAGGCTCTACTTTTCTAATGTATTATATGAAAACACTGCCTATGTTCTCACAAAAGCATTATAAAGATGATATAAGTAGGTTTAGTACAAAATGCATACTCAGTAGATATCATTTATAGTGTTCTAGGCACTGCAAGAATAATGTAATGCTAAAAATAATAGTACTACTTCTTGTGAACTTTCCATTTCAATGCAGATCAGGCTGCTTGACTTTGGATAGGAAAATGCTTACTATTCCACATGAACTACATCTGGTGACAAGAATAGTTCACTACTTAAATGTTTTTAAAGGTGTCAATATTTCGTATTTCTTTACAGACGAAAGTGTACTACAGAGATTTTCACCAATTCATTCCTAAATTTCATACAAAATTTTTCATATTGAAAGAAATCTAAAATTTATAGAAAAGCTGAAATATTATAAGAACTACTACATACACTATATTAAGATTTTCTAGGTTTCCATAGTCTACCATTCATTTGCTTACTTGCTTGCCCTCTATCCTCCACTTCTGAGAATCATTTGATAGTAAAATACAAATGCTAGAGCCCCTAAATAAAGGAATTCCTCTATATACCATGTACAACTATCAAAACTAAGTAATTAATATTAAATTCTTCTACCTAATTCATAGATTCCAAGAAAGTTTCTACAGTTATCCTAACTTTTGGGAAGGGCACGTGGGTCTTTGTGTTCACAGATATACATTAGGGGAACCTGGAATGTGAAGCATACAGGGTTGTTCCTTCAAGGGAAGGAATGCAAAACCAGTTTTCTGTCCAGAGTACTGGAGCATAAGTGCTTTTCTAGCCTGGTGACCTTTATGCAGTCTGGCACCAGACGTTCCTCTAGACCCATCTCTTAAATTTGTTTTTCTCATTTATAGATTGAGGGACTTTACTGAAAGTATCACATGTAGTTTAAAAGAGTCTCAATGTAGTCATGTCTGATATTTACTTAGCTTACTTTGTTCCTCAAGAGATTTAAGAATGCTTTGTTCTATTTTGGGAATAAGATGATCATCACAAGAACAGTTTTCACCAATCTGTGCTATGTTTAAATGAGCCTAAAGCAAACCAAAACCATTCCGATTCCTGAGGGTCGACAACATTGGCTACTGAGTTGTGTTGTGCCAAACTGCCTGCATGCCTCCTGCAGCTCACCTCTCTGCAGCCTGTGCAGATCACAGAGACAGACCAACACACACACAATGGTAAATGATCCAAACTTAGGTCAAGTATATTTAGTTGCCTCTTTACTTCAATCTGGAATAATATCTCAATTTCTTTTAACTTAATGAAACACATAAATGAACCCAACACCCTGGGGACTAGAGTTGGACACTGTTCAAAGTGTTGTTTAAACTTTTATGATTAATTGTAAGCTTTTAGTATATTCCTTCTGACATTAATTCTTCCTATAAACAAGTATAATATAGGGATGGGGGTATTGATCCCCAAAATAAAACCTGTTGGACTCTTCTATGGTGAGCTGGCTGATTGAACAAAAGAATGTCAAATAGCCAGCCAAACTCCTTTTTGCTTTTAGGAAGCACCTGAATAACTGCAGCACCAACACAGTTCCTAAAGGAGTGGTTCTAAACTTTCCTTAATGCTGTGATCTTTTAATACAGTGATGACTCACACCCATAAAATTATTTTCGTTGCTACCTCATCTCATAACTGTAACTTTCGTACTGTTATGAATTGTAGTATATTTTCTATAATGCAATATAAATGTTTTCTGATGATTTGCGGTGACCCTGTGGATTCAGCCCCCAAAGGGTTCTCAATCCCACAGGTTAAAAACCACTGTCCTAAATGTGTGATCTAGGACATGTGATTGTATTTCAGTTTACACGGGCCTCTCTATCATCACAATTCACAGAAAAAAACTCTAGATGATACTGCAGCCTTTTTCATTCTAGCCAAAGGGGCAGTACTTTCCCTGGTGCCCTGGCAGAGAGCATTGTGACATGTACAAAAGGGAGCAGTACCCTAAGTGGTATAAAAACAATCCTTTAGTTACATGAAACCTACTGTAGTTATTATAAATTTCCAATTTCTGACTATATATGAAGGCTATCTGCCATATCTGATGAGCTGGATGGGAGACACATTATTTTGCTCTCTCTTCTTCGGGTACAATATAAGGCTCTACCTCCCTCCACCCCAAAAAAAAACCTTCTCAGTTTGTCTTGCTAACTCTACCTAGTAATAGATCAAGAGAAGCAGTAGTAACTAATGAATAGACTGTTGTGACAAATACAAAATGTCATGCTGAGACATGACACCAAAGCAAAAACAAAAGCAGAACTTCAGAAAGCACACGCCAGTAGACATCCAGGATACTCTCATGGCTTGTTAGTGGAACATAAGGCGCCACAGAAACTGCAAGTTCTTGACAGTGGCAAAGGTACAGCCTGGACAGTGGTAACAGAGCTAGCTGCAGCAGCTGACAAAAGCCAACAGCAGCTACTGTGGGACACTGACAACAGTCCTTAACAGTAACTTCTTTAAGCTGGTTTTGCAAGGTTTCTCATTAAAATTTTGTAATTTAAAAAGTATTCTTCTAATAAAATATATAAATAGCCCCTTACCCAAATACAAGACTATCTGTGTCCAGCCTCCTGGCCTGAATAGTGAGTTCTTCCCTACAGCTAACAGTTGATATTCCTCAACAATGTTTTTAAAAAAACATTTTTAAATTATGTAATGTGTCTGTGTAGAGTACATATGAAGGACAAAGGGCAAATTGCAGAAGTTAGTTCTCTCTTATCACTTTGTGGATCCCAGATTTTGAACTCATGATCTCAGACTTGGCCATAGCAAGTGCTTTTACCTATTGAGCCATCTCACCAGCCCATCCAGAATCAACTTTAAAAAAAAATTTGACAAATAGAAATTCTTCTTTATGGGAATTCTTTATTTAAAAACAGACATATACCAGTAGCAAATTAAAAATGTCTGCATGTTTGTTAAATTTCTTTACTCAAATGATTCTGCAAATGGATTAAGAAAGGTAAAATACAATGAAATAAAAAAGCACTTTTACTATTTTAAAATTTAAAGTCAACTCTTAAAAATTTAGAGTACAGAAACATTTCTGTACCATTTCAGTTGGACAAAGTTATCTAAAGGATACAATATACTGAATATAAGTTATTACACAGCAGATTTTCTTAATCACTGAATACATTTTTATTCACCAGTATCAATATTATGTATCAAACAACTGAAAAAGTTAATCGGCCACTTATAACCACAAATGGTGGTAAACAACATTATTGAAGATGTGCTTTCTCAATATCCTATTATGCTTTTGCTAATCTCAACATTTTCAAGTGTGTGCACATAAGGAGGAAGAGACAGCTAGACAGAGACAGAAAGAGAGAGAAACTGAAGAGAAAAGCAGAGGCAGGCAGAAACAAACCAAGACCCCGAGCATCACACCTCTTTGCTTCCTGTGTTAGGACACAAGACAACAGTCACCTTATATACTTGACACTATGTCTCCTCACTCCTTCAAAACTGTGAACCAACCCTTCCTTCCTCAGATAACTTTCTGAAGTATTTGGTCATAGCAACACAAGGGTAATAATTCAGCAATGGGGTGGGGGAAAACTTTGCACTTCATATTCAATAAAAAACAGAATAAGAGATATATCTGGAGTTCACAGAGCTAGTAATACAGCCATATATAAAACACTCTTTATCCTTATGTCTCCTACTCACCTGACTTTACGTAAATTATGAGTGTGAAAATATTTGCAATCTAATTACAACTAATGTAAGTAACATGTTTTGGAGTACCTTAACACAAAATCTTTACATGTATGCAATAGGAAAATACAGAGAAACATACACAGTTGCAATTTATACAGGCAAAGTCAGGAGGATCATGAGTTTAAGGACAGACAAGGCTGAAAAAGAAAAAAAACAAGTACACAAACCTGTGGGTTTCCATGTTATGTGTGTAGTTACATATCACTACATATATAACAAGAAATAAAGCTTTAACATACATTTACATTCTATTGAAATTTGTTTTCAAATAAGTCCTGGAAAAGCTTCTAAAAAAAAAAAAAAAAGGAATACTGACAACAGTGATGAGGAAAAGATTCACACAAGAATAAGCTGCATGTCAGTACTTTGTGGACATACAAGTTAGTCTTATATGTCAACATATAAAGTTGTACCTTGTAAATTATGTGCTATTTTTTATTTAAAATATTTATAATAAAAATTTATATTTACTTAGTAACATTCCATAATTACTTATATCTTTAGGATTATGATTGTGTACAGTAAAAGATATGTCAAAACAGGAAAGGCAAAAGGCAGACCTCTTGTAGCAAACATTTTAGTCAAGTTTGGATGCAAAGAATACATTCTTGACTAAGTTAAAAAGTACTGCTGAAGCAAATAAAAAAGCAAAATGGCATTAATAATGGTATGGAGAAAGTTACAGTGGCTGAAATAACTAAAACAGTTGCAACAGTCAATTGAGACAAAACTTAACCCATAATTTAATCCATAAGAACCCCAACTCTCTTCAGATGCAAGAGGAATAAGGAACAGTAAAACAATTTGAATATAACAAGGACTTGGTTAAGGAGGTTTAAGGAAAGCTGACAATTTCAGACTGGGGACATCTTTCAGCTGTAAAATGCTTACCTGGTAAACACGAAGAGTTTGAATCCTAGAATTTATTATAAATTAATAAATAACAAAAGGTAAGGATGGTGGTATAAGCATATCGCATAACTAAGAAGATAGGGACAGGAAGATTACTGGGTTTGCTGGCCAGAAATACAGCTTAAATTAATCAGCAGGTTTTAGGACCCAAGGAACTACACTGGACCAGAAGTCCCCACATTTAAATCCAACCCATACAAGCATACAAGTACACACACAAGATGTCAACCGACAACAAAAACAGCACACAGTGGAAGGGGTTCTGAAGAGAACCTTCAATAAGTTATCTCAAAACACCTAACTAAAAGGATTGAGAAAGATGTTTATACTAAACAATAGTATATTTTTTTCCTTTTTCCTGTGTGTGTATGTATGTCTGTGGGCACGTGTACACTCGGACACGTGGCTACGTGTGGTGTATATGTATTCATGTTTGTATAGGGGAGGGACCTACACATTTAGAGGACCATTCGTGTATGTGAGCATGGAGGCCTGAGATTTTGGGAATCATGCTAATAACATGAATGTAACTATCCTCCGAGACTCAGGAGCAACTCAATTCCAGTCAGAATGCGCAGCCTTCTTATCAACTACATTCCTGTAAAGTGGGAATCCCCTTCGATGTGGCTAACAGTTTCAATTCCCAAAAGTTAATTTCCTAAAGTCAACACTACTCATACCATTCCTGCACATTTTCCTTTGACCAGTAATAATACCTAGCTGAAAATGAACTTAGGTCCCTTGCCAATATAACAGACCCAACCTGTAAAAGATGTTTGCTCCTTCATCTTCTCAGGTGACAGGTTACTCAGGTTTATTCTGAAATAAACCTGCCCTTACCAAACAGCCACTTTTTTTTTTTCATCTTAAAATCCCAAATTACACCTCTACTTTATTCAAAAAGGTCTCTCTCAATCAACACAGACATTGCAGTTACAGCTATTGCCAACTTAAGGCTGGGGATACCCAATCTCTGATTTCTGGAACTGAAATTACAAGCAGGCCACCAAGCCCACCTGACTGTTACATTATTTTGAGAATCTAAGCCCCAGTCCTCATACTTGCGTGTCAACTGCTTTAATCACTGAACAATACTCCTCCAGTCAGTAAATAATGGCTTTGTATTGTTGATTTTAAACAGCCTCACATAGGAATAAGGTGCCGTCTAAAACTTGCAAAGCTAGAGAGGATGTCTACATTCAAAGGTTAAAGACAGAAATGACTGTCTTGTTAAGGGCTGATACAAATCATAACTTTGATGGGAAGTCAATGCTTAATTAGCATTCTGAAAATAATGAGGCCCTTCAAGATTTTATTAAATTGACTCTGACTGTGATGTATAAAACAATGCAATACCTGAATGACAAGCATGTCTGTTTACAATCTGGTTTACTGAGTATTTTATAGCCGCAGTTCAGCTCTACAGTTCAGCTGGAGTCAAACATTCCTTTCAAAATCACCCTACTAGATGACAACTACCTGTTCATCTTAGAGCTACGACAGAGATGTATAATGTGATTAATTTCATGCCTGCTAAAGTAACATTCATACAGCAACCTATGAGTAAGGAAGTATTTGAGCTTTACAACCTTGCAATTAAAGAAATAATGAGGCAAAACTACCACAGAAAGTAGTCCTGCTGATAGATCTAGACAAAGTAAACTGAAAACATTTACATTGTAAGAGACATTTGTCATTTACATAAGGATATCAAAATATCAGGATTAGTCTAAGTCTAAACTTAGGTGAAGCCAGTTTTGAATAATGACTTTGGGGCATAAAGACTACAATGAAAAAAATATTGCATATGAGGCAAAACAAATAAGGAGAACTAAAATTACAAATGAGGCATATGTGGTATAAACCACTGGCAAATTCTGAAAGTTTGAATTACTGTAATTCCATAGTATGACATGAATGGATGAAGTTTGCTTCTTTTTTTTTTGGTAGGTAATTTTATCCTATTTATTTTTTCTTTTTTTTTTTTTTAATTTTATTTTTTTGCTTATTCACTTTATAACCCGTCCAGTCACCCCCTCCCACAATCCTTCCCCATCTCTTGTTTTCTGACTACCCCCCTCCTCCTGTATCCCCCACCTGCCACTTTAAGTCTCTGAGAGGCTAGGTGCTTCTCCCATTTAGGCCAGATGAGGCACCCAGCTAGAAGACCATACCCCATTTACAGGCTGTATGTTTTGGGATAGCCCCCACTCCAGATGTTTGAGACCTGCATGAAAACCAAGCTGCACATTTACAACATATGTGCAGGGAGGCCTAGGTCCAGCCTATGGAGCTAGATCTGTGTAGACTAGGTATGCTCCACGGTTGGTGATTCAGTCTCTGAGAGCTCCAAGGGTTCAGGTTGGTTTACTCTGTTGATCTTCCTGTGCAGTTCCTATCTCCTTAGGGCCCACAATCCTTCCACCTATTCTTCTATAAGAGTCCTCAAGCTCCATCCACTGTTTGGCTCTGGATGTCTGTATCTGTCTGAGTCAGCTACTGGTTAGAGCCTCTCAGAGGACAGCTTGCCCCTGTCTGTTCTCAGGCTGGAGGTTTAGATCCTGGGAGCTCTGGTTGAATCTTTTGATACTCGTTCTAAAAAGGACAAAAGCACCCTCACTTTGGTCTTCCTCCTTCTTCTTGAGTTTCATGAGGTTTATGCGTTGCATCTTAGGTATTGTGTGTTTTGGGGCTAATATCCGCTTATCAGTGAGTGCATGTAATGTGTGTTCTTTGTGATTGGGTCATCTCACTCAGGATGATATTTTTAGCTCCATCCATTTGTCTAAGAATTTCATGAGCTCATTATTTTTAATAGCTGAGTAGTACTCCATTGTGTAAGTGTACCACATTTTCTGTATCCATTCTTCTGTTGAAGGACATCTGGGTTCTTTCCAGCTTCTGGCTATTATAAATAAGGCCGCTATAAACATAGTGGAGCATGTGGCCCTGTTGCATGTTGAAATATCTTCTGGGTATATACCCAGGAGGGGTATAGCTGGGTCCTCAGGTAACACTATGTTCAATTTTCTGAGGTATCGCCAGACTGCTTTCCATAGTGTTGTACCAGCTTGCAAAAAACCCAGGATCGCGAAAACTACACTCAAAAATAAAAGAAATTCTGGGGGAATCTCCATCCCGATTTCAAGCTGTACTACAAAGCAATAGTGATAAAAACGGCATGGTATTGGAACAGAGACAGTCAGAGAGATCAATGGAATAGAATAGAAGACCCAGAAATGAACCCCCATACCTATGGTCACTTGATCTTCGACAAAGGAGCTCAAACTATCCAGTGGAAAAAAGACAGCATTTTCAATAAATGGTGCTGGTCCAACTGGAGGTCAACTTGTAGAAGAATGCAAATTGATCCATACTTATCTCCTTGTACAAAGCTCAATTCCAAGTGGATCAAGGACCTCCACATAAAACCAGCTACACTGAAACTAATAGAAGAGAAAATAGGAAAAGCCTTGATCACATGGGCACAGGGGAAAAGTTCCTGAACAGAACTCCAATGGCGTATGCTCTAAGATCAAGAATTGACAAATGGGATCTCATAAACTGCAAAGCTTCTGTAAAGCAAAGGATACGGTCAACAGGACAAAGCGGGAACCAACAGACTGGGGAAAAGATCGTCACCAACCTTACATCTGATAGAGGGCTAATATCCAAGGTATACAAAGAACTGAAGAAACTAGATTCCAGACCATCAAATAACCCTATTAAAAAATGGGGTAGAGAGTTGAACAAAGAACTCTCAACTGAGGAAACTCGAATGATTGAGAAACATCTAAAGAAGTGTTCAGCATCCTAGTCATCAGGGAAATGCAAATGAAAACAACACTGAGACTCCACCTCACACCAGTCAGATTGGCTAAGATCCAAAACACAGGTGACAGCAGATGTTGGCGAGGATGTGGAGAAAGAGGAACACTTCTCCATTGTTGGTGGGATTGGAAGCTTGCTTCTTAAAGATAAGGAAAGAAAGATGTTTCTAGAGGTGGAATCAACTCCCAGTAGAGTTGAAAAAAACAGTAAAGGCACATGCAAGAACAAGCTTGATAACCTGAGAATGATCCCCAGAACCCACATAAAGTTAGAAGAAGAGAACTGACTCTGTAAGATTTTCCTCTAATTTCTGATGTGCCACGCATGCACACACGGGCACACACAACAAACACATAGCTGTGAACAAAGAACTCTTATTTAAGAAAAAAATGATAAATTGAGCATTAAAAATACAGAGAAGTCATTCATAAAAGTTGATGTGACAAACATTATTGCCAAGTTAAGAAATTACTGAAAACATTAACATAATTAACAGCTGATACCTTAGTCAGTAGCCAGAAACATAGAACCAAATACCTCCTTAATCAAACACATAATCACTGAAGACTCAAGTGACTATTAACATTCTATATAGTGATTTCTATAGGTATGGACATAGCCATACTAGTGGAAACATAATCTTTAAAGATGTCAGGAAAAAAAACCTTTGTAAACACTTGAGTGGAAGATTTACTTTATTGCAAGTGTTGTAACACAATCCATAATAACTGTGACTATGGCTATATTATTAACACAGACATAAAATAAAATTTAAGAACAACAGATCCAAGTTAAGATTATTCTAATGAAAATAAAGATTTAGGAAAAATAGAATATTATACAGATTATGATATGCTTCCTAAAATGACAATTTAAGAATTTGTTAACAGTGTTCTCCTAACGAAAAGTACTGGTGCTGTCTGCTCTCAAAAACTCAGATAAATTCCTAGAAACATAAAATGTACCAAGATCAAATCACAGAGAAATAAAAACCTTCAATGAACGAGTAACAAGTAAGATGATATGTAATGGTGGCACATGCAATAACTTCAGTACTTAGGAGATGAAAGCAACAAGATTACAAGGTGAAAATTATCCTCAATTATAGGTAAAGGCCAGCCTGGACTACATTGAGAAACTGTTCCAAAAAATAGGATAGCAAAATAATAAGTAAATAAATTTATTATTTCCTGCATGCATGTGGTGCACACCTTTAATCACAGGACTCAGGAGGCAGAGGCATGTAACTCTGAGTTCAAGGCCAGCCTGATCTACAGAGCAAGAGTTTTAGGGTGGCCAGGATTACACAGAGAAACCCTGTGAGGGGAAAAAAAGAAAAGTAAACAAATAAATGTCAAGAACATAGAGGGAGAGAAAGAAAAAGGAAGGCAGGCAGGCAGGCCTAAATAATTAAACCAAGTAAAAAATAAGACAAATCTTTCAAAAAAAAAAAAAAAAAAAAAAACTAAACCACATGGTTTCACAAATCCAACCAAATAGGAAAGAAAAAAAAAGAAATTCCTAAAATCAAGCAAGATACAGGATATTCAATAAACTTGACACATGACAACAAGAGAACTAAGGATTTTTTTAAAAGGATAATTTTAATAGAAATAAATCATTTGATATGATTCAAAATTTCCTAAAAATAATTCCCAACAAATTACTTACAAAAGAAATCTGCTTCAGTATAAATAAAGCCACACAAGACACACCCACTTACTTAGTGGAAAACCCACATACCGAATGGAAAAAAGTTAAAAAGCTTTACCATGTTTGTTCAACATAAAACAACAAATCTTAATCAAAGCAATCAAGGTGAAATAAAATAATCCAATTAAAACTCAAGAAAGTGACAGTACATTGAAAATACAAATCAACATACAAAATTAGAACTAAAAGAGAAACTAGTATATTAACTCCAGGAACATTCACATATACCAAGAAAGAATTGGGGGGGGGGGCAGGAGGGACACCAAGTAGCCAGATATGTTATTACATTTGGGAGGCAGATAGAGAAAAGCCTAGTTTTCATGTGACTGCCTCCAAAACATAAAAAAGGAAGCTGGAAAGACAGCCTCATTGGTAACATACCTGCCATGGAAACATAAGGAGAGATTAGATGCCCAGTACACTATATAAAAGTTATGTATAATAGCACAAGTACATGCAACTCCATGAGAAGAAGGTAAATACAGAACAATTTTATGAGGTCCCATTTGTCAATTCTTGATCTTAGAGCATAAGCCACTGGTGTTCTGTTCAGGAACTTTTCTCCTGTGCCCAGGTATTCGAGGTTCTTCCCCACCTTCTCTTCTATTACTTTCAGTGTATCTGGTTTTATGTGAAGGTCCTTTATCCACTTGGACTTGAGCTTTGTACAAGGAGATAAGAAGAGATTGATTTGCATTCTGTTACATGCTGACCTCCAATTGAACCAACACCATTTGTTGAAAATGCTGTCCTTTTTCCACTGGACAGTTTTGTTCCTTTGTCAAAGATCAAGTGACCATAGATGAATGGGTTCATTTCTGTATCTTCAATTCTATTCCATTGGTCTTCCTGCCTGTCTCTGTACAAATACCATGCAGTTTTTAATCACTATTGCTCTGCAGTACAGCTTGAGGTCAGAATAGTGATTCCTCCAGAAGTTCTTTTATTGTTGAGATAGTTCTCGCTATCCTGGGTTGGAATATTGATGGGGATTACATTGAATCTGTAGATTGCTTTTGGCAAGATGACCATTTTTACTATACTAATCCTGCCGATCCATGAGCATGGGCGAGCTTTCCATCATCTATGATCCTCTTCAATTTCTTTCTTCAGAGACTTGAAGTTCTTGTCATACAGATCTTTCACTTCTTGGTTAGATTCACACCAAGGAATTTTATATTATTTGTGACTGTGGTGAAGGGTGTCACTTCCTAATTTCATTCTCAGCCTGTTTATTCTTGTAGTGGAGGGCTACTGATTTGTTTCATTTTATATCCAGGCACTTTGTTGAACTTATCAGGTTTAGGAATTCTCTGGTGGAAGTTTTGGTGTCACTTAAGTATACTATCATATCATCTGCAAATAGTGATATTTTTGATTTTTTTCCTTTCCTCTCTGTATCCCTTTGACTTCATTTTGTTGTCTAATTGCTCTGGCTAGGAATTCCAGTACTATATTGATTAGGTAGGTAGAGAGTGGGCAGCCTTGTCTAATCTCTGATTTTAGTGGGACTACTTCAAGTTTCTCTCCATTTAGTTTGAAGATGGCTACTGACTTGCTGTAAATTGGTTTTACTATGTTTAGATATGGGTATTGAATTCCTGATCTTTCCAGGAATTTTACTATGAAGGGATGTTGAATTTTGTCAAATGCTTTCTCACCTCTAGTGAGATGATCATGTGGTTTTTAAATTTGAGTTTGTTTATATAGTGGATTAAGTTGATGGTTTTCCATATATTGAACCATCGCTGCATTCCTGGGATAAAGTCTACTTGATCAAGATGGATGATTGTTTTGATGTGTTCTTGGATTCGGTTTTTGAGAACTTTACTGAGTATTTTTGCATCGATATTCATAAGGGAGATTGGTCTGAAGTTTTCTTTGTTGTATCTGTGTGGTTTAGGTATGAGTGTAATTGTGACTTCATAGAACGAATTGGGTAGTGTTCCTTCTGTTTCTATTTTGTGGAATAGTTTGAAGAGAATTGGTATTAAGTCTTCTTGGAAAGTTTGATAGAATTCTGCACTAAAACCATCTGGTCCTGGACTTTTGTTGGTGGGGAGACTTTTAATGACTGCTGCTATTTCTTTAGGGGTTACGGGACTGTTTAGGTGGTTTATCTGCTCCAAATTTAACTTTGGAACTTCGTATGTGTCTAGAAAATTGTCCATTTCATCCAGATTTTCCAGTTTTGTTGAGTATAGGCTTTTGTAGTGGGATCTGATGATTTTTTAATTTCCTCAGTTTCTGTTGTTAGATATCTCTCTTTTCAGTTCTGATTTTATTAATTTGGAAACTGTCTCATGCCCTCTGCTTAGTCTAGCTAAGGACTTATCTAAAGGACACTGTCAATAGGACAAAACAGCAACCAATAGAATGGGAAAGGATCTTTACCAATCCTACATCCGATAGAGGGCTAATATCCAATATACAAAGAACTCAAGAAACTAGACTACAGACAATCAAATAACCCTCTTAAAAATGGGGTACAGAGCTAAACAAAGAATTCTCAACTGAGGAGACCCGAATGGCTGAGAAGCACCTAAAGAAATGTTCAACATCCTTTGTCATCAGAGAAATGCAAATCAAAACAACCCTGAAATTCCACCTCATACTAGTCAGAATGGCTAAGATCAAAATCTCAGATGACAGCAGATGTGGTGAAGATGTGGAGAAAGAGGAACACTCTTCCATTGTTGGTGGGATTGCAAGCTGGTACAACCACTCAGGAAATCAGTCTGGGGGTTCCTCAGAAAATTGGACATAGCATTACCTGAGGACCCAGCTATACCACTCCTGGGCATATACCCAGAAGATGCGCTAACATATAACAAGGACACATGCTCCACTATGCTCATAGCAGCCTTATTTATAATAGCCAGAAGCTGGAAAGAACCCAGATGTCCTTCAACAGAGGAATGGATACAGAAAATATGGTACATTTACACAATGGAGTACTACTCAGCTATTAAAAACAATGAATTCGAGAAATTCTTAGGTAAATGGATGGAACTAGAAAATATCATCCTGAGTGAGGTAACCCAATCACAAAGAACACACATGGTATATACTCACTGATAAGTGGCTATTAGCCTAAAATCTCAGAATACCCAAGATACAACTCACAGACCACATGAAGTTCATGAAGAAGGAAGACCAAGTATGGGTGCTTCGGCCCTTCTTAGAAGGAGTAACAAAATACTCATGGGAGCAAATATGGAGACAAAGTGTTGGAAAGAAACTGAAGGAGGGGCCATCCATAGACTGCTCCACTGGGTATCCATCCCTTGTGCAGTCACCAAAGGTACAAACTGATGAGGATGCCAGGAAGTACATGCTGACAGGAACCTGTGGCTCCAGCTGTATGTGTAGGGGAGGATGGCCTTGTTGGGCATAGGTAGGAGAGGAGATCTTTGGTCCTATGAAGACTGGATGCCCAGTGTCGGGGAATTCAAGGGCAGTGAGGCAGGAGTGGGTGGGTGGGGGCACATTCTCATAGAAGCAGGAGTAGGGGGTATGGGATGATTTCTGGGGGGGGGGGGAGATGGGGATGGGGATCACATCTGAAATGTAAATAAAATATCCAATTTAAGAAAAAAAAAAAAAAAGACAGAACTATAAAGCTCACTGGCAAACCAACTTAGCTAAATTATTTAGATTCTTGGCTCAGTAAAAGACCCTGTATCAAAATATAAGAAGTGGAAGCCAGACACTGTAGCACTCAACTTCAATTTTAGCACTTTTGGAGGCAGAAGCAGGGAGATCTCTGAGATCAAGGCCAGCCTGGTTTACAAAATGAGTTCCAAGACGCCTAGGGATACACAGAGAAATCCTATCTTACAAGACCAAAGAGAAAAAAAAATGAAAAATAGGAAACTACAAAGGAAAGATATCCAACATCAACCTCTGGACTTCACATTCATTTAATCTGCACCTCCTCAAATTGCACCCTCATACACCCAAGCCACATAACACCAAAGATAACTATATGTTGAGAGGCAAGAGCAACAGAAGCCAATGTAATATGGCACCATCAGAACTCAGTTCTGTATACTCTAACACACCTAAAGAGAAATATTCTAACCTAAAATTCCATCTCATGAAGATGATAGAGGTCTTAAGGAAGATATAAATAACTCACTTAAAGAAACACAGGAAAACATGTTAAACAGGTAAAGAAATTGAGCAAAATGGTCCAAAACTCAAATGAAAATAGATACAATAAAGAAATCACAAGCAGAGGCAACCCTGGAGATGGAAAAACCTAGAAAAAATATGGGGGCTACATACAAAAGCATCCCAACAGAATACAAGGAATAGAAGAGAGAATCTTAGACATAGAAGATATGGACACAAGTTTCAAAAAAAAAAAAAAAAAATACAAAGCGTAAAAAGCTCCTGAGCCAAAACATCCAAGAAATTCAGTTATCAAAAGAGATGGGAAAAGACACTTCAGACTCACCAAAGAGAAAACCACTAAAATAAAGTCTCAATTTTGAATATCTATGCCCCAAATGTAAGGGCAACCACATTCATAAAAGAAACTTTACTAAAGCCCAAAACACACATTGAACCTCTCACAATAATAGTGGGATACTCCAACACCCCCACTCTCATCAATGGATAGGTCACTGAAACAGAAACTAAACAGAGACACAATGAAACTAACAGAAGTTATGAACCAAGTGAATTTAACAAGTATCTACAGAACATTTCACACTAAAACAAAAGAATATACCTTCTCAGCACCACATGATACCTTCTCCAAAATTGAGCATTTAATCTGAAACAAAACAAGCCTCAAGAAATAAAAGAAGACTGAAATAATCCCATGCATTCTATCAGATCATCATGGAGTACAGCTGGACTTCAAAAACAACAGAAAGTCAAGATACTCATAAAAACTGAACAATTCTACTCAGTAAAGATAACTTAGGGAAAAAATAAAGAAAAAAAATTTCCAGAATTAAATGAAAATAAAGGCACAGCATACCCAAACTCATGGGATACAATGAAAGCAATGTTATAAGGAAAATTCATTGCACTAAATGCCTTCATAAAAAAATTGGAGACCCAAGCAGATCCCTCAGAGCTTCAAGGGACTAAATCACCAACCAAAGAGTACACATGCAGGGACCCATGGCTCCAACTGCATATGTAGCAGAAGATAGCCCTATCTGGCATCAATGGATGGAGAGGCCCTTGGTCCTGTGAAGGCTAGATGTTCCAGTGTAGGGAAATGCCAGGACAGTGAGGTAGAAGTGAGTGGATGGGTGGGGAATCACCATTATAGAAGCAGGAGGGACAATGGAATAGAGGGTTTGCAAAGGGGAAACCTGGAAAGAAGATAACATTCAAAATGTAAATAAATAAAATATCCAATTTTTAAAAAAGAATTAAAAAAAAACAGATAAATCTAGCTGTGGAGAAGTTAAAATTATACAGAAAAATGTGGGAGATTTCTCATTGCAGATATAATAAACAGTACTCTAGACAATTTCCATTCTTAAAAGGAAAAGGAAATTGTAGAGATCCTACACTAGCAACTTAATATCACACCTGAAAGCTCTAGAACAAAAAGAAGCAAACACACCCAAAAGGAGTAGAGGGCAGGAAATAGTCAAACTCAAAGATCAACAAAGAGAATGATAGAAAGAATAGTTACAAAGCCAAGTACTGGACCTTTTAAGAAAATCAACAAGATAATAAAACCTTAACAAAACTAACTAAAGGTCACAAAAAAACGGTAACCAAAATAACAAAATCAGAAATGAAAAGGGAGACTTAACAACAGAACTTGAGGAATTTAAAACAAAAATCATCAGGTCTTACTACAATAGCCTATACTGGAAAAAACTGGGAAATCTAGATGAAATGGATGATTTTTTAGACAGATACCACATACCAAAGTTGAATCAAGATCAGGTATACTATCTAAACAGTGTCATTACCTCTAAGGAAATAGAAGCTCTCATTAAAAGACTCCCAACGAAAAAAAGCCTAGGTCCAGATGGTTTTAGCTCATAATTCTACTAGATCTTAAAAGAGGAGCTATTATTACCAATACTCCTCAAACTATTCCACAAAATAGAAACAGAAAGAACACTACCTAATTAATTTCATGAAGCCATTGATATGTAAACCACACAAAGACCCAACAAAGAAAGAGAACTTCAAACCAATTTCACTTATGATTATCAATGAAAAAATACTCAATAAAATTCTCACAAACCAAATCCAAGAACATATCTGTAAGGAGCAAGCCCTTAAACATGACCGATTCCATTTTGTAATAGGAAACTTGTAGGGACAAGTCTGGAAGTGAAGTTGTGCTGGGATAAACAGACACAAGTGGCTATCTGCCGTGCATGTCAGCAGTAACGCCAAATCAAACATATAAGAGGAGCCTGACCAGAGTATTTCATCACACACTTGTAGCCATGACTGGCCAATGTGATCCTCTGAACAAGCCTCCTCATTCCTGGTCATCAAAGAGCTAACAGAGAGAGCAATGGCTCCACTTCGTGGTCAAGCACCCTAGGAGGTCAATTTAGCAATTCAACTAGCTGGAAGCAGCAGCCTGACCACACCTTCCCAGACTCAGGACCTGTAACCCCAAACCAGCATAAGGACTCAGGTCCTATAACTCATGAATGAATGATGCTATGCTTATTTATTTGGTAATTAGCAATTTATTATTTGTGTTCATTGTGCATATTGTTAGAGGCAATGCATAAGAAATGTGGCAATATCTTGCTGTAGCAATTGCCTTAGGATTGGTGATAATATATTGTCTGCTATGCATCATTAAGACTAACTGAATTCCAAAACCCCTGTCTCTGGCATTCTCTGTCTTCCCTCTGGTGGAGCTGACAATCTCACAGTCAAATCCAGCATAGGATCCTTGAGTGGAGCAGGACCTGTTGCTTCTCTCCCCTCGGGGATACTAAAAACCTTATCAATAGCCTGCTCCTGACAGATAAAGAGTCAGGGCTCGAAACAAGATCAAAACCATCATTCACCACAAAAAAGTAGGCTTCATCTCAGGGATGCAGAGATAGGTCAATATACCAAAATCCACCAACATAATCCACTATATAAACAAATTCAAAAAAAGTCACACAATCACACTCATTAGATCCTGAAAAGGCTTTGACAAAATACAATACCCCTTGATATTGAAAGTTGTGGAAAAATCAGGAATTCAAGGCACATACCTAAACATAATGATGCAATATACAACAAACAGCCAACATCAAATTAAATGGAGAAAAACTTGAAGCAATTCCATTAAAATCAGGAACAAGACAAGGCTGCACACTTCACTGTATCTCTTCAATATAGTACACAAAGTTCTAGCTAAAGCAATTAAACACAAAGGGAAATCAAGGGGACACAAATTGGAAAGGAAGAAGTCAAGGATATCATTATTTGTGGATGATAGTATACATAAGTGACCCCAAAAATTCTACCAGAAAACTTCTACAGCTTATAAACAAGTTCAGCAAAGTGGCTGGATATAAAGTTAACTCAAACAAATCAGTAGTCTTCAGTTATACAAGAGATAAATGGGCTGAGAAAGAAACTAGGGAAACAATACCTTTTACAATAGTCATAAACAATATAAAGTATTTTGGTTTAACTCTAACCAAGCAAGTGAAGGATCTATATGATAAGAAATTCAAGTCACTGAAGAAAGAAATTGAAGAAGACCTTAGAAGATAGAAGGATTCCCCCATGCTCATGGATTGGTAGGACTAACAGTAAAAAACAGCCATCTTACCAAAAGCAACCTACAGATTCCATTTGATCCCCATCAAAATTTCAACACAATTCTTCAGACATAAAAAGAGCAATTTTCAACTTCTTATGGAAAAATGAAAAAATGAAGGATAGTAAAAACAATTCTCAACAATAAAAGAATTTCTGGGGAAATCACCACTCCTGACCTCAAGCTGAATTTGAGAGCAATAGTGATAAAAATGCACGGTACTGGTACAAAGACAGACAGGTCAATCAATGAAATAGAATTAAAGACCCAAAAATAAACTCACACAGATATGGACACTTGATCTTTGACAAAGAAACCAAAACCATACACTGGAAAAAAGAAACTACCTTCAACACAAATGGTGCTGGTCTAACCTACAGTAGAAGAATGCAAACTGATCCATATTTATCACCTTGTACAAAGCTCAAGTTCAAGTGGATTATGGACCTCAACATAAAACCAGACACACTGAATCTAACAGAAAGTGGGAAAACATCCTCAAAGGCATTGGCACAAGAAAAAACTTCCTGAACAGATCACCAATGGCTCAGGCTCTAAGATCAACAATTTATAAATGGAACCTACCTCAAAAAAAAACTGAAAAGCTTCTGTAAAGCAAAGGGCACTGTCAATAGGACAAACAGAAACTTACAGATTGGGAAAAGATCTTCACTAACCCCACATCCAAAAGAGGGCTAATAACTAAAATATACAAGGAACTGAAGAAGTTAGTCTACAAAAAAACCAAATAATCCAAGTTCAAAATGGGGTATAAAGCTAAACAGAGAATTCTCACAGAGCAATCTCAAATGGCTGAGAAACACTTAAGAAATGTTCAACACCCTTAGTCATCAGGGAAATGCAAATTAAAACAACCCTGAAATCTCACCTTATACCAATCAGAATGGCTGAGATCAAAAAATTCAAGTGATAGCAGATGCTGGCAAGGATGTGGAGAAAGAGGAACATTTCTCCATTGCTGGTGGGGTCGTAAACTGGTACAGCCACTCTGGAAATCAATCTGGCGGTTCCTCAGAAAATTGGAAATGGTTCTACCCGAAGACCCAGCTATACCATTCCTGGGCATATACCCAAGATTTCCACCATACCACAAGGAAATGTGTTTCAGTATGTTCATAGCAGCCTTATTTGTAATAGCCATAAGCTGAAAACAACTCCGATGTCCCTCAACTGAAGACTGGATACAGAAAATGTGGTTCATTTATACAATGGAATATGATTCAAATATTAAAAACGAGGACACCATCAATTTTACAAGCAAATGTATGGAACCAGAAAATATCATCCTGAGTAAGGTAATCCAGACCCAAAAGGACATGCATGGTATGTACTCACGGATTAGTATATATTACCCAAAAAGTACAGAATATCCATGATACAATTCACAGACTGTAGGAAGCTTAACAAGAAGGAAGGCCCAAGTATGGATACTAAAATTCCACTTAGAAGGGGGAACAAAATAATCACAAGAAGCAGAAGGAGGGAGGGAAGTAGGTGGGAGACAGTAGGTACAGGGGAATAGGGAGCAGGATCAGGTATGGGAGGAGACAGGAGAGAAGCTCAGAACACCAGGAGAATAAATGGACATATGCAGCAAGCAGTGCGGGATGTGGGGAAGGGAACCTCTACAAAGTCCAGAGACCTACGATGTGAGAGGCTCCCAGGACTCAATGGGGATGACCTTAGCTGAAATGCTCAACAGTAGGGAGATAGAACCTGAAGAGACCACCTCCAGTAGATAGTCATGGCCTCCTGTAGAGGTATGAGGCCACCCACTCATCTTAAAAAAAATTTAACCCGAAGTTGTTCCTGTCTAAAGGAAATGCAGGGACAAAAAGGGAGCAGAGACTGAAGGAAAGGCCAGGAAGTTACTGGCCCAATTTGGAATCCATCCCATGAGCTGACACCAAACCCCAACCCTATTACTGAGGCTATGTTGTCCTCTGAGAGGCTCTACCAGAAGCTGACTGAGACAGAGGCAGACACTTACAGGCAACCATTGGACTAAGATTGGGGACCAGTCTGCAAGTATTAGAGGAAGAACTGAAGGAGCTGAAGGGTATTGCAACCCCATAGGAAGAACATGAGTATCAACTAACCTGGACCCCTCAGAGTTCCTGGAGACTAAGTCACCAACTAAAGAGTATGCATGGACTAGTCAGTGGCCACAGGCACATATGTAGCAGAAGACTGACTTGTCTGATCTCAGTGGGAGATGGTGCCCTTAATCTTGTAGAAACCTGATAGAGTGCTGGAGAGATGGCTCAGTGGTTAAGAGCACTAGTTGCTCTTCCAGAGGTCCTTCAATTCCCAGCAACCACATGGTGGCTCACACACAAATATTTATAATGGGATCCGATGCCCTTTTGGTGTGTCTGAACACAGCTACAGTGTATTCATATAGATAAAATAAATAACTCTTTAAAAAGAAAGAAACTTGATGATACAGGAAAGGGGATGCTGGCGGGGGTGAGGTGGGAATGGGGGTCAAGGAAGCATCATCTCAGACACAATGGGGAAGTAGGAGGGGGTGAAGAACTCAGTAAGGAGGGTACAACATTTAGAATGTAAATAAGTAAAGTAATTTAATAAGAAAAAAAAAGAAAAAGGAAACCCTAAGACATTAAGTATCCCTAGTTATCGGTAAAAATGCAAATTATAATTATCTTGAGGTTTTTTAATATCAATGAGAATGGGTAAGAACCAAAAATCAAATGCTGGCAAGGATTTGGGGAAAGGTGAGCACTTATTTATTGATGGCTGTAATGTAAATTGGTACAGCCTATAAAAATTAGTATGAAGGTTCCATACAAAGTTACAAATAGATCTAGAATATGATTCATCTATATTTCTGTTAGACATCTAACCAAAGAACTCTATATCCTACTATAAAAATATCTGATCATCCAAGTTTATTGCTGCTCTATTCACACTAGGTGGAAACAGAAACAGGCATAAACTGATGAGTGGATAATGAAAAGAAGGTACATTTACACAGTGGAATATAATTCAGCAGTTAAGAAAATTGAAATTAAAGATGGAAATAATCATACAGAGTACAGTGGTCCTAACTCAGAAAGATAAATGTTGTGTATTTTCTCTCATTTGAAGATGTTAGCCTTGAATCTTTAGATAACATGTATTTTGTTAACATCTGGAATACCCAGAGGTCAGGAAATGAAGACGAGACTATGGGGAGTGCGTATGCTCAAGGCAGGAGAGATAGAACAAAGTGGTACAATGTGTTAAAGTATAAAATAATAGAGAAAGGGTGTATAGTGTAGAGGGGATAGAAGGGCAGGCAGAGAAGATTATGGAAGGCAGGAGAGAGGACTAACACTAAAAACATTGAAATTTTCATATGGGAACCTCCTAATGGAAAAGATTCTTAAATTATATAAATGCATACATATAAAGAGTTTCAATGTAATTACCTAAAATAGGGCAAAAGTGCCAGTACTAGACACCACAGGATAACAAATAGAAAGACCAGTTCCAGGAATGAGTTGTCTATTTTGGAACAGTACACAAGTACACCCCACAGACCCCTAAACATTACAGGCCAGTGTCAATGTTCCTGATCACCCACCAGAACTTGACAATAGGATGTTATTCTGAAGACAGAATATACTTAAGTCCTAGACAAAGAAGAAATCAAGCTGGTATTGACCCATAGTTTCATCCCTATTGTCTAGCTTCCACAGTGCTAGAATGTGCTATATGTACTACTAAAGGAGAGAGAGAGAGAAAAAAAAAAATAACCTTAGCTTAAAAAAACGACCCAGACTGGCTAGACATGTCCAATGATGCGATAGTGACACAGACATAGCTCCACCAGTTAAAATCTATAGCAGGCGTCATTATTGGGGCTCTCTAGGGAAGAACCTACTACTAATTAATACATTGTTAAACAGACACAGTATTAAACTGAGCTCTGCTCATTTAATATTATCCCTGCATATTAGTGTGAACCCTCATCAGAGAAGCTGAAGCTTTCTTCAGCAGACAGCAATTAACACAGAGAACCATAAACGATCAAGGCGTAAAGAAACAGAGTCTGCAGAGTGCTCCAGTCCTCTAGCAAGGACTCAAAGACCATGGCAGAGTATGGAGCAAGTTTATAAAAACCATATGTGGTGAATGACCACAAGGAAACAATATTCTCTAGACACAGGAGGGAAGTTGTAGATATGAATTTTTCTTTTACCAATTGAGACAGCATAAATAAAACCTGTGCAGGATTAAGCCCAAATGAATGAATGAATCAATCAATCAGTCAATCAGTCTGTCGGTCGTTCTATCTGTCAGTCTACCTACTCATCTAGCATAGAAAATAGAAGTGGGCATGAAGTTCAGCCCCTAGTTAAGAGCTACATGTAGTGGACAGCTGGTGTGAGAGGGAGAGATAGTTTTCATGAAGGATGCATTCTTGGTAGACACACCACACCATACAATTAAGACTACCCATCCAAAAGTATATAAGCAGAATAAACTATACATACTGGGTTTTGGGTTTTTGTTTTTGTTCCTGCTCCCTTCATCCCCACAACAGTGTTTCTCTGTATAGCCTTGGCTATCCTGCAACTCTCTGTGACCAGGCTGGCTTCAAACTCACAGAGATTCACCTGCCTCTGCCTGCTGAGCACAAGAATTAAAGGCATGTGTCACCAACACCCAGCATTGTTTTGGGTTTTTTTTTAAAGACACAAAGTTGAGTTGAGTAGAGAATTGGGGAAGGTTCTGGAAAGATTTTGGGGAAAGGTTAATATGACCAAAATATACCAAATGAGATTCTCAAAGAATTAATAAAAATGAGAAGAGAAAAATGATAAATAATAATAACTAATAAATACACTTAAACCAAAAAATGTTTTAAACTGTATAATGAAAATTACAAAATGATGATAAATCAAGATAAAGAGAATACAAAGTAGTGTAAATATATCCCACATTCAAAAACTGAAATGATTAATATTGTAAAACTGTTTCCAATGCTTGACACAATCTAAACAGTCAACAAAATACTTGTCAAAATACCAGTATTTTTCAAAGAAATACAATAATTCTAAAAATTAAATGGTACCAGACAAAATTCTGAATAGCCAATGTGATCCTGGGGGAAAAAAAAAAAAAGGACAAAGTAGAAGTATCAAAATACCTAACTTCAAAACACATTATAAACCTATATAATAAAAGAACACATTATTGGCCTCCAAAAAAAAGTGGTTTAGGTCAATGGAACAAATTGAGAACCCAGAAATAATCAATTGAGGCTTTTTTTAAAATTATATTCTCGAGGATCATACATCAGAGAAAACAGAGTCAATACATGAATGTATATGCAGAAAGACAAACCGATCTCTAACCAGTTATAAAAACAATGTAACAAATTTAAACGCACAACCAAAACCATTAACATGGCAGGAAAAACAAAAATAGGAAAGATCCTGCAACAATAACAAAGATAAAGACTTTGGGGAGGGCTGAAGAGTTGGCTTAGTGGTTAAGAGCACTGACTGCTCTTCCAGAAGTCCTGAGTTCAAGTCCCAACAACCACATGGTGGCTCACAACCATCTGTAATGGGATCTGATGCCCTCTTATGGTGTGTCTGAAGACAGCAACTACAGTGTACTCATATACATAAAATAAAATAGATAATTCTTTAAAAAAAAAAAAAAAAAAGACTTTTTGGGAAAGATCTCAAACCACATGTAACAAAAGTACAAAATGGGATCCTGTCAAACTAAAATGCTTCCATACAAAAAAAGGAAGCAATACAGAACAAAAAGATATCTCATCAAATGGGGAAAACCATTTTCTAATTAACCGTAAGACTAATATATAAATTATATAAGGAATTCAAATGATCCAAATTAAAAATAAACAAATAGAAATAAATTTTTAAAAGAGGATCTCAATAGTTAAATGAAAATATACTTACTATGACTGACTGATCATTGGGGAAATGCCAATCAAAACAATTAAAAGATACCATCTCACTCCAATGATGTCTGTTACTAACAAGATAAGAAATAACCAATGCAAATGAAGATAAAGAAACTGGGTAATTCTCACATACTATTGAAAGAATGTAAATCAGAACAATCATTATGGAGACAGTATACAGATTTCTTACACAATTAAACTAGAAATGCTAAATGTCCCAGCAATCTCATTTCGAGATCTGTATATTAAAAGAAAAAGAAAGTATATTCAACACATCTAACAACATTCCTACACTTATTGCCGAGTTACTTGTAATAAACCAATCTACGCAATTGACTTAGCCATCTACTAACAAGAAAATGTGGTATAAATACATAAAAAAAGGAAAGAATCCTACCATTTTTGACAATAAGAACCAACCTAGAAGACTACTCTATCAAGTGAAAGAAAATCAAGCACACACAAAGAAACACCTATTAAATATCCACAGAAGCTTAAACAAAACCTCAGAATGAGAAAAGATTAATGGTTAACATAGGCTGGGAAGGACATGTGGAGGGATGGAGGAATGGAGGGATATAATACAGAAGTTGGTTAAGTAATAAATTACAATTAGAAGGATTCAAGTCTAGTGTTCTATAACCTAGTAGAATGACTATCATTAACAATAAATTTATAATTTAAAATAATTAGAATATGATTTTGAACATGCTTACCATAAAATTGTTATGTCTAATAAGAATGGATACACTAATACTCTGAATTAGTCACTTTATATTGTATATATGGATCAAAAATACTTTAGGGCTCAGTGAAAAATCTTAGTGACAGGTAGGTCTGGAGACCAGAATTTGATTCCCAGAAGCAATATAATGCTGTATAATAATGTATAATAATAATATATAATATTATTATATATTATCAATATATAAATATATTATATATTATTAATTAATATTTATTAATATATTATTAATATATAATATTATATTGTGTATAATGTATAATAATGTAAAAATAATAATAAATGTATAATGCTGGGTGGGCAAGATGACCTGCCTCTAATTCCAACCTGAGAAACCTGAGGTAACAAGCTGACTAGTTAGTCTAGGATACATATACAAGAAAAACTCTACCTCAATGAATATGGTAGAAAGCAATTAAGGAAGACTCTGCATATAATTTAAGGCACAGATATCCCACACAAATACACAAGCAGAAACAAGTGCCAACATACAAATAAACATGTTCATTCACACGTGTACACAAGTCACACTCACAAAAAAGAAAAGTATCACATAAGTATACAAAATTACATGCCAATTAACATTTTCAAAAAGAAATTAAAAGGACTGGCAAGAAGTCTCAGTAGGTAAAGGTACTTGTTGTTAAGCCTGACTTCTGAATATCTTTCCTGAAACCCACACAATAGAGGGAGAGAACAGACTCCTACAAACTGACCTTTGAACTCCATAGGCATGTCTGTACATATACATAAAAGAGTACATTTGTATGTGTGTACACACACACAACACACCAACACACACACACACACACACACACACACACTAAAAACTGTTAACAACTTCAAAAAACCAACAAAAATAATAGGAAATGCAATGAGTAAAATAATTTGAAATGTGTACCAACCAAACTTCAAGACCACTCTTACAGGAAATGTCTTATCATTTTTGAAAATAGATTATCTTTGACATGACTCAAATATGATCATTCTGATGATCACAGATTTCCATCAAAACTCCAGTCATTTTTGGCACAACAAACGAGGTAATCATTTAGATATACAAAACTTAAACTAAGAACAGCACACTGAGGCTTAGCTGTATACGCATCAAAATTAAAATACCACTACAACCTGTTCAAGGGGTGATTAATTATCTTGAAGGAAAATGATAAAAGCAGTCTTTAATCTGAAATCTTTAAATTGGAAAACAAATTTCTATGAGTTCGAGAAAAGCAAAGTAACCTGCCTATACTCTCAGAATAATCACATGGTAGTAGCATCCTTCACTCTTCCCAAAATCTTTGTGTAAGGAAAGCTATATGAACAAATACTTCTTCAAATGAGCAAGAATAATAAAGACTTCAAAGCATGTCTTTCTCCAGTTTTTGCCCATTAAATAAAGATCATACAGTCAAAAAGTATACAAGAAGCAACTATATTATCAAACAGAAGCCTTTTCCCATGTTTTGTTTGAAGGGTGGGCCTAAAATAGAAATTCTAGCGAAAGGGAAATAACAACCACACTTTTAAAAATCATATTGAATAACTCACTACAAAAGATCTACCTATCAGGGCTGGAGAGATGGCTCAGCAGTTAAAAGCACTAACTGTTCTTCCAGAGCTCCTGAGTTCAATTCCCAACAACCACATGGTGGCTCACAACCATGGGTAATAGGATACAATGTCCTCTTCTAATGTGTCTAAAGACAGCTCCAATGTGTACCCATATACATAAAATAAATAAATCTTTTTTTTTTTTAATCTACTGATCTTCCTATATACAGAGTAAGTGGTCAAACACTGTAGCTGTTTGAATAAGAACAGTCCTCAAAGGCTCACATATTTGAATGCTGAGCTATATCATAGAGTGGCACCAGAGAAAGATTAGGAGGTGTTGTCTTGTTGGAGGAAGTATCACTAGTGAGGGGTTTTGAGATTTTAAAGGTCCAAGCCATGCCCAGTCTCTCTCTCTTCTCCTGCTGCCTGAAGATCTAAATGTAGAACTCATAGCTACTTCTCCAGCACCATGTCCTACCATGTGCTACCATGCTCCCCACCTTGAAGATAATGGACTGAGCCTCTGAAACTGTAAGCAAGTCTCAATTAAATGCTTTCTTATGTAAGAGCTGCCTTGGGCATGATCTTTCTTCTCAGCAATAGAACACTACTAGTCAGTGTTCTATTATCACATCTTGCCCAAAAGAAACTCCTAAGATCCTTCTCTTAACAAAAAAGGGTCTTGCTCCACAGTCTGCAGAGCAGAATGACATACAAAGTAAGAGCAAGAAGAATGCTAACACAAACAAGTCTTAATGATTTCCCTTAGCCAATCTAAAAGCACCATATATCTGATGAAGTTTTCACAACAAGTCAAAAAGACAGAACTCAAAGGGATGCTAGATAGCTAACTATGATAAAGTTCCTGAAAAATGACACAAATTAATTGGCACTGAAAGTCTTTAACCCATACCTTGCCCTATGTATGTGTTCAGTTGTAATAATGATAATAAACTGTTAAAGCAGTGTCCGTAAATTCTGTGAAAGAAGTCTCCCTAAATTCTTTGAGCTGTTCAAATAAATCTATGAAATACAAGGATCAGATTGGGAGAATCTCATATAGACAGTTGGTTAAAAGCACAGAAAAAACAAACAGGAAGGACTTGCAAGTGAAATTAGGGAGGGGGATGGTAAAAATGTTGAAGACAGAGACATCAACACTGACATCAGATACTACAACAAAACTGAAGCAGTGTGCAGAACACCTAGCTGGTAATTAATTCTACAAAGTGACAGCTTAGTTTTTGGTGGGAGAAAACATCACACCTTTTGATGACACAAAAAGCTTTCAATGCTGATTGTAAGCTGAACAGAGGATAGCTTATTCAAATACAAAAACCCATACACTGAAATAGTTACAGAAGAAATGTTTAGATTTATCTTTTAAAATGGCATAGGAAGAGAAAAAGGTGGACAGATGAATCAAAACTGGCCATACTGATAAATCTTTTGAAGCTCAAAATGAAAATACAGGAAGGTTTATGCTAGTATATCTTCTATAAAGAAAGCTAAGATTTTTTTATAAGAACTTTCATTAAAAAGAAAAACCTTGTTACAATAGCAAATCAGATCACAGATTAATAAAAATGTAAATATTAACATATTGATATATTTGTACTATCTCTCAAAGTTTATTATACTTAATTGCTAACTGAAGTGCAGAGACTTTATAAAGATACCCCTCAAAGTAGTGACACCCTGCACTTTTCTAAATTTTTAAATCATGAATCATTAAGCTATATATTAAAACTTGCCTCGAGCTTTAAAATATTATTATAAGAATGCACATTAAGGAGCTACCAGAAGGAAAAAAAAGTTGAGGGCAAAGAGCAGTATGTCTTAACTATAATTCATTTGACATTTCCTCTGTACTTTCTTTTTTTGTTTTTTTGGTTTTTCAAGACAGGGTTTCTCTGTGCAGCCCGGGCTGTCCTGGAACTCACTCTGTAGACCAGGCTGGCCTCGAACTCAGAAATCCTCCTGCCTCTGCCTCCCAAGTACTGGGATTAAAGGTGTGCGCCCCCACCGCCCGGCTCCTCTGTACTTTCAAGTACAGACAGTGAAGATGCTACAAATTTCCCTTCTCTGAAACTGCTAAGTCAAAGCAAAGTTCCCAAGAATCTCTTCTGTTACTAGAGTAAAAACATAAAATATTAACAGCATTAATACTAGAACTGACAACTCATTTCAAGCTTATTTATGGGAAAGCACTGAAGCATAAAGATAAAATGTAATACATACTGGAGGCCGGCCAGGACGACCCCTTTTTCTTTTTCCTTTGATCTCTGTTTCTTCAAGTTCGCTGCCAGCATCAGAATGGGCAGTAGTTTCATTAGTTGAATCCCTAGAAATTGTAGTGAACAAATTAACAAATAAATATAACATAATTCTGTTCTACTACTTCCCTTCCCTAGAATCACTGACAAGCAGCAGTTTAATATTTTCAGAAACTTCAATAAACCAAAATATATACACTCCCTATCCAATGTCAGAGAACTAATAAAGTTTATCCTCAAAATAAAAAGGAATAAATTTAATGTGGAAATGACAGCTACTCAATCTATAAAATATAAAGTATGACTGAGAATAATTCTTTAGTTAAAAACTGGCTTGAAGGGAAATTTATAAACTCACGTAAGACTATCAGTATATGCTAGTAAATGTTTAACATATACTTCTCCAAAAGAATAGCATGTGAAAGATCAACAGTACACAAATGATGTACAATAATACAAAATAAAATCCTCTTGATTGTAAATTCAACTCAGCCAACTGGATGTCACAACATGATTATTTTTGACAAACTCCTATTAGTGTTCTTAGATTAGTCCTAGTCATTAGATTAGTCCTAATCTAATGACTAGGATTAAGTGCAACGAAAGATCCCTATTGGAACGTCACTTGGCAGTCGATACACTGACTTTTGTGCTGAATCACATAACAGTTCTCAATACTTAAATAGTATTTCCAACTTTGAAGTCATCATAACTGACTATCTGATGCACCTTTCTATTCCACATTAGTAACAATGTATCATTTTGTTACTTGTACAGCTAACAAATGAAATCATTACATGTAGTATTTGCTGGGTTTCTTGGTATAATATTCTACCTGTAACCAATTTCAACTATCAACATGCCAACACTAGAAAGTAATAAACAGTCTATGATTAAAACTTAATTCCAAATAAAGGAAAAAAGAAAATCAACTTATACCACATGTCTGAGGTAAAAATAACTTCAAGATAGCAATTTACCTTATAATTGTGAAATGGTGAATTTTGAGTAGTTTATTTTAATGTGATTTATTTCACTTTCTTTTTTTCACAATATGTGCATGTGTGATATACAACCATGTGGTCATCCCACAGTACTCTTACCTGTAAACACTTGTATTTAACCTCTAAGCCATCCCGGACACTTCATTTTAAGTTTACACAATTAAACTTTCTTTTGGCCAAACTTACAATAATAATTGAGAGCCAAACATTACATAGCATAGAAAATGTGAAGATTCCATGAAAAATGTAAGTATGGCTAAAGGTACTATCAAAGAGGATGTGGCTGGGGTTGCTTAGTACCACCATTAAAAGAAAGTACGTGCACTGCAATGTAACAACAAGAGCATCACCTCCTCACCCATTACACCTGCACAGAACTGACAAGAGGACCTAGAGAGACATTTCTTTGAAGAAACTCCAGCTGGCTACTCAAAAACTCCATGCTCCAACAGCTTACAGGGTCACTTAGGAAACTGAGTACAGTTGCAGTGGTAGCAGACCCTACATTTACATAACGTTGGGTTTGCTAGTTTGCAAATATGAAGGAAAGAGCAAATATGAGGTATTTGACATGGATGTAAGAATCAGAGAGGCTTCCAGAAGATTTCAAAACAAAAGCTAGACAGTACACACCAAGATCACAATTCTCGTCTTCAACCACTGGCAAGGTGCTGAGGGAAGCAGTGAGGGTGAGGCTGAAGCTATAATGGAGACAGCATAAAGTCAGAGATGCCAGGAACATAAATGAAGCTCCAGGTTCAGCAAAATTAGTATAGTGGAGTGACCATAAAAGCAGCAACTGTCCAAACTCTTTGGTGTTCATAACACTACTATGTGCTCAGAACTACAAACATAGAGCTATATGATTTAATGTTTTGCTGCTGGGTCTTAGTCCTACTTTGGTCTAATTTCTCCATTTTGTTTTCCTATTTGACCTATTGGGAATAGGAATTTTTCTTGTGACACTGTATTTTGGAAGTAGGTAGATAAATTTTTGGACTTACAACTGATTTTGTTTTGTTATCATATAGGAGATTTTTAATCTGGACAAGATCAATGCTGGGAACAGAAAAGATTCTATGGACTATTAAAAAAATATATGCATTTCAGCATTATGAAATGAGCATGAGAAACGAGAGAAAGAATTCTATGATCTGAGTGTTTCCTAAAGTCTTGTATCTTAAAAGTGTGATCACTAGCCTATGGCAATAATGAAGACCGTCGGTTCTATAAGAAATGAGACCTAACAGATGCGTATCAATGAAGGAGATTCTGGAGCTACAACTCTTTCCCTTGCTCTGTTTCCCAGCCATTATAGAGTAGGCAGGTTGCTTCGCCCTATACCCCCTACTATGATAAATGGCCTTACCCACAGGCCTGAAGACCAATATAGGCAACAAGGTCAACTAATCCTAAAATAAATCTCTGAAATTGGAAATGGGAGGAGGGAAAAAGTCCTTCTTCTAAGTAGATTGGTTCAGACATTTTTCTCATTAGCAAATAGAGTACATAGTTAGATAGATGAGTAGATTAAGTAGGATAATAACACAAACAGAAATTTAGACAAGTGTATCCTCTTAAAAGGTTTATTAAATCTTAATTAAGAATACCTCTCCATCTGCCTTATTCAACCAAAGTGCATTCACCCAGCTCTCAGATCAGCACTATGCAATATACAAACACATGGTATAGATTTACAATTTTGTGAATTTTTTTCTGTTACAAACCACAATACTTAATACTAAATATTAACACTACATTCTTTTTAAGTAGAAATATAACTCAAATAAGTCTGCTTCAAATTTCATGAGTAATTAATGTGGGGCCTGTCTAATTATCTAGTAAGTATGCTACAACCGGGACATAAAACAATATGACAGAAAAAATTATTATTACTTTCGAAGTGGTTTGGAACATTATGTGAAATATGTTGCTAGGAAAACAATGGAAATTTAAGAACACAGAGAGACAGCTATACTAATTATATAGAATCAGAGGAGTTCTGCCAGACATATATCTAAAATAAAGCATAAACAAAAAGCTGGATGAGAAAGTAAGAGTTCCTAAGAACAAAGTAAAGAAAGAAAATACTATGCACCTCCAAACTGTATTATGCCTAAAATAAAGGGTAAAGAGGAATGAAGCAAGTATATAAACAATACTTAAATTTTATCGTCTACATTTCAAAATCCTTATAAAAACAAAGTATTATTCAAACAGGTAAAGGTACATGGAAAGCTTTGTGTCTTAAAGCTTCTAAGAGAGAAAGCAGAAGGCTATCTCCTGGAAAAGACATTTGTAACTGAACTATAATCAAAGAAATAACTACTTAAATGATAATCCTTTTATAGTAGCTAAATTATCATTATCACATGAGATCAAAATATATGGATCCTCAATTTACAGCTTGATGCAAATTATAAAAAAAATCTGCTGTTATATGACTGTTGTATTTTCTAGAAATTCTAAAATAATGTCCAACTCAGAGTCTGTCCAATAAACAAACAAATCTATTAATATCACACACAGACATACACATACGCACACACAAACAACTGGTATTGCCTGAGATGTTTCTAGAAGCCAGAAAGCCTCAATAATCATAATTTTAATATAATAGAAGGAATCTTAGTGGGAGAAATTAAAACAGTAAATGTATTTTTAAAAGTATAATATAAAATAGTTCAATAAATGTTTTTTTTTTCAATAGTAAGACTGAGTATCTTAGACTTTCCAAACATAAAGAAACTGGAATCAGTATATAGGAAATAAGTACAGTTCTAATGCAATTTATGACAAATCAGTGTTATAACTGACTGACTCCTGATACAAGAACATTAATACCTGACTTGTTCAGCATCAGAAAACATGATGTCATTCCAATAGCAAAAGCAGAGTAATCCCATACCCTAATATTTAGATTTCAAATATACTCTCTCAATAACAGAATATATTTGATATATCTCATCATAACCCTGTAATACTGTACTCATTTCTCTAGAAGATAAAGAAAATTTTAATACTTACTGTAACACTGGTAACTCTGAAGTAATCATTGCTGGAGAAGCTATTCCACGGTACAGAAAGTTCTGTATAATTCACACTTGTTATACAACCTCAAAGCCACACCTGTTAAGTAAAAAGAAAATTATTTTTAAATAAAATAAATATCATGAAATATCAATCCATCGCACCTAATAATCACACTATTTGATATTTATCCAAAATAGTTAAAAATCCTACATTTACAAAAAGCTTAGACAAAGATATTTACCCTAACTTTATTCAAACTGATTAAACTTCGGAGCAATCAAGAAATCCTTTGGAAGGTGAATAGATAAAAAAGCTTCAATATACAAATATTACCTGATATAGGAAACAATTGCTCCAACAAGTCATAAAATTAAATGAAAAACCTTTAAATAAAAGGAGCCATCTGAAAAGGTTGCATGTTGCCTAACTATGATTACAAAACATTCTTGAGAAGGGAGAACTATGGCAATCAGTGATTGTTAGGAGTTAGGATGTAGATGGGATATTAGCGCAGTGAAACGCTTCTAAACAGTAGATAATTGTAATTTGTCAAAATCTGTATGATATATAACATCAACATGATGAAGAACAGACTTTGGATGGTAATGGCAAATATCAATACAACAGGGTCAATAGTTGTAAGAAATATACAACCCTAGGTGACAAATGTAGGCACAAGGTACCAAACATTAGATTCCTGTACTTTCTCCATAAATTCACTGCTCTGAAAACAGGTCTGATTTAAAAAAAAAGAACAAAACATGCAGGACTGAAAATGAGATAGAGTGGACACAAGAAACCATGATACACGCGCAAACAGAAAATACACCTAAAGCTGAAGTCCCCAGACAAGGCCAAGACAAGACCTAAAGATAACACAAAGGGAAATTTAAAAATATTATTTTTTTCCTTTTTCTGGTTTTTAAGACACTATATAGCCTTGGCTGTCCTGAAACATGCACTACAGACCAGGTTGGCCTTGAACTCACAGAGATCCATCTGCCTCTGCCTCCCAAGTGCTAAGGATTAAAGGTGTGTGCCACCACTACCCTGCTGATAGCTTTAAAAAAATGTAAAAACCAGAAAATTTCCCTGCAGAATACTCCAAAGTATAAAATCTGCTTTAAAAGCTAACTACAGAAAAAGAGAGATCTTAAAGCACATGACACATCAAATGGGGAGATAAAAATTACAGCAGATTTCTTGATGGAAACTATATATGCATGAAGACAATAAAACATTTTTAAATGCTGACAAAATAATTCAACTCTGATTTATATACTAAATCAACAAGAATAGAAGAATAACGACACAGAAAGTAGCAGAATAGTAACCATCAAAAGAAAAACAGGTCTCTCTACAAAATAATTATTTGGTTAGTTAGTAAAATTGATCAACCCTCCCCTCCCCCAAAAAAAGCTAATCTTAAAGAAATCTTGAATCTAAAAATACAACAAAGAGTACCTGACAAAGAAAAAAAACTTCTAAATTTAAAACAACAACAAAAACCCACAGCCATTTGCTTACCCTGACTACCATCCCTGATTTCCCAAACAGAAAGTCAGTGGGAATAGCAGAACCATTTCTTGGTGTAGCTGCAGGTATAAGGGAAAAAGCACAAGAATCTTTGTCTCAAAAATGGTAGCTGATACCTATTGAAAGGATTTTACATGTATCAGAAATACCTGCATGGAATTAGAGATAGTTTATGACCCAGCTTCTTAAACTGTGGTTCTTAACTCATCTGATCGTCACTAACTAAATTTAGGATTATGAAAAACTCGGCAACAGTTAAAACTTTCTGAATATTCAAAGACCAAAACTTAATTCAAAATCAAATATGCAATAAATCTGAGGTTTTATGACAGCACTTGCCCATGTTATGCTGTACATTGTTAATTTTGCCTGGGTTATAAATATACAATATGTACATTTTGTAATGCCATGAAACACTATCTGAAACACCTTGGCTCAAACTCTGTTATGAACCAGATTGTTTTAAACTGTACATAAAGCATTTTCTATTCTTAGAAAAACATGTCTTAAAGAAAACAGAAATTTAATCTTTCACTACTATTATTCCTAAGGTTAAGTATCAAATCAGTGTACCTTCAGCTTGAATGATGTCTAAATTTAAAAAACTGCTCTTTGAATTGCTGATTTGAATTCTATTTTTAAAATCATTATTAGAATTTTGGCTTTAAGTTAAAGCAGAATTTCCAACTACTTATTTAAGTGGCCCTCAACATCCTACTATTTATTCTGTACTGCATGTTCCTGTGAGGAGAATTGATAAGTATAAAAATGAAATGTCCATTAACTCTAAAAACATAAAAGAAGCAGAATTTCACCTAAGATTTAATTTAACATGTAAAAAATAAAAAAGACTCTTCACAGTATGTAAACTTGGTTTTCTAGTTAAATGTATACCAAAAAAATTAATATATTTCTTTATAATTTATTATCAACAAATGTTTGGTTTATATGCCTATCTTACATACCAATAAAATTTCTTAGACAAAAAGACAACTGAAAAAAGTTCAAGAGCCCTAGACTATGACATGATCAGCAGACAATCAAAGAGGCAAGCTTAGAAATAAAGACTGAATATAAAGACTCAAGAATTATTATCTACATATGAATGCTCAGAACTGGGGCCTGCTTGATATCAAAGAAAAAAAGAAACTTGCATCTCTCAATAAGTGCTGAAGTTTGTGCTAGTAAAACGTGAACATAAAAGCACAGACCCTCAAGTGAACAGGATACTGAAATAATATCTTGGCTAATAAAACCAATCTGTAAACAAAATCATTTTCTATTTTGGTTTCAGTTCTTCAGTGAAACCTATCATATTACTTATTTGTTAATCAAGATGAACATCTGATCATCTATAAGAAAGATAAACATTGTTTTAGAAAATAGTTTAAGAAAAATAACATGCATAACTCTCAATAGACATCATCATCAAAAACATGAGACAGGGTAATTCACAGAATATTTAAGATGCCTGATTTTAACAAAAACCATCACTAAATATAATTTTTTAAAAAGTGACCCATTTTCACTTAAAAAAAAAAATTAAAGAATCTCAGACATTGTATACATGAGACAAACATTCCAAATATCTCTAAGACATTGAGAAAGAAGAAAATTGGAGACTTTATGACAGAAAAATTCCAACTGTCAATAAAAACATAAATCTAAACATCCAAAAAGGTCAATGAACGCAATGTGGAATAAACGCTCAGAGATATAATCAAACAAACTGACAAAAGTCAGGGAGAATCCTGAAAGAATTAAAAAGGGTGTGAGGGTACCTGAATGATTTATTAGTAAGGTGACTCAATGAGTAACTATAAATAAAATGTTATTTTATTTTGATTTGTAGGTCCTGTATTTAGATGATCCATGACTGATTGAACCATCAACATATGATGTTTTCTTGCAATGTCTTTAACTTGGTAATTAGATACAGTCCATTTCAAACCAAACGGTTTTAGTTTTTGTCTCCCAAATTAAAAATTCACTTTAGTTAACAGTGTAAAGACATAGGAAACTGTACAAAACCCACCGATCTTTATGTACTCAGAAAGCAGTGCTTAATAAATGCAAAGAGATTAGAGAGCTAGTACTAAAATAATAAAGTTTCAATATATTTAATGTGGATAATTTTTTTTCTTTAAAAAAAGAGTTGGGTGGTGGTGGTGGTGCATGCTTTTAGTCCCAGCACTTGGGAAAGAGAGGCAGGTGAATCTCTGAGTTCTATGCCAGCCTGGTCTACAAAGTAAAGTTCTAAGAGAGTCAAGGATACATGAGAAACACTGTCTTGGAAAAACAAGGGAGGTTTTAACTGATTGAAGGTAGAAAATAACAGTTAAAACATCAATTGTTTTAAGATCTTTTTAAGGACTTATGCAATGCACCTTCCTTTTTCACAAAACGTCTTGATTCCTTGATAATAAAATAACTAAAATAATAAAATAAACTTCCTATGGACAGGTAATTTTTTTCTATCTTATTCACTATTATAATCATCATAAATAAAACTTCTTCTGAGTAAAAGAACTAAGTGTGCTACTCATGAAGAAATGTGAATCAAAACTACCACAGCTCATTTTAATACTAGCTATCAACAAAAAATAAATACATGTTGGCAAGGATGTGGAGAAAGAATACAGTGCAGCTGTAAATTAGTTTAGTAATGGAAAATCATACAATACACATATACCAGAATAGCCAAACTGCTACGCAGTCTAGCTATCCCACTAAGTATATATCCAAGAGAAAAAAAAATCAGTAGTCCAAGAAGATATTGAAACTCAGTTGACCTAATTTCTATAGATAGAGGTATCAATATAGAAAATGTGGTATGCATACACCATGGATGGTAGGGTAACTACAGTAATGTACGGACCATTTTAAAACATCTTGAATGATTTTGAATGTTATCACCATAATAAAACTATAAATGCTTGAGGTGATGAATATGTTAATTACTCTGATTTGATAATATATGCATCAAAACATCATGCCCCTTAAACATGTATATACATTTGTGTGTAAGAAAAAGTATACATTGAAATAAAGGACAGTTGAGAGATTCTTTCTCAGTGATTGTGACTAGCTAAATCAATGACAAAGATCAAGGAAGGTTTTCACAGAGCATAAACAAGGGCTGGGAGAGATATATCAAAATGGAGGAGAAAAGTTTCAAAAATTCCTCGAACAAGACTCTATATGCATACACAATCCCATGACTCAAGAATGTCACAATAAACAAAAATGAAAACAAACATGTCTAAAAAATATTTCCCAAAGCTTTATCTCTGAAACTGTATCCATACAGCTTCTCAATTTCTTATCCAAAATAATGCTTGCACACAATCTTACCATAAAATGCTTATGAACAGTCATACTTTAGCTTCATTTTTCTTTTACATTCAACATTCTAACATTTTCTTAGACTTTATCATTAAATACATGTGACCAAAAATATTTTCTTACCTTCTCAACTATTACTGATCCTCTGTCATCATTCTGCTCTTAAGAATTTTAACACTGTATCTGTCTAGCAATCCCAACCCCACCCCACCCAATCTTCCTTTCCTGTAGTACATACATACCCTTGGAACCCTATGGTGGTTTTCTGAGATTTGTTCCCCCCCCCCATAGGTTTACATATTTGAACATTTAGTTCTCAACTGGTGGTGCTATATGAGGAAGTCATGGAACCTCTAGGAGGTCCAGACTGCCAGTAGGAAGTATCTTTCAAGTTCAGTCTCTCCATTTTGTTTTTCTATTTGAAGAAGGGTTAATTCAGCTTTCTGCTCCTTTTGCCATGTCTGTCAGTTGCTGCTATGATTTCTCTCTGCAATAATGAACTATTTTCCCTCTTGATCATGGTGTTTCATCACAGAAAAAAAATGTAACTATTAAAATCTATACAAACACCACTATACTAGGAAGGAACAAATGAAAAGATGTAGACTCATTCAAACATAAGCTGCATTAAATCCCACACAAGGTTTCATATTGCCTTGTTCACCCTATAACACTTTTCCATGTATTTTTGTTTAGTGTATTTTTTATTTCACAAAGTCACAAATTTCATTCCTTTTTTAATAAATTATATATATATGTATATGTATATACACACACATAAACACACACACAAACACACACATATGCTAATGGACTTGTTTTTTAATTAACGTTAGGTTCATACAAGTTTGCACAAGGTTTTAGGGATTTCTTCACAGTTCTGGCTAAAAAGTTCTATGAATCTTTAGGTAGGTCTTTCTATTCCTAAAAATTACAATTTTGTAACTAACACATAGAAAGGGGCTTTATAACCAGCAAAGGTAAAGGTAAATGACAATGGATGAGATGTAACAGAATGTGAAAACACTCTCCTTTTATAAATAAGGCCCTGGGTTTGATTCAAGGAACACATACACATCTAGTAATATAAATTAAATTTATCATGTAACTTAGGATATAACACTACTATACTAGTATTACCTAATAAAAGAGAAATTTGGTTAATTAGTAATTAAGGTTTTTTTTTTTTAATGATACTGTAAATGCAACCAGCTTCTCATGAGTACAGCTAGTTATATGACCATTGTAAAATTTATCTTGGGAGCTGAAAAGATGGCTCAGCAGTTAAGAATACTAGCTGTTCTTCCAAAGGACCCAAGTTGATTACCCAGCTCCATATGGTACCTCATAACTGTGTTTGACTCCAGTAAGAGGATCAGATACCATCTTCTGTCTTCTATGGACACCGGGCAAACATATGGTACAGAGATATACATGCAGACAAAACACTCATGCATATAAAAGAATTTTTTTAATTATTATTTAAACTGGGTATAGTGGAATAAGTCTTTAATCCAAGCACTTGGAGTAGAGTTTGACACCAGCCTGGTGTACATAAAAAATTCCAGGATAGCCAGGGCTATATAATGAGGAAGGGAGAAGAGTAAGCAGGGAGGTGGGAAAAGAGGAGGACAGGATATAAGGAAAGAAGATGAGAGCAGAGGAGAGGAAAAGAATAAAGGGGAGAGGGGAGGGGGAGGGGAGGGGAGGGGAGGGGAGGGGAGGGGAGGGGAGGGGAGGGGAGGGGAGGGGAGGGGAGGGGAGTAGAGGCAAGAGAAAAATCTGATATGATATAAAAGATGAGAACCAAAGAAGGCTAAAAACAAAACTCTAATGGCTACAGGAAGGTAATACCTGGATCTGTGATGCAGTGAAAAGAAATTCATTCAAATATCTTAGTATTAATCCAACATAGAAATTCAGATAGTATTATACATAAGCATTCATTATCTTATTTTTAAATATAAAATTTGAGGTTTAAGCTTAAATAAATGTATTTACCTATAAAACTTACCAAACTTAGGTCAAGAGCTGTGATCTTTAAATCATACAACTAGCTGAACAGAAATAATGATTAAGTACACTGTTCTAAATTAAACATCAATGAAAAATATCAACAGCTTTTTAAATGTCTAACAAATAAAAATAAAAACCCAAGATATTAACTTCTTTTACATTACAACACCCTATATTGCATACATGAAAAAATGTTTGCAAATAAAAACTGACAGTCTTGCCCATCAAAATTGCAAGAATGTTTCCCTACACTTTAATAAAATATTTTGCTGTGGTTTTTAAAAATTCCAAAATCACCACTAGTCTCCAAAGACTGGAGTAGGAGTGAGGGGCAGAAAATAATACATCCTTTTAATTATTTTACTAACAGATCTACCTACTCATAAATCAAAACTGGCAATTTAACAACCTAATTATGAAAGACAACCATCAAATGTAATGATTATACATAGAAAATGTTCCATTATGTTCTTGAACTAAAACAGGTATCTACTCTTACAGAGATCTGAAAGGGGGAGGGTAAAAAATGAGAAAACTTGTTTATAATAGCCCTCAGGGTTAACTGATATAGCTTAGTGTTTAAGCACAAATACTAATTTGGATCCCTAAAACCTTCCATAAGCCTGGTGTTTAAGTGATAGCATGCTTGGAATTCCAGTCTTGAAAGTTTTAAACAGAAGATCCCCAGAGCCAGCTGACTAGGAAAGCTGGCCATATCCACAAGAGCTGTAGATTTCATTGAGAGACCTTATCTCAATGAATAAGGTCAAGAGCCATGGAAGCCGATTCCTGACATCATCAACCTGGGCATCTACACCCACCACACCAAGACAAACACCAAAAACATGCATGTGCATACATATGCCCTACACTCATGAAAACGGAGGATAGCCCTCATCAAAATGAGTAATTACATATAGTACTAAATTTTCATATAGAAATTACTTCAAAAATGCATAAACAATCACTACCATATTAAAAAAAAAAAAAATACAGAGCTGGACAGACACCTCGGTTTTTGGGTACCAGTACCCATCTTAGGTAGCTCACAACCATTTGTAAACACCTTCTAGTCTCTGAAGGCATCCTTACACATGTAACATAAACACATAAACACATACACACCAGAGAAATTCAGTGAAAAGAGTGCTTATGTATTCACATGTTACCATTGTTTTTCCTTCATAGAAGGTCAGCAATTATAGAGATTTGGGACTAATGAACTACAACCTTATGTTAATTAATGAGTATAAATGAAAATATTGTATTTCTAAATAAGGTCACACATAGAGGGGTGAAAATTAATACTTCAACAAATGTTTTTACAATAATATTCCTGTAGCACTTATTTAAAATCGTAAGAAATGTTAAGTGATGTGTATTACCTATGTGCATTTTTAAATTAGTGCTAAAAACAAGATAGTAAATAGATTAGAAAATAGTCTTGGTTTTACAAATTTCTTCTCATTCATGAGAGTAAACAATAAGCAAAGTAATAAATGAGACAATTTCAGGTTGTAAATGATGTCAATGCTGGGTGATAAGGTATTTTTAAAGGATAGTCTTACTTTCCAAAGAAATGACATTTGAGCTGAGTCTTGAAGTCTAATGTAAGTCTAATGGCCAAAGCAGAATATTCTTTACAATAGAAGGCAAGTATTAGCTTACTTGAGCAACAAAGCCTTATGTCAAAAGTACAGCATGGATACTTCTCAGGGCTACTACTTTTGAAATTATTAGGTAAACTTTAGGTCTATTACTGGTTTTAATTACTTTTATTTTACATAGAATGCCTGCTGTTCACACACTTGTAAGCATGCGATGTGCAAGTGTGGAGGTCAAGGGCAATTTGGGGAGTCAGTCCTCTCATTCCACCCTAAAATCCAGAAATAGAAGTCAAGTCATCAGGTTTGCATGGCAAGGACCTTTACTTGCTGAGTCATCTCCCTGGCATGACTTCTCAGTTTAGAAACAATTTTATTGAACTATTTCAACTTTACTAGGTAATTTAAATTTGTACAGACCAGTAATAAGCTGAATGTATTGGTTCCACCCACAGTTCTCAAAGACATAATGAATCAACTATTAACCCAATGTAGCTTAAGTCAAGACAAGCTACTCCATAATATAAAGCTACAATGATATGATAGTTGTGTATGTACTATTAAATATGCTCTACAATTGGGAGAAAATTGGGAGAGGAATCTTCAGACAAGGTTAACATCATTGTAATATTCTCCCAATAAAAAGGCTTTTCATAATGCTAACGGGTTTTGAAATTCAGTGTAGAAGAAAAGTTATATAAGATATAAATTTCCCAAATCAACCATAGTTTCAGCTTGACTCATTGGAGCTCATGTCTGCCAGCTGCCTAAGGCAATCATACTTCTTATCATGTCTAAACTATTTGTTTCTCTAAAAGGACCCAAAACTAAGCTTACTAACTTTGAAAACATAAAATTCATGGAAATAGTGAATGTTCAAAATGACTGTACTAGGAAACACAAAATTCACAGCTATGATCTCACTGACAGAGCTTATACAATGAATACATATGTATATAACTATACTTTAAAACAACTACTAAGTTTAATGAGGAGATGTGTGTGTGTGTGTGTGTGTGTGTTATTATATATATATAATAAAATGGTAAATTCATCAAATCTATTTATGTCTTAATTCTTACAACTATACAGTGTGTCTATCATGTGAATATATATACATATATGCAAATATACACAGGTACAAACTCCAGTTATTATCTATTACTTTCTCATATCATTTTTTTTAGTAAGTCTACAAATGAATGATCACTTTAACTTCCTTAGTAAGTTTTTTAGCCTCGATCATCCTATATTGCCTTTCATGTAAAACTCTAAGCCTATATTAAACTCACATTTTCCCTTAACAGTTAGCGTGCAATATAAGAATCAGAACCCTGAAAATTGATACCACTACAAATTTCATTCTGAATATTCAAGCCTTCAGTATGACTCCATAAAACAGAGTAACCTCTTGTTTTGTTCTTATTCCATGCCCCTATGAGTTAATTATATTAATCTCCTCTAACTCCTTCCCTAAACAGGCAGAACCACTGAAGATGCCTTAAAATATATAATGGCTGTTAATGCTCTACTCTTGCTAAACACAGTACTATCAGCTTCCCTTGACAGAAAAACAGCTTACAGTTTGCTCTGACCTTTCTCATTCTCACTGACTAAAGAAATACACATATTCATTATTTAAAGCAACCGTTCCAATAACATTCCTATTGGAAAGTCTCTAAAAAACATTTTAAAACATTAGGAACTATTGAAAGTGTTTCCTAAATTATCTTTAACAGATATACTATTCAGCTTTGTATCACCATGGCACAATAACTGAGATAAAGCCAGACATGGTAGCATATATCTATAATACTATCACTCAAAATACTGAAACAGCAGAAGGTATAAGTTTTTGGCCAGCATGGGCTAGTATGTAGATATCCTGACTAAGAAAAAAACAAATTTTAAAATTGATATAAACTACTACAGAAGAGATTTGTTGTGCTTCACAATTTCTGAGTTTTAGCCCATAGTTAATCCTCTTTATGGTCCTATGGCAAGATGGACATCATGACAGCAAACACAGAGAGCATGAGGAAGAGAGGCTGAGGACAGGAATACCTTTAAAGGCAATGTGCTGGCTAGTTTTATGTCAACTTGACACAAGCTAAAGTCATCTAAGAGGAAGAAGCCTAACTCAGAAAATACCTCCAAATTATCTGGCTATGGGCAAGCCTATAAAGCATTTTCTTAATTAATGATTGTTAAGATTGTTGGGAGAGGGCCCAGTACCCTGTGGGTGGGGCCATTGCTGGGCTGGTGGTTCTAGGTTCTATAAGAAAGGGGTCTGAGAAAGTCATGAGAAAGCCAGTCAACAGCTCTCCATGGCCTCTGCATCAGCTCCTGCTTCCAGGTTCCGGCTCTGCTTGACTTCCTGATCTGCCTTCCTTCAATAATGAACAGTGATTTGGAAGCATCAGCCAAATAAACTGTTTCTTCCTCCAAGTTACTTTGGTCATGGTGTTTCATCACAGCATTAGTAACCCTAAGTAAGACAGCTGCTTTCCTCTAGTAATTCAACCCCTCCAACTCAGCCTTACCAACAAATATCACTTCAGCTATCTCTTTCATAATCTAATAACATTGTAACCTTTCACCAACAACAAACCAAAGAATTCAACACATGAGCTTTTAAGAAAGGTATTTCCCAACTTTAATATATACCACTACTTTTATTCATAATATGCCATGGATTTGCTTCAAATGCAGACATGACAAAACTATGTAAGCAAAATAGTTATTAGCTGTGAACTTGCAATTGTTAAACCTTGATAAAGCTACATAGGTACTTTTACCCAAGAATGTGCTTCCAGGCTGGAGAAATGGCTTACACAATTGAAGTGCCTGACATACAAACACCAGGACTTCAGTTTACATACTCAGTATCGATTTTTTTTAATTATGTATATATGGGGGTTTGGCAATGAGTATAGGTATCTACAGAGTCTAGTCCCCTGGAGCTGCACTTATATCCCATGTGGTTCAGGAAACTGTGTACTTGGGTCCTTTGTAAGAATAATATATACTCTTAACAACTGAGTATACTCTTCAGTCTCCAGCTTCCAGCATCCTTATTGAAGGCAGGTACAGAGCCATGGCACATACATCCTCATAGCTCACTGACCATCCAGACTATCAGGATCAAGGGATTCCAGATAGAGAGAGAGATCCAGTCTCAAAAAAGTAAGGTAGAGAACAATCACGGACACTCAACACTGACCTCTGGCCTTTAGGAATGTATAGGCATGCACAGAAGCTCATGTACAAGCACACGCTCACACACACACCCATAAAAATGTCTAAAATTTGCCTTCATAAAAAGCTTATAACTGGGACTGAACAGATGCTTCCGCAGTTCAGAGTGCATACTGGTTTTGCCAAAGACCTGAGTTTAACTCGCAGCATCTACTACCTATAACTCCAGCTCAGATGATGGGATTCCTCTATCCTCCTATGGCATATACATGCATACACAAAATGTTTTTGCATTTTATTTGTTTTCTTTTATTTTCTTACTGTATTGTCCTAGATGGCCTCTCTCTGCCTCCCAAAAGCGGAGATTAAAGGAACACACCATCAGGCACAGTCTAAAATTAAATACTTTTTTAAAGGTCGATACTACTTAAACTGACAAAATGGTTAAGTAAGTAAAGAAAATTGTCACCAGGCAACCTCAGTTTGATTCCTGGGACCTATTTAGTAAAGAAGAGAACTACTAACTTTCACTGCCCTTAGACTTATAGAAATACACACACACACACAAATGGCAAGAGCATATACCACCAAAATAAAAAATAAAATTTAATTTAAAATGAATAGACTATTTCTAAACAGTGAAATTCTTTTAATCTTTTTATCTTGCTTTTAATTGATTATATGTATTTATCACAACAAATATTACATATACATAAAGTATGAACAAATTCTTGAAGTCTATACAGACCTGAATGTAATCTGTCAAGACACTAACATTGCTGAAAATTACATACCATTAATCAACCACTCAGAACCTACAGAAATGCTTTTAAAGGGCTTTAATGTCTTTTTAAGCAATTTATAACACTTCATTTTATATACTGAAGCTCTATTTTACCAATACTTGAGTAAAAGTCTTTAGAAACAGAGTGGTTAAGCCTAGATGCAATAAGGGCAGTGAGAAGGCTACTGTAATGGGACTATCGGAGTGTGAAAGGACTCCAGCAAGATGCTAGTAACAGTAAACAAAAGTCATGCATCTAAGAAATATATACTGGGAGCCCTTAGCAACTGAACCAGATTAAGTACACTAAAGTGAATATGAAAAGAGATTAATTTGAGGACAATGCATTCTGGTAGTATTACTCTGCAGATTGAGGCAGGAGGATCACAAATTCAAGGCTACTCTAAGCTATAGATTAAGAATCAAGACCAGACCCCCACTTTTTAGCTTATCAAATGAAGTCCTTCTTGTTACCAAAGATGTAGTAGCCTCCACGCCTGACACAGATCCAGGCCTACACCAGGAAACTCATCTGTTACAGGTATCCAGCTTGATAAGTCCTTGGAAACTCTTCTGCCAATGCAATCCACAACTCTCAGGTTTTGCCTCAGCTGCACAACCCATATGCTGACCTAGACTGAAGCAGCATAGATTATCACATCAAACACACATCCAATAAAAGAAGTCCACATGCTCAGGTCACCTTATAAAAACATAAACAACTATGAAAGGGCAAGACACCCAAAACTCACCAATCTCATAAAAATGTTTTCTTTTTTTTTTAGGTTTTTCGAGACAGGGTTTCTCTGTATAGCTCTGGCTATCCTGGAACTCACTCGGTAGACCAGGCTGGCCTCGAACTCAGAAATCCACCTGCCTCTGCCTCCCAAGCGCTGGGATTAAAGGTGTGCGCCACCACAGCCCGGCTATAAAAATGTTTTCTAATGACAATTATCTAAATGATTTCCAAGACACAGAACTTAAGAATATAAAGAACATAAATTTCAAAGAATACTGAGAATTTAAAGACACAAAAAGCTCAATAAATATAAACAGCTCAGATGATAAATAATAAAATGACTGTGATTAATATACCTTTTCATAATAACTAGATTTTTTTTTAAAAAATTTAATGTTCATTGGTGTTTTGCCTGCATGTCTCTGTGAAGGTGTCAAATCATGTGGAATTAGAGTTACAGATTAAGTGTAAGCTGCTATGTGAGTGCTGAGAATTGAACCCAGGTCCTCTGGAAGAGTAGCCAGTGCTCTTAACAACTGAACCACCTCCTATAACTGTAAATATCATTGGCCTCAACTCCCCAATCAAAAGACAAAGGTTAGCAAAATGGACTAATAAACAAAATCCATCTTTCTGCTGTCTACAAAATATTCAGACTTAAAGATAAGCAACACCTTAAGGCAAACAGAAGGAAAGAAAAAAGTATTCCAAGCCAATGGAATCAGAAAGCTGGAAGATGTTGGTATCATACTTTAAAACAAAGCTAATCAAAAGAGATTAAAAGGGGTTGGGGAAGACACATCTTTCTGATCAAAGAAACAATAATTAACAAAGAAGACATTAAAATCTAACACATATACATCAAACTTTGGCATGCCCAATATTTAAAAGCATATTACTAGAATTAAAGATGTATAACTTAGTAAGAATAATTTTACTACCCCAATTTTCTTTGATAATTATCCAGACAAAAACAAAAACAAAATCAAAAAAAAAAAAAAATGAATGACATTATAAATCAGATAAACCCCACTCCATCCAGGAAATTTCTAATTAATACTAATTTAAATTTTCCATTTTATCCCAGTCAAAATAGCTAAGATCAAGAAAGTAACTGTGGACAAATGCCATCAAGGAGGCAGGGAAAAGGTAATCCTCGTTTACTGTTGGTGGGACTGCAAACAAACTGGTACAGCCACAATAGAAATCAATGTGGGGAAGTCTCAAAAAATTAAAACTAAACATACTTTCTGTCCCATCTATATACCACTACTGTGCAGGTGCTGAAAAGGCTTGACATCCTACTCTACAGATACTTGGCTCAGCCATGTTCATAACTCTTCTATTCATAATAGCTAGAAAATGAAAAAACTAAATGTTCTTTAATAGACAAATGAATAATTAAAATGTGGTAGATATATATATGATGAAATAGTACTCAGCGATAAGGCAAATTGAAATCGTGAAATTTGCAGATAAATGGGTGGAATGAGAAAGTATATTAATGAGGTACCCCCAAGATAAGAAAAACAAAATGCTGTGCGTTTTTATTTGTGACTCCTAGAAATAATCTTTAGAAATAAGTAAATGACCTACAGTAACTGAGGAAAGTATGATGTGGCAGGGGTAAAAGTTCTGGAGAAGAAAGTAGCAAATACAGGTACTTTGAAGGAGAAAATAGGGGAGAAGAAGGCTATCAATGAGGAAGATAGGAGGGAGAGCAATACAGAAGCAAGAGGATGTCTGAAAAAAAAAATCACAGGAAATCATGTTTTGTTAATCTAAAATTACATATGTGTTTATATGCATGCATGCATGTATGTATACATTACATATTTACTTATCAAATGAAATCACATCACTTGGGGGTGATAAAGTTCCCTCTAAGAGCCTTGGGTTACCTAATAAAATCCCCAGTACCAAGAAACCTCCTTTCAAGTTGTTGGTCAAAGGAACCCAAGTAGCCTCCCAAAAATATACTGGTGGTGCTGCCTCTGGTTTTCTTCCAGAATTTTAAGGTAAATTTCTGCTGCTGAAGACACAGAACTTGGAGGATCTGAGCTGGATCTTAACCCAAAGTCTTGGCTAGAAGATTCTAGCCAAGCTACCAAGGGAAAAAAAGCAATCAATAGTCTTACTTAGCTGTGACACCCAGAAACCACAATGGCCAGCAAAATATGACATATACAAAGGAGAAACTATGGCACTTTTAGTTTAGTGATAACAGCTGTCTATGACTAAGGCCCATTCAACAGGAAAGAATTTATGTTTGATACTCTAAACCAGTCTTTCTCAACCTTCCTTATGCTGCAATCCTTTAATACAGTTCTTCATGTTGTGGTGAGACCCCACATCATAAAATTATTTCATTGCTACTTTATAACTATAATTTTGCTACTGTTATGAATCATAATGCAAATATCTGATATGTAAGATATCTGACACGAAACCCCAAAGGTGTCACAAACCACAGGTTGACCTGGCAAACTATCCATGGCCAGTGAGGTCATAGAACCTAAAGAAAAACCTATTACAACCACTTTCCCAAACTAGTATAATCTCTAACTATATTATCAATACTTCTCCATATACCCACAGTTGGGCGTGGCCTTCAACCTTCAACAAAGATGCTTCTTTTTACAGTAGAAGAAACCATTACAGGTCACCAGAACTAATCAAAACACAGAGAACAATGGACCATGGGGTGCCCAGCCCCCATTGATACCCTACAACACAGCACTACATCTAAGAGCCAAGGGAATATTGTAGAAGTGGGAGTGAAAAGACTGTAAGAGGTAGAGTACCAGGACATCTGCTGTGAGATAGTGTGTGTGTGTGTGTGTGTGTGTGTGTGTGTGTGTGTGTATATATATATATTTTTTATAGATAGATAGACAGATAGATGATTGATAGATAATATATGCCATATATGTGTGTGTGTGTGTGTGTGTTGTGTGTATATATATATATATATATATATATATATGAATGACATGAAAGCTGCACCCATAAAAAGTCAACATTATTGCCTAAATAAGACTTGAACAATGACACCACCAGTTGGCATGCCAACACAGATGAGGGAAATCTCACAACCTTTTACCCCTAGATTTAGAGCTACAAGCAATTAATGATTGCTGAGAGAGGGAAAATGGGTCTTACTCAGGGATTAACCTCCAATTATCCAATATTAAGCGGTCAATCCTAAAAGCATATAAATATGAGCAACACCAAAAGGACTACACAGATATTTATCTGTTTAGATGTGTATATAAGCAAGAAAAATTAAAGAAAACAATAGAGGCAATCAAAGATAAACCCATGAGCAGACATATGTATTTACAATTTAAAATTTTTCACTCTCCTGGCTCGTTTTTTGTCACCTTGACACAAGTTTAGTTATTTGGGAAGAGGAACTCTCAAGTGGGGGGTGGGGAGGAAAGCCTCTATAAAAATTGCCTGTAGGCAAGTCTGCAGTGTATTTTCTTAATTAATTTTTGATATAAGAGAGCTTTCTCCAATGTGGGTGATGCAAGCCCTGGGCAGGTATAAGTCCTGGGTGTAAAGAGAGCAAGCTGTACAGGCCACTGGGAGCAAGTCAGGAAGCAGCATCCTCGTAGGCTTCTGAACCAACTTCCTGTCTCCAGGTTGCTGCTCTGATTTCCCTTGCAATGACCAAATTGTTTATTGTCGTAGAGTTTTATCACAACAACAGTAACCTGAAATAAAAAAATTCACCTATACTGAACATTTTATATTAAGGTAGTAAAGAAAACAACTTAATATCTAATAACTAAACACAAATTACTACTAAAAATAATTTTTTAAAAAAAAAAATGTGTATGGGTGCTTTGTCTGCACATATGTCTGTGGATCACTCATATGCTAGGTACTCACAGAGGCTAGAAGAGAGCAGTGGATACCCTGGAACTAGGATTACAGACAGTGTCAGCCACCAGGAATCAAACCCAGGCCCTCTAGAAGAACATCCAGTGTGCTCTTGACCACTGAGCCATCTTAAAATGCTGGGGCTGGATAGGATTTTAAATTTTGTATGCCACTGAAAATTTCAGGGGAGAAAATGAATGGAGGATCAGAGGGTCAATGAAGATCTAATATATTTTAAAATACTGTAAAAACATTGTTATTAGAGACAGCTTAATAGTTAAGTGTATATAATGTTCTTACAGTGTACTACTCTTGAAGAAGACTGGAGTTCAATTCCCAGAAACTACATCAGGCAGCTCACAACTACTTAAACTCCAGCTTCAGAGGATCAAATGGCCTTTTATAGGCTCCTTTGGTACCTATACTGCACTCTCATGCACAGACACATACTTAAAAATAAAAATAAACTGAGCATCTGTGGTGCACGCCTTAATCCCAGTATTTGGGAGGCAGAAACAGACGGATCTGAGTTCAAGGACAGCCTGGTCTACAACGTGAGTTCTAGGACAGTCAAGGCTGCACAAATAAACCTTGTCTTGGAAAACAAATTAATTACTTAATTATAAATAAATCTTTTTAAAAGACTGTTACTTTGTCTACTAAAAATAAAATTTTAAATTAAGTCAAAAAATGTTTTAGAAAAATTAAAGTTGAAATGCCTATAGATGAAAAATTACAAATGCATGAAGATGTATAAAAAATGATCTATTTATTTTATATATACTCATATATACATAAACTCTTTTAAAATGTAGCTAATAGTAGCACTCTAAGACTTATGTTAACTCCTGAACTTCATTTATCCTAATGTCAAAGAGGACTGTTAATTTTATCAGGCAACAACATAATCTAGTACTTCTATTATTGCCTCAGTAGAACAGGATGTATAGTTACTTAATTACTGAACACTATCATTTAAAAACAAAAATGATTAATTATTTCTAAATATTCCTTTAATAAATCAAAGGTGATTATCATTGTTTCTGACAACAAAATAAAAAATCAAATAACAAAATATGCTACCACAGAAAAATCTGGTCCATCGGTTTAAACACTACACCACAATCTTTTGTTTGTTTTTATGCAGGGGTAGAACACAAGGTCTTGTTCTTGTTAGGCATTTACTACCACTAAGCGCACTACATTCCCAAGCCCAGGGTCCTGTTATATAGCTCAGACTTGCCTCAAGCTCACAATCCTCCTGACTCTGTCTCTCAATGTCTGGGACTGTATGTGCATGGCAGTATAATCAACTTTTTAAAGCTCTAGAGATAGAAACTATATATAAAAAGCCCCATATTTTAGTTCTATTTCCAATACCTTCTGCACTAGGCAACCAAAATCATTTTTACTAAATAAAATTATTTCTACACAGACATTATTATTCTGCAAACATCACCTTAATTACAACCTAATTTTAATTACATATTCTATTATCTAATTGCTAAAATAAAGCAGCTCTATTATTTAATACCATAGCTATAAAGTGATAGTAGGTGGACAGTGATGAAAACTGTCATTTAACAAGGCTGATATTACTAGTGCCATTTTACATGGCTCATTTTTATTCTTTTTAAATTGGTCATTATATCTGTGGGGGGTGCAAGTGCACACACCCCCATGCCATGGTAGACTTAGAGAGGTCACAGAACAACTTGTAGGAATAAGGTCTATTCTTCCACCATGGTGGTCTCAGGGATTAAATTCAGGTCATCAGTTTTGGTGGCAAGAACCTTTGCCCACTGAGCCAGCTTAACAGAATTTCTAGAAATTCTTATGCTTAATTAATTGTGTTTACTGTATCAACCTCAAAATTTAAAGCACACTGCACCATCTCTTCCTATACCATTCAAACACTCCCATAAGAGAGGCAGGTATTCATGGAATTACCTTAAGAATCCAAATAAAAAGTGACTCTAACATAACTCATATAACTACACTAAATGTAGACTCTATTCCTGGTTTTACTACTTGTTCTGGACCCACACAATTAACAACCTTCTCATGCCTCAGTCCAATTAACTCCTCTGAGGTTTAGAGTGTAGAGCGTAGAATATAACTGACAGCTGTGTTTCTTTAAACAACAGTAATATGAGAGAAAATAGTAACAAGATTCCAAAATTCTTAAGAGTTATAAAAATTATTTTCAGAACTTGTCATTACTCATAGAACCACTCATTTCAAACAGTAATATAAGTGTTAAATTTTTGAGTGCTATTTTGTTAAACTTCAAGTGGTTTAAGAGGATTTCTTCAAAACCCTCTTTCATTTGCTCAATTCTCTTCTCAAGCATATTAGGCTCCATTAACAGCCAATCATGTAAGCTGAGCTGCAAGTGACCCGAGAGTTGCCATAGCAACAGCTGCTTTCTGAAATACGTGTTATGCATTTTAAAAGCTCTCACAGAGAGGATACCACATCTATCAATTAACAACCAAAGCTCAACACAGCACATTATCCAAATGAAAGAGAAACTATCTTAAAAGGCAACAACCTCTAACAAAAGGACATTTGATGCACTTGACCTAAAATTCTATTGTGATTTATACTTCAAAATGAAGTCTATAATTAATAAGATGTGACAGTTGAATACTATGCTTTTTAAAGCACAACACTGATATAAGGAATAATAACCAGGACTATTTTTAGGAATGAAACATCAAAGATAATGAATGAACATATGCTGCAATATACTATCAAACTGTCATGAAGCCATATTAATGAAAAAGTTGGCCTAAATGTGGTTTACCAAAATGTTTTTCAGTATTTGGTCAATGTGGATAACACAAAGACATTGCACTATTTTTTTAAAAAGGAAAAAAACATTATTTTTGTTATTTACTGATAATTGAGATCTCTTCCCATAAATCCCTGATATAAAGATGGCTAGTTAGGATTTATCAACAGTCACTAGACTATTCAGCTTTATAACAAGAAACTTTACTCTTTATTTCTGCAATGCTAGGGATAAGAAACATCCAAAACATAACCTGTTCTTTGCAAAACAGAGCCAATGAAATAATTTGTGAATGTCCACAATTTGTCTCAAAAAAACAATTTTTCTATAGTTCCAAGTAAACAGAATGCACAATTTCATGGAATTGCTCACCCTGTTAGGGGAGGCACTACCAACAGGATAATTAGATAAGAACATTTTATTAACAGACTGCAGAAACTTAAACGTGACAAAAGATTCTATTACATATATTTATTATAACTTTAAATTTTCAAAAACTTTCAAGGAATGATTAACAGCTAGAGACTACTGTAATTACTAAAGGAGAAATTTAGGAATAAAATATAATGAAGATGATAAAGAGAAAATGTTAGAGTGACCTTCCTCAAATTGCATGAAGGTGTGTCTCTGTATTTTTAATTGTTCACTGTATCATCAAAGAGTGCTGGCAAGACTTTGGTATTGTCATTTCTATCAGTTTTCTATTTTGTAAACATTAGTTTTTTCCTCACCTGCCTAAAGGCAATCTAGAGATGTATCCAAGTTTGTCTCGTTACTGACTGGTTGTAATAAAGAATTAACAACCAATAGCTGGGACAGGAAGGAGGACAGCAGAACTTCCAGTAAGAGAACAGAAAGATGGAATGGCAGGTTATAAATGATACAACAGAAATTAGAGAATCATTTAAGCTAGAATAAAGTAGACTTAAATTCGGAGGAGGACATGGAGGAGACAAACACAGACCACACTGGAGCATAAAGGTACTGATTACATGGTGGGTCATAGGCTAGAGGAGTTGGCCTAAGTTAAAAATGGTATCTGGAAGACTACCCAGCAAAAAGCTTAAGCTTTGGACTACAATAGAAGTCTCATTTCATTATTTATACATCAGGTGGATCCAAATAGCAGCAGTCATTAAAAGTCTCCCCACCAAAAAAGCCCAGGACCAGATGGTTTTAGTGGAGAATTCTATCAGACCTTCAAGGAAGACTTTTAAGTAACGGTTAAGAAAGAAATCTAGCAATAAGCTACTATAGAAAAGCCTAGATATGGCTCCCAGCATCTTGTAACAACCTGAAAAGGCCTATTTATTGAAGTGTATTAATGAACTGTATTATTAATATCCTAGAAAATTCCTGTCTCAAAGGTTACTCTGGCTCTAAATGGTAGAAAATGGTGGTGGGGGGAGGGGTCTCTCAGTATAAAAACTTCCCTATTTCATCTTTCTATACCCTGAATTTACACAAATTTGGGATATGAGCAAACACTGAACTCAAAACCTAACACACTATTAATACTATTATCTTTTGATCCCTATCAATTTACACACATTAATTTGAATATCCCAATGACATAAATATACACAGTATCATCTCCATTTTATCGATGGTAAAACTGGGGAACAGAAAAGAAACTTACTTAATATCCCACTTAGTTGTTCAAAGTCAGTCTGACTCTATATTCTTTATCCATGAAGTTTATGTGAATAAACATGGCTCCAACCTATAGCCTGACCCTAACAAACTAACAACTACTGCTCTATATCACACTTTCATTCCTTCCTTTGGCTGACTTGGATAGTATGCCAATTTCCTGGACCGGTTTTGAAAAAGCAAGACACTATTAAGTTTTACGCAAAAGTTTAAAAAAAAAAAAAAAAGGTTGAACACAAATCCCCAAAAAGGAGAAACTATTTTACTTATAAAGACTACCTAAAAACTACACAAGAGAATAAAATGGCTGATATTTCTCTTTTAAAACTAAATACAGAGAAATGTACACAGATGGACAGACAAGCAGACAGACGTTATGAATAACGATGTTGATAATAAAGCTACTTAATGCTTACTCTCTGTCAAACATGGCCTAGCTAATTTGCCTTATATGCCTTAACATTTGATTGTCCCAACAATCCTAAGAAGCAAATACTTTTGCCCATACTGCCCATACTTTAGAACACGCAAATAGTTAAGAAAATTTAGAGGAAAGCTGCAAATCACAAAGGATTACTCCTAAGTCCTGGAATTTGTAGAGTTTCTCCAGTTGGATTCCTAAACTACTTAGAACTAATAATTCTTTTGTCCTTCTTTTTTGAACCATGTCTATATCTGTCCCAGTTCTGTGTTTTGTGAAAACGTTAGCCTGTTTTCTTTGTTCCATAGGTTCATACTTAAAAAAACTACACCTATATTTCACTTAAATATTTAGATAAGAGATTTAGGACTTCTGACTTATGTAATTTGGATGAGACTTTGAGTTGTCATAAGAACTGTTAGGGACCTTGGGACAAGATAAGACTCATGTTGTCTATGAAACATATGGATCTCAAAACCTCTCAGGATGCCTGTGGTAAACAGCACGTTATCTTTTGACCCCTGTGCTATTATGTTATGTGTTAAATTACATGGCAAAAGATCAACAGACATCAAAATAAGGAAATTATCTTTTGTAATCAATATAATCAATCACACTGGCCCTGAAGAGAGAAGGAAATAAGCAAACAAATCAAAGAGATGCAGCAGAAAAAAAGAGCATGAAAAACTTGAAGCTTTAGAGAAATCTTACCCTCCACTGCTCTGAGATGAAAGAAGCAAGTGGCCTCTAGGAATTGAGCAATATCTCTTTTCCCCAAACCAACATCCAACAAAGAAAGAGGACCTCAGGAATATTGGCACACAGGAATCATTTCTGCCAACAATCTGAGTGGTTAAGGAATCTGATCTCTCTAGAGCCTCCAAAAGGAGCTAACTCCCTTTAGAGATCCTAGCTGCTTAGAAAAGATCAATGGACAAGAAAAGATATAAGTTGACAGTTGTCCCAAAAACACCCCTCAAGACTGGGTTTCTATGTAGCCCTATCTGTCCTAGAACTCACTCTGAACCAGACTGACCTTGAACTCAAGACATCTGCCTGCATTTGCCTCCCTAGTGCTGGGATTAAAGTCCTGCGCCACCACTGCATAGCATAAATGGACATTTTTAAATTACTGCATTTATGGTTCTTTGTAATAATATTTATAAAACCTAACATAAAAACAATTTTTCTGTCACAAAAATTAAAGATTTTAATTTGCCTAGGATTATATGACTAGTAACTGAGTTTTGTCATTTATTTTGGAAGTCTTGTTTTCTTTTTCTTGTGTTCCTTTGCTTGTCTTAAAATCTTCTTCCAATGTGATTCAGTACATACAAAGTAGGAGCAGAGGGGACAAAAAAATAAAGATGCCAATGCTGCTTACCACAGGCCTAAGAAGTTCTGTGACCCATATACATTTCATATATAAAATGGGTCCTGGAACTCACTATAGGGAGAAGAGTAGTCTTGAACTCCTAAGCCTCCTGCCTCCACTATTCAAGTAATGGGATTACAGGCATTTAATACCACGCCCAGCTCATTGTCAGTAATTGTTGCTGCTGGCATTCAAACCTAAATATAGCTTATATTCTTAAGCACTGATAAAGACAACAGGAGTAATAGAACAGGGTACAGAAAGCTGAATACCTAGAAAAAGACAATTTCCCTGACAGACCTAAAACAAAAGGCACTACATTCTCCTACAAAGTTTCAATGAATTACTTGGTTCTGGACTTATATTTATACAACTATAGTCAATAGCAATTACTGATCTTTGAAAGAACTATTCAAAGCATAGTCTAAATTATACCAATTATATAATATATAACTAATTATAAACATAAGCCTTCACAGAATCAAAAAGATAACTAATGTGAACAAGTGAAGTGACGATGAGAGAACAGTTAAAGAATGTTAAATGTACTAATTCACTATATTTCAGCACTTAAGAGTAATAGATACTATATTTCAGCACTTAAAAGTAATAGACACTGCCTTAAAGGCTCAAAAATTAGGACACAGGTGAGATAATGATAAAAGTTTAATAATAAGCATCTCTAAATGGCTTTTCTGGAGTCTTAGATAAGGGGTGGTTACATTGTTTTGTACATTTCTATGCTCTTTTTTAAAAACATGTTGACTATGTAACTTAAATTTTTTATTTTTTAAAAAATGTGTGTCAATTCAGGATTTCTGGGAAGCAGAATGGAGACAGAAGCTATGTATGTAAAAAAAAATGTATCATGAGAAGTGTTTATGGAAGAATGAGAAGAGAAACAAGAGAATAAACAAACAAAAAACCTTAAGGCTGTGTCACAGGCCAGTACAGCAATAAAAAGGGAGAATTAAGTAAAAAAACATTCTCAAACTAGTACAGTCCTCAACTACCAGTCTTACAGAGAACTCGAAGTTCTGGACTGCCCAAAGAGAAGTCCCACATTAGGCAGAAATGGCTACTGCTATACTCAGTAAGTGAAGAGAAGCTACCTAGGGAATACACAACTTGGACTAAATGATGCAGCAAATATGAGATCTAAACAGAACTATTCCATGGGTGTCACAGACGTAACATTCTCCAGCCATTAAAGAAACTTAATGAGGATAGGGAAGATTCTCAGCTGCTAAAGTGCCTTAGTTCAGCTCTCTATTGTCCATGTAAATAGCTGGATAAGTTAACACATGCCTATAATCACAAGCACTACAGGGAAGAGCCAAACTATGTGATTTGGTGAGCTCCAGCAAAAAATAATAATAATAAGGTGGAGAGCAACTGAATAATGTATCCAATACCAACTTCTAGTCTCCACACACAGACACACAGACACCAGTACGCAAATGTTCAGACATACATGAATACATTCATGACCACAAACCAAAGGAGAGAAGTTGAAAAGGAGGAAATTAACAACTATCAGAGTTTGTCTGTTAGTTTAAAACTCAAATTTTCTGCATTTCCAGGCTGGCCTCAAATTTAAAATCTTCCAAATGAGTATGTGAAACCTGAGATCTCTCACACACACACACACACACACACACACACATACACACACACACACACACACAACTAATGCTTCTGATATAGAGCCTCAGAGCTCTGCATCATTAGTTCTCGGTACACTGTTTAAGCTAATGAAAAATAATTAAAAAGTACTGAGGCTTCTTCACCTGTTTATTAACTAGAGAAGCTCTATTACTTTTCTACAAAATCTGCTTGAACATAAGGCATCAAGACAAAAAATAAAGGTAAGAAAATTATTAATGTCACTAAAACAAACTTTCCACTAAAAATGTAATGAAAACATTTAATTTTCATGTTTGGGAGACTCACCCACACAGGCACATGTACACACACACACACACACACACACACACACACACACACGGGAAGTAGGGGAAGACAGAAAATATCAACATGAAATGTTAATAGTGGTTATCCTCCAGTTCAAAATATAAGGATTTTTGCTCACATCTTCTATACTTTTTCAGCTTACTTAAATTGTAAGACTACAGTAATACAAATTACAAGAGTTTTGTAATAATAATTATTTTTTAATCTTAAGTCTCATGGGCAAGGGCTGAACTGATGAACTGATTTTACTCACAGTGTGGGCTACATTAGGATACAAAAAATATCTTAAAGCTACTGTGTGTAATTTAGTAGCAGAATATTTGCCAAGTATGCATCAAGGTCCTGGTCTTGCTACCTAACATGGCAAAAAGCAAAAAGGATTAATTTTATATCTTTTGAACTATTGGCAAAACTACACTTATAAATTATAGTCTCCAAACAAATTCTACTGTTGAGGTATTTTGTGTTAAGTATTATACTTAACATCTTTAAAACAACTAGTGAAGTTATGGCTTTTGTTAGTAGCACACAAATGACTGTAATACATCATATACTGTTCTAGAAATTTTAAATAAATACCTGAAGATTTTAGCCTAATTATTTACCAATTATTTCTATTTTATAGAATCATATAATAGCAACTCTAAGAACTGTGATAAAAGGCACATAATTACACAATTCTTAGTTTTCCCAATCCTATGAAAAGAAAACTTCTAGAATTCCCATTTAATTAATTAAAATTTTAATGTATGAACCCAAGGTCACCAAATGAAAACAGATAGCAATGCAAGAATAAACTGATTTGTAGCTAATATTCAAACAAGGCTAATGTTACAAAAATGTCCCTCACAGGCTTATGCACTGATCCCAAGCTGGTGACAACATTTTGAGAAGTTATGGAATCTTTAATTGAAGGAGTCTCACAATTAGGGAAATGGGTCATAACGGAGCAGAGAGGGTATGAGAGTTTTAAGGCAGCATTACTACTCCCATTCCCCCTCTAACTGCTTCCTAATTCACGTAAACTACGTTACGGCCATGACTTCCCTGCCATTACGGACTATACACCAGCTATCACAGTGAGTCAGTATAAATCCTTTCCCCCTCATGTTGCTTGTGATATATTTCTTCGTAGAAATGAGAAAAGCAACTAAAACAACAAATAAAGTTGCTAGAAAATTTGCATTCATCAAGACCCTAATTTATCAGTGCAATCACATACATAAAAGATCTTTAATGACAGAAACTCTCCATTTTTAATCAACTTATCAATATGTGCTAGGATCTATGTTAACTGATACCATTAGGATTCACTAATAATTAGACTATACAGTTTTGGGGAGAATTTTGCCTGTTTTTTTTTTTAACACACCTATAAAAATTATACCTGAGGAGGTACAGGGATAATTCAGTGGTTAAGAGCACTGGATGCTCTTCCAGAATACCTGGGTTTGATTCCCAGCACCCACATGGCAGTTCACTGTAACTCCAGTTTGGGGATATTGGATACCCTCTTCTGGCCTCCAAAGACACCATGCCCACACAAGTGTGCTGACATGTATGCAAGAAAACATTCACACACATAAAATTAATAATTAACTTATTTATTATTTTAAACTATGCCAAGAACAGATCTGAGACAACAGAGTACAGGAGCTAGATGCACGCATTTTAGAAGGGATTATAATGACCTTCTATATTACTTTAGAGTATGTTAGACAAAACAGACACTTTAATAATAGCAAGATTTCCAATCCCTGAACACATGTCTTTCCATTTATTTGTCTCCTTTGTATTTTATGGTTCTCTATGTACAGATCTTTCATTTCTGTGGATAAAAAGTATTTTGCAGTTACTTGAAATAATAGTGTTGTTCCCTTAATTTCTCAGAAGTTTCTTGTTAATACAGAGAAATTCTACTTATTTTTACATGCTGATTTTTAATTGAGCCACTTTACTGAATTTGTTCACCAGCAATACAGACTTTTGGTGGATTTGTTAGAAAAATCATTTGTTAGGAAACTATGAGCAATGTGACTTATTTTGTCTCTTTTTATTTCTTTTACTTGATTTATTACTAGATCTAACAAAGACTTTCAGTACTACCAGTACTGGAGATCAAACCCAAGGCATTCCTCCACTAAACTATACCTTTAGTGAGCATTAACAAAAAACGTTATGATAAACTATGAAAGAATAGCTCTGAAAAAAAGATGGACTGTTAAGGTAGGAATTTAATTAAAAAAATGCATTGAAATGAAAAGACCATCAATTATTGATTCAAGTACAGAACAAAATCTAAAAGGATAAAATCATGAATACATCTTCAGTGACTTCTGATAGAGTAAAAAGGGAGACATGAGATGATGAATTACATAACTCATGGTTTTACACACGCACGCACGCACGCACGCACGCACGCACGCACCGAACTATACTAATAGAAATGTTAAGAAAATCAAGATTCCCCAGAAAAAGAGAAATTTACAAACTGAAAATAGTATTAAATGTATCAGTTAAGATGGAAATAATATTCCACTATTATGTGTATGAAAACAAGTACACAGTCTTTTCTATAAAATGGAAGATCTTAGATTCAAAGCCAGGGACCAATGCTAAATAAGGATACATACTGGAAATTAAATCTTTGGACCTTCAAGAACCAATTTTGGTTATATATTTCTAGATATGTTATATACCTAAACAGCCATATTCAGTGAATGTTCTTTACCAATGCACAGAGAGAAACCAACTACCATAATTTTTTTTTCTATTTTCTACTTTTGTTTTTGTATTGCTAAGGATAAAACCCCAAAGCCTGGCACATACATGGCAAACAGTCTACCATTGAGCTAAATCCTTGAACAGTACCACCTTCAACATCCATATATTTTTCATAAAATTTTATCACATAACACATAAATGCTTCACAAGCAATGGACTATTATCAAGATACTTTAAAAAAAAAAAAAGCAAGATAACATTTAGCACATTTTAACTCCACCCAAACTCCATCCTCACCAATATATACTAGGTAAGAAAGACACATAAAATGTCATGTCCTACTCAAAAGAAAAAAAGGCATAAGAATTATTATCATAGCTAATCTTCTGATTTTTAGTATAACAATATCATAAAGCCATATGCCATCATGAAAAGACTAACTAAACTAGTAATTCATGTAAAGCAAAGAACATAACATTATGCAAAACATACTAAATGGAATATTTAAGTTCATTAACTGATACAAAAAAGAATTAATTCTGTAAGACTAGATCTCACATATTAGTTGAGGTAGCTTTTACAATGTAGTATTTTCAAAATATCCTAATAGTAAAGAATATTCCTTTGTACTTAGACCAAAACAAAAATAGATACCAAAGAAAAGTTAGTTCTTTTAAAAAGATAAAAAAGATCATCAAATCTTTACAGAAATTAACCAAGAGAAAGAAATCAATCAAATGCCAACAGAACAGAGCACAATACCAACAATGAAACTTAATACTTCATAAGAGAATATTTTGAAAATTCATATTCCAATAAACTGAAAACCTAAAAGAAATTTGTAAGCTCCTAGATACTATCTAAATTAAATGATGAATATAAATTATTATTATACTTAGACTGATAACAAGCAATGATACTAAAACTAATAATCTCAACAAAATGAATCTCAGAACTGGAGGTACTACTGAATCCACCAGATCTCTAATGAAGAAACACCAATTTTCCTCAAAATACTCCACAAAATAGATGGGGGATGAATGTTGGTGTCCTACTTAGGGTTATTATAGCTATGATAAAACACCATGACCAAAGGCAACTTGGGAAGGAAAAGGATTTATTTTATCTTTCTTATAGTCTATCATCCAGGAAAGTCAGAGCTATAACTTATAATAAGAACCTGGAGGCAAGAACTGAAGCAGAGAACATGGAGGAGTGCCACTTACTGGTTTGTTCCTCCTTGCTTGCTCAGTTTTCTTCCCCTTCCTCGACAGGTGTTTGGCTGCATGTGTATCTGTGCAAGGGGGCCAGAACTGCTGGAACTGGACTTACAGACAGTTTTGAGCTGTGATGTGGTATGGGGAACTAAATCCAGGTCTTCTGAAAAAGCATCTAGTGCTCTTAAGCACTAAGCCATCTCTTTAGACCCCAATTTGTTTTCTTATACACCCAACGACCTCTTCAGGAATGGCACCTGGGCTCAAACACATCAATCACTAACCAAGAAAAAAAGCCCTCACAGACTGTGGACCAAACTAATGAAGGCACTTTCCCAACTGATGTTTCTTCTTAGATGACACTGGCTTGTATCAAATTGACACCAAAAAAAAAAAAAAAAACCCCACATGTAAGTCAGAATACCTTGAAACCAAAAACTGAATAAAGGCATGCAGACAACAAATACAGCAATTTCCCTAATGACCATAAGTACAAAAGTTAGGATCAGCTTTAATTATGATTGCTAAAACTTGCCAACAATCAAGAAGATGTACTTGAATAGCTAGCTAGAAAAATTAACTAAAATAATCAGACAATACAGAATGTTACTCACTGCTAAAATAGACAAATTATAAACCATAAAAGACCATCAAGAAATTTTAAATACATATTGCTAAAATTAAAGAAACCAATATTAAAAGACCATATATTGTATGCTTCTTACTGATAACATTCTAACAAAATTATCAAGACTAAGAACTATCAGTGAGGGGCTGGAGAGATGGCTCAACAGTTAACAGCACTGGCTGCTCTTCCAGGGGCCCTGAGTTCAATTCCCAGCAACCATATAGTGGCTCAAAACCATCTGTAATGGGATCCGATGCCCTCTTCTGTTGTGTCTGAAGACAGTGGCAGTGTATTCACATACATAAAATAAATAAACCTTAAAAAAAAAAAAAAGAACTATCAGTGATTGCTAAGAATAACTATGCACGGCACAGAGGTTTTACATAGTAGCAGAACCATTGTGTGTGGCTCTATAAAGATGGATACACGTTGTTTATTAGTCAAAATCCACAGAAAGTACACCAGTAGGAGTTAACACTAAAGTAAAGCACAAACAAGGTGAAAAAGAGATGTCATTGCAGATCCATCCACTGTAATAATGTACTACTGCTGATCCTAGAGACAGTGCGTGGAGTCTGAAAGAGTAAACACAGTACTTTCTGTTCAGTGTTATTTACATCTAAAATTTCTCTTTAGAAAATTAGTCAAGTATTTAAAAAACATAGTTACATGGAAGAATCTCAAAGTAAGTTTAGTGATAAGAGTCCAGGTCAAAATTACTAGATAATTCAATTTATAAGCATTGTGGTAAGTCAAGAACACAGAAAAATAAAAAGTAGTAAGACTTAAGAGAAATATTAAAACTTGAAACTACTCTTTGATTATAATTGTTAGACACCTTTTTATGTAAATTATACTCTGTAAATTATACTCTTTGTGAATTATACCTCAATAAACCCAGTAATAAAAAATAGTGGGAAGCTGGGCAGTGGTGGCGCACGCGTTTAATCCCCAGCACTTGGGAAGCAGAGGCAGGCAGATTTCTGAGTTCAAGGCCAGCCTGGTCTACAGAGTGAGTTCCAGGACAGCCAGGGCTACACAGAGAAACCCTGTCTTGAAAAAACACATAAAAAAGAAAGGAAAGAGGGGGGGAGGAAGGGGAGGGGAGTAGAGGGGAAGAGGAGGAAGGGAGGGGAAGAGGGAAGGGGGAGGGGAGGAGGGGGAGGGGAGGAGGGGGGGGAGGAGGCGGAGGGGAGGAGGGGAGAGGGGGAGGGGAGGAGGGGAGGGGAGGAGGGGGAGGGGAAGAGGGGGAGGGGAGGAGGGGGAGGGGAGGAGGGAGGAGGGGAGGGGAGGAGGAGAGGAGGGGGAGGAGAGGAGGGGGAGGGGAGGAGGAGGAAATAGTGGGAAAGAGTGCAGTCTTTAACATTTATGATGTCTAGGATTTTTCAATGTAAATAAACTTTGAAAGTTTATTTCAGGTTGCAAAAAGTACAGCAATATCTTTTATACTCTGTAAGTTAAAGTAAGTTACATATTCTCCAAATTAAGCAAGTGGGTCCCATCCCTAATCAAGACAAAATCCTCAAAGTGTGATCCCTGGGTTAGAAACATCTGACTTACTGGAGAACTTGTCAGAAACACAAAAACCAAAGGCTCACTTCTAACTACATAAATAGCAAACTCTCCAGTTTATGACTCTCCAGATAACTAACAGTTTTAAAACTCCATACCAATGAAACATTAGCTGGGGGTAGGAGCCTGCCACCTACATGTTTTTAAATCCTAAAGTGATTCTAATACGCTGCCAACGTTAATTTTAATATACTAAGTCTTGGGTAGGGCATCAGATATCTTTTTTTTTTTTTTCTTGTTTTTTCAGGACAGGACTTCTCTGTGTAGCTGTGGCTGTCCTGGAACTCCATCTGTAAACCAGTCTGGCCTCAAACTTACAGAGATCCTCCTGCTTCTGCTTCCTCTCCTAAGTGCTAGGATTAAAACCATGTGCTACCACTGCCCAGGCCAGGTATCAAATGCCATATGTGCACAAGAAGATGTCATTACAACTCTCCATCTCTTCCTGTGAGGTTGGGTCCCTACACCTGCAGCTTTTATTTCCTTAGCTAGGCTGGAAACCAGCAAATCCCAGCTATCTTCCTGTCTGGGCTCCCCCCTGGAGCTGGACTATGAGAAGACCTGGGATGCCCAGATTCTTAAGTAGGTATTGAGATCATAACTGAAAAGCAAGCTTGCTTTCCCACTGAGCCATTTCTCCATTCTGAGACTCTGAAGTTTTAACATTCCAATTCTAATGTTAGTAGCCTAATGATATCCCATTCGCTTAAATAAATTGTCTTTATGTTACAAATATCAGTGACTAGAATGACTATTTCCAGTATGTGATATCTTATTTTTATTAATGGCAAAAATCATCACTTCAACTTCCTAGAATGATACATATTTTAAAACATAGAACCATACAAAAAAGAACAAAGAATAAATACACCAAAAAGTCCTCAGCAGATTGTATTCCCTGAAAAAATACCTGGTCTTCAGTGTTAGAAGTATATATTCATTTATCACAAGTCATATATCCAGTTATACTTTTACTTTTTTTTCTTTTGAGGGATGAAACAGGGTCTCCTCTGAATCACATACCAGCTTCAAATTTACTATCCTTAGCTCACTACATTCGCCAACCACGAGATTACTTTTATTTATGATGAAATATACAATAATATTCTTATATAAAGACCTCATGATTAGCAAATGTTTATGAAATATACAATAATATTCTTATATAAAGACCTCATGATTAGCAAATGTTTATGTACTAACAACACAGATCTTGTTCATTTTGTTTTTGTTGTAGTTCTTGCTTAAGTACTTTTGAAACAGTGAAGTAGTTTGAACATACTGTCAACATCATCTACAAATAACCATTCTACCACTAATAATCTTTCATAAAACTGAAAAACATATTATTTGAGATTACAAATTAAGTATCTAATTTATAATCATCTCTTTTCCTCTTTCCTCATTTTCCCTAACAAAAGCTGAATATGAATTTTTAAATTTTTCATATTTATCAGTGGACTACTGTTCTAGTTTGCTTTCTACTATGATAAACAACATGACCAAAGAAGAAAGGGTTTATTTGCCTTAGAGATTACTGTGTCTACCTCTACCTGGCCCAAAATGGCATGACCACAGTGGGCCAGGCCCTCCCACATTAATCAACAATCAAGAAAATGCATCATAAACATGTTCACAGGACAACCTAAGGGAAGCAATTTCTCAATTAACATTTTCTCTATTTTTAAAAACGTTTGAAAAGTTCTGACTTTTTATTTTCTTTTTTTAATGTATGAGTGTATGTGGTTTATGTGAGCTATGTGCATCATATGCATACAGAATCTAGGAAGAGGGCACTGAAGTCCCTGGAACTAGAGTTACAGAACTAGAGTTATGAGTGGTCATGTGAGTGCTGGGACTCAGGTCCTCTGAGAGAACTGTACTCAGCTATCTCACCAGCCCTGACATTTCTACACCCAGGTCTTTCTACATTTGTTTGAAGTTGACATAAACTATGTCACTTATAAAATACTTTCAGATACATTCTCCAATCACAGGTATCATTTATAATTTACAGAAAATTGTAACTAAAAAGAATATAAGAAGGAGACAATCTAAAACTGAAAGTAACAAAGCCAGTACTTAAACCTGTAACTTTCCTATCTTCTAATACTATTAGGTTTCAGTCAATTCCTAAGGATTACTGACTGACACAGCCATATACTACTAGTACCTACTGATTCCTAAGATAACCAAAATTAATTTTTCTTGATGACCTCTTATTCTCTCAAGGTACAACCCTTTCTTCTTAGAATTCTGTTTCATATCATCTAATATTAAATAAATATATAAAGAAACCATCTTTTTGAGTTCCTGTTATTTTAAACTATATAAACAGCACAGAAAATTGTTACTTGAATCTTGTAGTTTTCTATAAAGTTGAGGTTCTCTTTTAAAAACCTTGTACAGGGCTGAAAAAAAAGCAAGTGTTGACAAAGATGATGTTCCCATGGATACTCTTAAGTAAATATCTTTATTATCTAGCTTCTTTATCAATCCAACCACACTTGTCTTAGTGATGAATCAAGAAAACTGTTTTCTATTTGTCTGCATCAGTGGTTCTCAAGCTTCCTAATGCTGCAACCCTTTAATACAGTTCATGTTGTGGTACCCTCGACCATAAAATTACTTTCATTGCTAATTCATAACTGTAATTTTCCTGCTGGTATACATCGTAATGGGGGATGTGTTTTCCAATGGTCTTAAGCTACTCCTGTAAAAATGTCAGTGGACCTATCCCCAAAAGGGTTGAGACCCCACAGGTTGAGTACCACTGGTCTACATAAACATTCCAACAAAACTAACCTTTTCTGATTTGTAAAACATGTTAATTACTGTCTGTGTACCAGTTGGTTCAAGATTTCAATTTATATTTGCTAATTCATCACTTTGGAGGTAATGTAAAAGAAAGAAAAGTTGGTTGGTTGTTATTAATGACAGTGTCTCATATTGTAGGTCAGGCTGACCTCAAACTCACTAGAAATTGCAGGTTAACCTAGTCCTCTCTATATTCTCCTGTCTTAACCTGCATTCTAGAATTACAGGCATGAGCCACCATGCCTGACTCTGATCATTTTCTAGTGTAATTAAGAATATCTTCCTTTCTACTGTCAAGAAAAAAGTAGGTGGCAAGAACAATAGGAAAAATCAACTCTAAAAAACCAGTCTCTTTACATTTCTAAGTAACTCACTTGAATTTAGAGGGAGAAAATGTCTGGCTGTAATTATTTCTATATTATCTCAAGTATCTTTAATGTTTACCTAGAAAATCAATTTTTTTCAATATAAAAAATTGGTCAGTCAGGTAGTGGTGGCATGTGCCTTTAATTCCACCACTCCAGGGAAGAGGTAGGCGGATCTCTATGAATTAGAGGCCAGCCCAGTCTATACAGAGAAAGTCTGTCTGAAAAACAAAAGTCAAGTGCATTTCCTTATCATCCCATGACTATATATACAGTAACCTGGTATTAAGACATAAACTTTAGAAAGCTAACTGATTCCTTTGTTTTCATTAGGTAATCTGTCATATCATAGCCAATTCCAAAGTTTTTTATTTTCTTATTTAACTAAGGCAGTATCATTTTCATTCTCTTTCTTCTGTACAGACTTATTTTTTTTAAGTAAGAAAGGCAAATTTTTTTGAGGGTCATGTACACTGGAAGGAAGATAAGGATCATGAGTTCAAGAACAAAATGAAGTACACAGTGAGTCTAAGCTAGACCAAGCAAGACTGTTCTCAAAAAAAGTAAAACAGGTCAGGCAGTAATAGCACATGGCTTCAATCTCAACACTCAGGATAGAGAGGCAGGTGGATCTATGTGAGTTCGAGTCCAGCCAAATCTACCAGGTGAGTTCCAGGACAGCCAGAGCTATGCAAAGAAATCCTGACTTCAAACAAACAAACAATAAACAAAAGAGAATGGGGTAGGAATATGAATGTGATTATATATATATTACAGCTATATAAAAAGTACAGAAAATAATTACTTGAATATTATCGTATTCCACAACATATATATATATATATTTAAAAATTAAGTAAAATTCATAAAACCCATAGAATATTCTAGAGCAGGCAAACTATTTATTAGAATAACTATATGCAGAGGCTATTAAAACCAGGGCCTTTCACAGACCTGTAAAGATCAGCAGACATTAGTGCAAGATAACAGTGAAAGAATTTTTAAAATCATGAGACTAATCAAATTCTCACTGTTGGAATTAGAAATTTATATAAAACTTAAGAAATTTACTACTTACTTATGGACTAGGGATCACAGAATGATATAATTCACAAACCATACGTTCTGCTAAATCTTTTATTAAAGGAGTATTAAAGTTTTGACTTCAGCTAATCCTCATTCACAAGAATCTAAGATGCCATGGATATCTTTAATTTCAATAATTAAGATCATTATAAGCATTTGATTTTTCTCAAGATATACAAGTTTTATTCTAAAAACTCCGTATCATAGTTTATCATTCTACTTTCATTTAAAACAAAGCCAGGAGCTAGAATGAAGGCTGTCAGTAAAGTGTTTGCTGCACAAGCTTGAGGGCTTGCATTTGATTCCCAGGACTGGGTAGGTGGTGACAGTTAATCTAACTGAATAGGACAAGTCCAGATGCAATAAAAAGGCACTGTCTCAAAATATACAGTGGAGCTCTATGAAGGGAGCCAATCAAATATCAACCTATGACCTCAGTACCTACCCATCACATATGCTTAGGTACAAGAGTATGTACATATATACAAACTCACAAAGATAGCCACAATTTTTCTAAAGAAAATATAAAATAACCATTTTCCAAAGTTTTGAGTAAAAGATAAAGATATCTTTCAGGTATCTCAACATACTCAACTCAGGCAAGAATTAAGTATAGGATATAAAAAAACCTCAGAAATCTAAGTATGAGGAATGGCTTATAAGTTTATCTAGAACTAATAACTCTAAGTGGTAAGAACTACAATTTTTTTTTTGTTTTTGAGGATCATTCACTATCCTAGACTCAATTTATTATACAACAGAAACTCTGATCATACTGTGAACCCCAAGACTGCATACTAGAAAAACCTGTCTCTAGTTGTGGTGTGGCTCAGACCTAGCACACACCTTTAATTCAAGAACTTTCTGTTTATTATAAACAAGATTAAATAAAGTCAATCAAATTAAAAGGCAGGCCAAACAATCAATTACCAGGGAGTGAACATAAGGAAAAAAAAAAACAATAGGGAGTGGAAAAAGTAAGGAGGACAAATAAAAACACAGGAAGTAGAAAAGAGGGACATTTAGTTTGAAGGTTTTTCAAGGCAGTGCAGGGAGGGAGAAGGAGCTCTTTCATTCTGGGGCATTGGCTGAGGAGGAAGGTCAGCTGGCTGTTTTTTTTGCCTGTCTAAGCTAGCAGGCTTTCACCCAAGCAAGCATCTGGCTCCGGAGTCTTCATTTGAAAAAACTGAACTATTGGGATTTTTTTCTTAAAAACGACACTGATCTTCCTGCCTTCACTATCCAAATGTGAGGACTACAAAGGGGCACCACCATGCCCACATAAGAATGGAAATTAATGACCAGAAAGCTCTAATTTTCTGCAAGTGAAGAGATTTTCACATTAAACAAGACTAACCGTCTAAGTACAGTGAGTCATACTCTATTCACAAACTTCACTTGTTCTCAAAGGATAAAACCTTTTAAAATGTTTCAGATGTCATGTTGTGGTTGCTTTATATATGTATGCTCACATATATGTATGTATGTTTATAAAAGTATCCATGTGTGTACTTTTACTTATGTAAACAAACCAAAATACTTATGCATAGCTATTGTGGGAGTTTGAATAAGTGTGGCCCATGGGACATTTCGTATGGCACTATTAGGAGCTGTGGCCTTCTTGGAAGAGGTGTGGCCTTGTTATAAAAGTGTGTCATTGTGAAGGCAAGGCAAGTGTGTCACACTGGGCAAGGTAAGCTCTGCCCAGTTTGAAACAAAGTAGTCTCTCCTGGCTGCAGTCAGATCAAGATGCACAATTTTCAGCTCCTTCTCCAGCACCATGCCTGCCTGAACACTGCCATGCTTCCTGCCATGATGATAATGGACTGAACCTCAGAAACTATAAGCCAGCCACAATTAAATTTTTCCTTTAAAAGAGTTTCCTTGGTCATGGTGTCTCATCATGGCAATGAAACACTAGGACAGCTATACGCATGTTCTACCACTGAGTTATAACCTTACCTAGTAATGGTAGTCTTTTTTTTTTTTTAAATTATAAAAGGAAGTTTATTTGGGATCTAGGAAGGAGGTATTGGGAAGAGAGTAGAGGCAGAAAAAGAACGTGAACAAAGGAGAACAGAAAGAGAGAGGGGAGAGACAAAGAAGGGAAGAGGACAGCCAGAAACACATGGGGAGTGAGGAAGATGAAGGAGGGGAGGGAGGGGGGACAGAGAATGACTAATGGCATTCTTATATGTGGTTAAACTAATAAAAATAACTGTCAACTGCTTATAGTTTATTAAACTTTTATATTTTAATTTTATAATAGTTTCATTTTTCAAAAGCTTTTTATATGGTCAAACATTGCACAGAATTTAATTCCTTACCAATTGAGAAAAAGTAAAGCCAACCAGGAATACATTATTTCTCATCCATCAGATAGAATTATGAATTAAAGATTCATAATATTCAGAGTGAGCAACACTCAACCTGAAGGTAGGAATATAAAAAGGAGCTTTTTATGAGAGCAAACTAAGAATCTGTCAAGGTTTTTTCTAAGAATCTAATAAGCAGAAATGCATTTACACAACAAAGATCTAAAAGTAAACGTGCTGCCAACCCTAGTATATTATACATATAATCCCACTTTGGAGACTGATGCAGAAGGATTGTTGGTTCGAGGCCAGTTTAGGCTACACAGAGTTGCAGGCTAGTCTGGGTTGTATATTAAGATTCTTCCTCAAGCAAATATAAATTAAAACTTACATCAACAAAAATGTGTGGGTTTTTTTTTTTTTAAAGAATTAAAATTCTGTGATGAGCTAAATGTCTGTTTATTATGATGTTAGTCCTAAATGTTCCCCAAAAGGATCAAATGCTAAAGGTTTAGTCCCTAACTGATAACACTACCAGTAGACTGTGAAAACTTGACATGTGGGGCCTGGTAATAGGAGGTGAGGTTACTAGAAAACCTTAAAATGGAGAGAAGAACCTTGTTCCTTCTTGGCTCACTTCTCTTCTCAGATGTCATGAATTAAGTAATCACCTCCTCATTCAAATGCACCCACCATGATGTTTCTGCTTCACCACAGCCCAAAAGGAAATGAGCCAAAAGACCATAGCCTGAAACCATAAACCAAAATAACCTAATCCTCCTTTTAAACTGTTTATCTCAGATATTTTGTCACAGGTCTAGAAAGATTAACATAAGACTCATCATGCATGGATATTATATGCATAAATCATCCTATGAAAATACTATACAACTGTTAAAAAGAACAAGGCTTGGGCTAGAAAGATGGCTCAGTGGTTAAGAACACTTGTTGTTCTTGCAAAGGACCCAGGTTTAGTTCCAAACACAACACATGATAACTCAAGATTACCTATAATCCAGTTCCAAAACCAATCTGACACCCTCTTCTCACTTCCTTGGACACTGAATGTACATGGTGTACATACATACATACATGTAGGCAAACACACACTTAAAATAAGTAAATCTTTTTTTAAAAAAGTCTATTCATACCAGTAACAAGATTCTCACAGTAGAAGTCTGAAAGGTACAAAATAATATGTATTTTGGAACAATATGAACCTGTATTAGTTTTTTTGTGCTGTTATAGCCAACAGATACAAACTTGCTGAGTTAAAACAAAAGAATTTGGATTGGGAATATAGTTCAACTGGTAGTATGCCTAGTGTGCATGAAGCCATGAATTAATTATCACAACATATAAACCAGTGCATGTTGAAATTCACAATCATACTTGGCTATATAACAAGCTCAAGGCCAGCTCAGGCCTTGTATGGAATTCTATGAAGGAAAAAAAAAAAATGTTTCCCACAACTCTGGAGGTCTAAAGTCTAAAATCAAAGTATGAGCATAACCTTGCTTTCCCACTAGCCTTAAAGAGAATCCTTACCTGTTCAAGGTATGCTAACTGGCTTATGGCTTGTATAACTTTAATTTCTGCTTGTTTAAATGTTCTATGTCCCATATTCTCTTCTAAGGTGACTTATCATTCATTGTATTGAGACTTCACCCTAATGCAAAATGACCTCACCTGAAATCCTTAATTAAAATATGCAGAAATTATCCAAAGTCCCATTCACAGCTTCCACGAATAAAGACTTAGGCATATCCTTTAGGGAGGCAGGGGGGAAGGCATTATTTAACAAAAAAATACTTTTGTATTTAAGTCATAGGCATATATAGGAAACCATTAACAGTGATTATAGCTTTATGAAAGAAAATTCTTATTCTCGTGCTCTATTTAAAATTGCTTCCAGTACTCAATGATTTTATCTTGCTCTACTTTCTTTAACAGGAATACTTTACACCTATCATTTAAATTGCTTACTTTTATAAAGAATTATTTTAAGTTGCATCCTCCTCTCCAAATCAAAATGAAGCTTCTAAGGCAGATTTTTTACCTGAATATAGTCTGTTAAGCACTGTGTTTGAATACCTTTTTAGTTATAAAATTTACTTTAAAAGGCCACCATTCTAGTATTATAATTCATTCACTACACAAAATTTATTACATGTCTATAAATTTCACATATCTATAAATATAACCTATTCCCATTTTTACCACCTTGATCATCCTCTGAGAAAAACTACTTTATATCTTTTCTCCTACCAAATGCATTTTACTTGAAGGAGACTGGAGTGGGGAATGTTAAAAGCCGAATCCAGTGCCTTGATCAGGCCAGGTACTTGCTCCATGACTTGAGCTTTGCCCACCTCCCATAACTTCAGCTGTTAAATTCACTTTAAATTCATTACTTTAAATTTTTCTTGATTACCTAACTCTTGACAAATAATTTTCCCTTGGTAGAGTTATTTTAGTTTGATTTTTTTTTTCTTTTTTGGCCTCTTTTGGGAAGCGTGGGGGGGGGGGGGGACAAAGTAAAAAAGAATTACCTGAAAATTTTTCCTGAAATTACAGTATCTTCCTTTGTATCCTAAGCCCACAAATGTGCAGTTTTCCAGAGGGATTCATAAATGGATACTTAGGATCTGAAGATCCTTTGCTGGATACTTATATAATACAATTTTAATCACTAAGTTGAAAATCACTAAAATAAAAAAAAAATTAAAAAAAAACAGATTGACCACTACAACCTATAAGTAATAATCCTTAAGTCTCCTATAAAATTTTCAGAGGAACCATTAAGAAATTAATTGCAAATAGGCTTGATGAATCCTAAATTACAAAAATAGACCTGTCTAAAAAAGCCTATCAAATTGGCACATACACATCTTTAAATATCCTCTTACCATATTATACTCTTCATTCTTTGTCTTGCCTGGAAATGCTTATAAACTCACTTTAGATATTCAAAGTTACCCTGCTATAGAAAAGAAACCATCTTTTCTCTGTTGTACTGTGTTCTTCTAGAGTCCTATCATATGACAGTTCTCCTAGTTCCTTGATTTGGTATACTCAAGTTATTTCTTCTCTGTCCAGAAGGCTTTGCAGAGGGCAGGTATTTGCAAAACTGACTTCAGATACTTATGCTATCCTCTAGTTCTGGTACTGAGCCAGAAAGCACTGAAGAAAAAGGATAACTAGCTGGTTTCTAATCTTAGTCTATGAATAATTAGAAGCACTTAACCTTTCAGGCTCACTCAAGTTTTCTTAGCCATATTAAATGAGTATACAGAATTAACATATCAGAAATCCATTATGGCTACACAAGTTAGAAGAATTTAAGTATTATCACAAATAGTTTAGGCACACATAACACTCCCAACCTTGTGTTAGTGAATCTTTAGAAAACTTGAAATGTTTTCTTCAATTTAAGAATTGGTAAAAATGTAAATAAAGAAAATATCCAATAAAAAAAAAAAGAATGGGTAATTCATCCAGATAATATTACAATTATGTTCTCTTTGTGTAAAATTGATTTTTTTTACACACTTTTGTTTTCTGTTACTGTGATAAAACACTGATCAAAAAAACAACTTGAGGAGAAAAGGGTTTATTTTATCTTACAGCTTACCTCCATCATCCAGGGTAGTAAAGGTAAGAAATTCAATGGAGGGATCTGGAGTCAAGAGCTAAATGAAGCAGAGACCATGGAAGGGGGACTCTGCTTACTGGCTTGTTCAGCTACTTTTTTTTTAAACAACCCAAGCCTACCTGCCTAGGGATAGCACCACCCACAGTGGGACCTCTTTTGTCAATTAACAATTAAGAAAATGTCACCAAAGACATACCCACAAGCCAATCTAATAAAAGCAATTCCTCAACTGAGGTTCTCTCTTCCCAAGTCACTCCAACACAGTGATTCTTAATTAAAATTTACAGGAGGCTAAGGCAAAGGATTCCAGGTTCAAAGTCAGCTTCAACTATACTGCCAAGACCTTATTTCTTTTTTTTAAAAGAAAAAGGGGAACAAGAAGAAAAAAGAAAAACCAAACAAATAAATACCAATTGACACACTACACATTCTATCCTCTTTGGTTGGTTGCTTGGTTGGTTTTTGTTTTTATTTTGAGACAAAGTATGGATTATGTAGCTCTGGCTGTCCTGGAACTCACTATGTAGACCACGCTGACCTTGAACTCACAGAAATCCACATGCCTCCTTCTCCTGAGTACTGGGATTAAAGACATATGTCAATACACCTGGCTCTATTCTCATTTTTAAAAAAGACCCTCATGTTTGTTTAGCATGCTCAAGGACCTAAGTTTTACACCACTTTGAATTGTATGTTGCAATCTGATACTGTCCCAGTCCATTTCACCTAAGATGTGAATGATTCCTTTATCCAGCAAATTCACTGTAAAATAATCACTTAGCAGCATCCTGGGTGAAAAATAACTGCAGTGCTTTTGGTACATTTTACTTAGTAATAGCCCTAAAATACAAGATCATGGCAATTCAGATATACCAAAGAACAGACATGGTGACAAACACCTGTAATTTAGCACTTGGAAATGAGACACGGGAGAATTACAAGGTCAAGGGCTCCCTGAGATACAGAGTAAAAACCTTCTCTCAAAAGAATCACATATTAAAACCAGATATGCTAAAGAGAAACTAAGTTAAAAAAAATAAATAAAAGTCTGCTAAGATACTTTGAAAGAGAAAAGACAACCAATCATATTACATTGCTTTAGTTGTATTTTATTCAGTAATGGGGATTTGTAGTAGTCTGAATGAGACTGGCCCCATCATAGATTTGCATGCTTATCCTCAGACTGCTGGGCTGTCAGAGAAAGATTAGAAGGTGGGGCTTTGTTAGAGGAGGCATGTCAATAGAAGTGGGCTTTGAGGCTTTAAAGGAAATAACAGGCCCAATGTCTGTGTCTATGAGTCTGTGTCTCCCCTCACCACAACCACCCAACCCCGTCTGCTTACCTGCCTGCCTGCTTGTCTCTGTGCCTACTGCCCAAGATCACAGTGTAAAACTCTCAACTACTTTAACACATTGCCTGCCTGTGTCCTGACATGTTCTCTTCCATAATGATAATGGACTAAGCCTCAAACTGTAAGCAAGCACCCAATTAAGAGTTGCCATGGTCATGGTATTTCCTCACAGCAATAGAACACTAAAACAGTGATCAAACCAGAGCCTTACACATGCTAAGTGTCTATCACTAATCTATACTCAGTTCAAATTAATCAATTTGATATTAATTATTATGGCTAATCTCTTATTACACCTAATTTAGAAAATAAACTTTTATTACAAGTATATATATCACTACTATTCTTGGGTTTCAAGCATCTATTTAAGGATGTAAGAATATATCCTCCATGTATAAGAGAGAGAATTAACACTATATTCCAGAATTCTTTTTTTTTTTTTTTTGGTTTTTCGAGACAGGGTTTCTCTGTATAGCCCTGGCTGTCCTGGAACTCACTCTGTAGACCAGGCTGGCCTCGAACTCAGAAATCCGCCTGCCTCTGCCTCCCAAGTGCTGGGATTAAAGGCGTGCACCACCACCGCCCGGCATATTCCAGAATTCTAATGTCCAGTCAGACACATGCAATGTCCAAGAAACACCTTAATGAAGAAAACTATTGCTTACCTTTGGTGAGCAGCTGTCATCCTTCATTCACCAGCTAAGCAGCAGGAATCTAAGGGAACAGATCATATCCCTGGTATGACTGGCTAGCTTATAATTGTGGTTGATAAGTACCTTATCCCAAAAAATCTGCACCATGTTTTGGTATGTCCAATGAATGACTCTGTGTACATCCATCCTCACAGACAGTGCTGTTTCAACCCTACTCTGCTAAAGTTAAATGGCTTCCTCAGCAGCTTCTGAACATAAAGAAACAAAACCCATTTTTCCTTTCATTGTTTCATTCTTTTCATTTCAAACACTCTAAGAATGGACAGGCCGGTAGCTAACTAAAAAAACAACAGAAGTCAGTAACTGCACACAAATAGTAAAGTGACTGGCATGCTTCCTTATTACTAATCACTTTAAATGTAAATAGCTAAATTCATAAAAGTCAGATCAGTAGAATTGATTTCTTTTAAGACAATAAGCACAAATAGTTTCAAAATGAAAGAATGAAAAAAGATCAGTGCAAGCTAATAAAAAAAGCTAAAGTCCTCATAGCAGACAAAATATATTTTTAACCAAAAATCATTGCAAAGGCCAAAGTACAGTGCATGTGGATCAAAGAGTTCATTCATCAATACATAACAATTATAAAATTATAAACTAAATAACTAAAGAACTGAAAAGAGAAATCGGGAGTTCCATATTTGGACACTTCATAACCTCACTTTCAATAATGGAAAAAATTTCTGAACTAAATATAAACAAAGAAACAGAAGTTCTGGAACAATACTATAAGCAAATTAGACTTGGCACACACATCCAGAATATATTACTCAATATCAATAAACATGCATTCTCCAATAAAATTAAAATTCATCAGGATACTCCATACTTGGGGAACAAAACAATTCTCAATAAACTTAACCAGGTTTGAATTTATAATGAATTCTCTTCAACCACAATAGAATCAAATTAGGTTAACAACAGAAGTAAATGTGAAAAATTCAGTTTAACCTAACCCTAAATAAACAATAGGTCAAAGAATAAGTGATATAGATAACCTTATATTCAAAAAATTGGAACATCTAGATGAAAAGAAAAATAAAAGAAACTGCCATAGCTAACTTAAGATTAAAAACTCAACAGACCTATGACAAGATAATAAATTAGTATTAAAAAGCTTTCTCCCCACTCCCCCAAAAAAGTTTAAGACCAAAGAGCTTTACTAGTAAATTTCATTAAACATCTAACATACATTCCACTCAGTACTACTCAAACTCAGAAATTAGAAATTTCAACCACACATGGTGGCTGAACTCATAATCCTAGCACTTAAGAGGGAGTAGTAGAAAGATCATATAAGACCAAGGCTAGTCTTGTCTATATAGTGAGCATGGTAGTTTGAATGAGAATGACCCCCGTAGGGTCATATATTTTAATGCAGTGCTGCTGGGAAGGATTGGAGTGGGGAGCTTGTTGGATGATGTGTGTCACTGAGGTTCAGAGTTCATAAGCCCTGACCATTCCCTGTTACCTTTTTCTTTACCTCATGATTATGTCTTAGGATTTAAATTCTTGGGAACTGCTCCAGTGCCATACCTTCCTGCTTGCTGCCATATTCCCTGCCAAAATGGTCATTGACCCATGCTCTGAAACCATAAGTAAGCCCCCAATTAAATGCTTTCTTTTATAAACTGCCTTGGTCATGGTGTTCTTCACAGCAATAAAAAAGTAACATTTGAGGCCAGCTGAAACTACATGTTGAGAGTAAGCTTCAAAACAAAAAGCAAAAAATATATTTATTTCTTAAGTTTAACAGCAAATAACTTTTGTTGTTAAAGGAGAAAAATTAGAAAAGGAAATAACAACACACTTGGTGACAGCAGCATGATCGGAATACTAAGTGACAACATCATGATCCAAATACTAAGGACAGATAAGAAACCACAAGAAAACTGAAGACTAATACTCCTTGAATATAGAGCAAAAACTCAAGAAAATATAAACAAACCAAGTACCCAGGCACATTAAAAAGATTACATGCTATGCATGGGAACACATTACTATAATCCTAGCACTCAATAGGCAGAGGAAGGAAGACAACTTCAAATTGGAGGCCAAGACAGTTTATATAAATAAAGCAAACCTTGTCTCAAAACAAATTGTCCACCAAAACCAAGTGAAATTATCCTAGAAATGCAAAAACACTTCACTGTAAGACTATAATATACCACACTGACAGAATGAAGGGAGATGCCACATGATCAACTCAGTACACAAGCATGAAAAGGCATTTGGGTAAGTTAACACGGTTCTTTTTAACATGGAGGCACAGAAAGCCAACAGTTAACAATAGTTAATGGTAAGCCAGGTGTGGGTACCTGCCTCTGATCCCAGCACTAGGGAAGAAGAAGCAAGCAGATCTCTATATGACTTTGCGACCTGGTCTACACAGCAAGTTCTAGGCAGCCAGGATGATATAGTTGAGATCCTGTCTCAAAAATACAACACACAACAACAACAACAACAACAAAAAATATATCATAGAACAGTAAACAACTAAAAGCTCTTTCTAAAATCAACAAAACACAGGTGCTAATTTTCAATAATGCTATTTGGCAGCATAGTAGAAATTATTAACATACAACTGTGAACAGGAAGATGCTTACCTCTACTTGAAGATATGATTCCAAAGAATTCACAAAAATAAAGAAAAAAATGACAATAAGTGAATAAATTGGGCATAGCTACAGGATACAAGACCAAAAAACAAACAAAACAAAACAAACAAAAGCACCCTATTGAATTTCATTATACAATAAATAATCCAAAAGTAAATTAATTAAATGATTTCACTTAAAACGCCATCCTAAGTTATAAAGTACTAAAAAGAGAACACAAACATGACTCCACAAAGTCTGCATGAAGGTTCAGAGAGCCATATAAAATGGCTAAAAGTTGGAAATCTAAAAGTTGACATACTGGCACATGCCTGATTTATAGCACTCAAATAGCAAAACAGAATAATAACTGCAAGTTCAAGGCCAACCTGTACTGCACTGTAAGACCCAGCTAAGAAAAAGTCAGGAAAGAGTAGAGAGGAGGAAGAAAGAGAGAAGAGAAAAAAGGAGAAAGAAAAATGGGAGAGGAATGGAGGAGGAGAACAAATGTCCAACAGTTGATACACAAATTAACAAAATAAAATATTCCTAACAATAAAAACTATTGAACTCTATCTCAAAAAAAGGAATGAAACAGTATAATATGAATAATCTTCAAACATATTAAATGAAAAAGGCTATATTATATGATCTCAAATATTATGAAAAAGGCCAAGCAAATATGGAGGAACAGACTAGTATTTGTTTGGTAGTAAGAACAGAAATTAGAACTGACTACAGATGAGCCTAGACTTCTCTTTCGTGGGTGATGAAAATTCTCCATTCTAAAATTAGATGGTGGTGATCATAATTTTCCAAATTATTATAACTAGGAATCACTAAATTATAAACTTAAATCAAGATAATTGTACATTGCATAAAGTATTTCACAAATAGAAAGACAAGAGGTAAGAAAGATCAGAAATACTGTCTATTTCCAAAGCAAAGATGGACTAGAAGTACTGGGAATAATTTATCTCTCTCAACTCTACAAGAATAAATTGAATCCACACATGAAGCAGTACACAGGACACATACTTAAGGCTCTTTTAAAATTGAAGTCAACACTGAAAATTGTGAAGAACCAAACATAAAAGGATAAATGATCTCTAGAATCAAGTAAGTAAATATACAAAATTCAAAAAAAGGGACATGAGAACCAGGGTGCAGATCTCGTTTGTGACTGAAGCTAAAACCGAATCAAATGATGAGGAGGGGTGTTTAAATAAACTTATCATTGTATCTCCCATAGTGTCCATGGAGAGTGCCCTGACCCAGATCTCGTGCTATGCAGATAGATTTTTGTCAATGTACTAGGGGTATAATAATTCTGACATTGCTTTGAGACCATTCCAGGTTGACTGATAAATCTTCAGATTATAATCTGCTTTTGATATACCAAAAAAACAACAACAACAACAAAAAGAGGCACTTACTGGTCAGCACAAGCAGTCCATTTTTAAGTTATTTTCTCAATGTAAATCAGTAAACTGACACTCTATTATACATTCCTGACTTTAGTCATCTAGGCCTTGTATATCAAGGAGTAAATCATAATTTAATTTCTATACTTATCAATTCTGAGAAACAATTCTGGCAAGCAGTTTATCAGTGTTCTTCATATTAAGAACTGACAGTCTTCCCTAGAGACACTTTTTGCCTCACTGCACACCTCTAAAAACTTCCTGTTTTACTAACCGAATAAATGCTGAGAAATCTGCATGCACAAACAGATGTATTCCCAAAAGAAAGGAGACTATATCAATGCTTACAGAACATTGTTTTATTAGCTAGTCATCTCCTAGCCAACGTCCTTGAATGAAGAGGATATACATACTTATTCCCAATACAAGTGAGGCAGTGAGGTCAAAGTGATTTATAATATAACATACTGCTAATCAAAATCCTAACCTGGATTACAATCCAGGTCAGAGTAAAAACCCATTCATTTTTATCTTAAGCAGAACAAGTATGCATGATAGATTAAATGATTAAGATGAAGAAAGTTTAGATGTTTAGATTTCCACACCTAGGTAAGCCAGTATTCTCTTCACTCATATTAGCAATTTTTAAAAAACTCTTCTAATAAATACTAAACCACATGAACAGGAGGTAGTGGCACACGCCTTTGATCCCAGAATCTGGGAGGCAAAGGCAGGCCAGATTTTTTGTGACCAGCCTGGTGTATAGAGAGAAACAGAGTTCCAGAATAGCCAGGATTACACAGAGAAAACCAGTCTTAAAAAAAAAAAAAAAAAAACATACCATACAGACATACAAACATACAATAATAATAACCCGTATAGAAAAGGAACCAACATAGACTGCAATAGACAGAAATGCTCAAAAACCCAGAAACAGGAGAAACAGAACAGCTATGAAAAAAAAAAAAACACTGAAAGAAGCCCTAAGAAAACCAAATTTAGAATTAAACTGCCTAACATGCATGAGTTTTTTGAAAAGCAGTAAGTGATTTATGGGATTATAAAATAAAGCCAAAAGTAGAAATGCTGATATTTTGTTAGAGATACATACAAAAGAGTATCCTGTTAGATGCTAAAACAGTACAAAGACAGAAAAAACTACAACATAAACAGATGAAAGATCTAAAAGCACAGGCCGATGTGACAAATTGTAGTCTACAAAAGTTTATTTTCTTTCTTATCTATTAATAGCAACTCACATTCAGTAAAATAAGAACAGAACAGGTCTGGGAAAATGGCTCAGTGGCAAAAAGCATTTGCCATGTAAGATGAGAACCTGAGTTCAGATTCATGGAAACCATGTTAAAATGTCACATAGAAGCATATATATATGAAATCTCTTGCACTCCTAGTTAAATTGGAAGCAGAGAGACAAGACACTCCCCCAACTCCTCCACAGCTCACGGGCCACCAATCTGGAGTATGTGGTACAATAGCAAACAAGAAGAGAATCCCTGACTCAAGCAAAATGGAAGGTTAAGAACCTGAGGCAGCCATGACCTCCACACAAGCACCTTACATAGTGCGCATACATCCTCATACACAAAAATAAGTAACTGTTTAAAAATCAGAACCCCCCATTCCAGTTAATTCCCTCAGTGTGTATCATTATAGGGTAGCACTATCATTAACTTCACTATTAGTCAGAAACACTTCTTGAGATGGTTAATCTCAGCTGTCAACCCACTCAGAATCAAATGGCACTTCAATTTGTAAGTCAACATTTAGACCAGCTTGTCAGGATGTTTCCAGAGATGATAACCCTACGGGGAAGGACAAGCCTAGAATATGAGCAGTACTATCCCATAAATGGAAGAGGAGATATAAATGAAAAAGTGGGGGGTGGGGGGAGTCAAGATATACAGGCATTCATTTCTCCCTGCCCACCTGCTTCCTAGCTACCATTGAGGTAAAAGATGGTTACCTCATAACCACTCTACCAGAACAGACTAATCTCTAAAATCATAAACTGAGCTAAACCTTTCTTCTCTTTCATTGTTTTTGCTGTATTCTGTCAATACCTCTCTCTATTAACACACCTATCTCCATAACTCTTACAACATCAGAACAGTTTTTCACTGTTGGCTCTTGTCCATGGCACTGTATCCATTACCGATTACTTAACAACCTACCTACCCTTTCTCTTTTCATATTCTATCTCCTTGCCTACTCCAATATTCACAAAGGAGTAAAACAAGGATTCTCAACCTTGCTCTATAGCTATTTTGGGCAATCAACTGTTATAAGAAACTATTCTAGTTACTAAAAGTCTTTAGTAAAAACCCTGATCTCTATCCTGATGTCAGTAACACACACCATCTCATCAAGCTTTATACACCAATATTATCTGCAGACATTGCTAATTGTGCTCTAGAAAGCAAAATCAAGAAAATGAGCTAGAATTTGTATTTTTCTTGGTTTTGTTTAGATAGGTTTGTTATTATTGTCTGTGCTAATGCAAGGGATCAAACCTAGGTTTTCAAGCATGCTAAGCAAATATTGTGTAGCCTCAGACTCTAGAAATATTTTTAAATATTCCTCTGCTTAAAACTCTCCCACAGCTTTTGATTTTTTACAACAAAATTCATATTCAAAGACCTAACTATTTCCAATACACCTTACACAATCTAAATTCTACCACTCCAACCTCATGTGAAGCCATTATATTCTTTCTGCCGTGTTCTCCCCACCATAACTATAAGTTTCTCCTAATTCCTGTCATACCACAATTGGTTTTGCTACAAATTTTGGTCTTTGTTCTTTCCTGTGCCTCTACTCTTCTTGCTTAGGTTCTGTGACTATCTCCACTTAACTTCTCATTCTCATAGATGACTTTCCTTATTATCATCACAATACCTCATTTATTCCCCAGGAGGAATCACACGCTGTATGTAATTTGCCAGCCTGATTTTCCAGTATATAGCTTAGATTAAATAAACAAATCTGTAATGAGGAGAACTTTAAGTGATAGCTGAGTTTATATCAGTGATAACCTCAGCTTTACCACTATCTCAGTCCCACCTAGATTTATCATTTCCTTCTATCAAACAGAGGGGAGAAAAAAAAAAAGGAAGAGCTTAATGAAGCCCCTATCTGTAAACTAATTTTCTAGAAGGTGATATACAAAGTATACTAAGTAACATATAACCAATTTAAATCACTTGACACTATAGTCTAAAACTAATGGCTATGTGTTTAAAGACCCAAGCACAATGCCTATAATAGATATTTGGAAAAGATGTTCTTGCTCTTAAAAAACTGTCCATTTATCATCACTTGGCCTGAATAGGATAGTCCTAAAAGTGGAACTTTGGGGTTGGGAAAATGGCTCAGTGGGCACAGCACTTTCCATGTAAGCACATGACTGGAAATCCATGTAAATATCTGGCAGGTATGGTAGCAATTTGTAATCACAACATTCAGGAGGCAGAAATAATGGAGTCAAAGCTAGCTACCTAGACTAGCTGGAATTAGAAGTTCCAGGTTCAGAAAGAGACCCTGCCTCAATAAATAAAGTGGAGAGCAATTAGGACACACTTATCTATATCAGGCTTCCAAACATACATGCACAAACCCACACATGTGCACACACACATGCAAACACACATACACCACCATTCAGACATAAACACAGAAGTGCTGGTAAGTATAGTATTTTGGATTTTTTACACTATGGTTAGTAAGTATCATCCTTAACAACACATTCACAAAATCAGGGCTTTGGTTCAAATGCCTAATGAGATGATGCTATTCTCTTCCCTCATATTTTACGAAGTGCTTAGAAAAAAATGGTCTAAATAAATACAAAGTGCTTAATTTTAATAACCTTAATAAGTAACAGGGAGCTTAGGTTTCTGTTTTACTTAACAGCTAAATAAAGCCAGTAGAGAAAGCAAATTTTACAACCATATGTAATATGAAATACAGAATAGATTTTGTTTTTGTTTCCTATGTAATCTAGAACAAGCTGTCCATTCAATTCTTTGTGACTGATATGAAAAATTAAATATAATTATCAATACATTACAAAAACAAACTTGTGCTAGTGAATATGCTTCGCTGACATGCTGAACATCAGGCTGGGACTGAACCCATGGTCTTGCACTTTACTGTGTCAGGCAGCTCATGACCACCTATTAACTCCAGCTCTAGGAGCTCTAACGCCTCTGGCCTCATGAGGCACCTGCACTCACCTGTTTACTCAAGTGGGTGTGTGCGCCCACTCCAGTGCACATTATAATATAATGCATTGTATCATACACACACACACACACACTGAAAATAAATCTTTTTAAGTGGAAAAATTGTATTTCTTCTATGCAATTTTCAGTTATATGAGAATGTGAGTTATTCTAATAAACAGCTGGGAAATGTATAGAGCAATGTCATAATTAGGCCTTTGAAAACTAAAGATATCCAAACAGCTTCACTGCCTAATTTAGAATTTAGTCTATGATTATTTCAAAGAGATTTAATAAGAATGCCATCTTGTCCAAAATAAATTGATGCCCAAAGAAGAAATAATTCAAAACCATATAGCTAGCCAAAGGTATAGATGTAGTTAAAAATCAGATCTCAAGCCAGGGTGAAACTCAGTAATGAACACTCATGAAAAAAGGTCTGATCTTCAATGCCTAGATTTTTAAAAAGTTAAGTTTTTGGTTTTTTCCTTTTAATCATATCTCAGGTTGTGGTGGCTTGAATATTCGTGGCCCAGGGAGTGGCACTATTAAGAGGTGTGCCCTTGTTGGAGCAGGTATGGCCTTGTTGAAGGAAGTGTGTCACTGTGGGAGTGGGCTTTGAGACTCTCCTCCTAGCCATGTGGAAGACAGTCTTTTCCTGTTTGTCTTTGAACAAGATGTAGAATTCTCAGCTCCTCCTGCACCATGCCTTCCTGGGTGTTGCCATGCTCCTGCCTTGGTGATAATAGACTGAACCTTTGAAACTTTAAGCCAGCCCCAATTAAATATTGTCCTTCTAAGAGTTGCCTTGTTCATGGTGTCTGTTCACAGCAGTAAAACCCAAACTAAGACAGCGGTCCTGCACTATTTTATACCATACTGTCTATATATTTATGAAATATAGTATTTTCATTTTTATAAAAATATCTTAAATATTAATAACTTAAAATGAAAACCAGGTAACCACAACTTTGTTTTCTGTATCCATTTTTATAGAAGGAAAAAACAATCAGTTATTATATTTGATCTACAACTAAGTCTTAGAGGAAATTTATAAAATGTGTTTTACTCATGGCAAAGATCCACTCTTATTTCTTTTATTTTCAGAATTATGCATACAAAGCTTAATATTCATAAATAATCTTGAAGAAAGCCATCAAATGTATTAAATGTAAAAAATCATTACATGGTAGTGCACACCAGTGATCCAAGCACCTGGTAAACTGAGGTACAAATTCAAGACCAGCTTGGTCTACATATGGCAATCTGGACCAGCCAAAGTTACATGAGTGGACAGTCTCAAAACCTGGGCAGCAGGGAGCACTATAATGTCTTGCCTTGATGCTGTACTTCTCCAAAAAAAAAAAAAAGACTCCAATTTCTAAAATGTATTTAATGATAAGCAGAAAACACTGGTTATTGCCTTTTATCTTTCCACTTACCCTCTGATTATCCTCATTAGTTTTACCAATGCCTATCTCCACATGAGCTAAAATTATTTGATTTTCAGAAAACTATCCTTATTATTTCATCTAGAGTATCATTTATTCACTTTTTAAGTTTAAGACTGATGTTCTTTGGATCTGTATACAATATAGTCTAATGGTTAAACATCAGAGTATAGAATACACATTTTTATTTCACAGAACATTTTGCAGTTCCTATTTTCATGAAAAATCTAAGTTAATGAATTTGTTCAAATTTATATAGCAAGAAGGGGATGAAGTTTAAATTTAACACAATGATTCTAGTGCCAGGAATTCAACAGTTGGCTATCTAGGCCACGTCATATGACAATGCTTCCTTCAACTATGAATAACTATGAGGGTTGTTTTGTTTTTTGGTCAGTGTTATCCTCTCCACCCCACTCTCATTTGCCAAGAAAAGGTATCACTATAGAACCAACCAGGCTGACTTCAAACTCTTGATCCTTCTACCTCAGCCTCCAAAATACTGTGATTACAGACTTTTCACATCATGCCTGGCTCATAGTGAGTTTTAATTTAAATAAGCAGTTCATGAGAAGTATTTGCTTCTCTAATTTGGATTACTAGATTAAAACAAGGTAATGTGAATCTTCCGCTACTGTCATATGCAAACTGTGGGTTCAGAAATATTAAGCAAATATTGATTTCTCTGGCTACTGCTCTAATGCATTCATTCTTCATCTCTAACTTGGAAGTCTCTAGGCTTCTACCAGCAGCTAACTTTAGCCTATAAGCAGAATAAGCATCAAATGTTTCATTATTTTTAGCAGGTATTAGCAAATAATATTGTTTTTTTTGAGACAAGGTCTCTTGTACCGGGGTTGACCTTGAACTTCTGACCCTTACTATCTCTAGGTTATAGGAACATAACTACCACACTCTACTTATATTCTACTGAGGATCAATCTCAGGGCTTCTTGCAAGTTATATAGGTACTCTACAAACTGGCCTATATCCCTGGTCTTCAACCTTACTATCATTAAAAACTTCCATTTACACACACACACACACACAACACACACACACACAAACGCTAGGGATGGTGGCACATACCTTTAATCCCAGCCCTGGGGAGACGGAGACAGGAAGATTTTTGTGAGTTTGAGGCCAGCCTGGTCTACAAAGGAAGTTTCAAGACAGTTAGGGCTCTGTTAAACAGAGAAGCCCTGTCTGAACAAAGCAAAAGGGGAAAAAAAGGGGTTTTTTTCACTGTCATAGTCAGGAAAGGCAAAAATTAATTAAAAATAAAACTTGAGAAATAACCAATTACATAATCATAGTCAAATGTAATCTGATAAAAATAAGCTCTCTCTCTTCCTAGAAAAAAAGACTCAGCAAAGACAAGGTAAATTTTGAAAAAATGTTATCAAAACCAAGTAAGGTTGTGCACACTTGTAATCACAGCACTTGGAAGATAGAGACATGAAGATCAAGGAGTTCAAGGCCAGTCTTCACTAATAAAGCTAAAAAGAATAGAATAAACAAAACAGTATTTTCCAATCATCATTTGACCATTTCTATAAAATGAAGCATCCAACAGTCATAAATGCATGGCTTTTAACTGTGAGAAATAAAGTTCTTAGTAAAGTCCAAAAACTTTAAGTTCACATATATTAAAATCCTTAGTCTCAAAGTGAAATTAAGCTAGAAATCAGGAACAATAAGACATCTAAATTAATCCCACACATAAAAATTGGATATACTTTTTAAGTAAGCGACAAGTAATCAAATTGAAAGATATCAATTCAAATCAGGAAACAATTTTGAACTGAATAATGGTAAAATACTTTATGAAAGATAGCATTACTTAGAAGAGTATCAATAGCTTTAAATGTTTTTATTGAAAACAAGAAAATACAGGCTAGATAGGGTGGCTGGTGTCTATAAATGAAACACTCAGGAGGCTAAGACAGGAGGATTACCATGAACTCAAGCCCAGTCTAGATTACACAGAGAATATCTCAAAAGAGAAAATGTAAAGAACAAACAAATAAAAGAGAAATCTCTAAAATCTATGACCTAAAACTTTACGTAAGAAGGGGATAGCACCATAAAGAACAGAATCAACTGTCCTCGCTTGGTTCTCTATTGTTATGATCAGACAATGACCAAAAGCAATTTAAAGGAGAAAAGGGTTTATTTTAGCTTATCGGTTATAGTTATTATTGAGTAAAGCCAAGGCAGAAGGAAACTCAAAATAGAAGCTTGAAGCAGAAACCCAATAAAAGAGCTATGCTTACTGGCTTGCTCTCCATGGCTTGTTCAACTTGCTTTCTTATACAATGCAGGACCACCTGCCCAAGGATGGCTGCATTCAATGGATTAAGTACTTCCCTATCAATCACTAATCCATAAAATACTCCATAAACATACCAAGACGCCCATCTGATAGAGGCAATTCTTCAACTGAGGTTTCCTCTTCCCAGGTGACGAAGTCTGTGTCAAGCTTACAAAATAACTAAGCAGCACACAAATGCAATAGAAAAGACAATAAAAAGTTTGTAAAGTTGTTTTAGAAAGATAAACTGAACCACTAGACTGATCAAGGTTAAAAGAACACACTAATGATATAAAAACACATTGATGCCTTGAGAAACTATTTTAATTTGCCTCCTAAATATCTTTCCACAACCAAGTATAACCCAGTACTCAGAAGGCTGAGACAGGAAGATTCCAAGTTTTAGACCAGTCTGAGATACACAGTGAGTTAAAAGGCCAGCCTAAAATAAATAAATTACTTTACATAGAGAAAATCCCAGGTCCAGGAGGTGTTATTCAAAAAAAATTAGTACCAATATGATACAATCCCCTTCAGTAAACAGTATTTCCTAATTTTTTGAGGCCATCATCTTAATTAAAAAAAATAACAAAAACGAAAAAACCTATCACAACGGTTTTATAAAAGGCCTACAAACAAAGATGAAAAAGATACTAGAACATCTAACAAAGTTTAGGGAAGGGAAAAGTAATTTTTGACCAAGTTTGGCTTTTTAACTTTTGAAAAGCACATGTATTTATTTATGTGTCACTGAAGAAAACTTATTTTCTAAAGTTTGGCTACTGCAAATAAAAGTATTATAGACATTTTGTTCACATATCTTCATAAACAAGAATTTCTGTTAACAAGGGCTGGAGAGATAGCTCCGTGGTTAAGAGCAGTGACTACTTTTTTCAGAGGACCCAAGTTCGACTCCCAGCACTCACATGGGGCTTACAACCATCTATAACTCCACTTCCAGGGGATCCTATGCTCTCTTCTGGTGGGCACAGCACATTCATGGTGCATAGACTTCCACAAAGGCACAACACACATAACCAAATCTAATTAAATAATAAAACATTTTAAAGCCAGGCATGGTGCCTAGTATACACCTTTAGTCCCAGCACTGGGAGGTACAAACAGGCAAATCTCTGAGTTTGAGGTCAGCCTGGTCTACATATTGGGTTCTAGAATAACCAGAACTATGTAAGAGAAGGACTGGGTCTTTGGGAAAAAAAAAAAAATCAAAACATCAAAAACCAAAAAATAATTTCCCTCATCTAGACTATAAAGGAATGTAACAGTGAGATTTAAAAGCAGATGTACTTCCAAATTAGTAATTAAGAAAAAAAAAACTTCATATAACTATTACCAATTTAAATTCTATGCAAAAGTGGTAATGTAAGCCCATGGTGATACATGTCTGTAACATGAGTACACAGGAGGCTGAAGTAAGAAGATAATGAGTGCTGGGCGGTGGTGGTGCACACCTTTAATCCCAGCACTTGGGAGGCAGAGGCAGATGGATTTCTGAGTTCCAGGCCAGCCTGGTCTACAGAGTGAGCTCCAGGACAGCCCGGGCTACACAGAGAAACCCTGTCTCGAAAAACCAAAAAAAAAAAAAAAGACAATGAGTTATTATTAAAGCCAGCTTCAGTTAGAGTTTATAGCCAGCCCCTGGCTCAAGAAAAATTTTTTAAGAGATTTAATTACTTATAATTGTTCTGCCTCTGTGTTTGTCAATGTATCACATATGTACAGTACCCAACAGAAGACAGAAGAATGTGGCACATCCCCTAAAACTGGAGTTACAAACAGTTGTAAGCTGCTATGTGGGTGCTGGGAACAAAATGTGGGTCCTCTGGGAAAGCAGCTAGTGCACTTAACTACTGAGTCATCTCTTCAGCCCCCAAGAAGAATTTTTTAATGTAGCTTCTCCAACTATTTCATTGGTATATAGTATTATCAGAATTTTTAATGTTTTTCAGTTTGATTGAAGTAAATTGGTTCCTTATAGTTCTACTTTGCACTTTCCTGATTACAATTCAAGCCAAGCTACTGTGAGTCATACCACATTGTTAGGTTGTAACCAGCATTCTCAATAAAAGTGGAAAATAAAGTGTTCTTCACAAAGGTTAAGTATTACTTCACAATAAGCAGCTGCTATTTCCATTATATGTATTACATGTATATTTGTAATAAGTTAAAATGTAAAATTTTTTAACTGTTAGCATCTAGAAAGATAAAAAGGTATGTTTAATTATAGCAAAACTTCATAGTATTTTATATATATGTGTGTGTGTGTGTGTGTGTTACATATATATATATGTACACACACACACACACTCTATAAAGCGGGAAGAACTTCCCCAACACTGAACAGAAAAAAATAAAAGGCTGGACTTAGCAGTAGCTGTACATAGTCTGTACTTGTCTGTAAATGCCAGCACTCAGAAAGATTCAGATTGAAATTTCTAGCCCAGCCTAAGTTAAATAACCAAGCTGAAGGCCAACCTAAAAAAACTCAACAAGACTTCATCTGAAAACAAAAAAAAAATTTTAATTTTAAAAAATAGGGAAGGGGCCTGTGAGATGACTCAGTAGGTAAAGATGAGGTAAATTCAATGCCCAGATCCCAGTGCTACAAGGAACTAAATCTCCAAAGTTGTCCTCTTACTTTCATATGCATAATGTGGAACACATACACCCACACACATATACAATAAATAAAACTTACATTTCTAAAGTAAACAACAAAATTTAACAGGGAGGTGGGACTTGAGATGTCCTTCAAATGCTGACTGGTAAAGACAGCCACTGAAGAATTCATATGGAACCAAGATGGCTCAGCAGGTAAAAGAACCTGCCACCAATTCCCACAATATGGAAGCCCCAGGAAGCCCAATCACTCTCGTACAAGCCATCTGACCTCTGCATACACACCATAGCACACTATTGAATGTACACAAGCTCATGCACAACACAGGAGGGGGAAAGGGAGAGAGGGAGGGAGGGAAACTTTAAAAAAAAAAAAAAAATGAGGGAAGCACTTAGAGGTGGTACAGTACAACTCAAGTTGGATCTGGTATTGTAACTACCAAATGAGAGAAAACTCAACTCTTCCTTCTCTAGAGACAAAACCCTACCTACTACATTAAGAATCATCTCATTCTATGTCTTATACAAGAGCATTTTTATATGTTTCATAATGAAACCCTATGCCCCCAAAGGATTGGGAAGTGGACAGAGGTACAAGACTCAGCAGATGGCACTTGCTGCCAATCTTGAAAATCTTAAATTTAATCCCAGATCACACATGTTGGAAAGAACCAAATCCTCTAAGTTATCTACTGACCTTCACATGAGCGGCATGTTCAAAAGCAAAAAAAAAAAAAAAAAAAAAAATTGTAATAAAAATAAAATTTAAAGATGGCAGTGGGGTACAGCTGTAATTCCAACATTTGACTGGTAAAGGCAGTAGAATCAAGAATTCAAGGTCAGCCGGGGATACATAGCACCTTGTCTTACTCAAAAATAAAAATAGGGACAGATAATGTAGCTATTCTAACATATGCCAGACCCTGAGTTCATACCTAGTAGTGCTAAAGACTGATAAAAATGAGAGGAGGGAAAAGAAAAAGAGAAGAGAAAGGGAGAAGAGGTTACTGTTTTAGCTGTGTCTTTTCCCTATGTTTGGATTCTAAAAGGGTAAGTGTGAAGATGCTTCTCTCCCCATTAGAAGTAAATAAATGATGGTCACTCTACCTTTTCCTTGAGAGTGGGAGAGATTCTGTAAATATACCAGGATAACTTTCCTATGATTATACTAGAGAGGGAAAAAGGTGTTTTTATATGTGTAATTAATGTCCCTATAGTTAACTGAAATTACATAAAAAATTATCTGGGTGGGGCTGACCTAATCAGGTTAACTTTTAAAAGAGGTCTTAAAAATCTACAGAAATTAGAGACAGAAGTCAGAGAAACTGATTCCTATAGTAGCCATTTTGTGAACTGCTGCCTATTAAGACCATATGTCAAAAATAAATAAAATAATAATTTCAGGCTTTGGCCAAAAGCTAACAAAGATGCATTAAATCTCCTATAGTACTAAGATTATTAAGATATATCCATCTATAATCAAGCAAGGAAAACAGAGATTATAACTATAAATTTTTAAGTTTTAGCCAAAAAGGGTTTTCAATGTGTAAAAGAACCACTGGCTTACCTCAACTTTAGAAATGAGGAAGATAAGATTTAAATAGTTAAAAAGTAAAACCAAGATCACAAACTTAGGGGATGTCTCAAGAAACTTCAGTTCAAGGCTCTCACCACTGCAACACAGCTTGAGTTTTTAAAAGAACCTTTCAAAGCCAAGAGTGGCTGTAATCCAGCATTTGAAAGTATGAAACAGAAGAATTGATATAAATTCAAGGACATCTTGAACTACATACCAAATCCTTTCTGAAGAAAACAAAACAAAGCAAAAGAGCCATTCAGTAATTGGCTGGCCTGGCACCCACCTATAATCTCGGAACTCCATAGGCTGAAGAAAAGAACTGCCCTAAATTAAAGGCCACCTTAGACTGCATAGTGATTTCAAGGCCAGCATGGGCTACACAATGAGATCCTGTTGGTTGTGGTGGGAATAACCACACAGTAATAGTATTAATCTCTTCAAAAAAGACAATACTAGACCTCTATTTGTTTTGCTTTTTTAAAGATAGTATCTCATAAAATGTCCATGCTAATTTCAACTTGTGATTCCGCCTGCCTCTGCCTTCTGAGTAACCAGAATTACAGCCATAGACCAACATGGAGAACTCCAAAGTACAGTTTTAAAAAGCAAAGAAAAACACCTGTGGGGTTTCTTTTAGAAGTTTATTTGGGTAAAGACTTGTGTTACAATCCCCATAATTAAAAACAATGAAATATCATTCCCTGTTCTTTCAGTACTTCTTGGTCAAAATTTTAGCCTCGAATTATATACACTGTAAGACTATCACCCATCATACACGAACTGTTTTTATTCCCACTGTTCTGTACATTTTCATAAGAGAGCTTCGCCATCAGAATTTGCAATTTCTATTTTAAAAAATACACTGGGAAACCAAAAGGTAAAGTTACAAATTCCATTAAGTTACACATCGTACAACTTCATGCGGATTTTGGTACTTTCACAAACACTACTTTTGCTAGATGTAAAATATAGCTGTTTCTAAGCACAACCAGAATAAACATACCCCTCATCTTAACACCAACTTCAACAGCAAATAACTCGCTCCCACAAACTGCACTATTTGAGGTCTATAGGGCTTCAAAACCATCCCACAGCTTAACATTCCCAGGACACGACTGTCTGCAATGTGGAAAGAATCAGTAACAATTCTAATGTAGGCAGAAGCGGGTGACGTGACAATCCGAAAACCAGAAAATGTTGTGGCCCCTACTGCACACAAACAGCACTCGGTTCGGACCCCTCCAAGTGGGGCTCAGGTCCAACTCCAAGCACTCGGGTTTCCCAGCTCTTCATCCCGCCCCCCACCTTCAAGGAAGAGGAAAAAACAACTTTTATTGGCCTCATCTCCCGGGGGATTGGGAAACTAGCGGGGCAGTGCTCCGGCCTGGACACGTTTCACCAGGAGGCCCCCGTCCGGAGCTCAGACGGCGGATAGCGGGAAAGCCAGGCTGCGGCGCCCTGTCGGCCCAGGTCCTCAGCCCCCTGCCCCACCCCAGCAACCAGAGGCCTGGGCCAGCGGTCGGGCTGAGCGACCCCCAGGACCCTCGGCAGAAGCGAGCTCGTTGTCATGTGACGCGCCGCCGCCGCCGCCGCCGCTAAAGCACCGCAGAAACGCAGGGCGGCGGAAGGCGTTCGCGCCAGCCCGCCTAGGCTGGCCCCGGCGCGGGCGAGTCCCGAGAGCCCGGGCGGGGGGGCGGAGGGCGGGCTTGGCGGCGGGCCCGAGCGCGCCACAAAGGCTTCCGCGCTACCGCCGTGGAGCCCGGGCGGGCGGGGGCACCGTTTTCGCGGCCCGCGGGAGGGGTGGAGGGAGCGGAGCGCCCGCCGCGCCCACAGCAGGTCCGGGGCGCTCGGCCGCCCGCAGCCGCCGCGCAGCGCACAGGCCCGCGCGGCCTCCCTCCCCCGCGCGGGGCCCGCGCCGGCCCGCCCGCTCGCCGCTCGCGCTCCCAGGCTCTCGCCCGGCCTCCATCTTGGATCGGCGCTTCCAGCCCCCGCGCCGCTGCCGCCGCATTCCCCTTTCCCGCCCCCCGCCGCCGCCGCCGCCCGCGCTCACCTCAGCTGCCCATCCGGGCGCTGTCGGCCGTCGACCTAGTTTCCCCCCAAAAGTCTCCGGTGTGTTATTCCCGATGTGGGGGGGTTGTTACGGGGTGGTCGCCGGGGGTTCGGGAGCGGGGGCCGCGCCTTCAACGGAGCTGCAATCCTAACCCGCCATCTGGTGGCATTTTCCACACGCCAATGGCGCCGCTGCAGACTTGGGTCCCGACCGCCCTCTGCTGGCCGCGGTGCTCACTGCCTGGCTGACAGGACGGGCCTGCCCGGAAAGGGGAGGGAGTTGAGGCACGAGCAGGGGCCCTCAGACGGGGGCGCGCGTTGTCGCTCGCCTCCGGGCGGCGCGCACGCGCAGCAGCGGCGCGGGAAACGTGGCCTTTGCGTGGCGGCCCCGCCCCCGCGCGAAGCTCCTGCCGCGCTCTGCCAATGGCGAGCCGCGGAGACGTCTGGACGAGGGCGCTGTGGACGGCTCGTGGGCCGCCCGAGGCGAGCAGAAGGACGGACTCCGCGGCGCCTGCGCGACCCGCTCGCTGGGTTGCCGCCCGCCATTTTTAGAGCTTCCTCGGAGAGCCGGGGAGGAGTCCGCCCCCAGCTCTTCCGCCGAGGCCCCTCCCCGGCGGGGCCCGCGCTGGGCTCCCGCTCCGAGGCTGCCAGCCGCCCACACCCGCCGTTATCGGGGCGAGGCGTGCCCAGGGGCCACAGAGCCATGCTCCCTCCCCGCTTAACAGGAGTCTCCAACCTAGAATTCTATTCGCGGTTTATTATTGATGAGGCGCTTTCCCAGAACAAGGTTGAAAGGTTTCGAGGACTGAGACTTCCCTGGCGCGGAGCTAAAGGAAACAGTGACCGCTCCAGGCCGATTGGCGTCGTCCTGCCTCTGTAAAGCAGGTTCTCGCCGAGGTGCAGGCTTTGCATAAGGCGGCAGCATTGGCTAGTTAGTGAAAAAGGAGAAGCTACACTGTGAAGATAGACTCTGCTAGGAATTAGATTGTCCTCCACAGCCTAGTCTATACGGACGTGCGAATAATGGGTCCCAGCCGAAAGGGAAATAGCCGGCCACAGATCATGACCCCTTCCCTGCTGCTCTCTACCTTAGCTGTCCTTGACCAAGGCTCCCAACCTTCCGCCTGCTTATAACTCCGCACTACAAAAGTGAATTCTTGTTCTTGTAGGTCATCAGCCTCATTTCTGACACAATTTTTTATTGGCAGAGGCAGCTGCTTTTTCAATATCTCCTTAGAAACGTTAAACTTGTTTATAGTCTTGAGGGCTAGCTAGTACGCCAAATGTCTCTGGTATCTATCCCAAAGGTTGCAAAGTGCGTTGACACATCACTGGAGGAACTTTGGTATGAATTAGTGAGGGTCCTTGTGTACACACATTTATTTCAGCAAAGTATCTCGTTTACTAGACTCTGATTGACTTCCTATTGTGTTCTCTGTAGAGTCTGTTTCTAGTTTGTCTTGTTAAAAGGTGCGGGCTCCAAGCCATACTAATACGTAATTTATTTTCTTAATCTCGAATCTGTGGGACTCTGATAAAGGGCTCGTGGTTTATCTTAACATATTTGTAGTCATGATCTCAAAAATCTCACCTCATTTAACCATTCCCCCTTCCCTTCTCTCCCAAGCCAGTTCTGCCAGAATACCATTGCGTTTTTTCTAGAATATCTTCAATATTTTATCTTCTGGGTTCTTACTGTTTTTTCAAGTTTCTATTTATCTTTTAAAAAAAAAAAAAAAAATCAGGGCTGTTAACTCCCTCAACTTGCTGTACTATCAATGTTCCTTCCCCAGCCACATATCTGAAGAGAATCAATGTGGCAGTGAGTGCTCTAACCACAGGCTTGGAAGGCTGAGGCAGAAGGATTTGGAGAGAGAGACAGTGAGGTCCTATCCAAGGGGGATGGGGATAGCAGGGGCAGTCATGTCCTTTGCCAGGCCCCATCCCCCTTGAAACGTTTAAGTTGCTTCTTTGGATCTGTACTTACCTGTTCCCTAGTCTTCTGATTGAGTTGCTAGCTCTGGGTTTTGTTTGTGTTTTGTTTTGTAGATCCCACAGTTCAACCCTGAGTTCTCTACCCCTCTTTTCTATGTTGTTGCTCTTTATTTTTTTTTTATTTTTTTTTGGTTTTTTTTGAACAGGGTTCTCTGTGTAGCCTGCTGTCCTGGAACTCATCTGTAGACCAGGTGGCCTCGAACTCAGAATCCGCCTGCCTCTGCCTCCCAAGTGCTGGATCAAGGCTGCGCACCACGCCGCTGTTGTTGCTCTTTAAAAGTCCCCAAATTACTTGTCGATTCTCAATTGTTCCAGAATGATACCTTATTTTCAGCTACCTTCCAGGTAGCTCCATCTAACTCAACACCTACTCCCCTCTTACCCTAATACCTCTTAAAAACTCTGTAATTTTACCAAGTTAGGGGAATGCTGTGACCTGTGAACCTAGACTGTTCTGAACAGGTATGTTCCTTAGCATACATAAGGACTAGGATTCCTAAACAACACACAAACACACAAGCAGCACTCTTCCCTGGCCTGTATATGTTTCAGTTGCTGCCTCCAGGTTCTACCTTGAGTTTCTGCCCTAACTTCCTGGATGAAGGACTACAGGCTGTAAAATGTAATAAACCTTTTTTCCTCCCAAGTTGCCTATAGTTGTGTTTTTTATTTACAACACTAGAAATCTTAAGACACAAGTTATGCTTACTTTTTCTAATTCTCTCTTTCAAAAATTGTTCAAAATAACTTGATCAGTCTAATTACCATGTGAGCAAAGCATATTCATTAATCCTTTGACTGTTAACAGAAGGACAAGAGGATCCATAACATGTTTGATGCTGTTGCAGACTTACATGCATGTTTCCCAGGGATTAAAAAAACACAGAAAGGCTGGCTGTGCTACTATGCTTGGCTTCACACATCACTTTAAAAAAAAAAATTTAAGAGGTGTGTGTGGATATGTGTGTTGCCTGTATGTGTGTCTGTGCCTGATCCCCTAGGAGGCTAGAAGAGAACATCAGATTCCCTAGAGTTGTGAATGGTTGTAAGCCACAAGGTAGATACTAGAAATAGAACTTGGATCCTCTGACCAGAGCAGCCAGTGCACTTAGCCTCAGAGCCGTGTCACCAACCCTCTTTTAATCACCTAGAAGCCCAGTGTTTGGGAATCGTGAGAGTTCTCACTTTCTCTACTGCCTTTGTCCACTCGAGACATTTGTTATTTATTTTATTTTTAAAAATCATTTCTTTTTTTCTACTCTTGCAAATCACCACTGCTGTCAACTTGTGGCAATAATAGTTGTGCTACCCAATCTACCAGTCTAGGATTGGATTAAATTATAATTTTACTGTCACTTGTTTTTGAAAGTCAAGCCACAAGTTTTGCTAAAGTGTTGAATTCTGACCCAGCACTAATAAGGAAAGGAATCCAAAATACCTTACCTTTTAGAATCGCAAACTCTACAAAGTAAAGAACCAAAACTGCTCAAGACGTGAAAAGTAGAAGAACATGGAAATGCACACATAAAGTCCAGCACTTGGGAAGCAGAGGCCAGCCTGTCCTGTGCAGCAAGTTCCAGTTTAGCCAGGGCTATAGAGAGTCTCTGTCTCAAAAACAAACAAACAAACAGCAACGACAACAAAAAAACCTACTATGAAGGACAAGAACTATGCTCATACCCATTGGTACAATGTTTCATAATTATATTAATTTTAGCTATTTTTGTTTTCTTTACAACTATAAATAAAACAATGCCAATCCCCAGGTTTGAACTTGATATACTCTGATTCTCCATTATTACCATCGTTAGTCTTTTTCATCTAACCACTCCTCCTAAGTTCAAGAAGTCTTCTGTTTAACCATACATGAATGCAAAGTTAAAAGCCATTTTCAGGCAAGGAGAGTTCCAGGGCCCATCTTCAACTGTGGGGTATGAACCACATAATGGGTATTGAGTAACCAAATGGGGAGATATGCATGCAAAATTTGGCAACAGTAAAAGGTTTTCTAACATATAAGGACCAAATATTCAACATCAAATACATAGTGAATGTGAGCCATTTCTGGCAGCACTAGCCCATTTGGTGTTGTGTAACTTTACTGCACCCTTGGTTGTGAACACATGACATACACACTTTGCACCATGTGTGCTGTCATAGAAAACACACCAACAAATGCTACTTGTCCCACCTCAGCTCAGATATTAAAAATTGCAGAATTTTTTACTGTGGATACAAAGTATTCTGTTCTCATACAAACTTAACTACAGAAAATAAGAATTGTAATGTTTCCTACCATCATTCTTTAGCACATAAGTATCAATATATCTCTGTATCTGTTTTGTATGATTTTTTTTTTTTTTTTTTAGGATTTTTTTTTAGATTTTTTTAGTGCGTTCAGGGTCTGGGAATGTAGTCCAGTGGTAGGTCTCTTGTTGAACATGCACAAAATCCTGTGTTCCATCCCCAACACCACAAAGAATAAACATTTGGGGTTAGCAACATGACTCAGTAAGCACTTTGCCACCAAGCATGATGACCTAAACATCTACCGTTTTGTAATATATATTTATGCAAATCAGCACTCTTAGAATTGACAATTATAAAATCAAAATATCAACTCTGTAACCAACATTGAAAATGCCCTGCCTCCAATGATATCAACTATTCAGTCACAATTTAATTTTTTTATGTAAAGTTAACAAGCACAGCCATCTCATTAGCATGCAAAATTGCTTTCATTTTAATAAATGGAAAATTATATATTCATGTATATTATAGAATTATTAAATGAATCTTTGTGAGTTGCTACAGTAAACCCATGACTTGTATATCTATTTATAAACCTATACATGCAAGATCCTGTAAACCGTTATCAAAGAGGGATAAAGAGTGTAGAAGGTCTAAAAAACTCCTATGGAGGACTACTATCAACTCCGCCACAATCCACCCTAGGAAAATGTGCAGGGTGTAAGGATGCAGTTGGTTCTCTTTCCTTATTATCAATTCCCTAAATGTTTGTTTCATATTTAGATCACAAATGTATATTCCCAGAGTTTAATATTTCTTTCTCACATATATTGTACTTAAGTCTTTGCATTGCTCCATCTTTATACAGAGATGCTCTCTTTTGTAAGCCTTAGTACCTTCCCTAACAAACCTGCCTCTTCTTGCCTCATTTTAACCTGACTGCTCTTACACAGCCAAGGACTTCATCTTACTGTTCTCCAAGGCTAGAGCAGCTCATTTTTTGAATTTGGTTCTTTATAGCTTATTTTCTTGTTTGGCTGGAGAGTATCCTTGGTTACTCAGGACTCTCCAAGCATGTCATGTATATTCTAGCACTTATATTATACTACCAAACTGCATGGAAAGGTGGACTTACCCTAAGATTTGTAATTTTTGAAACAGGATCTTCTTATAGTTTCTATATAATATCTTATATACTATATATAATATGTGTCATTATATATATATTTGTGTGTGTGTGTGTGTGTTGTGTTGTGTGTCTTCTATATATATGTATCTTATATATTATAAAGGCTAGCCTGGTATTTACTCTGCCTAGGCTACATAGTGAGTTCCAGGTAATTCACCAACCGTGTGAGACCCTGTTGATCAAGGTGGTCCTCTCCTTTAATCTCAGTACTTAAGAAGTAAAGGTAGGAGGATCAGGAGTTCAAGGACAGCTACACAACTACACAGTGAGTTTGAAGACAGCCTGGGCTGCAAGGGACCAGTCTCAGATGAGACACAAAGTCAAACTAGAAAAAGGTTTGGCGTGGCCAATGAGCTTGGTAACAAAACCTGACCCCATTGCACTGTGACAGAAGAGAAGACTCACGCCTCCCACACAGGTGGGACATGCTCCATAAACTAGAAACATAGAGGAAAGAATATGTTGAATCCTATGGACAAGAAGAAACAGAAAATGAGGCAGAAACAGGAAGGGACCAGAAGTGGTTTAGTCTTTGATCCTTCTCATTCTCCTTCCCCAAAAAGTATGGGGAGTGGAGACTGAGGAATTTTTCTCATTCTTTGTGGGAGTCGAAATGGTCTCCCTTCCTTGAAAACAGAAGTAGTGAACGATTTAAATGTTTCATGGTGGAAATAGTGAGATGCTGCTCCAATCCCCTTCTAGTATGGATTTGCAACAGCTATTGGGCAGCCACTTTGCCTAAGGTTGGTGTCCTGTCCAGGAGGGCCCACGTACTATTGCTCATTAATGAGGAGGTATAGAGCCAGCTCATGGGAGGTTGAATCAGGAAAATCTTTGAACCCATCTTGGTCTACCCGTGAGTTCTCAGCAGAGTGAGACCCAGTCAGAAAATAAGGAGGCAACAGAGCTAAGAGCTTGACCATCTTAGCCCAAGATCGGTGGATCCTGGTGGTCAGCTGTAACCTTGAACCCTCTGTGTGACCTGCATGACCTTGCTACCCAGCCCTAGCTCCTTCAGCTCCCTCCCACTGCTCTTCCTGCACAAACTGTTTTTATGTACATTCCACATGCTCATGTCTCTGCTTTCCTAGAACCCAACCTATGACTTGCTACAAAAGTAAGGTCTGGGAAAGGTCACTAAGATGGGGCAGTACTGAGACTTAAATGAGTGCATTTGGAGATATATTAAATTTTAGAGGTAATTATGGTTAAATTAGTTCACATGATGGACCCCTAATCAGATAGGGCTTCTATCTTTAAAAGAAAGAGAGAGAGAGATTGATTTCCGTTCCCAGGCACACACTGAACAAAAAACATGTTAAGACAAAGCAATAATCCAGTCATTGGCAGTCAGGAGAAAAGCCTTCACCAGAACCAAAACATCTAACACCTTGATTCTGAATTTTTCAGCCTTAAAACCTACAGAAAATACATTCCTATTGTTTAAGCATAGGCTTATGGTATTTTGTTATGATATCCCATGGTGACTAAAACAGACGAAGATCACTCAGTTCATAGCATCGGTAATTAGAGAATGTGTGATCGGACACCGAGGCAGTTTCTTCAATTAAAATACTGATTCCTTGACAAGTTTCCAAATATGAACCTTCCTTCAGACTTAGAACCAATGAGTTCTTTATTGAGCTACATCATGAGTTCTCAGCAGAATGAGACCCAGCATAAAACAAAGAGGCAGCAGAGCTAAGAGTTTGATCGTCTTAACCCAACCTGGGGCAATTCTCATGTCAGCTGTACCCTTCAAACTCTGTGTGACCTGCATGACCTTGCTACCCAGGCTTATCTCCTTTAGAGGAAATCTTCATTGCTCATAGCAGCAAGCAACATGTAATACATTATATATAAATAGAGTCGAGTATAAAAGTCACACAATCATTTCAATAAATGCAGAAAAAAAAATAACCATCACAAAGTTCAGCATAACTTCATGACAAAGCCCTGAAGAATGTAGGGACAGAAAGATGAATCCTTAACATAACGTGTGTGGGTGTGGTGTGGTGTGTGTGGGTGTGTGTGTGTGTTGTTTTTGTGTGTGTGTGTGTGTGTGTGTGTGTGTGTGGTGTATAAGTTCCATACATAATAGACCTATTGACAACATTAAAGTAAACAGATGGAAACTGAAGCATTTTCTATAAAATCAGAGTCTCCATTATCACCATTCTTATTCCATACAGTGCTTGATGTCTCAGCCATATCGATAAGGCAAGAGAAAGAAAATGGATACAAAGAAGAAAGACAGAAATAAAATTATTGAGGTTTTAAGTTTTTTAAAATTTAAGCTTAATTTAGTTTAATTTTAGATAGGTTCTTTCTATGTAGCCCTGACTGTCCTGGAGGACTCTATGTACACACCAGGCTGGCCTCAAACTCACAGAAATCTGGTTTCTAAGGTGTGCACCACCACAGCTGGCTTAAAATTATTGTTATAGGTAGATGATTTGATCATCCTATATTTAAAAGATTCCACCATAAAGTTCATCATCAGATAATCATTTTCAGCACAGTAGAAGACACAAAATCAACATACAAAATCAATACTTTTTCTATTTACTAATAATAAACATATTGAGAAATTAGGAGGAAATATCAGTCTTACAGTAGCCTCAAGGCAGAGGAGGGGGAAACTTTAATAAACCTAAAAGGTTATTAATGAACCTAAAGTAGGTAAAAGGTTTCTGCCATAAAAACTATTTAAAATTTTTTTAAAGATAAGAAGACATTAGAAATTGGAAAGACTTCCCTTGCTCTTGGACAGACAGAATTAACATTGTAAAATGGCCAATGTTGCTTAAAATGATCTATGGATTCAGTGCAATCCCCACCAATATTCCAGTGACAACTCTTCACAGAACTAAAACAATCCTAAATAGACTCAGGAAAAGAATAGAAACCTGCAAATAAGCACCTGAATTTATACCACCTGATTCTCAGCAAAGTCAAAACCAGACTTTAGAGAAGAAATGGTGTCAGAAAAACAAGTACCTCCAACGCCAAGGTATCCAGCACCTCTTGTTTCTGAGGGTACCCAAATACTCTCTCTCTCTCTCTTTCTCTCTCTCTCTCTCTCTCTCTCTCTCTCTCTCATCTCTCACACACACACACACACACACACACACAAACAAATCAACTCAAAATAGATCAAAGGCCTTTAACGTAAGACCTGACACTTTGAAACTACTAAGAGAAAATGTAGAGGAAGCTCTTCAAATCATAAGCATAGACAATGACTCTCTGAATAGGACTCCAATAGGCCTGGAAATTATAGCAAGAACTAACAAATGGGATTACATCAAAATAAAACCATACACAACTGAGTGTGATGGGACATGCATGTAGTGTGGAAAGAAGACCTCAGGTTAAAGGTCAGTCTGGACCATACAGCAGACACAATCTCAAAGGACAAAAAACAGATGACCCAATTTTAAAACAGGGTACACAACTAGACAGAGCATCTGCACACCCAAAGGACTCTATATCTTACTCTAGAGATACCTAGCTGTCCATTTCATTGCTTCTCGACTACTCACAGTGGCAGGAGACAGAACCAGACTAGATGTCCATCAGTTGATGAATGATAATGAAAATGCAGAATGCTTACACAACAGAACATTACTTAGCTATGAAGAATGAAATTATGAAACCCACAGGCAAATGAATGGAGCCAGAAACAATCATTCTGAGAAGTAGCCTCAACCAGGAAGACAAGCATCCAATGTTTTCATCATCTGTGGATATTAATTTTGAGTCTTCAGATATGTGAGTTTCATTTGAAATATCCATAGAAATCAGAAAATTACTAAGAGGCCATGAGGAGGAGCTTTCCAAGGAGGGGAGATATAATGCACTAGTGTAAAGGGTTTGCAAGAAATAATTATAGGAAGCATTAAAACAGGATCGGGGAGTATAAGGTATAAGAGGAGAGGGAGGGATAAAAAACACAAAAGACCTTTTGAAAAAGGCACAGAATTCTGTACTGAAGAAGCATTCTAAAACACATATGTATATATGTACATAAAAGGAGTTAAAATGGGTTAACCTGTAACAGGACAACAATGCCCCTACAAAACACCAGAGGCTAACACATTAAAAAGCCCAGTACCAGGAAAGTTATTGGCCAGTGAGATTCCACAGACTCCCCAAATATCATAGACGATTGCAATTGCTCTTTGAAACTATCAGGGTTTGAATATGCTTGGCCCAGGGAGTGGCACTATTAGAAGGTGTGGCCCTGTTGGAGTAGGTGTGTCACTGTGGGCGTGGTCTTTAAGACTCTCATCCAAGTTGCCTGGAACTCAGTATTCTGGTAGCAGCCTTCAAATGAAGATGTAGAACTCTCAGCCCCTCATGCACCATACATGCCTGGATGCTGCCATGTTCCTGCCTTAATGATAATGAACTGAGCCTCTGAACCTGTAAGCCAGCCCTGATTAAATGTTGTTCTTATAAGAATTGCCTTGGTCATGGTGTGTACACAGCAGTAAAACCCTCTGGAACATGACTGTAAAATCCTATTGCTGAATACATCACATGCTTGAGTCATAGAACATGGTGAAATCAAACTGGTGTGGACCTGTAAGCTTCATCCCTATTGGCTAGCTTCCATTATGCTGGAACATGCATATGCAAGCTCCCAGAGAAAAGTAATAATCAACTATACCCAGCTAGGAGCCCTGTAAGCTACAATAATGACTGGCAAGACGTGTCCACTTGTGGAACAAGCATCTCGGGAATGAGTAACCACTTTCTGATTGGATTTAAATCCCCCTCCACAAGATGAAACCTATACCCAGCACACCATTATCAGGCTAAGAACTAAAGGCTAAACAGACCATAGGCTATTGGGTAAAACCTGCTACTGTGCTGCTAAATGGACATACTATTAAACTGACTCCTAGCAACGTATCATTACACTCACAGATCAACGCACATCTCAGTCCTCACCTGAGAAGCTTCTATTTGCAATAGAATATGCTTAACACGAGTGGCCCAAAACTGGACAAGGTACAGAGAATAAGGCATTGCAGAATGCTCAGCCCTATGAGGAACACATATACCTCACCTCTCCTCCCAAGGCTCAGAGATCATTGCAGAAGAGGTGACAGGAAGCATGTAATAGCTGCAACAATGACCAGAATGGTAAGATTTTCAGAAATATGCACAGTGTCACTCATATCTTGGTGGTGAGTAACAGCTGTCTAATTGGACTTAAGGCTTGATTCAACAGGAGGGAAGTCATTCCTGGTACTGGAAATCCAGCCAACTACTCAGGGCTAGTGACATCTTAGATCTTAGAAGAGAACCTACTAAGGCCACTTTACTAAGCCAGTCTAATCCCCAACTGAATTCTAAATACTCGTCCTTATCCCACATTAGGGTAGCTCCTCCTTGCAGCAGACTAAGACCACTACAGAAAACTACAACAGATCAAAATGCAAAGAGCAACTGTTCTTGAGATGCCCTGTCTCCACCAATGAATGTACAACAAAATCCCTGTGCTGATGTCTTGGGAACATCAAGGAAGAGGACGCAGAAAGATTTTAAGATCCAGAGGACCACAAAGTCTTCTGCTATAAGAATGTATCTCTTAAAAATGACAGGGAAACAACATGATACCTCAACAATATGGCTGCCTAAACAAGACCTGAACAATAACCAATAGAAATGCTAAGACGGAAAGAGGGAAACCTCTAAATGTCCACCCCTAGGCAAAGAACTACAGGCCACTCAAAGCTGCCTAGAAAGGAAGAATTAGGATAAGCTCCCTGTTTGGTTATCCAAAACCAAATGGTCAGCCCTGAAATCACACATGTGTTATACTAAATGGGCTCAGCAGCAGGGTGTGTGTGTGTGTGTGTGTGTGTGGTGCGTTCTCATGTGTGTGTTTATATTTTTATATGCATATGTAACAATAACTTTTTAAAAAGAGTTTATGAAGCTGAGAAGGAGAAGAGAGGAACATGGGAAGGGCTGGAGGGAGAAAAGGAATGCAGAACATGACATAGTTATATTTTAATATTTAAAAATTGCAAAAAGAAATACTGTTTAAGCCAAGCATGTGGGACACATCTTTAATAGTGCCCATGAGGCAGAAGCAGGTGAGTCTTTGTAAGTTTGAGGCCATAGTAAATTCCCGGCTAGCTGAAGCTACAGAGTGACATTCTGTCTCAAAAACAATGATAATAAATTAAATGAATAAAAATTTAGAACCAGTCTGAGAGATAGAGGCGTGGATGGCAAGGACATACTTACTGGACACAGAGGAATATGGAAATAAAGTCACAATGGTTGGACTATCATGAATAAAACTATACAGCTGGAGCCAGAACACATTTTAGCATGATGAAAGAAGTTAGGCACAAAGCTCTGCCTCTAGTCAGGGAGCTACTGGGATTTGTTATCTCCGGGAGAAGGAAAAACAGCTTTCTCTAAGAGTATAGCCCTAGGAAGCCAACCACCCTAGTGGAAGAGCACACATCTAAGAACATTTTGGGGAGCACAGATTGGGTAGATAGGTGGTGGAGGGCAGATCTGGGAAGAGTTATGACAGAGTGGTAGTGACTGATCAAACTATGTTGTATGAAACAATCAACAAACTATTAAAAAACTTTAAGGAAAATAACAACAGGAAAGACAGAGATAAAAACAAATTGTTTCCACACAGCAAAGGAGACCCAGACTTAACAGATAGCATATGGAATAGGAGGAGATCTCTGCCAGTTACTCATGTGTCAGGGATTACTATCCCGGATAGTTCAAATCCCTACATCAGTATATAGAACTTCATCAAGCATTTAGGGTGCCATGAAGTGCCAACCACACCTCTAGGTGCATTTCGTTGTCTTATTTTTATGTTTGTGTCTGTGTCTGTGTGTGTGTGTGCATAGTATTCCAAAAATAGAACTTTCATTTTGTGACATAAGGAGGATGCTCAAAAGATGATACTAAAAACAAACAAAAAACAGTGATCTAAATACCAGCTGTTTCCTGGAGACATCCAAATAATCTTTTTTTTTAATTTGCTACTGAATTTGAATGATGTTGTTAGGCTATATTACTATTCATGAAATATACTTCTTTAGTAGGTCCACAAAATTGTAGAACAGCTTAAGAATGTCACCCTTGAGCTGGCCCTACCCCTTGATGAGACAGTTATGGAGAGCTGGCTCAGATACCACACAGGCCCAGATCCAGGGCTTTCAGTTGGCCCACCCATCACCTATCCCATTTATGAACTGCTGGAATCTGTGAAAGGGCCAGTCCTGCAGATCCAAAGCGCCATGCCACAGGCAATAACAGGATATCCGAGAGGAGTCCCAGTGAGGATCTAGTATGTGCATAGTGTGGCAGAAGCCAGAGAACTCAAAGCAGACCGATGAGTCACTGCAATGAGCATTTGCAAGTAAAGCAAATGGGCAAAGGGTGCACTGTGTGACACTCTGACACACTTCACCTTCCACAGTAAGATGTGTTTGTTTGCTTCTTTGTTTGTTTGTTTGTTTTATTTTTATTTTTTGTTGTCTTTTGGGGGGAGGTTGCATAGGTACTCACAAACTCCTCAGAAATTTTCGTTAAAATGACTTTGAGAAAACCAAAACCAATCAAAATCCTTTACAGTTTTTTTTTTCTTAATTTTCTTCTTTGTGAAACACATCATCAAATTGAAATACTAAGTCTGCCAAACTATGTAATTGTACATTTCTCAGAATGGGGGATGATTTTGTTTCAATTAGGAATTAAACATTCTAAGATTGAGGCTGGCAAAGTAACTTAGCTCGTAAATGCTCTTGCCATCAATCCTGATGACATGAGCTCAATTCCCATGGCCCATGAGGCAGAGGTTAAGAACAGACTCTCAAAAGTCATTCTCTGTCCTCCACATATGTGCCTCTTTTCCTGGGAGAGCCCATATGCACAGTAATCTACAAGGGACAAAGTAATTAAATTCAAATTACTTTGGAATTCTAACCAGTGCACCTTGTTGGAAGATAGTACAAGAGGAAGAGCAGAGTATTTTTCCATTATGTGTGTGTGTGTATGTGTGTGTGCACACATGCACGTGTGTGTGCTTTTGGGGATGAAGACTATTCTGTCTAGAACCATTAATAATTACTTAAAGAAGTAACTAATTGTCATGTATGTTTGACAGTTATGGTTTTTTTTCTGATGAAATGGCATCCTTCCCTTATTTCTCCTCAAATCAAATGGCAAACAAGAAGAACCACTTGAAGAAGTATTAGAACACACATCCACTACCAAGACTAAAGTAAAAGGGCACAGGGGCCAGGTCACACAAAGCCACAGACGTGTTTTAACATTACAGTGCTACTCCTGAGTGTCCATCTCCAACAGGACAGAGGCCTGATGCTGGGTTGGGGGTGAGGTAGGTGAGCTCCTCTGCTCTGCCCCTTGATGGGACAGACCTGCAAAGGTGAGACAGTGGTCAGGTCTCAGAAGGGTGTAGTGTGGCTGTGTGTGTAGGAACCCTCTGGGTAGAGCACAGTCTTGCACTCAGAAGCAGATGAACACCAGACACACACACACCCGCCACACAACCGCCGCCAGGTGTGAAAGGTGTCAGGTGCCAAAACCAACAGGAAGTGGAACCACGCAGTACTTGATCACAATTCTCCCCATTGCTATTTCTCTTCCCACCACTCTCCCTTTATATGAATTGATTGTTGCGCTGTATTAAACGTATTTATAGAAAAATGAACCTAAATCAAGATTTATACAATAAATTTAAAATTAGAAACTAGAAAAGAGTTTTAAAAAAAAAAAAAAAAACAATTAATCGGGGGAACTATAAGGAGGACAGAGGGAAAGGAATGTTTGATATTACTCCACTGCCAACCGGTAACAGGAAGAAACCAATGTGAAACACATGGCCCAGGCCTCAGAGGGAGGGCACGCTCGAAGATCAACAACTAATATAATTATAAACGGTTCCAAGTACAATTTTGCAATATTACTTGAACACCACTCACACTGTCTTTTTAATCAAAATCCATAAAAAATGAATTGTCCATGATGCTGCTCATGAAATGAAAAGGTTTTTCTCAGCCAGTTCCTTGAGTGGGCTCTATTTTTATGGTGTATGTGTGTGTGTATGTGTGTGTGTGTGTATGCACCCATGTGCATGCATACAGGTAACTGCAGAACCTGGAAGATTGTTTTGGATCCTACATTAGGATGCTTTAGAGAACGGAATTTATAGAATTAAATCTCTCTATATATAGGGAGGTAATTTATTAGAAATGACTTTCAGGCATGGTCCAGGTAGTCCAACAGTGCTTGCCTACCTAGGGAAGGTCTGAGAATCCAGAAGTTGTTTAGTCCATGAGGCTCCATATTTCAATTGCTCTTGAGTATAAACACCAGAATTCCAAAGAAGTAGACTCTAATGTCAGTGAAGGAATGAACTTGCCTATGAGAACAAAGGCAAACAAGCAAAGAGACAAGCTTCCTTCTTCCATGTCCTTTATATAGGTTGCCAGCAGAAGGTGTGGCCCAGATTAACAGTGGGTCTTCCCACCTCAAAGATCTAGATTTAAAATAGGTCTTCCCACTTCAAATAATCTAATTAAGAAAATAATCACACTCAGCCGCTTGGGTTTTACTCAATTTCAGATGTAATCAAGTTGACAACAGGAAGAGCCATCAGAGATCCCCGAGAACTGGAGTTAGAAGTGGCTGTGAGCACCTGATGAGGGTCCTAGAACCAAACTCAAGTCCTTCAGATGAGCCAGAGCACTCTTAACCACTGAGTCATTTCTCTAGCCCTACGTGGGCTCCTGAGTCGATACTTACTGATTTCCCTGTTTAAAATATTTTACTTTTTAAATTAAATTGTTAGTAAAAAATATTGACTTTTAAAATTATTATTGTTAGATTTTGTCTCACGACCGCCCCTCCCAGGTATGCAAATCTACCTAACCCTGCAGGCAGGTGAGTTCTGGAGTTCCAAAAGCTCCTGAAAGAGGAGCCTGTAGTCCTGGGCAGGCGGGAGAGGGACTGGATATAGTCTTGCAGTGTTCCTTTTTGGTTACTATAATGATAGAGCTAATGTGGGTTCTCTGCTCCATAGTCACAAGGTTGAATCATGTTGTTGGCCAGGGTCTGTGCCTCACCTGAAGGCTCAAATGGATCAGTTTATTAGATAATTAAATGATTGTTACCAATATTTCTTGGGACTGGCCATCTGGGACTTCGGTTACTTGATGACAGTTAACTAGAAATGGAACTCAGTTCCTTGCCACAAGGGCCTTTGCTTCATGTATACTCAAAAACATCAGGCCCAGAAGGCAATAGAATCCGTCTTCTGAGACCAACATATTAAATAAGGTTAAAATATTTTATTCCTTAACCATAGATATGGCTATAGGATTAAATTAAGTTCAGCTCACAATCCAGGGAAAAAATCATGCAAGGCCATGGATACCCAGACTTGGGGACATCTTCAAGTCTACATACCCTAGTGAGATAGGAGGGAGAGTCTCACAATGGGTAGAGAGCAGAGTTGAAAAATAGAGGCTTAAAGAGAGTTTCTAGTCCTCCCATGTCTGGACAGACACAAGAAGCTCACACGAGACTGGTGAGAAAGGATAAGAAGCAGAAAGCTGCACAAACACTGTGCAAAATAGTTATTTTGCCATATGTTATTTTGTTCATGGATGCACTGGCTACTAGCTACATGCATATTGTGTTTCCTCAGGGAAGCAGAGCTTCCACGCCAGCTAAACACAGAAGCATTTCTGCTTGTACACTAACTATTGCTTTGTTTCCCTCAAGAGCCTCGATTTCTGTGGGCATCTCCTTAACTGTGGGCGTTGACTGGGACTGAGAACGGTACAATTTCCCCTCTTGTCTCTCATAAGTAACACAGAAAAAAAGGCCTAGATCTACCTCATTAGCTCTCACTTTTTCAACTGCCTCTTTAAAACATGAGCTGTTTCCTGGCACACTGCCACTGCACGGTACTGTCATTATTCTCGGCTTACCCTGTCTGGAGCCACAGTGATCATTTCTCTCTTCAAATGCGCAAAGAGGGGGACTCACGAACAAGAGTTACTGATTAACTTAAACGTAAAAGAAGAGGGCCGTAGAGTGAGAGAAAAATCTTATTCCTCACATCAATCCTATCCGTGCTATTTTTAAAACAACTATCACTCACACTTGAACAATAAAATAAATAAAATGGAGGAGATTAGATTTTAAGTCCACCCCTTCCTGTCAACTTATGTTCTTTTATGTCAATTTATTTCATGGTTCCCATCTTTGGTCACCTAGACTGGACCCCTTCATCATTCTGATTCTCCCAAGGATATCCAAGTGTTTGGAGTAATGAGTAAAGGTATCATTTGGCACTGTGAAACTAGTGATAGACTAATCAGAAGACCCTGGGCAGGGACAAAGAGAAGAAATTTGTGAGGTATCCATTGATATTTTCTAAAATGCATTCATAACTAAAATAGAAATAAAGGATAACTCCTTTCATTTTTACAAAGAACATCTCAAATATCCTGCAATTGTTATCATAGTCAACAGTAAGGAATGCAAAGTCTTCCTCAGAGGTCAGGAACAAGGCAGGAATGTCTCCTCTTGCCACACTGCTTTGCAACAATGTACTTAATTAATGTAGTAAGACCAGATAAATGAACCGATAAAGAAATAAAAGAAGAAAAGGTATACAGATGGAGAAGGAAGAAATCAAACTCCAGTCCTCAATGATGCAACAACTTATGAAGAAAGCATAAAGGTGACAAAATAAAATTTTCTTGCAACTGAAAATGTTGTAAAAAAAGGCAATAGGGTTGTAGAATATACAGCAGATACACAAAAGTCAGCAATTCCTATTTATACCATTATAAACAAATAGAATCTGAAATAAAAAAAACAATGCCATTTACATTAATGCCAAAAAGAAATATTTAGACATTCACCTAACAATATTCATATAGTTCACATGGTGAGAAAGATCCAGAATAATCAATATAGCATTGAAGAATAGAATGAAGTTGATTCTGTAGCAACCAGGACCGTGAGGAGCTGGTGAGAGAGCACACAGCTAGAGAATGGAGCAGATCAGAGAGCTCAGGAACGGATCCACAGAGATGTGCTCATCTGAGCCTCAACATGGACAGGAGCAGTGCAATGGACTGAGACATTTTTTCCAAAATTGATGCACAAGAAAGGAAACACATGTGTGTGGGGGGGTGTAAACTCAGACTTTATAGCTCTCAAAAACAAAATCAGAGTGATCCATAAACTTAAAGCTATAGCATAAAACTATACAAAAAAATTCAAAATGATATAATAGAGAAAACACAGAAGATAAAACACCAAAGTTATGATCTATGAGAGAAAGAATTGCTATGCTAGACCTGGGCTGCCAAGATAGCTCAGCAGACAATGGTGCTTGGTGTGCAAGCCTGATGACCTGAGGTCAAACCTAGGGACCCAAGTAAAGGTGGAACAAAGAACTGACTCAACAAAGTTGTCCTCTCCTCTCTACATGCATGCTATGGCACATGTGCCCACACAGACACATCACACACGCACACGCGCGCGCACACACAGACACATCTATAGTCCTAGCACATTGGAAGGAGAGGTTGGAGCATCACTGCATGTTCCAGGCCAGCTTGCTTTATATAGTAAATTCCAAGCAGCCTTGGCTAGGTAGCAAAACCCTGTCTTAACCCTCACATGATATAAGAAAGAAAAAGGGCCAAAAAATCTCACTGAAGATGATATATGGACAGCAAAGAAGCAATGAAACGATGCCCAGCAACACAGGACATTATAGAACAGATAAGAAAGCATACAATATGAATGTAGAGCTCTTAGGATTCCTAAAATCCTAAATGCTAATACCAGGAAGTGTTGGTGAATGTAGAAAATAGGAATCTTTATTTCTCTCTAGAAGGAAAGCAGTAGAGGAGAGTTTGGAGCTTCTCCTCTCCCTTCTCCTCCTTCTCCTCCTCCTCCTCCTCCTCCTCCTCCTCCTCCTCCTCCTCCTCCTCCTCCCCCTCCTCTCCCTTCTCCTTCTCCTTCTCTTTGAGATGGCTTCAGTATGTAGCCCTAAATAGCTTGGACCTCCTTATGTAGCCCAGGCTGGCCTGGAACACATGGTAATCTCCTGCCTCAGCCTCTTCCTGAGTGCTGGAATTACCAGTGTGAGCCACCATACCCACAGCTGGCATTTCTTATAAAACTAAACATAGCAACTGCCCTGTTTGAAACTTACTCAAATAAGGTGTCCATGCAAACACATGAACATGCATGTTTATATCAGCTTTATTTATAATTGCCAAAATGTGGAAACAACCAGCATGTCCTCAAGTAGGAATGTAGTTAAACTTTTACCCTAGCAATGTGACAAATTTTTTTGGCACTAAAAAGAAACGAGCAATGAAACCATAAGAAGCCATGGAGGAAATGTAGTGGTTTGAATGAGAACGCCCCCTACAGGCTCATACATTTGAATTCCTGGTTCCCAGTATTCAAACTGTTTAAGAAGGTTAGAATTGTTTAAGAAGGACTAGGAGGCGTGGCCTTGTTAGAGGAGGTGTGTCACTGGGGATGGGCTTTGAGGTTTCAAAAGCCCACACTGAGCCTCTCTCTCTCTCTCTCTCTCTCTCTCTCTCTCTCTCTCTCTCTCTCTCTCTCTCTCTCTCTCTCTCCTCTCTTCTATCTTCTCTCTTTCTCCCTCCAACTTGCTCTCAGCTATTGATCCAGCACCATGCCTTCCTACTGCCATGCTCCCTGCCATGACGGGCATGAACTCATCCTCTGAAACAGTAACAAGCCCCCAGTTAAGTTGCCTTGGTCATGGTATCTCTTCACAGTAATGGAAAAGTAACTGAGATAAGCCAGCCTGAAAAGCCACATGCTGTATGACTCTTCCTATGGGGTCTAGCAACTGCACCTTGAGACTTAACCCGAATGAGCTGGAAACTCGCGTCCATGTAAACACGTGCACACGGTATAGACCAGCTTTGCTCACATCAGTTTTCTCACAGTGGGCAGATCGGGTAACTGATTATTAGATCTTTAGTGGTTGGTGACAGCTAGTCCTTGAAAGACTGTAACCTTGAGAGAGGCTAATTTCTGTGAGGGAGGTGATCTCTAATGAGCCTGATAACTGAAGAATATCAGCTCTTGGAGCAGCTGAGACAATAATCCTGTGTCGAAGGCAGACTTGAGTGGCGTATCACTACGCCTGTGACATTCGCAAAGGAGAAACTTGCAAAGCTGGTACAGCTGTCTAAAGGCAGGGAATAGTCTTTGGCATTGTGCTTAAGAGGAACAGCTGGGCATGGCAGTTTACGTCTGTCACACCAGTACTCAGGAGGATTGAGGTTTTGAATCCAGCCTGACCTGGTTACATAATAAGACCATGAAAAAAAAAAGAAAGAAAGAAAAAGAAAGGAAAGAAGGAAGGAAGGAAGGAAGGAAGGAAGGAAGAAGGAAGGAAGGAAGGAAGGAAGGAAGGAAGGAAAACATGGTTGAAAATACTAACTTCAAAATTTTCAAGTTCTAGGGTCTGGAAAGTTAGGTTCATGATTAGGAGCGTTGTCTGTTCATTCAAGATTCAGTTCCAGGCACCTACCTTATAGCTCACAACATCTGTAACTATAGTTCCAGGGGATCAGAAACTCTTTTCTGGATTCCTTGGGAACCAGGCACACATGTGATACACAGACAAACTGGTAGGACAAACACTCATACATATACAAATAAAAATGAACTTTTCTTTCAAGTTTTATTCTAACTTCAAATGTATCACTAACTAGTCCCACAAAAATGTTGCTAATATTTGGAGACTTATATCTGAGACATTTTCAAGTATTGAGAAAAATGAAGAAAGAATAGAGGTGTAGTTCAAAGGCAGCTAGCAGAACAACAGGTTAATAATTTATAGTCTCTTCAATTTTGGGTTTATTTACATATTTTATTTAGCATTTGTGCACTGTGAATGTTTGTGAATGATAGGCTTGCATGTCACACTATATGCCTGGAGGTCAGAGGGAAACCTCGGATGAGCTTGTCTTTAAGACAGGGTTTCCTAAAAAAAAAAAAATTATTATTAGGGTGTGTGTGGTGTGTGTTGCGTGCACACCTTGGCACAAATGAAGAGGTCAGAGAACAGTTTTCAGGAGTCAGTTCTGTCCTTCCTTCCTCCATGCTGGTTTTAAGGAGTTAAAACTCAGGCCATCAGTGGTGTCCAGTGTCTTAGCCTGCTGAGTTGTCTCCTTTGTTTCTTAGGGTTTCTTTGTTATTTTCTGAATATATGTCAGGCTAGCTGGTCCATAAACTTCTGGGAATTCTCCTGCTGCCATCTCTCAGAATACGGAAAAATATCTACTAACAACGGGGCACTGAGATTTTTTAATGCTATGCTTCTAGCTTTTTACATACGGACTGGAGAATAGAACTCGTGTCCTCATACTTGCATGGCAAATGCTTTTGCCCACTGAACCATCTCCCCAGCCCAAATCTGAGTTTTATATTTTAAAAAAACCATAACAAAACAAAAAACAAATAGCTTCTTTTGTACCCTTGGCTCTGGCACTATCCTCATCTGCTTCCATCAGTGTGGTATTATTTACATTCCTTAAAGGGATAGCCTCAATCCCTAACCCCCCTAGCTCACTGAAGGGGAAAAATTAAAATACCAGTGGGGGCTGTGAACAAAGCTAGTCCAGCCTGTATGCAGAGTCCAGCTGTGGCCTCTAAACTGGGCTGCACTCACCATGTGATTGCAGAAAGCTGATCTTCATTCTTGACAAATTTTCTTTCAAATGGAACATGTGGTCACTCTAATAGTCCAAAGAGAAATGGCAGAGGGCAGAGGGCTTGATGTCCCCAAAGCTGATGGGAGTTTCTATGGTTACTCCAGATATTAAAAACTTTCTGTAAGCAGGAGTGCCAGGCAGGGTTTCTCTTACAGTGTTTGGGTTTCCTTACAGTGTGGCTGACTTTGTAAAACAAATATTCTTTCTTTGCCTAAACAATTTTAGTCTCTACCAAGAGCCAGGGCAACCTAGTGCCCTGGAACATGACTTCAGCTTGAGTCCCTGGCTTGGATTCCAACTCCATCTCTTCCACTTTGATCTTACTTAAGCTTTCTTTTTATCTAGCTAGGGTTTTGATTGCTATGATAAAATACCATAGATAAAATAACAGGGAAGGAAAGGTCTATTTTACCTAATAATTCCACAGTACAACCCATCACTGAAAGAAGTCAGGGCAGGAATTAAAATAGGGCCAGGAACCTGGAGGCAGAAATTGCTGCAGAGGTCATGGGAAATGCTGTTTCCTGCCTTGTTACCACTGTTTTCCAGGACCCCCAGCCCAGGGATTGTACTGCCCACAGTGAGCTGGGCCCTCCTACATCAATAAATTAAAAAAAAGCACCACAGGCTTGCCCATTGCCAATCTGGTAGGGCACTTTCTTAACTGAGGTTTTCTCTTCCCAAATGACTCCAGCTTGTGTCAAGTTGTCATAAAACCAGCCAGATACTTCAGACATAACCTGAGGAATGCTCAAGGAAGATGGACACATTAGGATGAGAGTATACTTGTATGCAGAATGGCAGTAAGTTCAGACAATGTTTAAAGACAATTTGATGACCCAGGCATGGGGGGCATTCTTTAATCCACAGCAGTCTAGGAGGAGCAGATGGCAGGTTGGCATTCCTTGAGAACTAGAGGCAGCCTGGTCTACATAGAGAGTTCTAGGCCAGCCAAGACTACCTAGTGAAACTCTGCCTCAACAAACAAACTAACAAACAAACAAACACCAGAGACTATTTGGTGATCATTATGTCGTCTTCCCCAGCCCTGCTTTTCACTTAATATATGAGTCTGATTTCTACCATATCTCAGGGCAACTGCCCTCACTGTGTAAAAAAATGGCTGATCCAGTAATTGTTGGCTTTATAAGACTATAGAAAAGAGGACCATTGCCCATTGATCCCCAGAACAGAAATTACGAAGAAGCCATGGACTTGGTCTGGCCTATGGCAGAAAGAATGTAGCTAGCACAACTTTGCCATTAGACCCCGTATTTAGCAAATGCTGTGATTAAATGCTATTCTTGATGGACCCTACAGTTTGGATCCCCTAAATGCCCATAGGGTAAATGCCTGGATCTCAGAGTTGTGCTATTGGAAAGTTATAGAACCATTACTGGGGCTTAGTAAGATGTTTGTATGTCACTGGGTGTACACCTTAGCAGGAGATGGCAAGCCCTGGGCCCTTTCCTGTTCCTCTTTGGCTTCTTAGCCATGAAGTGAATGTTTTTGCTCCCCCAACCCCACACTATGCACTCACACCATGGTGCACCACCACAGGTTCACAATCAACAGGGTCCTACTGATATGGATCCGAATACCTCTAAAACTGTGAGCCAGAATAAACGTTTCCTCTTTGTGAGTTGATTATCTCATTTATTTGTTATAGTGACAGAAAGTTGGCTAACACAGGTAGAGTGAGCCATAAGCTTCAAGAATAAGGAATTTAGAACAATTTTTGAGGAGAATCAAAGTTCATGTGTCCAGTATAGCCTTATGAGAACAGGGACACTGCAAGGCCAGATTCACAAAGCTGTCCCCATCACTCAGGTTTCTAGGACCTGAGCTTTAGTAAGTGCAGGAATCATGAAATCACACTGCAAAATTGGAATGTTCCAGGAATTGTCAGTCAACATAATTTTGCATGGTAAATTAGTTCAAACTCATTTGTTTTTGCTTGCATGTCTAGGAATTGGCTGATCAAGGGTAGATTTGGCTGGCTAGTTCTGCTTCAAGCTGTTGGTTCACCTGTGCTTGGCCTCATTAAAAGCAGAGCTCAGATGTGCTCCATGTGTGTGTATGTGTTCCAGGGCTCAGGCTGACTGGGACACTAGCTACCTAAGGGACATCTTTTCACAGCACTTTAGGACTTCAGGACAACACGCCTAACAGTACCAGTGTGCTTTAAGCTTTTGTTGACATGATATCTTCTGATATCCTTTAGCCAAAACAAAAAAAGAAAAAGAAAGAAAGTCAGGAGGCTGAGTCCACAGCAAGAAGAAATACTTTCTGTCTTCAACAAGAAGAACTGCAAGTCATGTGGCACAGGGTGGAGATGCAGACAGGAGTGAGGACCTGGTGCAGTGATTCAGTATATTATGCTGAGTGTAATTCACATTCATTTTATGGGTCATATAAGAGGAGCAGGCATCAAGTCTCCTATGTCAGAGTAGACAGGTTTGACACGAGGCCACTTAAACTAGCAATTATAGAGTACTGTATGAGGTCAGTGGATGACATCTAAGCTAAAGCATCGGAAAGCAGAAAGTGAGGTTAAGCCAGAGACACAGGATTGAAACTACAAACTCAAGGTGTGAAGTGAGTGTAATCAATCCCAGCACTTGGGAGGCTAAGGCAGCACATGAAGTTCAAAGCCATTCTAGAATACTAAACAAGACCTTGTCTTATTATTTGATGCTTAAATTCAAGGTGCAAAGCTGAGCTATTTCTCTAGTTCCAGTCTCAGTTGTGTATCTTGGACTCTGCTTATTTTTGCATTTGTATCATTAACCTGTTTCTCTGTGGAGATCTATGTAGTCTGCCTCCCTAGGGTGCCTCTCTACATTAGTTTAGCTTCCTACAGGCTATGGTGTTGGCTTGTGTCTGTGCTGCTTACAGCCTATGTCCTGTGGCTTTTTATTTAAATGCCCATGAGACACCATTATGGGTTTCAGGTGACCCAAAGATTTACTTGCTTTTAGATTGGCTTGTGGTGTCTCCGGTGGTCTGTGGTCATCAGAGGTAGTATCATGTGGTGTGCATGAAGGGTCAGACTCTCCTAGGAAGAGATGAAAATGAGTATGTCTTTCATAGTTCCAGGAGATGTAGAAACACAGGGAATGTGCCACCAGGAAATATTCTACAGTTTCCCCCAAGGGATTTATATGAATAGAACTGGCATAGACACAAAACCTTTTCTTCAATTTTGCCTGTAACTCACTGAGCTCCCAGCATCTTCCATGAGTGTTTCTGCCATGGCTCTCGTTTTAGGTATCAGTGTCTCCGGGACCCACCAGTTTCCACAGTGTCTGTTTAGATGCCTTCACCAGTCGAGGCTACTTGCCTACATGATCACGGGTTCTCAAGTTCAAACCATGTCCCAGAGACTCTGTCTCTGCATAGTCTTGCTTTCTCAGTTTGCTCTGCCCAGTATGGATACAGCATGTGCCAGCATGTATCCTGCTAGGTTCTCGATGAACACAAGAGATTATTATTATTTAGTGGCTCTGAGAAAGTTCCAGACTTATGTCTATCTAAAGTAAGCATGGGTTGGACCAGTGCAGTAGGGGATGCTTTGGTGCTCCACTCCAGTCTTTTGTCAGCTGGTGCATTCCTTCCTTCTCTTGTCCTTATTCCCACCACCTACAACACTTTCCAGGATGTGGCTAGCAGCCTAAACCTATGGCTTATTAAATTGACTGAGGAGAGCCTCTGAGCAGGGATGCTTCTTTCTCTAAACTTATGACTGACAGTTTAGGAGTTAAACTTTTATGCTGCAGCAGATACCCAATGGGATGGAGGACCTGCTAGTTCCTAAGATTTGCTGGAGAAAAACCACCATTAGGGCAAATTTAAAGCAAGCTTTATTAAATATTAAATACTGATAAAGAAATGGACTTTGGTCAGGACCATTGCTTGGAATTTCCTAGGTGAGAATGTCCTCCAGCCACATGTTGCAAGAGATTATAAGGACAAACCTATAGGTCACCATATAATCCCATTGTTATTTTCCAAGAATTACACTTCCCAGCATTCCAGGAAGTTACCTGGTTGCTGGGCAGGTGGGGCTTACAGGTTACTTTTGGCCATTATAGAACCTAAGGTGAGAAGGGGTTCTTTTAGCTCATGGTTATGGGGGAGTCTCAGCCCACTCCAGCAAGGAAGACAGAGCAGAGCAACTCCACTCAGGGAGGTAGGAGTGTGTGGGAGAGGCTGTTCACATCACTGGGAACCTAGAAGCAGAGAGCAAGACAGGAAGTGGGCCAGATACAACCTCCCAAGTCCTATGTCTAGACTTCCACTAGTCAGGCTCTACCTCCTCCTACAGGTTCTGTAGTCTCTCCCAATATAGCCCTTTATCTAGGGAACAAGTATTCAAAGCATAAGCTATGGGGGATATTTCAGAATCAAACCATACAATAAGTGTACGTTATTTTCTCCATGAACAACATTCAGTGAAGCCTAAGCATGTGGAGATTTTTATAGATACAAGGTCTTTCTCTTATGAATACTCCCTGTCTTCTTTCAGTTAATCCTAGTTTTAGGGGTTTCCTTGCACGGAGCCCCAACTAAGACACTGGAATATTTCTGATCAGTTACTGAATGTGTGGTTAAGGTGACGCTAAAGGACAAGATAGGTTGCATGACCACCTATACCACAGAACTTGATACATACATAGATGCAGTCCTGATGTAAAAAAAAATAGTTGTTGTGTGTGTGTGTGTCTGTGTGTGTTGTTTGGTGTCTGTGTGTTGTGTGTTTGACTACATGCATGCACAGCGTGATTGCTAACAGGAGAAGGGGTAATTATGCATTATAACCATAAACAAAGAAGCAGAGCTGTACTGGAAAACCAAAACATCTTTCACTCTGCCAAAAGCCAGTGCTGTGCCAATGGCCAATTGTGCCAAGCATTTGTGACCCCAAACAGACCTCTCGCTTTACAATTGAAAAAATACTTTAGAAAATGTGTTTGCTGTTTATTTGCCATCTGGCGAGTAATGGGATTACTTCAAATAGACGATGAGAGTCTGCTTCTCTGTTTAATATAGTTACTGCAGAAAGCAGTAACTACGTTCCTGGAAACAGGTCTCTTGCTGAGTCATTCCCCCTTGCCTGCGACAAGCTTTTCACTTTGCATTGAATTTTAATGTGATGTGTCTTCATCTTCCCCAGCCCCCTCTCCTGCACTCTGCTAGACAGTAATTCCTCTTTGGCTGAAGTGACATCACCTGCCTAGCTAGCATGGTCAGGCAAACCTTGCTGAGAGATTCCAGAGATTCCCCACAGCCTTTTACATCCCAAGGTCACCTGGGATCTTTGCCCTCAGGGATCTTGGGTGAAAGAATTCTGCATCAGGAGGAAGAATCAGTTTGTTTCAGTAAGACATTAGTGAAATTCCAGACTAAAGACAATTTTGGCTACTTTATATAACATTGCCCTGAATTAAAAGTAGGATTTCCATCACGTTTTCTGAAATTATGTCAATGGTGAAAGTCACTGTCTTAGTTAGGGTTTTACTGCTGTGAACAGACACCATGGCCAAGCAAGTGTTACAAAGAACAACATTTAATTGGGGCTAGCTTACAGGTTCAGAGGTTCAGTCCAGTATCATGAAGGCAGAACATGGCAGCATCTAGGCAGGTGTGGTGGAGACAGAGCTGAGCTACATTTCACCTTAGCTGTTGCCAGGTAACTGTGGGGTGGAGTTTAGACAGAATGCTAACAGTGAGAGTCTTAAGCCTACGCCCACAGTGACACATCTGGTCCAACAAGGCCACACCTCTTAATAGTGCCACTCCCTGGACCAAGCAATACAAACCACCACAGCCACTGGGCAATCTTATTCTACAAAGATGTTTGTTACAAGTTTCATTCTCATTGAAGCAAAAATCAAGTCAGGGAGACCTACTAGAAGATTGTTTGGATAGGACAAAGAAAGACATTAGGGCTAAGTGGTTAAGAGCACCTCCAGAGGACCTGAAACCTATTCCCAGGACTCAGTTTCCATGTTGGGCAGCTACACCCTCATGTGGCTCCCATGGCGCGCACACGCGCGCGCGCGCACACACACACACACACACACACACACACACACACGACACACCTTTAAAAAACAGAGAGAGCCAGGCAGTGACGGCATATGCTTTTAATTCCAGGATTCTGAAGGCAGAGGCAGGCAGATCTCTGAGTTTGAGGACAGCCTGGTCTACAGAGTGAGTTCCAGGACAGCCTGAGCTACACAGAGAAACCCTGTCTCGAAAAAAAAAAAAAAAAAAAAAGAACAAAAACAAAACCCAAACAAACAAAAAACCATACCCAGAGAAACTTTTTAATAAAGAAAGTGTTCAGAAATGCCCTTTAGGTCAGACTGACAGCCTCCAGACATGCCTTGCTTCACTATGCTAAGTGAGATGGGGCCTGCCCTGCAGATACCAAAAGAAATCTCTTAGGACTACTGTTCTCAGAATCTCCCTGAGCAATTGCTATAGCTGTCACGAGCTGACAAGTGGAAGGAATCTGGGTCAGAGTATGTAACCTGTGTAATCAGGCCTTGCAGCCACAAACAAGTGATATACAAGCCTTACGACTTGGTTCATTAACACAATAATAAATAATAATATCAAATGTTATATTTTTATGGCTATGTTCATATATGGGTGAATATAATTATATACTAAAATGAGGACATGACATGGGCAAGAGTGAGAGAGGAAGAGAAAGAGAGAGGCCAGAGAGAGAGGACTAGGAGAGAGCCAAGAGGACTGAGAAAGAAGAGAGAGAGAGAGAGAGAGAAGAGAGAGAGAAACAAAGGGCAAATGGCCAAAATGAGAAGCTGAGGAAGGAAATTGAAGCCCATGAGCTGGAGAGGTTTAGGGTAGGGGGCAGGGTGAGAGGAACTGAGGGGAGCCAGGATGCCAGCCTGCAGGCTCTCTAACAGGTACTTGCAATGCACAGGGAGCCTAGAGGCCAGCCTTTGGTATGCTAATAGGCACCGCAGATAGCCATTTGTCCCTAGGTTTCTTTGGACCTGACAATAATCTAGGCTAAAGTAAATTTTAGCTAGTTAAATATGCATAAAACTTTCAAGTTATCTATTTTTAAAATATTTATTTAATTAATTTTAGTTATATGTATGTATGTGGATGTATACATGCACGAGCGTGCAGATGTTCATGGAAGTCATGTGTCTGATCTCCTGAAAGTGGAGTTACAGGTGGCTGTGAGCCACTCTGCTTGGCTGAGAGGAACAAGCTGGGTCTTCTGCAAGGCCATCAAGTGCCCTTAATCACAGAGCCACCTATTCCCCAGTTTAACTTAGCTGATTTTATATCTACAATTCAATGATAATCAGTACACTAGATAAGTTTTTATGTATTTTTATGTATCTATTGTATAATTTCTCTGACTTTAAGCAAAGTTAAAAGTAAAATATAAAAATGTTGCGGACCCTCAATTATGGACTTGCTGTGCCTGCTGGATAAGTTGGTTCTGTGAGTTGGCAAAAAAAAAAAAAAAAAAAAGGATCAGGAAAAGCAAAATTAAGTTGGACCCAAATTAAGTTTATACTTCACACATACAAAATGCATTTCACCTCATTTTTCTCTGCAGGAGCTATAGCCAAGAAGAATGCCTGACAAGGTAAAACACCAACTCAGCAGACAGATAAAGCCCTGTTCTTGCCAGTTACTCGCTATGAATTGCACTCTGTGATGTGGGGCTTGATGGGGACCAGTCAAGGAGTGATGAGGGAAGGGATGTCAGCGCCAACCTTTCAGAAGTATACTAGCTCCAGGCAAAAGGCTGTAACAGAGACGGATTAATGAATCCTATGGCAGTCTCCACGGATGCAACAGGAAGAACCCAGAGTTTAGCAGAGAAGACAGGTACCAGTCACAGCACAAACTAATGTACCTATAGAACCTATAGATAAAGAAGACAGGAGCAAATGCCAGACAGACCCTCTGTGTGTTCCTTTGCAAAGGCCTGGAATGAGTCCCCAGCTCCTTGCAGCAGTGTTTCCTCTTAGCTAGAGCTGTACGCCCTTGGGCCCTTGTGTTTCTCTCCTAGTCTCTGCTTCTCCACTTACTAGGAACTGAGTTTGCGTCCAGGACCAATCACCCCTCTTGCCTGTTTCCAGCTTCCTGGCAGCTCCACCTTCTTTCCTGTTGTTATTCTAAATGTGTGAAATTCAAAATGTAACAGCCAAGGTTCAGAGCAGAGGTTTCAAGCTGACAAGCCTCCGGGCCACATCTGTCCTATGGACAAACTTGGCTTACTCAGATATCACAACTGAACTCAATGCCAACACCCAAACTCAAGAAAAAATACACCAAAATGTGCATTTCTGACTATTTCTGTGAAACAGGCAGCATTTCTCTCTTTGGCTTTACTTTTCAGATGACAGTGACTGGGGGGCTGCCTCTTCTAGATAGGCAGAATGCTCCAGGGAGCTTACAACCTCACTCAGCCTGTGTGATATTTCCCCTTTCCATAGGTGCTGGGTCTGCTACCTAAGCAATCAAAGCCTGAAGCTTTGTCTTCCCTGCTGAACCTCATCTTTCCAGGACACAGATGCTGGGCAATGGGAGCCTCCATGATGCTGCACCTAGACCCCAAGACTGTCAGGCTCTGTGCACTGGCTTACTTACAATATGTTTTTTTCCAGCAACCTTCATCCAATGAGTGGGTCTTCCCTCAACATCCAGCTGCCCACTTCTGCCTCCTGGTATTTGTCCTGAATCTGGTAATAGAGTCTAAACACACACACACACACACACACACACACACACACACACACACACACACGGGATGGTGGGGGTGGGGGGAAGGGTATTGCTGTATCCCTGTAGGGCACTGGCTAGATGGTTCAGAGGTGCCAAACTCTAAAGATTCCATCAATTAGAGGCTGAAGGACTCCATGAGACTTGGGACATACCATACAGCCCACTTGCCTCTGGCACTGGAAACTCTTATGTGAACTCCATGTTTCCAAGAAACAATGAATGCTTCGATAAATGCTTCTCTCTATCTCTGTCGCTATTTGTCTCCATCTTTCTGTCTCCTTCTCTTGTGTCTGTCTTCATGTCCTGTCTCTCTCTCTCTCTCTGCTCTCTCTCCTGTCTCTCTCTCTCTCTTCTCTCTCTCTCTCACTCCTCTGTCTCTCTCTATCTCTTCTCCTCTCTCTCTCTCTCTCTCTCAGCCAGTCTGGTCTAGAACTTGCTACATGCCCAGAATGGTCTCAAACATTTTGAGCCTCCTGTCTCTGCCTCTCAAGGTCTAGAATTATAAAAAATATAACACACACACCTAGCTCTAAATGAGTTCTCTCTTCTCTAGACTTTCAGTCACAATGGATGGAGAGGCTGAGCTTTGAAACAGTTCACAGTTCCACAGGACTTGGCTTACAGTTAATTGAAGCAAATGTGTCAGTACAGAACCAGAGGACTGAAACTATAGGCAGTGTTAGAGTACTGCTAGCACATTTGAGGTTCTGTTGTGTCCCAGCAAGAAACCAGAAAATAAAATTAGCAAATCTTGGAACAAGACAGCAAAGTCACAGTGGCAAACCTGTCTGAATTTGCTCTTGGTCCAGCTGTAAGCATCCACTCTGCACTCCCTGGACCAGCTGTAAGCATCCACTCTGCACTCCCCTGGACCAGCTGTAAGCATCCACTCTGCACTCCCTGGACCAGCTGTAAGCATCCACTCTGCACTCCCTGCCGCTGTAAGATCATCTCTGCACTCCCTGGTCCAGCTGTATAGCATCCACTCTGCAATCCCTACACTTATAGCATCCATCTTGCATCTCCCTGGACCGCTTAAGCATCCATCGCATCTCCTTTGTCTTCTCTGATATTGACCTTGTTCCTTTTTACTCACTGCCCTAAGCAAATTCCTTTTCGCTTTTGTCATAGCTCTTGTGATTTCATTCAGTTGGATTTCTGGTTTCCATCTCCCCCTACAGCAACTCATCTTCCAGACTATACAAGATAGAATGTGTAGGCTGCTTGCACTGGGTGGAGGCAAGAGGTTTTGAGCTCAGGACTAGCCTTGTCTACATAGCAAATTTGGAAGGCCAGCCTGGGCTTCATGAGATACTGTCTCATAAGCAAACAAGCAAAACAAAAAATGAAACAAATAAGTAAAAGAACCTATCGAGGTGGTACCAGGTCAATGGTATCTCCTTTGCCTACCTGCAAGAGACCTGGACGAGGCGGAATGAATAGGTACCTGTTCTCCAGAGACTGAACACTAGAAAGAGATGAGACTCCAGCTGTAGGCAGGGGAGCAGAGTAATAGACCAGCGGATAAGCTAACACCTCCTCCAGATCACATTCTGTCTTTGGGGTTTTGGTTTGCTCCGTTCTGTTTGAGCATGTCTTCCTTGGTTCTCTACGTTTCTTTTGTGGTCCCTGATGACCTTTGGGGAAATGGGTGAAGGGTTTGTGAGAGGAGAGCTGTAAATAGTCACACCAGGAGAAACTGGTCATACAGGGTGGCCTGAGAATCTGTTCCTTTCCTATTACTGTGATAACATACTCCGACAAGAGCAGACAAAGGGAGAAAGAGTTTATTTATGCTTACTGTTTCAGGTTACAGTCCGTCATGGCAGGGGAATCAAGGTATCAGGATCTGGAGGCAAGTGATAACATTATGCCCTTAGCCAGAAGAGATCGGCGAATGCATGCATGGTACTGCTCAGTAGACATTCTCAACTGACAAGAGTCCAAGTCCCTCCTACCACTGAGATGGGTCTTCTCAATCAAGACAATTTTCATAGGCATATACAGAGGCTCATCTCCTGGATGATTCTAGATTTGATCAGGTTGACAATGCCAACCATCACAGTGGGGATCCTTGACTCCCCTGACTTTACATAGTTGTACACTTATATTAAGCAGAAAAATTTCCCATCCTTTACTCCACCACCACTCTCTAAGGATATAGCATATAGCATTGCTAGCCTTTCTGGATTCTACACTGCAATCGCCCAAATACAGCAAGGCAGAAAATCAGCAGGGATCAAGAACACGGGCCCATCAGGTAGAAGTCTCAGCTGCTTACAGAAAGTGAGCTTGTGAGTAGACTTTAAGAATCACTTTGTACCTTAATTTCTTCATTGGTAAGATAACTAGAGAGTTATTTAACTAGTGGCCTAACTAAAGAGTTACTATGTAGATTAGCTAAATTAACTGCAAGGCTGCTGGGATGGCCTGTGTTTGTTCACATGAAGGTTACACACTTCCTCTTCTTGGTTTTTAAACATGCCACCCCTCCAGTCAAGAGGCAAGAACATTTTGTTGGCACTCTGTAGCCCAAATCACAAGACTCCTGCTGACTGGACTGAAGATAGTTTTGTTCCTGAGAACAGCCAAGTTGAAAGCTGCTGTTACCAATACAGTCTTCTTCATTGGGCTGCCTTTGTTGCGGGCATGTGTCGAGAGAAGCCAAGGAGCACATGTAAGCTAGCTGCCACCAACTCCGGTTTCACCTGCTTCTATCATTTGTGTGCAGTATGTGAAGTTGGTGAGCCATATTTATGAGGGTGAGGATTTGACATGTATCCTGGTGTAGAATTCTGCATCTTTCTCTGTCACCAAATTATTCAGAACTGAGGCAGAGGCTTGCAAAGGCCTCCTGAGGACTTGAGACTCACTCTCATAGATATCTGGGCCACAGGAATCCAGAGTGTTCAGTGTTCATTAAGACATCTGGTTCTAAAATGAAAAAATTCCTGGAGAGCTGTCACAGGAGGATCATGAACTAAAGGACAGCCTGAGCTATATGGTGAGTTCAAGACTCCCTGTGATCTGTGATCTCAGAAATTAAAAACAAAAACAGTGAAAAACAAACAGTAGAGTATCTTTTGAACTTGGAGCCACATACACTACACTTCTGTCCCTCTCCTCTTTTATCCTCAACCTCTAGGATGTGCCATTTGATGTCCTGAATAAGTAGTTTAATTTTTTCTAGACGCTCCCTTGGTTACCATGGTAACCCAAAATTAGTTTTGTAGCCTTATGTACCAAGGGGAGCCCTGCTGAGAAAGGCTGCCTGCTGTCCTGGGCTCTGATTCATTCTGCACACGATAGCTCCTTCTTGGGCAAGCTGGATGATGACATAATGAAACCCTCACCATGGCAACAGTGAGGTCACCTTTGCTAATACAGAACAATTATTTGTTTGTGCTCCTGTTAATTATTTGTAAATAATTATTAATTAAAAAAACTGACTTTATTTTTTTTAGTCAAACCAAGGACTCTGAGTAGAGTCAGGAAACCTATCCTCCTTGGTTGAAGCTCTGTTGAATCCAGTTACTCTGCAAGTTGGATATTCCAGCCAAGAAAGAATGCCTGAGAACACAGTGAGATTTGCTGTTCCTTCTGTGCCTGTCCTATCAATGCTCCAGGTATTTCACACAGACCTGTCTGACTGACACAACCCTGTTCTGTACCCAGCTCCTTTCCAAGTGCTTTGCGTATAATAATTCATTTGATTTCATGGTGAGCCCATGAGGAACTTCTATGGTTATCCCTATTTTACAGACAAGCTTGACATATGTATCAAGTGAATTGCCAAAGTGACACAGCTAGTTAGCTATGGAGACAAAGTTCAAATCCAGACTGCCTGAACACCGCCCACCCCCAGATTCAATGCTCCCAACTAAGTTGCCACACTGCATCAATGTATTTTTACTTTTATTATTTTTTGACAGCTCTGACGATTAAACTCAGGAACCACATACACGGCAGGCCCTTTAGCGCTGAGTTACATCCCAAACCTTTAAAGTGCTTTATGGAATTAGACAGAATATTGAGGCACAGTTAGGGAAATGTGGCTGGCTCTATGCTCTTGGCCACACTCTGACCTGTGAAATTTCTCGAAACTCCCTTGAGGGAGAATGGACCTTCCCATCCCCCATTTCCCCAAACATGTGTGCATACAGTTACAGGAGGACATTCATAATGCTTCTCTCAAAGTTATTTTTAGGAGACTAGCAGCCCTGAACCTTCACAGATAAATTATTTTGAAGTGACGCTCTGAGGACACACTGGCAAGACTGGATGTGCAGGCATAATGAGCAGCCATTAATTAGGAAGAGTGCTTCTTTCAGGATCACAAAATAACTGCTCCTAGGAGTGTGAGCTGGTAATTGGGAATACTGTAACTCAAATGTTTAAAGCATTTGGATTGTATTATAAAAACAAAAACTAAAAAAACAAAACAAACCCAGTGCTCCTAGACTAGAGAGAACAGATTTCTCACCTATAGATCTGTCATTAAGGAGGAAAAATAAGTTAATACTTTAAAGCTATGACTATTTTCCTTAGGCCAACTTGTGAGCTTTTTGAGCATATAACATCCTTTAGGCCTGAGGGCATCCTAGTTTTAGTATTAAAAGCCTTTCATATCAACTGTAATAGGCAAGCCTGCTGTTGTTGTGGCTGGAACCTGAGAAAGATATTGTAAAAGAGAAGTTTTCGAAGGGTGGTGGTGGCGCATGCCTTTAATCTCAGCACTCAGGAGCCAGAGGCAGGCAAAGCTGGAGGCCAGCCTGGTCTACAGAGCAAGTTCCAAGAGAGCCAGAGATACACCCTGTCCTGGTGGATGGAGTAGAGGGAAAGTTTTGTTTTTGTTTTTGAAATAAAGTCGAGCTTTATGACCCAGAATAGTTTTGAACTTGTGATCCTTCTGCCTCAGCCTCCGAGTGCTGCAATTATAGGCACGAGACTCTTCCCCCAGTTCAGGAAAGGTTTTACTCTGGTCACCATTCCAGAGATTTCAGACCATTGTCAGCTAGCTCTACTTCCAAGGACCTGTGATATGGCAGAACACGTGGCAGCAAAGCCACGGGGAATCAGAAGTACTCACCTTGAAGCAGTGGAGAAGCAGAGAGGAGAGAGCCAGAGCAAGACGTACCCTAAGGCAGGCCTGCAGTCACTGACCGCGCGTCCCAGCTCTCGCAATCCGGTGGTCTCTAAAGTGAACTCGTAGACCTACTCGGAAGACTGCTTCACTAGTCACATAGGTGTCTCCCAGTCCGGCGACAGCATAGGAAACCACCCACTAGGAAATTCCTCATTCCAGAAGAAACTGGGATGATTGGCTGTCCCAGTTGAAGGCAGGTACGAATGACAATTACTCCAAAAATTCCCTGGTGGCTGGAGAAGTGGGACAGAGGGCAGCGAGAGGTAAAAGATCATCAAAGGCCCAGAGAGACACTACCGTGGTGTTCGAGAAGTTGCGAAGCTCCAGTGTGGCTTTAGCTTGGAGTTGAGGAAGAGTTAGAGCCGGAAGTGACGAAGAAAGGAGGGGCTGGCAATTTGCCGTAGGTAGATGCAGATTTCTGAGCCTGGCTCAGTGTTAAGAACTTTATTTTCTAAGGCTGAGATATTTCTTAGTATCTGAGGAACCCCAAGTTCACTCTCCAGCACTACATAACCTGGGTGTGGTGGCACCTCTCAGCAACCCACACACACCACACCACACATCGGGGACGAGGGACAGTACCATAATGTACATCCTCCACTGTCTAGCAAGTTTCAGGAAAGCCTGGGCTACATGATACCCTGTCTCAAAAGAGCAAGCAACAACAAAAATTAATCAAGTTTTAACCTCGGGTAGCTAAGGAACAGTATCAAAAGCAGAAATTTCTGGCGATTGTAAGCTTTGGGGGACTTAGTTAATTTAAGACCAAAAAAAGAAAACAAATACAGGTTTTGTTTGCAGATTTCTTTGAGAAAAGATCTCACTGAATCCTTCAGATGGCCTCAAACTCATGATACCCTTGCCTCAGCCACGAAGCCCTGGGCTTACAGGCATGTATCGCCACACTCAGCAGTTCCAGAATCTTAACCAGATGCCACTCAAACACGTTACTCAAATATCCCTCAAGAATAATTTGAAAGCTGTGTTCCTTTCAAGTTTTTTAACTTGGAATTTACATTTTTATTCTAAGTATAATAGTATAAAGAATACTATTCCTTATGTATTATAAATAGCGACATTTTAAAAAAAAATTATGTTACTTTTCAATACGAACTCAGGAGTCTAAGCACCAAAGCAATTCAGTATCCTCTCCAGCCACTCCATCCCTAAAAATCTCATGACCACAGCTGGGACTAGAATTCAATGGGAAAACTTTGGTCTAATATATAGAAGGCCTCAGTTTTAATTCTTTTATTTTCAAGATTTATTTATTTTATGTATGTGAGTACACTGTTGCTGACTTCATTCACACCAGAAGAGGGCATCAGATCTCATTACAGATGATTGTGAGCCACCGTGGTGGTTGCTGGGAACTGAACTCAGGACCTCTGGAAGACCAGACGGTGCCCTTAACCACTGAGCCATCTCTCCAGCCCCTCAGTTTTAATTAACAACACAAAAACAAGCAAACAAAAACCCAATCAAAAAATAAACAAACAAAAATAACCAAATATTTTAGTGTCCTTATGATGCTTTGAATAAAATGGCCCTTGTGGGCCCATAAGGGAGGGGCACTATTAGGAGGTGTGGCCTTGTTGGAGTGGGCGTGGCTTTGTGGAGATGGTGTGTCACTGGGGGGTGAGGGGGGCTTTGAAGTCTCAGAAGTTCAAGCCAGGCTTAGTGGCTCAGTCTTTTTCTGCTGTCTTGAAATCGAGATATAGAATGCTCAGTCCCATCTCTAGCACCATGTCTGTCTGGATGTCACTATGCTATGCTTCTGGACATTCTGATAGACAATTGAACAGTAAGCTAGCCCCAGTTAAATACTTTTCTTTCATGGTCATGGTGTCTCTTCACAGAAATAAAATCCTAACAGTTCCCTTTCAACACTTATTTATTTCTTGTGTGTGTCTGTGTGTGTACGTGCATATGTTGTGTGTGTGTGTTCGAACACACGCATGCACGCACTCGTGCACATATACCATGGCCTGCCCATAGAGATCAGAGGACAACTTTCAGGGTTCATTCTCTTTCTTAGGTGTTTGTAGATGGAGTTCAGTTGGTCAGGTTTATCAATGAGTACCTTTGGTTGAGTTGTCATACTGGTCTGGTTTGGTTTTTGTTTTGTTTTATTTTGTCTGTTTGTTGAAAACTGAGTTTCATATAGCCCATGCTAGCTTAGAACTTTCTATGTAACGAAGATGACCTTGAATTTCTTATCCTCCTGTCTCCACTTCCTGTGTGCTAGATTATAGCATCGGATACGAGGTATGTGGGTTTAGGGACAGGACCCAGCGCTTGCTAAATGCTAGGCCAGCTTTCAACCATTTGGCTACATATCTAACCTAGCCCATCTTTTTTTCTCCTTGAACTTATATTTTCATTCTAATTTCTCCACAGAACTATTTTATGAGCTCACTGTTCACACTATCAGATTTCTTTGTGACAAAATATGTATATTTAAACTTAAAATGAAATATTAAAATATTTGCTATGACCATCTTAATTAAAAATGTCTTCTGATATAATATAAAATATAATATAAAATTTTAATACATGGGAACACTTAATCAAAACAACATAAAAATTACACAAACAATTAAAAATTGCTGAAAAGAAAGATTGGAGTGATGGCTCACCAGTTAACATCACTGACTACTTTTACAAAGGACCCAGGTTCAACCACATGGCAGATTATAACCGTCTGTAACTTCAGTTTCCAGGGGATCCAACACCCTCACACAGACAGACATGCATACAGGCAAAACACCAATGCACATAAAATACAATACAATAATTGTTTGTTTGTTTTTTTAAGTTACTGTCTGTCTCAGGATTTAGCACTGTGAAGAGTTAACATGACCACAACGATTCTTATAAAGGAAAACATTTAATTGGGACTGGCTTACAGTTTCAGAAGTTTAGTCCATTATTGGCATGACCAAAAGCATGGCAGCATGCAAGCAGACATGATTCTAGAGAAGGAGCTGAGATTTCTACATCTTGATCCATAACAGCAAGAAGAGACTGTATCACACTGGCATATCTTGAACATAGATGAGCCCTTAAAACCTGCCCCCACAGTGACACACTTCCTCCAACAAGGCCACACCTCCTAATAGTACCATTCTCTATGGGCCAAGTATTCAAACACATAGTCTATGGGGCCATTCTATTCAAACCATCATAATTACTAAAAAGAAGTGTATTGATAAGATAGAAGACCCTGGGAAAATGTTTACTTCTGAATGATACAGTGCTCACCTCAATCAATATGTGCTTGTCTGCTTATACAGATAAAGTCCTGGCACTGTTCATATGAGTTCGATGACAGGAATAGAAGACTAAAAGACACTTTGCTACAAACAAGTGTCATTCAAGTGTCACTATGACAGATTACTTGACAGGGCATTCTAGGGAACAAAGGACTTGTTTTGGCTCACAATACTGGGGGCTACAATCCACCGTGGCAGGGAGAGCATGGCTGTAGGAATAACTCAGTAGTTGATGGCAAGAAATGTGGCAGAGCTCTGTGCAGAACACCGAGACCAGGGAACAGGCAGCTTGGGAGAGAACTAGAAGAGATGTGACCCTTAACTCCTTACCTCTCAGCAACTCAACTTCTGCTAGCTAAGGCCATACATCTCAAAGGTTCACTATTCCACCCACACCACCTCCACCTACAAACAAAGCATTCAAAACACAAGCTTGTGAGGGAAGAACACTGTAACATTCTCTGTGTGTGTGTGTGTGTGTGTGTGTGTGTGTGTGTGTGTGTGTGGTATATGTACCTGTTAGTCTATGTGTGTACACGTGTACATATGGGTGCACCTGCTAGTGGGGGCCTGAGGTCAACACTAGGTGTCTTCCTCAGTCACTTTCCTCCTTCCTTTCTGACACAGGGCCTCTCACTGAACCTACAGAATATCAGTTTGGCCAAGCTGGCTGACCAATAAACTCCAGTAATCTCTCTTTCCCAGGAAGTGTTAGAATCGCATGCATATATTTAGCTTTCAATTTTGTTCAAGTTAAAGTACAAAAAAATATGGTTTTCAAAATGTTTCGTTATCTTATGGCTTGTTCTACACAAACATGAAAATATAACCTTCATCAAAGCACACACAGAGATGCACAAATACATGTATGATACAATATGCGCACGCACTCTCACACATACACACACACAGATGAACACACAACACTGTTTTAGTACAGAGTTTGAGTCTGGATCAGTGAAGTGTACAGTTGTCTTCTATAAGGAGAGGAAGGGAAATGGTAGGGTAGGAAATGAGCCACCAGCAGAATGTCAAGTCTGTAGCAGTCATTTAAAAAAGAGTCATTAAAGAAAGCAGAGCACTGGGCTGGAGTGAGAGCTCAGTGGCTAAGAGCACGCACTGCTTTTCCAGAACCCAAGTTCAGTTCTTAGCATTCATATCAAGAGGGTCACAGTTACCTGTAACTCCAGCTCCAGTGTTTCCAATGGCCTTTTCTGGACTCTGTGGGTACCCATACTTTTATGTACATGCCCACACACAAACATACACACCACACCACACACACACACATGACTTATAAGAAAAATAAAGTTTTAGGGGCTAGAGAGATGGCTCCATGGTTAAGAGTACTCACTGCTCCTGCAGAGGGCCCAGATTCAGATTCCAGGATCCACATGGCAGTTCACAGCAGTCTGTATCTTCAGTTTCAAGGGATCAGACACCTCTTCTGGCCTCCATAGACACAAGGCACCCATATGGTACACATACATATATACAGGCAAATACTCATCATACAAAATAAACAGTCTTTTCAAAGAAAGCAATCAAGTTAAGCATCTGAAAATGTATTGTTGTAGAACCATCTAGTTCTCTAGTGCTTTGGAAATCCTCCTGTGCCCCTGGGGCAATATATACCTCAGATTGAAGACTGTGTCAGACTTACTGCTGTCTTCTGTAGAAAATGTCTTGCCCAGCTTCAGAATGAACCATTTTAAGCAAAGATCTCATAAGAAAAGGTAAACCTTTCTTCTATCAGCCCTCTTCCTTAACCTTAAAATGCTTGTGTGAGGAGGATTCCTTATGAACCTTGACATCTCTGTCTTTATCATGACCCTGATTGACCTCTGATAACTTCAGGTCCTGTGGTAGCTGTAATTATGAAATGAAAAAATACCAGGAATATCTTTCCTGCCTCTACTTTGCGTCATGAGAGCTGCCCTCAGGAAAAGAGAGAGCTCCATGGGGTCATTATCTTTGGCAGTGGATGAGAGCTGGCTGGAGGGCAGATGCTTATAAATTTGAACCTACAGAAAAGATATGAGAAAGTGCCCATAAATTTGATATTTTTTAGATCACATGCTTGACACACTTTTCCCCTTTTCTGATTGTGCAACCCCATGATAAGCCTTAACAAGGCTTTAAACGGCAGAAGAGTTGTCAAGATCGTGGAGAATGTATTGAGAGACTGAACAGCTTTGAAAGCACTTAAGAGACCTTGACAGTCTGTGCCAGGGATGATGGTGATGATGGACTGAACTTAGGCAGAGATGGAAGGAATCTGGTCTGGGAGCTGTTAGAAAAAGGAGACACTCAACTTGATGACCGAGGGGAAGGGGGCAGTGAGAGAAGCCTGAATGGGGATGACTGCTGCTCTTCTGAGATGGGAAACTAAATAGTGAAAGAACCATTCAGTCAGTCACGTGCATAAACACAAAAAATTAATTTGAGGACACAGTGGCAGGTTCAATTTTTACTTAATTAATTGGAAGGCTTACAGGACAAACAGGTAATTACATTGCAAGCAATTTTCCTAGAGTCCAAGAAAGGATCTGGGTTGTAAATTTACAAATTAGTTGTATTGCTGTGTGTGTGTATGGTTTTTGTTGTTGTTATTGTTGTTGTTACCGTCTTAGTTAGGGGCATGTCCTTGAAAAGTTGATTGAACCTGAACTCTCCTTCTTTCCTTTGCTCCTGTCAATCATGACGTAGGGCTTTCCTCTAACAAGTGCTTACATTAGAATACACTACTGCACTACAGCCTCAAAACAAATGGGTCAAGCAGCCACCCAGTTAACCCCCCAGAATTCAAAATAACCATTTCTTCTTTTTAACATGTTTATCTCAGGTACGTTGTCATAGCAAGTGCATAGATAGAAATTCACATAATAGAGGAGGATTGTTCAGAAAGAAGGTGTGGAAGGCTCTGAAAAGAGTCTCAGTGCAGAATTCTCAGAAGCAAATGTCTAAGTCTGAGGAAACAAGACAAGTGAGCTGGTGAAAACAGAAGAGATGCAGGAGAGCCTGAGAGGGGAGAACCTTCCAGAAGGACACAAATGTGGTCTTAGCATCAAATATGTAAAATAAGCCTGGATCTCATATAGATGGATGGATGGATAGATAGATAATAGATAGATAGATAGATAGATAGATAGATAGATAGATAGATGATAGACAGACAGGTCTGTACATACATATATACATACAGACATACAGACAAACCGACAGACAAACTGTCCAGTCACTGCTCCAGGATTAACACCTCCATTCCTCTAAGTACCAAACTTCTTCTAAGAGTTGTTTTCCACCGGGCAGTGGTGGTGCACGCCTTTAATCCCAGCCCTTGGGAGGCAGAGGCAGGCAAATTTCTGAGTTCGAGGCCAGCCTGGTCTACAGAGTGAGTTCCAGGACAGCCAGGGCTACAAAGAGAAACCCTGTCTCGAAAAACCAAAAAACAAAACAAAACAAAAAAAACCAAACAAACAAAAAAAGAGTTGTTTTCCATTTCTATCACTTAGGTCAATGGATATTTTTCATTCTTTACCTCTTTAAAAATCAATTTTAATTATGTGTCTGTGTATGAGTATGCACACATTTATGTGAGTGCCCACAGAGGCTAAAAAAGGGCATTGGATTCCCTTGAGTTGGCGTTATAGGTGCCTGATGTGGGTTCTGGGAACCCAACCTAGGTCCTCTGGAAGTGTATCATGTGTTCCTAACCACTGGGCCATCTCTTCTGCCCATTCTTCCTACCTCTTGACAAGTCAAAGTGGAAAGTTCTCTGCTCTTGTTTCTCTACAGATTGACTTAGAGTTTTTTAAATCCCCATTACTTCAATTCTTGTTTTTTATGCAGATTAATCCCAGTTTGTTGTATATAATTATGTTCAATGACTTAGCAGTTGAGATCAAGATTTATTTAAAAATCTTCAGGGGGAAAAAAAAGACTTTGGTTGTCTTATATAACTCAACAGACTGAAAAAATCTATAAATGTCTGCTGGGAGCCGTTCAGGAATTACACTTCCTGCTGACAGTGTAAGGCACAGGCTCAATATACAACTCAGCTTGCAATCAATGGAGCATTATGCTTCAAGGAAAGGGGAAGTCTCATACCAATTTAGAATCTGCCACTAAACCTAGCCTGACTCTTTGTCATAAAAGAAGTGCAGTTCTGTACAGACAAGGCCTGAGCCCTTAGGATCTTTCCCTACTTCCTGGGGGCCTTAATTAACAAGATTTGCTCTCAAGAAAAGTAGCATGATGCAGCATGTCCTCATTAAGGGAGGGGGCTGTGGGTGGATGATAGGGGAAGTGCATGGTAGAGTGAGTCTCAGGAAAAGTAAGGAGGACCAGGCGTGAACTGTGAGGAAGGGAGAGGGTTGGATTCTCAGACTGTGGTCACTCTTTTACAGTCATTATTTACAACATTTTTTTTTTTTGACTCATACTTAAGAATAGAGCACGAACAGGAGCCAGTCGAGTACTTACTTTTCTTTCAAAAGACCTGAGTTCGCACCAAACAGTTCACAGTCACCTGCAGCCCCAGCTGATGCCCTCTTTCTGACTTCCAAAGGCATGTGCACACATATGCACACACACACAAACATACACGCACACACACACATACAAATAAGTACGTAATAAATTAGGACTGGGTGTGGTGGAGGATGACTTTGATTCCAGCACTCAAGAGGCAGAGGCTGGTGGACTCTGAGATTCTAAGACCAGCCTGATCTACATAGCAAGTTCCAAGTTACCCAGTGATACACAAGTAGCCCCTTTCCCAAATAAAATAAAATAAATCTTAAAAATGAAAAAGAATAAAACATTGAAAAAAGAAGCCCTAAGGACACATGGGGCTTGAGAAACCTTGAGAAATACCACTCCTGATTTCCTTTTGTGTGACCTATTGTTTTTCAAATGTTTTGTCGTCAATGTCCAATAAAACATATGAAAAATGGTTTCCCTCACTGGCCATCAGAATGATGCAAACAAAACCTCCACTGGATCCCACATCCTGCCAGTCAGAATGTCAAAAGAAAACAAATATCTGGAAATGTCAATCAGGATATGGGCAAAGGAGAAGCTTCATACACCCGGGGTGGGGGGTGTGAACCAGTCCTGCCAGTATGGAAATCAGTACGGTGCTTCTCCAAAGAACTGAAAAATAGTTTTACCATATGACCTGACTTATCCATCACTTCTGGGTGTTTACCTAGAGGGCTCCACATTAGCATATCATGGAGATACACAGGCACAGCAAAGTCAGTGTAGCACACTAATCACAGCAGCTAAGCCATGAGGCCAACCTTGATGTTCACCAACTGAGGAAGGGATGAAGAAAGTGGTATGTGTAGAGAGAGTGGAGTCTTTATTTTATTTAATTAATCAACTATTTATTTATTTATTTATTATTTTTGGTGATAAGAAAGAATGACGTCACGTCATCCGTGGGAAAATGGGTGCAACTGGAGACAATCAAAGCCAGTCTCAGAACAGCACACGGATGTTTTCTTTCATTGTGGTTTCTAGATTTTACATGCTTTTATTAAAGCATGTAAACATGCTACAGCCCATTTGGGTCCCCAAGCCCTGGCTAGGACCAGTGATGGAATGAAGAAAGGACACAGAGACATCTGTACAATGAAGTTGAGAGCACAGAGAGTTCTCTAACTACCTCAAACTGGAACTTCGATGTATGTCACAGGTAGAGGGAGGGACTGGCTAGTTTCTGGAGAAGTTCTTTGCGTTTGAGCAGTCTTGACTGTAGCTATGCAGGAGGAGCAAGCTGCAGTTTCTAGTCTTTGAGCACACTGATCAGTCATCTACAAATACTCAGACTACTGAGAAACACTTGGCCATTTCTTTTAAGCCAGAACCATATGGGTAACAGCTTTGTCAACTTCCCATGGGCCAATAGGCCTTGCAGTCCTCTAGAATGTGCCCATATCAAAATGCGTGAGGACTTCACACACTCATGGCATCCTCTGCTCCCTACACACACTAGTACAAAGAAAAACTGTTCAGGTGGGAAAGAGGGGAGCAAGTGAGGGGGGGAGGAAAAGAAGAGGAGGTAAGAGGATGTGCAGGGAATAAACTTGACATATAAACAAACCTATCTAACAATTAAGAAGATAAAGCTAATAAAAGTGTTTTGGGGGGGCTGGAAAGGTGGGTCAGCAGTTAAGAGCCTTTGTTGCTCTCTCTTCAGAGGAAACAGGTCAATTCCCAGCTCCCACATGGTAGCTTACACTTGGCTATAACTCCAGTTCCAGAGCATCTGGTGCCCTCTTCTGACATCTGAGAGCAGTAGGTACACATGTGGTATATAGATGGCCATGCAGGCAAGACACCTACATACATCAAATAAATGAATGAATGAAGAATGAATGAATGAAGAATGAATGAATGTTTTGGTTTTGTTTGTTTTCTTTCTAGAAGCTCATAGATTTCCCTAGATACGCCATGACGTGGGTCTGGGCTAGAGGACTATCCTAGTACCCTTCACTCTTCACACTCGGGAATGTCATCTTGGATGTTTCTTGAGGATTCTTTCTACCTTTTATTTGCGTGTTGGACATAGTGCTCAGATCCACTTTTCTCAAATTTTTAGCTTTATAGCCTATCTTTTTGGCCTTGTGTTTCATATTATGTGAAACTCTTAACCTTTCTAGGGTGTTTTTCAATTTCTACTGCTGTCATACTTTGAATATTATATTTATTTATTATCAAGTCAAGGTCTTATTAGGTAGCTCTGGCTATCCTGAAACTCACTATATAGACTAGGCTAGCCTAGACCTCACAGAGACCTCCTGCCTCTGTCTCACAAGTGCTGGGATTAAAGGTGTGTGCCACTACACCTGGCTTCTTTTTTATTTTTTAAGGCAGAGTCTCACCTATAGCTCAGGCTGGCCTCAAACTTGCCAAGAACCTAAAGATTAACCATTGACCCTTCTGTCTCTCCCTCCCATGTGCTTGTGTCACAGACAGATTCCAAACAGTTAAGGGTCTCTTTGTTCTCTGAGTATTCAATTATAAACATCATTTTCCTCCTCCCCTGAGTAAAATCCTTCTCTTGCAGGAGAGTTGATGATTAAAGAAGTTGTTTTCTTTTCACGACAGCCTGTTTCCTCAGAGTCAGCTTCACCTGTTTAATTAGAACTCCTGAAACTTTCCTCAGATGCATGGCGGTGATCTTTGGTCCGTGTTCATATCCAGGATCAGGGAGAGCTTCCGAGCTGATACAAAATCCTGACAGCATGCAGTGGAACGTGTCTGTTGTGGGTTCCTCTTTACCTAGCTAAAGAAATCACACAGTAAATCTCTATGTCAGAATTTAAGGTCTTTATCTTGGGCTGTCTGGATGCACAGAGAATCTTCTAGTCTCTTGGACAGTTCAGGCCTGGTTGCCAGTATGCTGGGAGCTGAGACCAGCCTCTGGCTTCAACAATGGGATCAGCGTCAAGGCTCTGTTTTCAGTCTGTGTCCTCCCTCTCTGTGTCTCCTAGCAAACACACCCAGGTTTTTCTTCTCCAAAGATCATATCTCTGTATTCTGAAAAGACGTTAGTGTGCTGGTAAGGGTAGGATGGGGGTGATGGTGGATTACTGGCTTGGTGCACTGGGGAAAGGCACTTGGGGATCTGAGAGCCTTAAAGGACTTTCCTTCCCTTTTATCCCAACCTTTGCTTCTCCCTTACTGGCAGAGGTGCCCATGCTGTGAGCACTGAGCTTGGGACCTTTCAAAAGTCCGCTTGCCTGGGAGGACTGGCCCACCATCGCTGTGTACAGAGCCGAGGTCTTTACAGAGACAAAGGCTCTAAGTCGAACTATGTGTATCAGCCCCGACGTGTATTTGCATTTTGGGACTCAGGACTGACAAAGGATTCTTTGCTTGGTCAAACTGTAGTCAGGCTCCTAAATCTTCTCTGGGAGTCATTTGTATCCTGCTTGTGAAATTTCGTTTTAGTAAAGGACCTTGCTGGGCTGGTAAGACGGCTCAGCGTGCCTAGCCTACAGATCTGAGTTTGATCTTTGGGTCCCACATGGTAGAAGGAGAAAGCTGATTTCGACAAGTTGTTCTCTGACCTCCACACTCATGCCACAGCACATGAACGCATACACACGACAGTAAAATTTAAAAATATTTAAATTTTTTAAATAAAGGTTTAACTTTAAACCTTGCTAAGCCAGCTGAGCAGGAAGCCCTCATCCATAGTATCTGATCACCCTTGATACCTGATTGGGCCCTTCATTCTCCTCCTCCGTCTCCTAGGTGATGTTTGACTAGATTAGCTTGTCTTCAACAACCCTGTAAGGTCAGCATTGCCCGACTCTCCTCTTACGTGTGAGTTTTCCCTCTTAGTAATTTTCCATCCACAAACCCAGCCCTGCTCCTTGACTACAGATTGCCCATTCTGGATCTGGAGTTAAGCCAAATGTTTCTCTACAAAAGAGGCTGAGATAAGAGGACGGCCAGTTTGATGTTAGATTAGACTATGCTGTGCAGCAAGCAGAGACAGAGACAGAAATAAACAGACAGACAGACAGACACAGAGAGATAGACAGACATCATTCATTACAGCGCTACCCATACCAACCACAGTGGCCCTGCACAAAGTCAAGTTTTTGATAAGCACCATTAAAGAATTTTTCTTTCTTTTATTTATTTACTTTTATTCACGTGTGTGAATATGTGTCTAGGTGCCCTCAGAGGCCAAAAGCATTCCCTGGAGCAGGAGTTACAGGTGGCTATGAGCCACCATGTGGATGTTGAGAACCGTGCTTAGGTCCTCTGGAAGAGCAGCAAGTGCTCATAACCACTGTGCCATCTCTTCAGGTTTTTCCTTAAATTAGACTCAGCTTGGGACCTCTGGCATGCTGGTCACTCACAGGCCTATGCTTACCTCTCTACTCCATTAACAGGACCGAGTGAGTTTCTGTTCTAGTAAACATAAAAACTCCTTGTGGATAATTAGCCTTCCTCAATGAACTGTTGGAGACAAAGCCAATGTCTCAGAACCTTTAGAAGGCTGGGGTGGGGAAGAGCTGAAGAGCATCAGGTTTCACTGTACTATTAAGTCAGGAGCTGGCAGTTCCGTGGGGGTTAATTGCTTTGTTCAAAGTCACTGGTGACCTAGCAGCAGAGCTAACAATAGAACTCAGGCCTTCAGTCCTGGCTCAGGAGCCGGCTGCCCAGTACCACCTGCTGTGTGGGCAGCCTGCCAGGCGTCAAAGATCCTTACTGTGGTTCGTAAACTACCTGGTGGCTTAAGCCGAGTTCACTCTTTCGTGGTTATTGTTATGCATGATATTAAATACCCAGCATGACAATTACACCTTGAGTTTCAAACAGAGAAAGTCTTTGAGGATTAATGGAAAGAGAAAGTTACTATGCATTTAAAAAGTCTAGTGACACACTGGCTGGTCTTTACGTTTAGAGAGAGATAGGAGGGGCCTGGGGTGAAGCTCAGTGGTAGCTTCCCAGAATTGCAGAGAGAGAGAGAGAGAGAGAGAGAGAGAGAGAGAGAGAGAGAATGCAAAAGGATGGAGGGAGGTGGGGTGGAACGGGAGAGGAGAGGGAAGAAGGGAAGGAGAGAGGGGTAAGAGGGAAAGAGAGGGAGAAGAGGAGAGTAAGAAAGGGAAGGAGGGAAGGAAGGGGGAAGGGAGAGATAATGCAGAAAAGGGGCAGACGCCTGGTGGTGGTGGCACACGCCTTTAATCCCAGCACTTGGGAGACAGAGGCAAGCAAATTTCTGAGTTCGAGGCCAGCCTGGTCTACAGAGTCAGTTCCAGGACAGCCAGGGCTTCACAAAGAAACCCTGCCTAGAAAAAAAAAAAAAAAAAAAAAAAAAAAAGGGCAGACAGCGCCAAGACGTCCATGGATCTCCATGGATCTTAGCCCAGTGATCCATTCCTCATAGCAGATAGTTCAGATCATAAATGTCTCCCAAATGCTCATGTTTAAAGTGATGTGTACTCAGCTTGGTGCTTTGGGGAGGTAGGTGTTAGATGGTTTAGAGGAAGGTTAGGCCTACTGAGAGGTCTTCCTGTCATTAGAGGCATGCCCTTGAGAGAAATAATGGGGTCCCAGCCCAACTGTTTTGTTCCCATCTATTAGAAGTTTTGGCTCCATCATGTACTTCTACCTTGAGCTACTGCTTTGCCACAGGTCCCATGGGGCAGCGGGGCCTGAAGACCCTGGACTGAAGCCCTCCAAAACCACAATCAGAATAAACCTTCCTTCCATGAAGTTGATGATCTCCGGTATTTTGTTGAGAGAGAAAGCTGATTACAGGATCTATGTTAAGCTAATCAACACTACCCAAGCCAGTGCAATGACCCCATCAAGAACAAGTTCAACCAGGTAGGGTCTGAGGAGACGAATCCTTTCTTCCCCAGGAACAAGGAAAGCCACTATCCAGGAGTCTCCGGCAGTCATCTTGGAATTTCAAGGTAAGTGGGCTGCCAAGACTGGGACCAACATGCAGAAGTCAAATGGAGAAACTGAGAAACTGAGCCTTGATCCCACAGTTGTATTGCTTGAAGTCTGGACTGTTCACTTATACAGGGATTACATTTCCCTGTTGCCCAAATCAGTCTAAATTTCCTTTAATTTGAAAGAATATAGGAGCCAAAGAGATGGCTCAGCAGGTAAAATTATGACTGCTTGGGCAGAGGACCTGAGTTCAGTTCCTGCACTCATGTTGACTGGCAACCACCTGATTTAAAAGTAAAATGAATCACGGAAAAAGAAAATCTATCAACCTGGTCTCTTTGGCGTTTCTGTGTGCATGACCTTTTTTTGTTTGTTTGTTTGTTTGTTTTTTTCTAGACAGGGTTTCTCTGTATAGTCCTGGCTGTCCTGGAACTGATTCTGTAGACCAGGCTGGCCTCGAACTCAGAAATCTGCCTGCCTCTGCCTCCCAAGTGCTGGGATTAAAGGTGTGCGTCACCACCGCCTGGTATGTGCATGACCTTTAACAGAGTCGGTGTGAGATATCTACAGACTACTGGAGAAGGGGGCGTGGCTCTAAGACGTGTAAACTGCGTGAGGAAATGGCTCTAAGCTCAGCCTTTCACTTGAATGGAGACAGGAGACAAAGGAAGGACTGAGCAGTGGGAACGAGCAAGCAAGCAAGAGTGGGTATTGCCACTTAACCTTCAGGCAGAAATCCAATAAAGCCTCAACCCCAAAGCAGAGGGAGGTTGATTCTACTCGGTGTTTGGAAATACAGGGAAAGAGAGCCTCAGAGGTGGCCTGCACCCAAGAGATAGCTGCAGCTGAGGGAAAGAACAGTGAGAGTCAACAGAGTAGGGACTGATCCTGGTATGGCAGTGTTCTAGAGCTTACTGTGTATACCGCGGGTATACAGGAAGCAGCTAGTGTTGCCAGTTGGTTTGGTCAAAGAGTTGTCCTGGTGGTAGCAAAGTGACCTTACAGTCAAAAGCTGCAGGTGGATAGCCTAGTCTGGAAATCCTCTGGAAGTGTGACCTGGAGATTACCACTGAATATTTCATGAGAATATTCAGATGGGACACAAGTTTGTTTTTTAAAAAGAAAGAAAGAAATCCAGAGGGAGCAAACTCTGGTCTTCTGTGGCTTCTGCTTCAGCTCCTGCCCTGATATCCCTCAATGACAGTCTGTGACTTGGGAGGGTAAAATGAAATAAACCCTTTCCTCCCCCAGGTTGCTTCTGGCCATGGTATTTATCACAGCAACAAAGCAAACTAGAGCATCCTTTTAATTTCTTTTGTGTATGGACCCAGAAACAGAATTTTTGAAATTTATATGATAATTTCATTGTGATACTTTTTTTTCACTGTATTTTGTAACACTTTATTAAGAAGGAACCTATGTCAGCACTGCTATGTAAACAATGGCAAAGATCAAGGGAAACACATCAGGTATCTTGTACACAGTAATATACATTTTCCATTATATAATCAATGTGTAATAGTTAAGGAAGGTTTAATCCTTATTAAGCAAACATTTTTGCATACCTGGCCTTCTCTTTATCTTTCTGTGCCTTTATCATTTGTTTGACTTGAAGCAATTCTGCCCCGATAGTTTTATCTTCTGGGCTATCTCCTGTGCCTTCTTAAGATTAGCCAATGCTTGATCATATTCTATAATCCTTGCCATCCTTGTGCTTCTCAGTATAGTGCTTTAGTATTCGAAGGGTCCATTTCAAAAGCCTCCAGGCAACTGTCAATTGCCTCCTGGCAATTTGACATCTTTAATTTACAAGTGCCAATATTCAGCGCACAACTTAAGGCTACAGATTTCAGTCTGGATGTATCTGCTTTCTCAATAACAGCCTTTGAATTATCCACGTACCTTAAAACTTTTGCATATTTTTTAATAGCCATCTCCCAGTTCTGAGACTTGAAAAAAGTATTCCAGTGTTTTTTAGGTTTTCAGATATTAATAAAATTTTATCCATATCTTTTCAATCTATATCCGCATCCTCAGGGAAATCTGCATGACTATCGCCAGAGCCATCTTTGGGGATTATTCCCCAGTCATCCCCTTCTTTCAATTCTTTCTCCACATTCTGCAATGACACAGAGTTTGGCAGGTTTTTCTCCGTTCACAATACATTTTCAAGCATCCTTGCCACACCTAGTCCTTTTATTACTTGACCAAATCCCACATTTCCCATCCAAATGAGGCGTTGGAACTGTTGTGATAAAGAACTGAGAATCACTGGACAACAACAGGAATACTGGAGCCATTACAAGGTCCCCTTCAATTATTGGAGGTCAGGCCTCTATCCGCGCCTTCACAAGAATAGAATTGCCAAGGTCCCTTTATACTTAGAGAAGGGAGGAGATATCAGGGGCAGCCATGCATATACATTGAAGGCCTAAAATCAGCCTTAGGCCTAAAATCAGCAATAGGCCTGACAGACATACATGATAACACAAAATCTTAGGTCTCTGTGGAAAAACACGGAAACAGAAGGCTATAAGCTAGTGTAAACAGGCAGCTTCTGTGGAAATTTACCAGCCTGAGTAGTCATAGACCTTATAAATAGGCAGCCTCGGCAGACAGTACCAACTTAGATAAGGACAAGTGAATCATAGGCAGAGTCATAGTGACCTGTCCCCTGAACCTACACCCAGCTGATACCCTGTTCTGAAAGGTATCTGTACTCCCCCTGAACACCTATGCTCCGGTGCTGTTCCCTTCCCCACATCCTGCCTTTTTGTGTTTATAACCCCTATGTGAATAAGTAAATTATGATGTGATTTAAATAACTAAATAAATTAAAAAAAAAAAACAACTGAGAATCATTCGTGTTGGGACCTGCATTTGCCATGCTCAGCAAACCCTCCTGATCATGCTTATAATGAAAATTTTCACCATAAATATTTTCGTCACCTGTCTCATTCTGATTTGAGAAGTCTCCAACCTGAATCATAAATTTCTTTCTTTCTTTGTTTTTTTTTTTTTTTTTTTTTTTTTTGGTTTTTCAAGACAGGGTTTCTCTGTGTAGCCCTGGCTGTCCTGGAACTCACTCTGTAGACCAGGCTGGCCTGGAACTCAGAAATCTGCTTGCCTCTGCTTCCCAAGTGCTGGGATTAAAGGTGTACGCCACTACTGCCCAGCTATAAATTTCTTAATAATTCGGTGGAAGGGGCATCCTTTAAAATGGTTTCCCAGTTGCGTATCCAGTTCTTTTTCTTCTGTACATAATGCACGAAAATTTTCAGCAGTTTTGGGAACAATATCTACAAACAATTCTAAAACAATTCATCCAACTTGCTTCCTGCCGATGTCCATGTCAAAGAAGACTCGAGGGCTCTTGGAATTGGAGAGCTTGGCTACTGGGGATGGGTGGGACATCTTCACTGCAGGTGCTGGAAAGAAGGACACTTGTGTAAGAGAGGGGTGTGATCCTTTATTTTTAACATTTTAAAATTTCATGTGTATGGTGTTCTGCCTGCATGTATGTCTATGTACCACATGCATGCAGTGCCTACAGAGACCAGAGGAAAGTATTGGATCCTCTGAAACCAGAGTACAGACAGTTGAGACCTGCCATGTGGGTGCTGGAATTTGAACTTAGGTCCTTTGAAAGAATAGCGGATGGCATTAACCACTGAGTCATCTTTCCAGCTCCCCATTGGTTATGTTTTTAAGGACTCACATCATGGTTCCCTCCTTTGTTGCTCTGTGTAACATTCCTCTCTGTGCTCAAGAGTTCCAGTTTCTCCATATCCTTGTCAACACTTGCTATTTTGTAACAAGAATAATACAAACCTTCCATCTTGGAGATGTTGCTCAGCGTTGGATCGTTTGCTGGCCTAGCATCCTTGAGGTCTTGGATTCAATCCTCAACACTGGGAAAATAATATAACCAGCACAGCCACCTAACAGATGAGAAGCAGAATCTCACTGCCGGTCTCGTTTGTGTTTAGTGATCAGAGATGTTGAGTATCTTTTCATGTGGTTCCAGCCACTTCCTTATATTCTTTAGGAAAATGTCCGTCCCAGGCCCTTGGTCATTTTGTTGCTGTAAGATAATTGCAGAAACTCTTTCTGGATATCAGATAGATTTGTGACTACTTCCTCCCATTTCAAGGACTGCCCTTTCTCTTGCTAATATTGTCTTATCAAGAATTCTAGTTTATAAGTACTGTGTGGGATGTATATGTGAGCATGGAGGGTGGCTGTGACACTTTGCTGCTTACCTTCCAGTGTGGGTTCACGGCGTCAAACTCAGGGCAGGCCTGTGCAGCAAGGGTTTTGACCTGCTGTGCTATCACCCCAGTACACTCTCAGCTTTGAGGCACACAAGACATTTAATTTTAATAAAGTTCCACTGGTCTATTTTTCTTATGTCACTTGTGCTTTTTTGGACTACATCCAAGAAACTACTGCCAAATCCGGTATTATGAATTTTTCTCCATGTTTTCTTCTAATTGTTTTATGCTTTCTTAGCTATTACATTTAGAGCTTTGATTCCTTGAGGTAATTTTTGGATGCAATGCAAGGTCAGAGTCGTCCAATTTTATTTATTTATTTGTTTTATTTCTTTCCCCATCAACCGCCCCAGGACTCCTTTTGAAAATTACTTAACTTTATGTGTGAAGGTTTATTTCTGGGTTCTAGATTCCTTTCCATTGGTCTGTGTGTTGCTTATTCCAGCTCTGAGGTGTTTTGGTTATTATAGCTTTGTAGCAAATGTGAAACTAGGAAGTAGGAAGCTTCTAACTATGTCTTCAAGAAAGTTTGTTTTGTTTTTGAGAGTGTTGACTATAACCAGGCTGGTTTTGAACTCACAGAGTTGCTGAGCATACCCTTGAGAGTGTTTTTCTGCTTCCATCATCCGTGTGGAGAGTGTGCTATCACCCCCAGTTTTCAAGATTGCTTTGTCATAAATTTCTATGCAAATTTTAGGGTGGATCATTCTATTTCTGCAAAAATGTTTTTGGAATTTTGAAAGGACTTGTACTAAATCCGTAGCTCACATTAGGTTGGATGGGCATCTTAACATTGTTATTTATTATATATTATATACAAAATAATAATATATAATAAAAATATACATAATCATATTTATATATATATATATATGAGCAACATAAATATAGTGTCTTTTCATTTATTCTGACTTGTGATTTCTTTCAATAAGTAATGTTGTATGGTTTTCAGATTTCATGTCTTTTGTATCTGTAAGTTTAATCCTGATTGTAAACTGAAGCTCATCCCCTCTCTAGCGCTAGATCTCAAACTCGGCCTTGCACATGCTAGACAGGTACTCAACTGCTGACCTTCGTAGGATTGCTTTATTAATTTCATTTTCTTTTCTTCTTCCCTTCCTTCTTTCCTCTCCTCTTCCCTCCTTTCTTCCCTCCCTCCCTCTCTCTTTCCTTACTTCCTTCCTTTCTTCTTTTTTAGGTTTATTATTTTATGTGTATGTGTATGTTGCCTGTATGCCTATGTACCACATGCATCCCTGGGGCCTACAGAAGTCAGAGTAGGCATCAGATTCCCTAGAACTGGAGTTACAGATGGTTATGAAGCACCATGTGAGTGCTGAGAATCAAACCTGGGACCTCTGTAGGAACAGCCAGTGCTTGTAACTGCCAATCATCTCTCTAGCTATGCTGGTTGTATATGCTTGACCCAGGGAGTGACCCTGTTGGAGTTGGTGTGGCCTTGTTGGAGTAGGTGTATTACTGTGGGCATGGGCTTTAAGACCCTCATCCTAGCTGCCTGGAGGCCAGTCTTCTCCTAGCAGCCTTCAGATGAAAATGTAGAACTCTCAGTTCCTCCTGCACCATGCCTGCCTGGATGCTGCCATGCTCCTGCCTTGATGATAATAGATTGAACATCTGAACCTGTAAGCCAGCCCCAATTAAATCTTGTCCTTTATAAGACTGGCCTTGGTCATGGTGTCTGTTCACAGCAGTAAAACCCTAAGACACCAGTCCTAATTTCTTTTCCGATTATCCATTGTTAGCATATAGAACTGTAACTGTTTCTATATATAGCTTTAGATCTGGCTGCTTTGTTAATTCCTTATGCTAGTTCCAACATTTGAATTTTTTAAGTATTATTTTATTTATTTACTTTTTGGTGTGTGTTGGGGAGTTACTTAGGCTTTACACATATAAAACTGTATTGTCTGTAAACAAAACTTTTCCAGTTAGGTCACAGGTTGAATAGAAATGACAAAAGTGGAGCAGGGGAGATGCTTGGTGAATAAAAGTGAAACCGTGGCAGCCTGTGGGCCTGTGGTAATCCCTAGAACCCATGCAATGAGACAGTGGTCTGATGGAGCGTACACACTTGTAACTTCAGAGCCAGGGAGGATGACTCGGGTTTGATGGCCAGTCAGCCTAGCCAACATACTGAGTCTGGGCTAATGAGAGACTCTGTCTCAAAAAAACAAAATGTGTACAGCACTGAGGAACAACACCCAAAGTTATCCTCTAAAACATAGCACAGTCAGACACACATACAAAAACATAGACAGGCATACACAGACACACACTCTCTCTCGGGTGTGCATGCACGTGCAAACACACATGTACACATGCACACACACACTCACTCACACGTGTGTGCTTCTGCAGACAGACACACATGTGGACACCCACACACACAGACACACACACAGGACTAAAGAACCATGCATCCTTCTCTTGTTTCTGAGGACTAGCTGTCTGACTGTGCTGTCTGGAGATATTTGTATGTACAATCCTTTGTTGACTAAAATGTTGCTTCACACACTGCAGGCCATTATCATCTTCCTTTCACTAAGGAATCTGACATGTGGTGAACGGTAATTTCAGCAAATGTATTGATTAGAGTATTAAATGGTAATGCAAAAAGAATTGATTAGTGGAGAACAGGTATTTGCGTGTACTGCGGTGCCTCCATTTCACAATTCATTTGAAGACTAAGGCTTGAACTTTGTATTAGCTAGTTAGTTTCCTTCTTATTTCAAGGTCTGTGGTTATGACTGCAGATTGATAGGCCCGGGAAGCTTCTGAAATGAAATATACAAACCTGGTCTCTCTCCTCCTTTTCCTCTTTTGTCTTGAGATAGGAACTCACTGTGTAACCAGGAGTGGTTTGGAAATTGAGGTCTTCCTGCCTCAGCTTTCTAAATCTGGTATAATTGTAAAAGTGAAGGTGATAGTGATAAAGAAATCAATATTGCTATAATAGTAAACAGGGGATTGGGTAACTTAGGTATGCACTGGATATCAAACTCAGAAAAGAGGCATCATTCTTGAGAACTGAAAATGAGCCAAAAAAACATTTTAAACATGTTTTCTGGCTTTAAGTCTTTTTTTTTTCTTCTCCTTCTTAAAAAAGCTGTCTCAGGGGTGAGAGAGTTGGCTCAGTCAATGTCTTAGTCAGGGTTTCTATTCCTATACAAACATCATGACCAAGAAGCAAGTTGGAGAGGAAAGGATTTATCCAGCTTACACTTCCACATTGCTGTTCATCACCAAAGGAAGTCAGGACTGGAACTCAAGCAGGTCAGGAAGCAGGAGCTGATGCAGAGGCCATGGAGGGATGTTACTTAATGGCTTGCTTCCCCTGGCTTGCACAGCTTGCTTTCTTATTGAACCCAGGACTACTAGCCTAGATATGGCACCACCCACAATGAACCCCCAACCCATGATCACTAATTGAGAAAATGGCTTACAGCTGAGTCTCATGGAGGCATTTCCTCAAGGGAGGCTCCTTTCTCTGTAATAACTCCAGTTTGTGTCAAGTTGACACACAAAACCAGCCAGTATAGTCAGTAACGTTCTTGTCACACAGCAATATAAAAATAAAAAGCTGGGCATGGTGGCAATGTGTGCTTATAATTCCAGAGCTGAAGAGGCCAAGACAGGGTAATCTCGAGGGCTTGCTGACCAGCCAATCTAGGTGACCCAGTAAGCTCCAAGTTCAATGAGAGACCTCAAAAAACAAGGTGAAGACGCACTGGGGAAGACACCACATGTCAACCTCTGAGCTCCACATATATATGTAAGGATACATTCACATACACACAAACATGTAAAGTAAAATAAAAAAACTTGAAAAGAACGTCTCTGCATGTTCATATGATGTCATTTTCCATGAAATTGTTTCCAAAAACAAATGAATAAAAGTAGGCTGTGGATACAGTTGGTAATATGCTGCTGCCTGTGCCTGAGCCTTTGAATTTTATCCTAAGCACCACATAAATAGGATGTGGAGGTGTGTACCTATAATCCTAGCACTAAGGAAGCAGAGGCATAGGATCAAGAATTTAAGGCTATTCTTGGCTTCTTTCCACACTAGTCTGAGCAACATATGACTGACTGTCTATAAATCGACAAACAAGCCAATTAATTTATTAATTAACGGGATATAAATCTTAAGTTTCTTTGACAGGAACTGATAGAGAACATTTGTTGTTGTTCTCTTGTCCATAACTGTATTGTTCCTTCTGGTAATAGATTCTTGGTTTTCTTTCTGTGGAATCGTCCTTCTCCAGCAATTTGTCTCTAAAGACAAATTCAGAATTCGTCAGTGACAAACAACTCCCAGGTGTTATTGGAAAATAAATGCATTGTTTGTCCCGGAAGAATCAGCTAAAGGATGATGTAGCTGAACACAGAGCATGGTGGTTAAATTTTGTCTGTCAGGTTGTGACTCTAGCCTTTAGTAGATGAGCCGTTTCCCCTGCCCCTCAGTGGTCAGTTTTAATTGTGAACTTGACACAACCTAGGATTACCTGAAAATAGAGTCTTAATGGGGGAGTGTCTAGCTCAAGTTGGACTGTGGAGTTTGTCTTGAATGCCTTAATTGTCGTAGGAAGATCCAACCTTCAAATGGGTGACACCATTCCTTGGATTTGGCCCTGGACCATGTAAGAATGGAGAAAGCTAGCTTGACTGTGAATCAGATGTGGCTCGTTGCTCTAGGCTCTTGCTTTGATCATGATCGACTCTAACCTTGGCTCATGAGGTAAAACAACTCCCTCTCCCATTTCTGTATCTCAGCTATAATGTGAAACTAGAGTAGTAGGAAATGGGGGTGTAGGAAGAAATAACCACTTAAGAGCAGAGGAAAGGAGACACTGTCTGAATGACAGTGTTAAACCCTGAGAGCTGTGTCATCCATAGAGTTCCCAGTTCTTATACCAAATGCACTCCTCTCCTTAAAGTCATTTTAGTATGGATTTTGACAGTTGCAAAGAAAAGTTCTTAGGATTATAGTACAAGAGAATTCTGTGTATTACACAGAGCAGAATGTCTAAAAATGCTCATTTCCTATCTCTCAGTATCTAGTGTCACTTAGAATGACAGCTGTGCTAAATCCTAATGTCACTCTCAAAACCCTCAGGAAGTCTTTGCTCCCACAGTCAGCTCATTTCAGCCTCTTCCTCCTCTCCCATTTCTTCAAAGGGAACCAAAGCCTTTGCCAAACCCTGCAGATTGCTGTGTGTGTGTGTGTGTGTGTGTGTGTGTGTGTGTGTGTTTCCTTTTGTTTTTCTGTTTCTTACCCAGATCAACAGAATGAATGCCTGTGTAGCCAGCAAATGACCCTTCCTCTTAGAAAGGGTGAAAAATGGAAGATTGCCTGTCATGGTCTCATTTGTATTCAGAACAAGCAGGTGTTTACTTGGACATTAATTCTATTTGCAAATAACCACGACTGGGGATCCCTTTGGGTAACTCTTGCTTGTGATATTGTGATATTGCCCTGGGTTCTTTTGGTGGTTTTATTTATTTATTTATTTATTTAATTTATTTATTTATGAGTAAGGAAAAGAATCAAACCAGGCAAGCAGTTTGTTTTTACAAGCCTGAGAAACAAAAAGATAAAAATTCAGATTCTGGACTTAGAACAAGCTGATTTGTTGTACTAGGGGTAACTTAATGACCAATGTCCTTTTTTATCTTCCTTGGGAGAAACAGCTGGAGACTCTCCATCGATGGTTGCCTCACTCAGCAGCTTCTTCATAAGCACATTTATCAGATGCTGTGCCAGGAATTTAAGAGTGCCCCGAGGATACTGACCCATTCAGAAGCAGCCTGCTGCAGCTGGGAAAACATGAGGATCTAGAAATCTCCCCTCTCCAAGTAACACACTGAAGTTCTCTTATGCTGGACTCTTAGGTGGTTCTCAGTCTCTTGTGAACACATTGGTAACAAACGGTCAGAATTCTATTCTTGTGGCTATTCAAATTATTGTTGGCATCCATAGGCTATAGGGCCATGGTAGATCACCTAGCACAATGGACACTGAAGCCCAGGGACCATCCAGATGGCTATAGGAGACATCTCATCTTCTAGAACAAACTAAGTAAGTAACTTACTTGTGCTGGGACTAAACCTAAGGCTTTTTACATGCCAGACAAGCATTCTGCCATTGAGCAAAATTCTCAGCCCTTCATTTTTTGAGAAAAGAATCTTTCATAGCTGACGCTGGCCTTGAACTCAATATCCTCCTGCTTCCAATTTCCAAGTGCTAAAATTATTACCACCAACTGAGTTCCCAAGTTTTTAAAATATTGCCAACCACAGTGAACTAAAATCCATTATAATGTCCTGAATAAAGAGACTATTTCTAAAATGTGTGTGTGTGTGTGTTTGTGTGTATGTTGGAGTTAATATTTGGGGGTTTCTACCCCACTTTTGATTATATTTAGTTCCCAAATAAAAGACAAAAAACCTTTATGCTTATAATAAACCTTAACACATTAGAGCTGGGTAGATATCAACCCTGTATGCTCTTTTGTCTACTTCTCTGTCAATAATCCCGACACTTGCCATGTCCTGCCTGGGCTGCTCCTACTCCAACTAGCTGGCCCTCATGATCCACCCACCCCATGGGGGCTTCCTCCTCTTTCTCCTTTTGGTCTCTGCCTCAGACCCAGAGCCAGGGAATTGAAGCCCACCAACCTCTTTTCTGCCCAGCTACAGGCTGTAGGCATCTTTATTCAACCAACAGTTTTAAATTAAGGAACAAGGTTTGCACAACAAAAGCAGGTATGGTAGGTGTGTGCATGTGTGTGTGTCCATATGTATGAATGTATGTATGTGAGTGTGTATGTGTATTTGTATGTGAATGTGTGCATGTGTGTTTGAATTTGTATGTGTGTGTGCATATATGTGTGTGCATATGTGTGTGCATGTTTATGTGCATGTATATGTGTGTTTCCTGTGTGTCTCTCATATACTCACTCCATAAGCTAGAAGACAGTTGACTTCACCCATTAAGGTGTGTGTTTGTGTGTGTGCATGTATCTGTATGTATGTCTGTTTGTATGTGTGTGTATGTGGTGTACGTGTGTGATATGTAAAAGAGTCCTCTGGGAGTCATCCAGGATTGAAGGAGGAGGACAGCTTGTGGTCGAGTGTACAAACACAAAACTCTATCAGAGGATTCAGGTTCTGACTTTAAAATGAAGAACAGTCAATAACAGAATAACTCTGTTTCCTATGTCTCTCTCTCTTGCCCACAATTTCCAAGAGCTAGAAGACAGTTGACTTCATCTGTCAAGGTCAGAGCAGGATAGAAAGATCTAAACAGACTATGGAAAGTCTGGCAGAAGACCCTTGTCTTTTTCCATAGTTAGCACTGTAATTCAGGCCTGATCCTTTCCTATCTGCCCTAAGGTCGTGGTCTTCCAGCCTGTCTCCTGGGCTCTTATTGCCTTGGTGACTTGGTCTGTTTTTAAAGCTTTGGGGATTGGAGTATACAAACATTTGTACTGTCAAGACTTCTCTCATCTTGCAAAACCTAGGTAAAAAGGTCAAGACTCAGGGATATCCCAGTATTCTTCTGTCCCGAGGTTTATCGATACTGGACCACACTTCAGACATCAAGGAATATTAATTTTAGTTCTTACAACCAGGTAGAAACGAATGGAGATAGCCTCCTCGTCCCTTCCAGAGGACCTAGTCGCCCTGGCTGGTTGTCAATTGCTTCTAAGAGGACCCTCCCCCCCACGCCCCCTCCCCCGTCACCATTCGCTCCCCGCCCCAGGGCGTTGGCAGCTTCCATCGCCTGGACGCTCACGCCTCTCGGGAAGGGCCAGTCCCCGGGTCTAGGCAGGCGTCCTGGTGGTCTCCTGCGGTCTTCCACTCCCGCAGCGCCCGCGGTGGGGGTTGGGGCAGCGGAGAGCGCAGGCGCAGTGCCCGCGTCTGGCGCCCCTCTCCTTGCTGATCGCCCCTGGCAGTCCAGGCTGCTGTGATCCCCGCCGAGCGCGTGGCGGCCTCAGCTGGCTAGGGAAGCCAGACCAGGAGCACCGCTCCGGCTGAGTCCGCTAGTGCTCCGGGAGCACCCGCCTAGCCACCACTCGCAGGTAACCGGCCGGGCGGCGGGTGGGCAGCAGCGGGAGGTGCGGGACTCTGCCGTCTGGTCCCGCCGGGAAGAGGAAGCGCACCGAGCCCCACGTCGGCGACAGCAGACCCGTAGGGCGCCTCGCTTGGGGTAAGGTAGGCTGGCGTCAAGCGCCCCGCCTACTTGACAGACCTCCGTGGGGCGCGCGTCTCTGCAGGACGCCCGAAAAGCCATGCAGTGTCCACTTCTCCCCGCTGCTGTCTTGGAGAACAGGAATAAAGGGTTGATAAAGTCAGCACCATCCCGGGGCCTCATCCCGGGTGCTGACACCTTTGCTTGTTGTGGGCCCAACCCGTCTGCATGATGAAGGTCAGGGCTGTTGTCCCTCCTCTGGCCCCGGAGCCCACACAAGCTCGGCGAGTGCTTGTGGCGTCATAGGAGTGATTGTGAATGCCAACTTTCGAAAATTGCTGTGTGGTTTTAAGAGTCTGACAAAGATTTTGGATTTTCCATCACTTTGCTGTCCTGTGCCTATGAGTCTTGAACTCCGCTTTAGATGGGTTGAGATTTTTGTGTCGTTTGGTTCGATAGGGAGGAAGGACCCGGTGGTGGTCGAGTGTGGAGCTGGAGGCTCGGGCAAGTCAGTTCCATCTCATCTATTCACTAGAACAAAATGCGGATTTTCTTGACGGAATTGGTTCTAGGTTTAGAATTTTACGCAGCGTGTGCCCATTTAATTCATTAGAGGGGGAAGAAGGGTCGCGAGAACTGGCAGGAGGAACACTCACTCTTACTGGGGCAGCTGGGGGCGCTGCGCAGATTCACGTCACTGCCCAGGCTGTCACCAGGCTCTGGTAGGAGCTGGAGCAACTTCCTGTCCCAGTGAGGATTGGCGAGCTCCTAGACAGTCTCACACCAGCCGGGAGGGTGAGGGAGCAGGCCCGGAGGGGCCAAGTCTGTGGGCTATTCTCGGGAAAGGACTTTGAGCATAGTTGACTGTGTCCGTGGTGCTGAAGCTCCTCATGCCCTAGTCTACGGCTTCCTGGGCCTATGCCAGCCGTATTTTCCTGTTTTGCACCTTTGCCAAAAATAACTCATCGCCAAGGCAAGCGGACAGGGACAGGCCGTAGCAGGCCAGATACTGAAACCCTCCACAGATGGGTTGAGCGTGGTCCCCTGAGGGAAACACTGCAGGGAAATGTGGTTCACCTTGGAAGAAGAGAGATAAAGCACAGCTTGGTTGATTTCCTAAAAGTACACACTATGAGAAAGCACACCGGCCCTAATGTATGTGCGTGCATGTGTAGTAGGATAGATATATGAGTATATACCTACAAACAATGCTCATCTCTTTTCAAAGCCATCACTCACCACAAGTTACACATTTCCCGGAACCTTTCCTAACCCATCTTTATTTTTTGACACATATTGAGTTTCTGGACTCTACAGCACAATTAATTTTCAGAAACATCTGTTCCTAAGGCACTGTGCTTGTAGGTTGAAGTGCTTGGTGCTTGTATCCACACATTTAAGTTCCAGAGAATGCTGTATTAGAGGGAGCATAGCTCAGTGGTAGAGCACCCACTCAGCATGCAAAAGACCTTACGAGGGATTCTCACTGACATAATCAATCAATCAATCAATCAATAGGACGGAAAAAGAAAGCACGCTTATTTAAAGAAATGTAGGTGATAGAGAAATGCAAAAATTCTTTTGTATGAGTACACATACTCTTAGATGGACCATTCTTCTGTCTGTTGTGTTTTCAGTAATCTTGTAATTATGAACATTTATGTTCAAAAGTTTGTTAGTATAGACCAGTGGTTCTCAACCACTGGGTTTCGACCCCTTTGGGATAGTCACATATCAGACATCCTGCATATCAGATATTTACTTTATGATTCATAACAGTAGGAAAATTAAAGTTATGAAGCAGCAAAGAAAAAAAAACTTTAGAGAGGGGTCACCACAACCTGAGGAACTGTATTAAAGGGTCGCAGCATTGGGAAGGCTGAGCACCACTGTTAAAGACAGTTCTGTAAATAGCTTTTCTGTTTGTTTCCAGTTTTGGGACAGGGTCTCACTGATTCCCACTCGGCCTTGAATGCAAAGTTGTTCCACCTTAGCCTCCAAAGTGTTGGGATTACATGGGATTATGGATATGTGCTACCAAGCCCGGAAAACGCTAGATATATTTTCTTTTAGACAGACTTTTATACAGTCCCAGTTGGACTAAAAATTGGTACGTAGACAAAGATGATCTTGAATTGCTAATCCTCTTACCCTCATCTCCCAGAAGGTGAGATTGCAAGCACGCACTACCATGCCTGCCTGGTCTAATGTCATCCTTAACATAAATTATCTTAAGAATGGAGACAGAGAGATGTTGGCAGATAAGAGTGCTTGCCTCTTTTGCAAAGGATCCTTGTTTGATTCTCAGCCCCTATGTTGCAGCTTACAACTCTCTGTAGGTCTGATTACAGGGGATCTATGCCCTCTTCTGTCCTCAGAGGGCACCTGGTATATGTGGTGCACATACATCTATACAGGCAAACATTTTTACATATAAAATAAAAATAAATTACTTTAAGAGAAAAAAGATATGGTAAACATCTATTGTCTCAAAGATGTAAATGCATTAAATGGATGATAATGCATTAGGACTGACTAGAGGCACAAGGAACAGCAATTCCTGGGTCTATTCATTTGACTGAAGTGTCGAAGCACACACTAGTAACTCCCCGTTTTCTTCTGCTCTCTAGCCCCTTGCTAACAACCCTTCTCCTCTTGTCTATGACTTTGCCCATCTCATATACTCCATGTAAGTGGGACCACACAGTATTTGTGACTGGTTTCTTTACTTAGCATAATATCTCTTGTTTCATTTGTATTTTTTCATGGGATAGAACTTCTTTCTTCTTAAAAGTTGAATGTTATTTCTTTGTATTTCTAGATGCTCCATTTAAAAAAATCTGTTCATCTATTGGCAGACACTTAAATTGCTCCATGTCAATATAATATCTTTGCACCAACACACACTTGTTTAATTACAGTCCTTGTGTTGTTGTTGTTTTGTTTTCTGAGGGAGTGTTTCTCTACGTAACTTTGGCTGTGCTGGAACTCACTCTGTGGACCAAGCTGGTCTTGAACTTAGAGATCCTCCTGCCTTTGCCTCCTTAGTGCTGGGATTAAAGATGTGTGCCACCACACCCGGCTTAATTACAGGCTTATAACAAAATTCTTGAAGTAAAATTTGTGGTTCAAATGATGGATATTTTAATTTTGGTACATTTGAGACATTAATTTATTCAAATATTTTTTTATTTCTTCTTTTAACCATTTCCAAAAGCACCATATTTAAGGAATATTTATTGGGCAACCATTATTTACAAATTGTGCCTTGAAAAGTAGATAAACATATACTACATAAAAGGTAAATGTGAATGTCAGTAGCCCCATCCTTTCACCAAAAACAGTTTTATCAATTTCTAAAGGTATTTTCTAATTGGGCAGACATAGAAGGACATTTGTTCATTTATTCATTAGCAATATTTATTTCTCATTTTGCAACTTGCTAACGCATATGTTTATTTTTCTATTGGCATACTTACTTTCTTTTTGATTCATATAAGTTCTTTGTATAGTACTGTATTCTGTTTGTTGTACTTTTTTTTTTTTTTTTTTTTTTTTTGGTTTTTCGAGACAGGGTTTCTCTGTGTAGCCCGGGCTGTCCTGGAACTCACTCTGTAGACCAGGCTGGCCTCGAACTCAGAAATCTGCCTGCCTCTGCCTCCAAGTGCTAGGATTAAAGGCGTGTGCCACCACCGCCCGGCTGTTTGTAGTACTTTTGAAATAAAATCTCACCATGTATTTCTGACTGGCCTAGCTAGTGCTCCTTATGTAGACCGTGCTGGCCCCATGGGATTAAAGGCCTATGCTATCACATTTTTTTTTTTTATTTTGTTAACTTTGTTTATAGTATTATGCTGTATAGAAAATTTCAATATATATGTATACATATATATATGTATGTACTCACCATGGCGGGTAAGTCAAAGCTGCAGGAGCTTGACATAGCTGTCGCCATCACATCCGTAGTCAGGAACAGAGAGTAGTGAATTCAGGCATTCTGTTCAGCTTCCTTTTTCCACTTACACAGCCCAGGACCTGAGCAGGGAAGGGTGCCATTACAGTAGTGGGTCTTCTGATCTCAATTAGTGTGACCAAGACAACCTCTTATAGGTATCCCCAGAGGCCCTTCTCCCAGGTAATTCTAGGTTATGTTAAGTTGACAATCAGCATTAGCATCACAGAGTGAATACATGTAGCTGTGTGCATATGTGTATATGTGTGCAAATGCATGGTGTGTATGAACCTGTAAGGGGATGAAGTTGATGCTGGGTGTTTTTCTCCATCGTTCTTCGTCTCATTTTTTGAAACAGGGTCTCTCCCATAACTTGGAGCTTACCAGTTGGCTGGATTGGCTGACCAGTGACCTCCAGGAATCTACCTGTCATCCTTCTCCCCGCCTCTGTACTAGGGTTTCAGATACATGCTACTGTGTGCTTTTATGTGGGTGATGGGGATCTGAATTCAGGTCTTCATGCTTGCTCAGCAAGTACTCCACTGACTGGGACATCCATGTATATTAATATACTTTTATTATATTTTCTGGCACTTATATCAGCATTGCATTTCTCTATATAAAACATAATCTTCCTTAGCCTCTGAGGTACTGAGATTACAAGCATGCTTCTGCTTCTGTTTCTTTAAACATATAAATATCTTCTCATGGGAACATTGTTTTAAGTTTTGAATTTGCAAGTGATTATAATTTACAAAAAAATACTTTAAACCCTAGATTTATTCTCTCATTTTCTTTTAAAATTTAATTCATTACTAGTTGTAAATTATTTTGTACATTAAATAGTAATAATAATAATAACAATAATTTCACTTTTCTAACACATGCAAGGCCCTGGGTTTGAGTGACAGAACAGAAAGGCATTAAAGAGCGCTGATTTCTAATCCATATTTATCTACATCTTCTAAGAGACACAATATGCTATTTAGTTTGAGTCTTTCAATGCGGAATATTTAATTTTTAGAAATCCAATCACAGCTCTCTCCTCCAGCGGAGCAAGATGCCCAAAGGAAAGAAGGCCAAGGGGAAGAAGGTGGCCCCGGCCCCCGCTGTCGTCAAGAAACAGGAGGCCAAAAAGGTGGTCAACCCTCTGTTCAAGAAAAGGCCCAAGAACTTCGGGATTGGGCAGGACATCCAGCCTAAAAGAGATCTAACACGCTTTGTCACATGGCCCCGCTACATCAGGCTGCAGCGGCAAAGAGCCATCCTCTGTAAGCGGCTCAAAGTACCTCCTGCCATTAACCAGTTCACCCAGGCCCTGGACAGGCAAACCAGCTACTCAGCTGCTTAAGTTGCCCACAAGTACAAGCCAGAGACAAAGTAAGATTAGAAGCAAAAACTACTGGCCCGTGCTGAGAAGAAAAAATTGCTGGCAAAGAGGACGTCCCAACTAAGAGACCACCTGTCCTCTGAGCAAGAGTCAATACAGTCACCACCTTGGGGAAGAACAAGAAGGCTCAGCTGGTGGTGATTGCCCATGATGTAGACCCCATTGAGCTGGTGGTTTTCCTGCCTGCCCTGTGTCGGAAGATGGGGGTGCCCTACTGCATCATCAAGGGAAAGGCCAGGCTGGGGAGCCTGGTGCAGAGGAAGACATGCACCACTGTTGCCTTCACACAGGTTAACTCGGAAGACACGGGTGCTCTGGCTAAGCTGGTGGAAGCTATTAGGACCAATTGTAATGACAAATATGACAAAATCCGCTGCCACTGGGGAGGCAACGTCCTGGGTTCTAAGTCGGTGGCTCACATTGCCAAGTTGGAAAAGGAAAAAGCTAAAGAACTTGTCACAAAACTGGGTTAATTAAATGTACACTATTAAAAAAAAAAAAGAAATCCAATTACAGTGTTTTCACTTTAAATGTAGTTTGTAGTATTTTTAAAACTGTTAGCATGCAATTTTTAGAAAAAACTATCCTTTAGAATATTTTTATGTAGCCAGAAGAAAATGTATCCCAGTGCACTAATTAGCAAAATGGGAATTTATGTCAGAATGTTTCTAAAAGGAGAACCACCCATGTATAAGGTTGGTCAAATGCCTTTTGGCAACCATCCATTATGGATCAATAATGTATTTTCCAAAACAAAGAATGGTTATTTGAGTATTGTTGAATTATTCTTTATTATTTTCTTTCCAGGGTTAAGATCATTTTGGAATAGACTAATGAGAATAACAATTTTTGAAAATATTTACTTCTGTATTGGGGAGGTGTGCCACAGCACCTGTGTGGAGGTCAAAGGACAACCTGCCAGGGTTGGTTCTCTCCTTCTACCTTCTGAGTCCAGGAAACTGAACTCAGGTTGTCAGGCTTGGTGGGCAAGTGCCTCACCCTACTGAACCAGCCCAGCCGCCCTGAGAATAACAGCTTCATAGTTTTTAGAGGATATATATTTTTTTTAAAAAGCTGATTATAAGAAATAAAAAGATCAGATTATAAAATTAAATCCTCCTAGTGAGTCCAGTTCTGTAGGAACCAGAACAGGTAATAGTCTGAAGGAAATATTTTCAGATTATTACATTCATAACAATGACTGTGAGATGTCATCAACTTTAAGATACTTTACAAATATAACAATATATATCATGAACTTAGCCTATCGTAAGTAGGGTTACCATGTTAATTTTTTTCTGTTTTGTTGTTGACTGATTTTTGAAGCAAAGTCTTACTCTATAGTCAGGCTGGCCTTGCCTGACCTCAGCCTCCCAGGTGCTGAGAGTGTAGCCATGGACCCCGATTCTTCTAATTTTCTTTCTTTTTTTTTTTTTTTCGAGACAGGGTTTCTCTGTGTAGTCCTGGCTGTCCTGGAACTCACTCTGTAGACCAGGCTGTCCTCGAACTCAGAAATCCGCCTGCCTCTGCCTCCCAAGTGCTGGGATTAAAAGGCGTGCGCCACCACCGCCCGGCTCTAATTTAAAAAAAAAAAAAACTTTTGACCTGAGTTTGGTTCCCAGCACCTATGTCAGATGCCTCATAATCACCCGTAACTCCAGCTCCAGGCATCTGATGGTGCCATCTGACATCTGTGCACACCTGCAGACATGTGGTGTACATAGACAGGCAGACTGACAGACAGGCGCAGGCACACACACACACATACACACACACACACACACATCTTTGTTTTATATGCGTTTGTGTTTTGCCTGCATATGTGTGTGAAAGTGTCAGATCCCCTGGAATTGGAGCTACATTCAGTTCTGAGCTGCCATGTAGGTGCTGATAATTCCAGGTCCTCTGGAAGAGCAACCAGTGCTCTTAACCCCTGAACTCCAGCCCCTAAAATGTGTTTGTTTGTTTGTTTGTTAAAAAAATAGCATTTGGACAGAGTTAGTTCCTTCAGGCTGCCATAACAAAACGGATGGCTTTCAATTAACAACAGAAATTTGCTTCTTATCATTTTAAAGGCTGAATAGTCCAAGATTAATATACTTCAAAATTAGGTATCTGGTGAGGTCTGCTTCCTGTTCATAGCTGATGGACCTTTGTGTGTCCTCATGTATCAGAGTGGCAAGAGCTCTGCTCTCACGACCTAGTTATTTTCTGAAATCACTGCCTCTGGACATTCTCACATATGACTTTGTAGGAAGAAAGACAGTCTAACAGGAAGATGAAAAAAAAAATGTCCTGCCAAGGATGAGACACAGGATGTGACACAAACTCGGCAAATGCTCTACCACTGAGCTGCGCTCACAGCGCACACACCATAAATTTTAAAAAAGAAAAAACAAACCAACTCTGTATATGATTTTGTAACTCCTCAAAGACGTAGGCTTAATAAAGTCAAGAGAATTATAGAGAGGCATAAATACATCTCATAAACACAATTTTAATTGAAGCTTATAAAGTTAATTTTCAAAATATTTTAATTCACAAAGATGGCTAAGTTCCTTGATGCTTCTCAACTTGGATAGACAGCATTGCTATCCACACTTGAGACCTTCTGGTGATCTCTGCCACCATCAGTGTACCTCGACATCTTACGGTCTGTAGTTAGCACGTGAGGATCAGACCCGCCTCAGTTACTATGTGCTCCAGGAAGTTTTGCTTCCCGATGATCTGAATAGAAATATAACATTCTGTTGGGATGGGATCTGAGGTAAAGGAAGAGGGAAGAGCACAAGCGTATTCTAACTGGGTTTTCCAGCACCTTAGAACTGTGTTGGTTCTGTAAGGTCTTGCTTGGGTTTCATGCTGAGACACTTGTGCCACAGGTGGCGTTCTTAAACACTGACACATCACTGTACCAGCAGGGAGCCACTGCTGTCCTCCTTCTTGCTGAATGTTCTTCCTGCATATTTTGATCATAAAATCAGGCAAAATTTCCTTTCTCATCACTACCCATATATTATTTTTCCCGCCTTTAATCTCTTAGCAGGAGTGAGGAGATGTGGAAAGGAGAGTGATAGTCACTGGACTGCTTCCTCTTTGCTAGTTTTCTCTCCTTTTCCGTCTGTTTCATACCCAGGAAAAACTCTTAACTTGGTAGGGAAATGTCAGAGACCAGTTGAGCTGGAACTTTTTTCTGACTCTTGATTAAAATTTTACTTTGCTCTATAAATGTTAATGTATATACATAATTTAAAATATTGGCTTGTGTATAAAATTATATTGCTGAACTGTTTACTCTAGGTTCACATAACTGTTGCTGTATATAACCACTGCAGTATAGTACTTTATTGCACATAAACACTATTTCTGTTATGATTGCATATGAACTCAGTCCTCAGCCTAGCATTTTACTGTGTGTTTAGTCACTTCATATAATCAGTGACTTGGGAGTGAGGTTGTTTTTTTTTTTTTTTTTGTTTAAGACACCACAGTATCAGCAGCTTTATTGGACTCTTTAAGAACCTGATAAAAGAAAAAAACTTGAGGACCCATTTTTCTGATTATATTTGCTTTACCTTTGTTTTCTGTCTGTTGCTGACTGAGCCACTGTTTTAAACAGGAGTGAAGGTCTGGAGAGAGAGAGTGTGTGAGTGAGGCTGTTAAGAACATGGAGAATGACAGCCAAATTCTCCTCTTACTCCAGAGTCAGGAGATATGAGGGAGTTAGATTGGAGAACTGTGGAGACAAAGGGGTGCATCAGCTGGTTTGATCAAGGATTAAAAGCCAACAGTTAATCAATGAGGCCAGCTAGGCCAGAGAGTTCCTGTTCTATCAGCATTTGTTGAGTCTGGTTCTGAGGTAGAACCTTCAAGATATCAAGAAGAAAGATAGTCATCATCCTTGCTCTCGAGTGATGCGAGTTTATCAGGGGCTTATGGTTATGTCCACACACAGCCCACAGTGACAGAGTACATCCAGGACTGCTGTACCATCCCAGAATAAAGTGTTCCCGAGCCTAGGGAAGGAACAGCTTGTTAGAGAGAAGCCTCTCCAAGTGAGTTCCAGCCCCCATTATCTCATGTATTTTCTCGTGATGGGACTCGGGTCACTGTATTTATCTGCCTTTTCTCCTTTGATGTAACCAATGTCCTGACCTCATCAGCCACTTCCTTGACCCAAATCTTCCCAAGGCTCGATCCTGCTGGTTCTGCCAGCCTCGTCACAACATTAAATAAATAAGAGAGCTGTGGACCAAGAAATTAAAACTCAAAAGTGCTAATTACTTGTTAGAACCCTTTATTGGATCTTCAAGCCCAAGGACGTCTACTTATAAACTGTACTAATGAAGACACCCAAATAAAAAGAGGCTATTGGGTAAGAGCTAAGGAGGCAGAAATAAAAATCTGGAAAGTGAGTCAGCCCCAGGAACTTGACCTCTGTAAGAAACATGGGGCATCAAGGGAAGGGAGGATTCTTCAAACATGGTTAAGCTTCAAGGACCATTCGTCTAACATCCCCAGAACCACAAATACTCTTCGGTGTGTTTTGTTCTTAAAAGATTTTTATTACATTTATTTAGTGTGCCTGAGTGTGGACATGTGTGCTTGTAGATCATAACACGCTTGTGAGAGTCAGGATGATAGCAAGCACATTTGCCTACTGAACCATCTTCCTACCTCCTTCTCTGCTGTGTTAAGAACACATTGCATTAAGGCATAAAAATATCACTCTATTTCTGAAGAGGGAAACATTGCTTCTGTGAGCAGATTCTGAAATTGCAATCTTAGGAGATGGATGACATTATCTTCTGTTTTAGTGCTGACTCCACTCCCTAGTCCAGACCATCAGAAATCTGTGCACGCGTTAGAGAACAGCATGCAGTCCATCTGTTCAGGTCAGATTTTCCCACATTAACATGCAGATTTATGGGGCGATAACTTACGTAAGAAAAGCCAATGGTAATGATTTTAGATTCTGTGCTGCCATTTGGAAACTACATATATTTTTAGCCTGTCATGAAAGTATCGTAAACACACACACACACACACACACACACACACACACACGGGATTCTTTCAAAAGCAATAACAAAAGCATCTCCCACAGTTTGTAGTCATTACCTCTGTTTTGGTTTGAGCACTAGACACCATCCATTCATATTTTCCCTGTAAAGTGATCTATTTACCCACAGCTTTCCTTTTACAGATGGCATAGATATACAAGAACTATGCTGGCTTCTTGGCTGACTTGTCAGACTAAAATACAGTAATGATTTTTTTTTTTCTTAAGAAAGTAGGTTGAACTTTTTCAGATTTTAAATAGATACTTATATAGAAAAATAAAAAAAAAAACCCTATAAGTACATATGCATGTATACACATATACATAAATTATTTTATATAAATAGAACCCTACCATGAATATTCTTTAGGGGTGTGTGTGTGTATGTGTGTGTTTTAGTTGGGGAACAAAATCTTGTGTCTTTCATATTGGCTTCAAACTTTCTTTGTAGCCAAGGATGTCACTGAACTCCCCATATTCCTGCTTTTGTCTTTAGAGTGCTGGGGTTACCATGGCTACCATGTCTGGTTTATGTGGTGCTGAGCACCAAACCCAGGACTTCATACATGTTGGGCAAACACTGTTCCAAATGAACTACAACCCCATCCCATGAATACTCTTTCTATAAATTCCCTTTGGTTCAATAATATGACATATACTTTCTTATATCAGTATATATACATAGATATTATCATTTCATATGGCAGTATTTTCCTTTAGTCCTTCTCCATTAATGGGCAATTAGGTTATTTGTAATTTTTTATCATATAAAGAGAACCATGGTGACTACCCTTATGTGTGCATTTTATATGCTTACTGATGATCTCCTTAGGCTCTACTACTGGAAATGTCATGGCTGGGAGAACTCACACATATAAAATTTTGATACATGTTGCTAGCTCACTTTGATAAGATGGATTACACAATGCTTGTTGTTAATGTACAGAGTCCTTGGCAATGATGGGGACTTGATAAAGTCTTTTCACCTTTGCAATGTGTATGTGTTCACATACATTAATAGAGTATGGTGATTTGTGTACTGTGATTTTGATATGTCTATGTATATTATGTTGCCTACCAGGTATTGTGAAATTTAATTCAAAATGTGATTTACAGTTTGATCTGAAACAAGAGGGCATCTAATGACCATCTCTTAATTGTCTGGGATTTTACTGACATACAGTATATGAAAGAGGTGACTGAATTGTGACTTTTAAAATTAAAACATCAATCTGTTATGTGAAGAATCAGCTATGATTAAAACAAATCAAATTTGTAAAATTTTAGACTAACACACTGTGGCATTTCTGGACTTTGGCCTGGAGTGGGGTTTGGGATTCTGGCTTGGTGCTCACACAGATAAACAGCAGAAAGAACAGAGCAGATGGGAGCAGGTGGTGCACACAGTGTTTCATGGCTCGGAGAATACACTACTGCTCCTGAGGTATGCCTTTCTTCTTCTTTCTCTTCCTCCTCTTCCTCCTCTTCTTCTTTGTTCAGAGATTCTTGCATATCTGAGATGATTGGAGGATATCTTTGAGCTCACTGGGATGTTTGATATTCTTTCATAAAATTTAGGTATATGATAAGCAACCAAAGTACATCAACAACACAAGAATTTGTTTTTCACTTATTTAGCATGTAATCTATACAATAAAGTCAATGATTTAACCATGGATATACATATAAAATATCAGAAAATACGAAAAGATGATTTAGGCTGGGCACAGTGCTGTATACCTTTAATCCCAGCACTCAGGAAGCACAGGCAGGCAGATCTCTGAGTTTGAGGCCAGACTGGTTTTACATAGTGAGTTCCAGGACAGCCAGAGATACACAGTGAGATCCTATCCTCCACACCCACAGCCACTGCCAAAAAACCAAAACTGATGATTCTATTCTTGCCCTCTTTTCTAGCCATGGTTCTTTTATCCTTAATAGAGTCACCAGCAAGCTGAATTTAAAGGTGCTGATTTCACTGCAAATTGATTTTGCTTAATTTTTTTTTCTTCCAGGCAGAAGGAAAATAAGTGTCAGATGATAAGTATGTGTCATCTGAGAATAGCATATTTTATGTAAATTGATAAAACTGCTCTTCAGAGATTAGAAGGGGTGTTTTCTGAAAGGAGTGTGCTGAGTCTATGTTGTGAGCTTCGGTGCTGGGGCTGTAGCTGGACACGTACAAGGCCCTGAGACTGACCTCTGAAATCAAAGGAAAACAAAGGTAAATAACAAACGGCGAAACTCTTGCATTTTAGCGTGTTCTTAGCTGCCAGCCAACACATTCATTAGTGTGCCAGGATGAATTTTTAAGTGTCACAACATAATTGCTCTGTTTCAAACCAGGCATCATCACTTTTACACAAGCCAAATCTACTCACTGTTTGAAAACTGCCACATACAGTCCAAAAAAAAAAATTTTTTTTTTTAAAGCTCCCTTTTCAAAACCCTGGTATTGCCAGCCATGATGGCTCATGCTTTTCATCTGGAGGCAGAGGTAGTGGATCTCTATGAGCTTCAGACCAGGCTGCTCTACATGTTGAGTTCCAGAGCACAACTATGGCTATACAGTGAGACCCTATCTCAAAGGACAAAATAAAACAAAAACAAAGCACCAAAGCGTGGGTATGCACCACTCATTATACTCCATTAATCATTAACCATCACTGAATGATTTGAACCACATATCTAGTGGCTTTCAGAATGAAGGCAGTTGAACTGGCTCTCATCAGATGTGGATTTCACTCCCTACCTCCCTTGCCAACACCCTCTGCCCTTTCCCCCAACCCCCAGCCTGTTCCCTTCAGTGCTGCTGTTGCCTCACAGGTTCTGCACAGCTTACACATTACTCCCAGTGATCCTCTGACTTTGGGCTCTGTCACTGTCAGTTGAGATTTGGACTAGCTTCCTGTTCAAGGCCATCTCCCGCGCCACATCCAAGCCCTCCCAGCCTCAACTCTTACCGCCTGTCTTTGGCAAATCCCTTAAGGATAATGTTGACTCCTCCTACAGGTCAGACTGAACTAACTCAGAAAAACCCTTAGGTCCCTCACTACTGTCCACAATTCAGCCCAAACTTCTTAGCCGCGTTTGACCACATACCTTGTTGCTCTTCCTAATGTGGTTTATATGTCGTCTAGGATCATCCCACCTAAGGCACTGCAGTCTCTGAGAGCCCCAGTGTCGTCCATCCTAACCCTTCAAAGCAGCCTTGACCTCTCTTGGAAAGTCTCTGCTTTCATCCTCCAGTGAGGATTCTCTACTCGGGCAGCCCTTCGATGAAGCAGAGTTTGGCTGATATGTTGAGGTGCTTATCATTTAGCTTGCCATAAGCTGAATTTTTTTCTAGCCTAGATCAAGTAGGCTGTGATTCAGTTTTGGCATTGTGTGCCTGTTAAGCACTGCAGGGAGCCATCATCACAGACACTGTCACACTGACTGTCAGCCGGCTGGGACAGTGATGAAGAAAAGATTTGGACTCTGTCATATACGTCTCTTCTCCATTTCTTCTAAGGAAGAATGTGCATTTGTAAGAGGGTCAGGAGGCACAACCATTGACTGTGGAAACAAGGTGAACAATGGTTACAGATGGTTGTGAGCTGTCATGTGGGTGCTGGCAATCAAACCGGGTCCTCTGCAAGAACAGCCAGTACTCTTAACCACTGAATCATCTTTCCAGCCTGCCTTTTCTTTCTTTTCTTTGAGACACACAGTTTTGCTCTGTAGCTCAAGCTGGCCTTAAATTTGTAGTCTTCTGCCTCATCCTTCCAGGTTCGAGGGTTATAGGTGCATGCTGCTACCCTATCTAGCTGGAATTCATCCTTAAAATCCCCCCAAACATTTTAGCATAGATATGTAAAAATAAGCTACTATTTTGGTGTGTCCACAGATTGTGTACAAATTCTTCAGTATCTAGTCAATTTAAAACTCAGCCTAACCTCTTCTCTGCTCTCTAGTCACCATGATGTAGGCTGCTCTACTCTTCCGTATGTTCCCTGCCATGATAGACTAAGCCCTTGAAACTACAGGCGACTGCAGATTATGTCTGCCATGTGTGGGGGAAGTGTGGGTGGCCCTACATGGAGAGACTGGCTACTTGTGAACCCTGCCCCTGAGAGTACTTCTGAGGAAGATGACCAGTAGGACAATGTCTTTATGGACACTGAACAAATTTCCTAGCTGGGATGCACATTAGCAGTGTCCCCATATACACCTCTACTACTTGGCTCTTTCCTCTTAGCCACTTGCTGGGAAACATGGACAGTGACATCTCCTATTTGGAATTCACAAAGCTGGAGAGGATACTGGGATTGCCTGAGTGCTTTCTATATCACCCACTAGGCAGGCAGTGCCTGCAGTGACAAATCCTTGCCTCACGAAGGGGCTAAGTAGAGAAGGAGAAGCAAAACCCTATGATGGGCTTGATTATACACATTGTCATCATAGCGTTTGGGGCCTGAGGCAGAAAGGAGGATTATCAAAACGATGACTAGCCTGGGTTATATGAGAATCTGTATTTAAAAAAGTATGTATTAGTGATATGTACACACACACACACACACACACACACACACACACACAGAGAGAGAGAGAGAGAGAGAGAGAGAGAGAGAGAGAGAGAGAGAGAGAGAGAGACCAATCTTTTTTCTTTTCTTTTTTTTTTTTTCTTGAGACAGGGTTTCTCTGTGTAGCCCTGGCTGTCCTGGAACTCACTCTGTAGACCAGGCTAGGCCTCGAACTCAGAAATCCGCCTGCCTCTGCCTCCAAGTGCTGGGATTAAAGGCGTGCCCACCACCGCCCGGCAACAGACACAATCTTAAATTGTATTTTTTTTTACTCTTCAAAACTTAAAATGTATAAAATAGTTAATTTTGGCTAGTATAAAAATACTAAGACATTAAGAAACCACTTTTAATGTGATTTAAAGTGTTATCATAATTCTGGTAAATGTTCAGGTGACAACTTGGAGGTATTTTGAAATGCTTTACCTATTTCACAAAGCCAATTCCAATATGTTAAAGATTTATTGATCTATTGATCTTAAGCAAACTCAAGGTAGATCATACTCTAGCCCCAAGTTTGAAAACGGGGAAAAGGTACAAGTCAGTATTTCTGCTGCTTTTAGCATTAGAAACGTTTGTCTCCATCCTTCCGGTGAGCCCGGCACCGTCACTCTAGGCCGATTTTCACTTTTACGGTCATCTATTCATTTGCTTCATTGGTGTTTTTCTCTTTTTCCCTTCTTTTCTTGCCTTAGCGGCTTGGGATGGACTACACCTGATGAACATATATGAGCAACAGGGGCTCGGAGCCTTTAAAAAATGATGGCATCTCAATTTAGGCACGCCTTCTCACTCTCCAGCTGGAAGCATGCCTAGATAGGACACTTTAATTTGCCCCTTGCTTTTGAGCCAGAGAAAGTAGCTGGAAAGAAAAGAGTGAGAGCAGTGATGGGTCCAGTCACTGTTTAGAAAGGCAAGGAAATATGAGTCTCTTGGGGCCAAGTGAATAGTTGGTTTTTGTCCAAGACAGCTAGGCATTGGGCAAATTGTAAGCCTCACAGTACAAAAGTCTCCCACAGCAGACAGAGATCTGTGTGTTGGGCCCTTTGTAGTTGACCTGAAAAAACCTGCATTTGCATGCCTGAAACCTGAAGGATATGTAACCGAGAAACAAAGACACTTAGAGAAACAATTCCAAGTATAGGAATGTGAAATTCAGGACCACCTAGGGACTTATCATAAGGAACTGGCTTAAGGTATGGTGAAGCTGGATAGCAAGCATGAAGTCTATAGAGAGGTAGTCAGGGAGGGATGTTAAAAGCAAGTTGGTAATTCATGAACATAGACTAAAGCTTTGTGGATTGGAACTTTGAGGATATCAAATATTTGGATCTCTGACATGACAAAATGACTAAGCACTCCTCCTTAGTCATTCAACTTACTAGGTTAGCCCTACTCCATAAAGTTATGCAATCTTTTAATTAAGTTAAATTTGACTGATTAGGAACTTCGTTTTTCTTTTTTTCTTTTTTCTTTCTTTTCTTTTCTTTTCTTTTTTTTTTTTTTTAAGCAAAGTCTCATGTAGCCTGGGCTGGCCTTGAACACCCTATGTATCTGAGGCTGGACCTGACCTCCTTGTGTTTCTGCCTCTGTCGCCCAAGTGCTGGGATTACACCTCAGTTAGGGGTTTTTAATCACATCTACAAAGCCCATTTTGTGCAGGATTTAGTTTGTGTTTGATTAATAAGTAAGACTCTGTAGTGCAGCTTGGCTTAGTTAGCTCATAGGCCATTATCCAAGAGCCAGTACATGACAGGTGTCCCTTTCTTCTTCTTTCCTCTTTGTGCCTCTAGAGAAGCTACAGCCCAACAGATGGAGACTAAAGCAATTAAGATAAAACCTTCTGAGGTTGGAGAGATGGCTCAGTGGTTATGAGAATTGGCTGCTCTTTCAGAGGACCTGGGTTGAATTCTCAGTACCCTCTTGGCAGGTCACAACTGACTGTAACTCCAGTTCCAGGGCTTCTGACACCCTCACACAGACATACATGCAGACAAAAACCAATGAGCATAAAATAAAGTTATATATAAAGAGATAAACCATTCTTTACAATTTTTATTTTATATGTTTGTGGGTACTGGCATACATGTCCCATGGCATGTGTGTCAAAGTCAGAGGACAATTTGCAGGAGTCAGTTCTTTCTACTATGTGAGTTTCGGGGACTGAACACTGGCCTTTTTTGGAGTGCATCCTTGGCCACGGAGTCATCCTGACAGCCTGATAAACTCTTCTTATAGTCTCCAAGAAGAAAGAATAGGAGGAAGAAATAGCAAGTTACACATGCTCTCTAACTATGCCCTACAGCTGTAGATTTGGCCTGTAGCAGGTAGGGGAAAACTCTAATGGGTAGAAGGTAACATTTTAACAATAGCAGCAAAAGAGAATTATGGAATGTAGAATTTCATTAAGAGAATTACTGGTCATCAAGGAGGAGAATTGACATAGTTAAATTGGGTACAGTAACTAGAAACATAAGACTCTAGAGCCGAGCCAAGCAGGAAGCAACATGATTACATTATACAAATTAGATTAGAAGGGCAGCAATTATGTAGATAAAGGAATGTCTGGAGAAGTCAGAGGCTTGTTTCTCAAGACAGAATTTGAATTAGGCCCTAACAGATGATCAGCATTTAGAAAGTTGGAGCAGAGGAGGAACTAGTGGAGTTTGGGAAATTATTTTTACACACATGGTTCAAGGTCGGGGGTGGGAGGAACACACAGTACACAGCTTCCTGCAGCAGGGTGTGGATGCCAAGGGGCTAAGGACAGACCAGGGCCACACTGAGCAGGGTACCAAGTGCCTGGCAGAGGAGTTGGATTATAACTTTTCTTTTGTGAGACAGCATCTCATATGGCCATGGCTAGCTTCAAATCCACTTACTATGTAGCTGAGGATGGCCTTAACTTCCTGGTCTCCCTGATCCCTAAGTGCTAGGATACAGCAGTGCACTGTGAAAGTGTAGGAATGACGTCTGTAGAGAACTCTGGGTTCTTGAGTGGAGGAAAGTTTTGTTCTGAATCTTTCAAAAGACAGGTTAATGTGACAACAGAATAACACAGATGAGATTTAGGGGAGGTTTGGGACTCAAGCAGGGCAGACAAGAGGCCAGGTAACTTTCTAGTCTGGAACTCATACTAGCTTCATCTAGAATATGGCATAAACATGGAATTAGAGAAAAGAGAAAATCCTTGAGAAATATTTCAAAGACAAAAACAGTATGAGGGACAGCCAATTTAGAGTGTGGTGACAGAAAGGAGATTTCAGAGTATACCTTGGTTTGTAGCTTGGGAATCTAAAGGGACCTTAAGGTCACCAAGAGAAGTGAGGGAGATGGGAAGGAAATTCCTTCCTGGGGATTGTGCCAGAGTTTAAGGGTACTGAAGCTAAAGCCATAATTTTACAATGGAAACAGCTGGAAATGGGAAACAAAGGATCCTGAGATTTCTTGAGATTGGTACCCTGGAGGACTGCAAGGAAGAGGTCAGTTAGGGAACGGGAGGCGCTGGGGCTTGGGTGGAGGGACGGGAGACGTGAGGCTTGGGTGGTGTTTTCCATGGCTTCTTCCAGCTGAAGACGATCCTCAGAAGAAAGGGCAGAAACAGAACAGCTGGCTCAGTGGTGTCAAAGCAACAGAACCCGGCTTGATTTTGGGGTTATGGTGTAAGACCCTGGAATTAGTGAGTTTGGGCAAGGATTTTGGGAATCATGAGGAAAAAAAGTTTCCTCTTTTCTCCTTTGTCTCGTCCCTTTAGGGTGAGAATTCCAGTGGGCTCCACATATCTGGTAAGGTATACTGCCAGACTGTCTTTTAGGGTGGAAAAACAAAATCACTGAGAAGGAAAAAGAATTGTTCAAAGAAAGACAGGAAGGCAGACTTAGTGAGAAAGAACAACACTGTAAAAGATACCCAGTGTTTCATAGGGTAATTATAGGTGAAAACAGCCAAATTTACTTACTGCTAATATTTGAGAGTTTACTATATATAGTGCTGTAGCAAATTATTTATGTTCAATATTTCTTTAATCCTTTGAAGGAAAATTAATGTTTTTCCTAATCAACAGTATATCACAATACCAAGTGCTGGGATTATAGGTATGTGTGACAACACCTGGCTTAGATTGTGTTGTTATGTAAAATACTTTGGGGGACTGATGAGATGGCTCAGTGGTTAGCACTTCCTGCTCTTTGAGTGGACCCAGGTTTGTGAGGATACCTGTGTGTGCACGTACACACACATAGACACACACACACACAACACAATTTAAAAAATCTTTAAAATACTTCAGGTTTATGTACTTACAATTTAGAACATAGTCAAATAAACAGGCAAGGTGTGACTGGAGTTGCTTTTAATTTTTTTTGTTTTTCTTTTAAGATGGGTCATATGGTATATGCCTTTAATCCTTGCAGTTGGGAGGTGGAGGCAGAAGGACCAGGAATTCAAGGATATTATGGGCTACACAAGACTCTATTTCAAAAAACCCAATTAACCAACCAACTAAGCAAGCAAAAGAGCTAAATGAGACAAAGAACAACCAGAATGAGACTTTGGGACAAGTGTACAACAGGGGTGAAAAATTTGCTGGGCTTCATGTATATGATAACGCACATGCCAGATAATCTTTTCCTATTATAGTTTCCAGACTCTTGTTACAATCTTACCTTTCATCATTGAATTAGTATATATTTGTAAAATAGCAATGCAGTTTTCAATGGAATGAACATAATTGGTTTTTTTTCTTCTTCTTTTCTTTAAATAGGATTTGTTATCTGAAGAAATGGATACTTCTCCATCCAAAAAATATCCAATTAAAAAACGCGTGAAAATACATCCCAACACAGTCATGGTGAAATATACTTCTCATTATCCCCAACCTGGGGATGATGGGTATGAAGAAATCAACGAAGACTAGGTAGATTTATGGAAGAGAACCCAAAGAAAAGTCTGCTGAGTGAAATGAGAAGAAAAGGAAGAACTTTGTTTGGAACCATGAACACTCAGTCTCTTCGATCAGAAGACTCAAGAGCCAGTAGCATGGGACAGTTCCAGAACTTTGCAGAAAAAAACATTTTTCAGTCCCGAAAAATGTGGCTAGTGCTGTTTGGGTCTGCTTTGGCGCACGGATGTGTGGCTCTCATCACGAGGCTTGTTTCTGACCGTTCTAAAGTTCCATCCTTAGAACTGATTTTTATCCGGTCTGTCTTGCAGGTGTTATCTGTGATAGTTGTGTGTTATTACCAGGAAGCTCCTTTTGGGCCCAGTGGATACAGATTACGACTTTTCTTTTATGGTGTATGCAACGTTATTTCCATCACCTGTGCTTATACCTCCTTTTCAATAGTTCCTCCAAGCAATGGGACCACGATGTGGAGAGCCACCACCACTGTTTTCAGTGCCATTCTAGCCTTTCTTCTAGTAGATGAGAAAATGGCGTATGTTGACATGGCTACAGTGGTTTGCAGCATCGTAGGTGTTTGTCTTGTCATGATCCCCAACATTGCTGATGAGGACAATTCTGTGTTAAATGCCTGGAAAGAAGCCTTTGGGTATACCATGACTGTGATGGCGGGGCTGACCACGGCTCTTTCTATGATAGTGTACAGATCCATCAGGGAGAAGATCAGCATGTGGACTGCACTGTTTACCTTCGGTTGGACGGGAACAATCTGGGGATTATCTACTATGTTTGTCCTTCAAGAACCCATCATTCCTTTAGACGGAGAGACATGGAGCTATCTCATTGCTATATGCATCTGCTCTACTGCTGCATTCCTAGGAGTTTATTATGCCCTAGACAAATTCCACCCAGCATGGTTAGCACAGTACAACATCTGGAGATTGTGGTAGCTATGGTCTTACAGCTTCTAGTGTTACACATATTTCCTAGTGTTTATGATGTGTTTGGAGGGGTGATCATTATGATTAGTGTATTTGTCCTTGCTGGCTATAAGCTTTACTGGAGGAATGTAAGGAGGGAAGATTATCAGGAAATCCTGGACTCTCCCATTAAATGAATACCTGGCTACTATTATCACCTTGTTAATGTCTAGTTATTAACATGTACACTGCCATTTTAATATTTACCTGTAGATGTCTTTTGTGTTATATTATTGATAGAGTGCTATAAAGTATAGTTATGCAGATGCAGAAAAATATACCAGACTAATATATTAAAGAATAAATATTAAATAGATGAAATATGCCATGAACTTTGTGTCTTTACAATTATTAATAAAAGGTATTGTGGTAGAAGGGTATCATTCTCCATCACTAAAAACACAAGATCAGAGCTCAGATTGAAATTCTGTCGTCATAAATGTCTAAAACTTGAATTTTTTTTTTTTTTTTAAGACCAGGTTTCTTTATGTAGTCCTGGCTGTCCTGGAGCTATGTAGACAAGACTGGTTTGTGATTCACTGAGATCTGCCTGCCCAGGTGCTGGCATTAAAGATGTGTGCTTCCATGACTGGTGAAAAGTGTTTATTCTTAATGCTCTACAAATGTGCAACAGACATCTTTCAATATTCAAAAAATTCATTTATGAAAAGTACACTACAGGATAAAATGTGGAACACTCAGCTAAAATCCAATTTTCCACTAAAAATCTAAGAGGTCCTAAAAGATATGAGAAGGGGAGCAAAGAAAAGCTGTATTTCAGTAACAGGGGGTCTAGACATGAGAATGGGAAATCTGTCTTCCCACAGTGGCTACAGCACTGAATATGGTATAACGGTATCTCACCAGCTGTCCTAATCAGTAATCCATACATTTGCCTGATGATGTGAGATCTAATGTTTGGACGAGCCTCTTTTATCTCCTTTTACGCAAATCTTTTCCATATCTGTTCCTGTTTATGTGTCTATGCTAAGTATTAAGTAAAGCAGACATAATCCTTAAAAATAAAAGACACTGACGAGTCTACTGACTGATGAGCTCAAAGCAGCTGGTTATAAGTACAAGACCTGCACAAGGTGAAGTCAAGCACGATTCCAGCATGACAGACCTCCAGGACCATGCCTTACTGAGCTGGTGTTGGTTGATACCTGCTGAGGGAGGGAGAAGACAGGTTTGTTTGTTTGTTGTTTTTTGTTTTTTTTTTGAGGATGTTCCTACTGGTATATTTCTGTGTTCCAGGTTCCCCCCTCCTACTATGGACAGCACTAATTGGACTTGGTGGGTTATTTAAAAAAAAAAAAAGTCATTTCTAGGACAGCCAGGGCTATACAGAGAAACCCTGCCTTAAACCAAACCAAACCAAAAACCAACCCCAAAAGAGTCATTGAGTTGAGAGTAGGACGTGTTGAGGGGCATATGGGGAGTTAGAGGAGGGAAACGGGGGCAGATATGATCGTATTTTATTATAAACATGTATGAAATTCTCAAGAATAAAGAAAAATTATAGTTAAAAAATTTAACAGTAGCAGTAATCATAATACAGTAGAAAATTGACAGGGTATCCTGAGACTCTCTTCAAAGGGACCTCTAGGTCTATAAAAGCATATTAGGTAGCATTAATTTGAGTTTAATTTGGGCTGTTATTCATTCATGTGATGTGATACTGATTACTACGGTATTGTCTTAACTCTCTTCTATACTTTCCTATATGATGCTAAGGCTCAGACCCACACATTTCATTTTTCTGATGCTTGCCAGTATCTCTCACAGGGTTCTGCCCACAAAGGACATTTACAGGGGGCTGAGCCTGATAGCATAGGGCTGTAATTCTAGCTACTTGGGAGGCTGAGGCAGGTGGACTACAAAATTCAGGGTTAGCTTTGGTAACTTAGTCTGACCTGTTTTTAAAAAGGAGACAGTCTACTGGGGATATAGCTCAACAGTAGAGCACTTACATTACTATGCAGCACTCTGTTCTAGGTTCAAGCCCCCAGTACTGCAAATAAATAAATAAACACATACATCATACATATATACTTGACAAAGCAAACATTTCAATAGAGGGAGACTAGATGGCAGAGAGGGACTTCTCTTTTGCCATTTGCTTTATCTCTGTTGCTGTTTGACTCCAGCAATCAGCAGGACTTAATTTTATCCTTACATTACTTTTGACATCATTTCCTTCTGTAATCCACGCCCACACATCATTCCCTGAGCAGTGGAAAAGCCAGTTGGAGAGCTTCCTCCTGGAGGTCTGAGCTATATCCCAGCTGGGTCATACCTCTCTGCTCAAGTCGATAGTCTAAACGTGATCTCCCTTAACTAGCCCTAGGGGTGGTAGCTGATCTATGAAGCAGTTTCCTTTGAGTTACTGCAGTACCATCCCTGCCCCCTCCCTGCCATTTTAATTAATTTATTTATTTATTGTCTCTTTGAGACAGGGTCTCACTATATATCCATGCTGGCTTTGAACTTGGGGTGATCCTTCCTGTGTCTGCTTCCCTAATGACAGGCATGAGCCACCAAACCTGTCGTCAGTTTTTTCAGCCCATTAACACATAATACTAAATCTCCTCCATTGTGGTATCTTATGATTTCTGTTTTTCTGAGCAAATGTTTCTAAATCATCTCCAAACAAATCCAAAACCATTAATAAGGTAGCCAGCTTTGGGAAATGTTGACACTTAAGATTTTCAGAGATTACTGTACATTAATTATCAATAGACATTATGAAAACTGAGCCAGACATAGAGGTATAAGCCTGTAATCTTAGTGTCTCAGAAAGCTGAGGCAGGATGCTCCTAAATTTGAGGCCAGCTTGGAAAATTTAGCAAGATCCTGGGCAGCATACAAGAAGTCTTGGGTGCAACCTGATGTGGATGTGCATTGATATTCTAGGAACAAGCGAAAGAAACTTATTTTAAGTATAACCATTTCATTTTCAGATTCCATTTAACAATAAGGAGAACTTAAACTCCAGGTCCCAGGCCTTAGGGAGCTGGGGACTTCCCAATTGCTGAACAGCTTCTGTTGTAAGGAAACAGTTGCCTGAGTCAAGGACAGCTTCTCCATCTTCTTGGCAGGGTCAAACAAGTTCATGTTCCTAGGCCGACTTCTACCCTGATTGATGGAAACTCCCTTGCTCAACCCCTTACGACAAAAATATGATTGGACAACCGTATAGCCTACCCTGTTCTCCCTTGCTCTGTGGTTTTATGTAAATGAAATTTAATATAAATGTGGCAATGAATTAATCGGGCATTTACTTACCTTATGCTAGTCTCCAATAACTTCACAGAGAAATCAAGATTTCTTTAAAACTGTACCTCATTATCAATAGTTAAATGATCTATCTTAAACTCCTATGGTAATCTGGCTACCTCCCAGCCTATCCCATGATACTGATCCAGCTCTTCAGAACCCTTTTTCATAGCTTCAATTCCTCCAACCTGTTGCGGATCTGAATTTCCCTCTTTCCCTCTCTCCTCTGCTGGCAGATATCCCACTCTGTTCTCTATTCTGCCCAGCCATTGGGTGATAAACTTTTTATTGACAAGGCAGAAAACAAATGGTAAGAACTGTTTACACAAACCAGAGCCGGGAGATTCTTGGTATAAGCATTACAATGTCCAGACTGAAACAAGATGTGAGGGCAGAGAAGTTAGCATTTGAATAATGCAAGATATAAAAACATTATGCCTACAGTTTCAGAACAAAGTCCCTTCAGGAACATAGTTCAGCTCCTGTCACTGTGGTCCTTAGAAGAGGAGAGAAAATAGAGCAGAAGATTTTGAAGAAATATTAATCAGAATGTTTTCAAATTTGACTCAAGACAGAAAATAAGTACCAGCAATTCAGAAATCTGGAGAACTAGATGGATGCCCAGCAGGATAAATAGAAAAATCCATTTAAAAGCAGTGCAACTCAACAATGTACCTTTGTTGATGAGGATAAGTTGTAGAAAAATAATCAGAGCAAAAAGTCAAATACACCGAAAGACAAAGACAAGAGCTACAGGCCAGAGAGATGGCTCAGTGGATAAGGGCTCTGTCTCCAATCAAGATGGGCTGGAGAGCTAATTCCTCCATCAAGAGTACTTGTTGCTCTTTCAGAGGACCCAGGTTGGGTTCCTAGCACCCACATGCAGCTAACAACTGTCTGTTATTTCAGTTCCAGATTTGGTGCCCTCGTCTGGTCTCTGAGGGAACTGCATGTAAGCAAAACATCCAACAGACATAAATGAAAAGTTTTTTTTTTTTTTTTTTTTAAAAGAATTGTAACTTACTTCTCAGCAGAAACAAGAGCTAGAAATCATCAGAATGATCTACTGAAAAAGTACTGAAGAAACAACTCTTTAGTGACTTCTCATTTCTTATAGGATAAGCTCTAAGGACCTCAGCTTTCCTAACACATTGCTTCAATTGTAGCCACTGTCTCGCCATCAACATCCTACAATCGCTTAATGTCTTTATACAAAGTAACTCCCTCTCAAACTTTTCTTTTGGCTCAAACTGTCTTACTACACATTACCCCTCTCACTGTGGCTTAAGGCCCATCTGTCCCTAGATACAACTGTTGATGTTTTAGCAGAGAAATAATACAGGTTGGTTTAAAGCTCATTATCTGACACTAGTGTCACTCAACATCTGCAGTGCCTATTTTAGCACCTACCATACAAAGCAGACTCTTTCTATAACAGCATAACCATACTAAATCCAGAAGTTAAATTTATTTAGTAGGGTCTACTAATTTTTAACACTTCATTATCAAGTCTGTAATAACTTCTTGATAACAGAGAGGTAGGATTTTCTTCCTCCTAAACACTCCTGTATGATAGGGACACTAAAGAAGGTCATTATAACAATAAGCTGTCAATAGTTTCCTGTGAAAGATTTTAAGATATGGAAGGTTCTTATTTCCTTTATTATCCCAAATATCCTCCTTTGGAGTTAATGGGGGGGTGAGCTGCCTGTATGTTTTTGGTTTGCTTTTGAGACAGGGTCTCTCTATGTAGCCTTGACTGTCCTGGAATTTGCTACATAAACCAGGTTGGCCTTGAACTTTCAGAACTTGAACCTGTCTCTGCAGGTGTAGTAGTCTATATGTTTTTGTTTTTATTTTTTGAGATAGTATTTCTCTGTGTAGCCTTGACTGTCCTGGAACTCACTTTTTAGATCAGGCTGGCCTCGATCCACCTGCTTCTCCTTCCAAGTGCTGGCTGGGATTAAAGGCATGTACCACCCCTTTCTCTTGGTATGTATGTTTTTAAATATATAATTTGTATTACTTACTTTTGATACTAACAGTGGAACATAGGCAGAGTATCCTTTGCCCAGTTTTATGGTCTAATTTTCTCAATAAAACTCAGAATAAAAAAGGGCTACAGGTAATTTGTATTTTACCTAGGGCAGGCCACCCATGTATTTATTAACATGCAATTAAGTTAAAAGCAGAAAATAATTTTTTAGGACTTACAGGTAAGGCCTGTATTACAGTGAATGGAAGGGGCTGGAGACTCAGTGATTAAGACCACTTGATCTTCCAAGGGACCTGAATTTGATTCCCAGCACCCACAGGGTGGTTCAAAACCATCTGTAACTCCAGTTCCAGAGGATCCTATATCCTCTTTTGGCCTCCAGGGGCAGCACATGATATACAAGTATACATGTACACCAAACACTCGAACGCACAAAAAAATAAAAATGAATTTTAAAATTCATTTTAAAACAGGAAGGAAAGGAAGGAAAGGAAAATGTATTAATGCCTCGATTATTGACGACGATGTGTTAGGCACGGAGTGGGGTTGGTTGAACACTGAAACAGTTCCTCGTTTAATAGACTTTGCAATCTAAGTATATGAATGCAGCTACGCTGGAGGCAAACACCCGTGTTTCAATAAAGTTACCTAACCTAGAGTGTTTCTTTTAGGTGCCACACCTACACTAAGCAACAAAGGTGGTTGGGAAATAGTGAGGCAGGTTATGGGTGGCTGCAAGGCTAGTTAGGAAGAAGAACCGATTTATTGATGCCTTGGCAGGTGGCTGCGGCTGTGCCACTGCGACGCTCAGTCCAAGGGCAAAGGTAACTGTTCTTTTCACAGGACTGGAACCCGAGAGTGAAGGCTACCCGCTTCCGGGCACTCGGAAGTTCCTCACACAGCTTATTTCGGTTGTGGTTTTCATTAACAAACATCTTACATTTTTCTCTGAGGCTTAATTTTCTTTGTCGCTCCCTGTCCCTAAGATCTGTAGCTGGTCGGCCCTTTCAGATGCAGGAACCAGAGTAGTTTGGGTTGAAATCGGGATCACTGTTCGACATTTATGAGCGATTAGAATGACAGGTCTTAGTAGCACTGGGAGAGGTGGAAAGTAACCAGACACCGAGAAAGCTGTGGGAGAAGAAGGCAGCGAGGCCCACCGCTCCTCACCTTCTCCTGTCCGAAGGCCGCGCAGTCTCAGCTCGCAGAACTCTCAGCGCGGCGCTTGATGGACAAGCCTCCTCGCCCAATCCCGGAGCGGCGCATTCCGCTGAAGCGTCAGGGGCGGGCGCCGGAGGCGATGGAGCCTATTAGGTTGGGCGTGGAACGGGTTTCCTGCCCGCAACGGCCCGCCCACCGGTTGCGCGCGCCCCGCCCCTCCCTGAGAGCTACGCGGCGGCGCAGCACAGGCCTCGTGCGGTAACGGCATCCGGGCAGCCGCGGTGGCGTCCCGGTGCAGTCCTCAGGTGACTGGAGCCGTGGGCTCGGCGGAGGGAAGGTGAGACGGCCTCTCCCGCGTGCGGACACACGCACAGTCCTTTGAGTCTCCTGGTCCGTCCGCTCTGCCTGCTAGTCTCTGGTCGCTTCCTCTTCCCCGGAGAAGTTAGCCCGGGGGCGCCGTCTGCTGGCGGCGGAGCAGAGCGGAGGGGGCGGGAGGCCGCTCGGCCGAGCTCGGGTGTCCGCGGTGCAGCCCGGTGACCCCGCGGCCTCTGGCCTGAGCTGCGAGCGCCGCTCGGGGAGGTGGGCAGGCAAGTGTGCAGCACGTTGTGCTGCCTCGGCGATTCTCCTCAGAAAGCCCTGTCCTGGTCTATGGTGGTGTCCGAGGCCAGGACAGTAGGGATGCGGGCTGGCAGGAAGGGCGCTCTCACCTCCAGCCGCCAGCCCGAGGAAGCCCTGAGGGGGACATCCTCGGGGCGCACCCTCCCTTCCCCCTCCCGTTCCAGAGCAGGAGAGATGGGGGTGTCTGGGGGCTGTTGAGGTGGGGTAGGTCCAGGAAAACCAGTCCCCTGGCTTGGTTTCGTCTCGTCTCGTACGGTTTCCGCGCTAGTTCTGTGCAGTGTTAACAGCTGGGTTGGAAGGAAGCTGGTTTTTTGTTCAGGGTTGAGGACCATAACATCATCGCTCTGTTAGGGTAGAGCCGAGCTGAAGTCACCCAACGAAAATACTGCCCCTTAGTTAGGTAAGAATCCGTAGGAGTTAGGAAAGAGCGAGATGAAGAAAACTTCCTGACCCCTTCTTGGGTGGGGAGCAGTGTGAATCAGTGTTCAGCCAAAAAAAAAAAAAAAAAAAAAAAAAAACGGGTAACGTTTTGCAAGAAGTGTTCATTTTCAAAAGCTTTACTTTGGTAGCTTGATGATGATCAGTCAGTCTTAACGACTTCTTAAGCACCTGGAAATCAGTTGTGTGCTTTCAGCCTTTAGCGACCTCACAACACGAACAGAGAAATAGTCCAAGAAGAAAGTTTTGTTTGGTAATTTTCAGTCTTGTTTTTAAATAGACATTCTGTTCGCATCGTGATAGTAAGTCTAAGCATATGCGTTGGTTGATTAGTACTTTTTTCATCGTGGCCACATTTGGTGTTTGGGAAAACTGTAGGAATTGGCTAAAATAACTTGTGTGCATTGTGTTGATGCCTCAGCTGTATGTGTGAGCGTTAAGTTTGAAAAGACTTGCCTCCCGTCAAGCATTTTTTGTTTAGGTTTTCCAAGCCCTACAGATCCATGTACATAATTGATGTACTAATGTATTGCTTTATTAAACACTGAGTGATAGTCTATGCTGCTGATTTTCATAATTTCAGAACTTTGTTCTAAAGTTCAAGGCTTGATGTAATTATTGTTGTAAACAAATTCCTTCTCAGGAAAACTTGAAAAAAAATGAGTTAACTCTGGTAATATGAAAGAATGCGTGCTTGCAATGCCAGAAAACATCAAATGATTATTTCACTGTTAAGTAAATTTGAAGGAAACTTGAAATTACTGAACATTAACAAATCCAACAGTTTGAAGACAATTTGACAGGCCTGGATGGTTCTCACTTTAACCTATCTGGGAAATAGAACTTGAAAGTCTTCCCTTCACAACTGATGCCATGTGCTGTCTTTCTTTGGTGATACGTTATGTAACCTGCTTTCAATAACCCAGACATAAACCTTAATTTTTTCTTATTTTTTGGTAGTCATTTTCTTTAAAAGAAAAAGTCTTAGCTTTGTATTCTTATATATTGTTTTTAATTTCTGTTTCTGAACTGCTCACTGGCTCTAACTGGATTTTCTGTCTGTAGGTTCTCAAATGTATTCCGCCTGTGCTGATCTTAAAATAATACTTAGAACATATTTTACACTGTTTAGATACTAGTAATATCTTTCATCTAGATTTCAGTCTTTTATTTTATGTGTTTTTAGTGTTTTGCCTACATATAAGCACACCATGTGGTGTGGGTTCTGGGAACAGAACCGAGATCCTCTGCAAGAGCTCTTAACCACTGAGCCATCTGTCCTTAACACAGAAAAAAATTCTCTGCAAATTACTAAAGTAGCAAAGTAAAAATTTGTTAAGCTTTTCTTCTTCCTTCCTTAATTTCCTTCCTCCCCCCCCCCTTTTCTCTTTCCCTCTCCTGTCTCTTTCCTTCTCTAAGTTTTGGGGTCAAACCCATGATTTCTCATAAACCACTGAGGTATATCATCAGTCTAAAGTTCTATTTTTTTTTTTAAAAAAGATTGCTTATTACATTTTTGTTTATCTTTGTCTGAGTGTGTAGGTAGGGGTGGGTGGGCAATGTGCTTATGGCCCACAACCAGAGTCAGAGCACTCTGGGAATTCAGTTCTCTGTCCACCACATAGGTCCCATGAATTGAACTCAGGCTTGGCAGCAGGTACTGCAGAGGCATCTCATCGCCCAGCCAGAGTTATATTTTTACATATAGTTAAACATTTTTTAAAAAGTGTTTGTGTGTGTATTGAGAGCATGATATGTGCGCAGGAGGGCAGGTGCCTGAAAAAGGAGGCCAGAAGAAAGTGTCAGATATGGTGGAGCTGGACTTACTGGTAGTTATGAGCCTCCTTAGACAGTTGCTGGGAACCAACCTTGGGTCTTTTGCAAGAACAGTACTTGTATTTAACTGGAGCCATCTTTCCACTCCCCAGAAATTTAATTTTGATTTTTGAGTAAAGGTTGTCAAAAATTTCTGTTACTTATGTTAAACTGAATCCCCCCCCTTTTTTTTTTTTTGCCTTCCCCCCTTCTTTTCAAGTTAGCATACAAAGTGATGGGTTTTGTGATGGCATTTGCCAGTATTTTATTGCTGTGCTTTTTAAATTAAACATCCTTTTTCTCCAGCTGACTTTCTTTCCCTTGCTTTTTAATTTTATATGGATTTACGTCATGATGTCATGGAACATTGCTGAGACACTGGAATCTAGCCTCTTGTTTTTTAGGTTGGGAAAGTGAAATCCATGCAAAATAACTCCTGAAATTTACACATTGATGTTGGGGGAGAGCTGAGCCTCAAATGTCAACTTATTCAAGTATCATGTGTTCTTTATGATACTATATTATTACCTTGTACAATATGTAATATTTGTTTTGTATATTCCTCCTAGAGATCCAACACTTTTTCCTGATTCAGCCTCCTGAGTAGCTGGGATTTCTGGCATATGACCTTTTATTTTGTATTTTTCAGACTCCATGTATTAGTAGCGTTAACAAAATAATTGTCTTTGTAGTTGCGTCCTATAGTTCCCTAAGCAGTGTGTGATGGTGCCAGAGATGTAGCTCTGTGGTGGACAGGAGGTGGGATCCTTGGCATCAAAGGGAAAAGACAGCAGATGGCTGCCACAGGTTTTACTGTTAGAATTTATTTTCCTTGACTTATTTGGTAAAAAGAATGACTCTCTGGGGAACTTTGAAAGGATATTGTAATGGTTTGGTAGAAGCTTGGAGGGTTTATCATGTAACTGAATGTAATGAGCTAGCTAAATGTTCTTTCTCTGGGTGTTAAAACAGAAACTTTTACATTTTGTCTGTCAAGAATCAGCTTTGCAGTCTGCTTGTTAAACATGTTGTAAAAATCACTTTCCATTTTGTAGAGTTAGAGCTTTTTATTTTTTTAACTCTAAAGTTTGTTAATAAAAGCAGTGTTGGGTTGTCTATAATGAATTCAGTGGTGCAAGACAGCACAGAAAACTGCCAGATAAATTTTTCTGAGTCTTCTCTCCTATCCACCCCTTTTATTTGTGTGTGAGAAAAGGTCTTACTGTACAGCCGTGGTTGAACTGAAACTTACTAGGTAGACAAGGCTGCTCTCAGACTCAGGAAACATCCTCCTGTCTTTGCATCCCAGGTACTGGGATTGAAAGTGTACTCTGCCAGGCTTTACTGAGTGCTTCCTTTTTTGATCTGAAAATGATTAGAAGCTATGTTTTTTTATTTATGTTTTGGTTGGTTAGTATAACTTGGTTTTTTATTTGTTTAAATAAACTGCCAAATCCTAGAACTCAGACTGAGGCAGGAAAATTGCAGGTTTGAGGTTAGCCTGGGCTATGTATGTAGTACAGTCTTAAAACAATATTACAAGTTAAAAAGTCTGTTGAACCTGGTGTAGTGATGCACGCCTTTAATCCCAGTGCCTCTGCAGGGTGATCTCTCTGCAGTGCCAGTGCAGGCCAGTCTTGTTACAAAGCAAGTTCCAGGATAGCTAGGACAAAACAAGAGAGAGAAAAACCCTATCTTGAAAAGAAAACAGAAAAATTCTGTTGAAATGTTGATTCTTATTTATTTCTGAAATTATTCTTAGTGATTTCCAAATTGTATATAAATATGGTATGGGTGATGTCAGCTTTTCTTGAGATGATTTGAATAAAGTATATCAGTGAGAATGTGTGAAAATTTGTTTCAGGCAGGTCTTGAACTTACTCTGTAGTTGAGAGTGATATTCAACCTCTTGATCTTCTGCCTCCAAGTCCCTTAAGTGTGGGCCATCTTCCTTTGTGTATGCAGTGCTAGATCTTGAACTCAAGGCTTTGTTCTTGCTAGGAAGGCACTTTACCAACTGAGTTATGTCCCTAGCCTGGAAAACACTTTAAGAGTAGGTGGTACTTCTTAATTTTTTCTTTTGTTTAATCGGTCTTCCAAAACTTTTATCACATATTTCTAAATCAGTTTCTGAATCAATTTATAAATCATGTTGTTGTGTAGATCAGCTCAAATAGAATAATTTGGCACAATGTGGCATCTTTAAAGCACTCCAGCTCTATTGCTGAAACATACTAACAGGGGATTGGAAAATTTTCTTGGGGAAATGCTTCATCATTTTCAGCTACTACAAGTTTTTTAAACTTTAAAAGTGACTTTTTAAATTGTTTGCATGCCCTGCTCAAGTTTGCTTTCTATTGTTTTGATAAGTACCACGACATCTTGGAGAGTTTATTTGATTTACATGACAGGGTCACAGCCAATCTTTGAGGAAGGTCAGAACAGAAATTCTAGCAAGAACAGAGGCAGAAACTGTGGAAGGTGTTACAACTGAATAGTTTTATTTCTCCTGCCGACTTTATGGTTCAGAGCACTGGTTGCACTTCCAGAGGTCCTGGGTTCAGTTCCCAGCACCAACAAGTCCATTCACAACTGCCTCTGACATCCTCTTCTGACCTCCTTGGGCACTCCATTATGTGTATTTACCATTTTTCCCTACATTGATTCTGTGGGTTGGTTATTGTGAAATAAAAGTGTGGTCAACAGACCTGTAATCCCAGTGCTAGAGAGGCTGAAGGAAAGAAGGGCACAATTTTAGGGCCAATTTGTCTGTGTAATGATTTCAAGGCCAGCCTGGGCTATACAGTAAGACCAGTCTCCCCCTCCCTGTCCACCTCCCTTTCCCCCTTCCCCTTTCTCCCTCACCCGCCCTCCCCCCCCCATCCAAAACAGCAGCAAAAACCTAACCAAAACAGATACATAAATGTGAGTGCAGATTATTTCTTCAACATGCTGATTTCAGTTCCTTTGAGTATGTTCCTGGAAGTGGCCATGCTGGATCATACCATGGTTCTAGTTTTTCCAGGAACCTCCACACCTTAGAGTCCTCTGCATGCCTACTATGATGATTTAATGATGAAGTCCCCGATTGGCTCAGATAGTTTAGTACTTGAATCCTATTCTGTGCTACTGTTGGGGAGGTGGTGCAGCCTTGCAGGAGGAAGAATGTCACTGGGTGGGCTTTTTGCAGCACCCATTTCCAGTTCACCACCTCTGCTTCTTGTTTTCAGTTGAATATGTGATTAGTCTCTTAGCTTCTGTTCCTGTTGCCATGCCTGTCATTTTACTGCCATGTCTCTTTTCCATAATGCATTCTTATCCCTTTGGAACCATAAGCCAACAGAGTCTTTTATATGTTACCTTGATACAGCAGTAGAAAAGTAACTAATACACTACCAACACTAATTTCTGAGCTCATCCTCATCTGTGCTTACTTATTTTTTTTAAATCACATGGTTTTGATTTGCATTTCTCTAGTGATGAATGATGAACATTTTTTATGTTTTATGTTTTATTAGTATTTTTTATGTTTTTATTTTTTATTTTTTATGTATTTGTTGGCTTTTGTAAATCCTCCTGAGTATTACCTATTTACATCATTTGCCTATTTATTACTGTTTGCTTATTTATATATTTATTTACTTTTGAGATGAAGCTTCATTCTGTAACCCAGATTGACCTTGAATTAATCTTTTCCCCTCAACCTCTTGAATGCTGGAACTGTGGGCATGTTCTTACAAGCCAGCTTCTTGCCCACTTTTAATTGTATTATTTGTAGTGGAATTGTTTGAGTTTTTATGTGAATTAATACCATGTTAGAGGAATAGTTTGACATTATTTTCTTCCATTTTGTAGGGATTTTCATTTTTGGTGTTTTCCTTTGTTACAATGAAATTTTATTTGATTTTTCCTTGATATAGTCAGTCTCATTTGTTAGTTTTTGCTTTTGTTCCCTGTTCTTTTGGTATCTTACCTAAAAAAATCTTGCTCAGATCCATGTCAAGAAGCATTTTTCTTTTGTTTTCTTCTAATATTTTCATTGCTTTAGGCTTACATTTAAATCTTAGATCCATTTTGAATTATTTTTTATTTACATTGAGAAATAGGGACAGATGTTTTATTTTTATGCATTTCTACATTCCAACCAATACTTCCAAGAAGTGTTGGTTAAAGAGACTTTCCTTTTTCATCAGTGTACTTGCCTTTGTTGACAATTTGATGTTAAATATGTGGGCTTATTTGATTTTTTTCCTAGTTATTTGTGTATTTTTAAAATGTTAGGTTTTGTATGTTGATTTTTGTTGTTGTTTTGCTTTTTTGTTTTTTTGAGACAGGGTCTCTGTCCCCCCCATCCCTCAACTCCCCACCTCCCCCATCCTGGCTGTCATTATGTAGATAGATTGGCCTTGAATTTACAGAGGTCTGTCTGACTCTGCCTCATGAGTTAATTTTTTTGTTTTTGTTTTTGTTTTTTGAGCTAGGTTTTCTATGTATAACAGTCCTGACTGTCCTGGGACTTGTAGACCAGGATAGGATGGTCTTTTTTTTTTTTTTTTTTACAGACAATTCATTTATTTTTCTTGTATAAACACCCTTATGAGGTAGCCACAGCTGGAGCCTGGGTCCTCTGAACAGAGACTCTGGTGTGGGTTTTCACAAGATGATCACTGAATTTCTGATAAGGAGACTTGGTGATCACAGTCTCTTTCCAGAGGTCGGGGGTCAGGTAGCTGTAGGTCTTGGAGCTGGCATCAAAGGTGGTGGCAGTGCAGCCACTGGCTGAAGTGTAGCAGTCATCTATACTGGCCATCATCAGTAGCTTCTTGGGCACAGGAGCAGAGACAATGCTCTGGGGGCAGGGATGAGACGCACCAGCACAGAGCTACAGTGGTCTGTCACCTTGCACGGGACACTGTGGGGCTTGCCAATCTTGTTTCCCCAGTAGCCTCTCCACACAGGGACGATGGAAAGCTTGGCCAAGATGATGGCCCTTTGGATGGCATTGGCAGCCTCCTTGGAACACTTAATACCAAGATCAACGTGACCATTATAGTTCCCAATATCGACGAAAGCCTTGAATCTGGTCGGATGGCCAGCCCAAGTCTGCTTCTGCACTGGCATGGTTTTCAGAACCTCATTCTTTAGAGATGTAACCAGGAAAAAGTCAATAATATCAGACTCCTTAATGGAAAGGGAGAACAGGCTGGTCTTGAAATCACAGGAATCTGCCTGCCTCTGTGCTGAAGTGCTGGGATCAAAGGTGTGTGCCACCACACCTAGCAAGGTTAATTTTGGTATCCTATAACTGTAATGAATTTTTAAAAATCTTGGGTTTTCTATATATAATAAATTAGTCTCTTTATTGTGGTTACATTTCTATTGATGTGCTGATATGCTAAAATGCTCTGACCAAAAGCAGCTCAGAGGAGGGAGAGGAATGGGTTTATTTCAGCTTGTAGGTTACTCTCCCATTATTGAAAAGTTAGGGCACAAATTCAAGTAGAAATTTAAAGCAGAAACTTGAGATGAACACTGCTTGCTAGCTCGATAGCTCATTTCTGGCTCACGCTTAGTTTTGTGTGTGTGTGCATGTATGTGTATGTGTGTGTATGTATTAATACAGTCAGGACCACCTGCCACACATAGTGGTTTGGGCCTTCCTACTTGAATTAATAACTAAGATAGCTTCTCACAGACTTGCCCAGAGGCTAGTCTGATCTGGGCAATCCCTCAGCTGAGACTCTCTTTTCAGGTGAGTAAGCTGTGTTGAGTTAATAGTTACGGCTAACGAGGACACTTCCATAAGATAGGGTAGTTTGAATCCCTTACTTCCTATTTAGATACGTGTTGTTTCTTTATCTCTGGTCTTACTTTTCTATGACTTCCAGTACTCTATTGATGAAATGTGGACATCCCATTTTGTTCTGATCACAGAAGTCATTTTAGCTTTTCCCAGTGTGATATTGTTTGAGGGTTAGTTATATGTAACTCTTACTTGTGTTGATGGATGTTTTGTCTTAATTTTTGACTTGTTTTAAATCATAAAGAGATGTTGAAGTTTGTCAAATACCTTTATGTGCCAAGAAAAGTCATCCTAAGATTGTTAATATTATTTGCTGTGTTTGAAGACAAGCTCAGGGCCTCAAGCCTGCTAGGCAAGTACACTGCCATAGATCTGTGTGACCCTAGGTTCCAGTCACATCTATGGTGTCTATCCTTTGTTTCTGTTTTTTATTCTTTCCTTTTACTAGTTGGGTTTGTTTTGTTCTTTGCTAATTCTTTAAATTGCATACTTGTTTGAAATCTCCTGAAATTTCTTTTAAAAAAAAGATTGGTTTCACGTGTATGAGTGTTTCACCTGCAAATATGTACATGTACCAGGTGCCTGGTTCCTGTGGTTTTCAGAGGAAAGAATTAGATCTCCGGAACTGGAGTTAAGAATGATTGTGAGCCACCCTGTTGGTGCTAAGAACCAAACCTGTGTCTTCTGCAAGAGCAGCAATGGCCTTAACTGCTGAGAAATCTCTCTAGCTCCAGAAATGTCTTTGTTGATGTAGGTTGGGACTTACTACTATAAACATTGCTATTATTTTTATTTTGAAAAATATTTTTATGTGTATGAGTGTCTGCCTGCTTGTATATATGTGTGTTTGCTGTCCCTGGAGGCCAGAAGAGGGTGTTGGATTCCCTGTAACTGGTGTTGACAAGTGTTGGGAGTTGCCCTGTGGGTGCTTTAAACCAAACTTGTTAGATCTTCAGGAGCAGCAAGTGTTGTTAACTGCAGAGCCATTTCTCTAGCTCCAAAAATTTCCCTCATTTTTATGTATTAATGTGTACGTGTTTGTCTGTGGGTGAGTGCCACGTGTGTTCAGGTTTTTCACAGAGGCCAGAAGGTGTTGGGATCCTTGGAGCTAGAGTTATAGGCAAATGTGAGCCACTGGATGTGGGTAGTGAGAACTGAACATGGGCCCTTCAAGAGGAACAAATGCTCTTAGCACTGTGCTAGGTTTCCAGCCCCCACATTGTTATTTTTTGATGAAAAATTATTGTATGTATGTTTAATGTATTGTGTGTATGTTTGATGTATGTGTAGATGTTTGCTTGCCTCTGTGTGTGTGGGCGGTCTGTGTGTTCCAGGGATTGATCACATTGTTGGATTTTCATAGCAAGAGCTTTTATCTGATGAACCTTTTTCTTCATTTCTTCAGAATTTTCTCCGTTGTCCTTTGGTGCTGGAGATTGAACCAGTAAACATAAACTGTATTGATGGGCTAACTGAATTAATTATATCCTGTTGCTGAGCTAACTGAGTTATATGTAGCTTGACTACTAAATGCCTTGGAGAAGGTTTTTTGTTTTTAAAGTTTAATAATAATGACAATGATAATAATACTATTTGGAGTAGGTTTTCTATGTTTTCCCCCATCTTTTTAAGCACAAACTGAATGCTTGCTTACTTAGTGGTCTCTAAGTCTGGAAGTCTTTTTTTTTCTTCTTTTCTTTTGTTTGTTTGTTTGTGGTCTGACTAGATATTTCTTCAAAGTAAGATATTCTTCCTATTGGTTCTTCTATTGAAACTCCCAACTGTAGTTATGAGTTTTCAGTGCCAAAATTTGAGGTACTGCTCACTGACATGGTAGTAGCAAGTGTCTTGCTACTGAGCTATATTCTCTAGCCCTGATTTTTTTTTGTTTTGTCTTTTTATTTTTTAAAGTGGTTATTTTATTTACTTTCATTTCAAATGTTATTCCTCTTCCCAATTTCCCCTCTGCAAACATCCTATCCCATTCCTCCTCCTCCTGCTTCTATGAGGGAGCTCCCTCCCCCACCCCCCCACTCCTGCCTCACTGCCCTAGCATTCCACTACCTGGGTCATCGAGGCAGGACGAAGGGGCTGCCTTTCCATTGATGCCTGACAAAGACCATCCTCCGACTATGTATGCGGCTAGAGTCATGGGTCCCTCCGTGTGTACTCTTTGGTTGGTGGTTTAGTCCCTGGGAGCTCTGGGGGGGTCGGTTCTGATTGGTTGATTTTGTTGTTTTTCCTATGGGGTTGCAAACCTCTTCAGCTCCTTCAGTACTTCCCTAACTGCTCTATTGGGGTCCTCCTGCTCAGTCCAGTGGTTGGCTACACGAGCATCCGCATCTGTATTTCTAGCCCTGATTTTTAAAAAATGTTTTTGATTTGCTGAGTTTTTCACTCATTAAAATTTTTTTGACAGTTTGTTGGTTTCCTTTTCTTTGGCATTTTCTAAAAAAAGGTTTTTGTGTTCCTTTAGAAGTGTCTTGTTAACATATTTCTTTATGTTTTTTGTGCCCCTATGTTGATATTTTGTGCATCTGGTAGTTAGTTGTCTCTGCCAATTTTGTTAAGAGTGGCTTTCGTACTAAAACATTCTTGGCAGTGTTTCCTACTTTTATTTGGATAGATTGTTGGCTTTGGTTTCAGGTGGATACTTTAGCATAGTTTTTGTATAGTTTCTTCAGCTGTAATTAGTTGAATGTCTATAGATGTCTTTGGGACTGTGAGCTTAGGGAGTGGTGGGACTGCAGCACCAGATAAGCTGTTGCTTCCTTAGGCAGGTGGGTTTGTTGACCACTCTTGATGTAGTACATCTAGTGCATCTAGCACATCTAGTATGGGATGTCTGCTACTTTCCACTGATCATATGAAGCAAGCATATCCCTGGGGGTTTGGTAATATAGCGCAGCATGTTTTTTAGAGGAGTAAGGTGTGGTATCTGCCAGTGTGTAAATGCTGTGTCTGTAGCTAATCTGATCAGTGGGAAGACACTGGATCATGTATAGGTCTCTTGTTTAGGTACGACACTGGCTCAGCTGGACAGCTTCCAGCCCACGGCGTTCCAGGTTGGGTGATGGCACTAACATCAGCTTCTTAGGGCAGTTTTCTGATCCACAGGTTGCAGGCTGGCGAATAAAATGGAAAAAGAATTAAGAAACTTCAAGGCCTTCTGCAGTGACACAGCCCCTCTAACGAGTTCGGTCCTCCTAATCCTTCTCCAACAGTTCCCCTGAGTGGTAACCAAACATTCAAATATATTGCCTTGTGAAGACCATTCTCATTCAACCACAGCTTAGTTCCTGTTTTCATGCTGTGCAATGTCTTCTCCATATTCCCACTGTACTTCAAAAGTACCTCAAATACTTCAGTGAAGTAATGGGTTTTTGCTTGTTTTGGTTCTTTCTGTGTAAGCCAAGTACCCTCTACTTAGCCATCTTGATTAAATCATCTTAATGTAAAACCTTAGGCTTAGAGAGCCTAGGAAAAGCATAATCTTGAAGAACTGAATCATAGAATATAATAAATACTTATTACTCTTTGCTTTGTCATCTGAGTGTAGAACCCAAAAGGCTCATATACTTTCAAGAATGGAGAGGAAAGGGAGCTTAGAACAGTGGAATATACCTGAAACCTCATGTATTTGGGAGGGCAGTCATGAGTTTGGGGTTAGCCTGGATTACATAATGAGTTGTTTTTTTTTTTTTTTTTTTTTTTTTTAATCTCAAAAAGAAACAAAACAAAATGGGAGAAAGAAGTTAGAAGCTATAGTCTTTGCCTGTAATCCTAGCTGCTTGAGAGGCTTTGGCAGTAAGATCTTATTACATTTGAGGTCAGATGTAAAACTCACATAGTGAGGGGGAAGTGAGGGATAGAGGAGTTTAAAGCCTCAAAGTGCAGGATCAAATTGATGTTTTGTTTTTTTTAATTTGCTATGCAAACCCAAGGCCTCTAAAGTCTTGGAGTATTGTTTTGAAATACCAAAGAAAGAACTCACTTTTAGGATTCAATGAGAGTTTGTATATGTCTTATCACTTATACGTATCACTGGGTGAACACTGGTTGGGAACAAGGGTTCTCATAGCTCCTATAAGAGCAGCGGTATTTTATTTATACATAGGCAAACCAGAGGAACAGAATCCTAGTGCTCAAAGACTATATTTGGTAACCTCTAACTTCTAATGGATACACTTTGCTATCTTCAAAGGAAGGATCATCTGCTAGAACCCTCCTCCCACTCAAGCACTTAGCATTACAGTCTGCAGAGGATCTGCATGGGCAGCGAGTGTCACTAGGACTGCTTCAGGAACTGACATTGGAGTGGGTCTCACAGTGTTCATTTTTAGGATCTACTATGTAGCCTAGTTTGGATTTGAACTTGTGTTTCTTTTCTTGCTGGACTCTTAAATGCTGAGTTTAGTGGTGTATACCTCAATACCTGGCCTATATTTTCTAATGAAATTGTTCCCTCTTCATAGTTGACATTCATAAGAAACTGCTGCAGGCAATGAATGCATCTCATCACCTATCTGTACACACACACACACACAACACACTCACAAGTGCACAGACACCCCTGTATGTTCCCCAACATCTATAAGAGATGAGAGACAATTAATGTGAGCCATAAATCAGCAGGAGAGGCAGCAGTGCATCATTATAGGAGATGGTGTTTTCAGGGAATGGCAGGATGGCTCAGCAGTAAAGGTGCTTGTCATCAAGCCTGATATCCTGGGTTCCTTCCCTAGAACTCAGATAGCAGGAGGAGGGAACTGACTCCCACAATATGTCCTCTGACCCTACCCTTGCATCACAAAGATTGCTCCATTTCTTGAGAAAAGAAAAAGAAAATGTACTAGAGATAGTGCTTTCGGGTAAGCCCCTATGTTAGAGATTGTTGGACAGCCCAGAGAGCTCAACCAGCAGCAGCAGTTTGTCTGTAGTCAATTCCACTGAAGGAGCTACAGTAGTAGAGGTAGAGGTCAGAGAAGTGCACATAATGGGAAGAACCAGTAGTACAGCACTAGCCACCAGAATAAGTAGCAGTTTTCTTGAAATAGTAGGGACACTTGGGGATACCCACTTTATTCCTATGAAGTAAATTCAGGTATATATGTCAGACTTAACCTGGCACGCTTTCAATGACCTTGCTTGTGTGGATATATTAGTTTTTTTTTTTAAATCCCTGAAAATTATTCTTCTCCTGTATTATTTCCAGATCTCTGTGTTTTGTTTGTTTGTTTGTTTAAGAGGGTGTTTTATCTCAAAGGACAGAACAGTATTAGGGCTGATTTTATTGCAAAGTTGCTCAGTACCAGATGGGAGGGTCTTGTTTCCTGCTTTTGCTTTGCAGCCTAGACTTGTGGACCTTGGTTGTCAATAGTACACTGTATCTCAGGACACAAGTGCCATTTAAAACATTTTATAAAAATTTTACATAATATTCCCTCTAATGGAAGTATTGATTTTATTATACTCTCTGGAACCCTCTGGGGATTTAATAGAAGACATTTACATGAGTTCCGACTTTGCCATGACATTGATTAAAATAAAGTTATCCAGTGTTTTAAAATACACCACCTCACAAAGCAGCTGAAAATAATACCAAAATGTAGATACTCATTTTGGTATTATTTCAGATGCTCATCACTTGATGAGTTAGTAAAATGTATATGATACTACAGCATTAAAAAGTAATGAAATACTGATTCATGTTCTAACATTGTTGAACTTTAAGAACATTGTACTGTGAAAGCACCTAGTCACAGGGCTGCAGAGATGGTTCAAGATTAAGTACACTTCCAGGTTCAGTTTCCAGCATCTAAATGGTGTCTCAAAACTGTTAACCCTAGTTCTAAGGATCCAACATCATCATCTGGCCACCACTGGCCTTGATATACAAACATACTTGAAGGACAAAGCATGCATATATATAAAAATAAAATAAAAATTAAGAAAAAAGTCATAAAAGCTACAACATTGGCATGTATTTTAGTTTACTATTTTTAGAAAACCCACACAAAATACATGATTCTGTTTGTGTAATGCTTCCAACAGGTTTAAATATGGTGGTTCTATAGCTTTCTGACAAACTAAAATCATCACATTATTTTATATTTGTTTAAATATTTGTTATTTACATGTGTATGTATGACTGTACATGGAGGCCAGAAGATGATCTTAGATATTTCCTATAACTTTCTTCGTATTCATTTTGAGACAAAGTCTCTCCCTGAATCTGAGGCTTGTGTTTTCTCATCTAGGCTGGAAGCAAGCGGGTCAGAGTTGGGATGTTCAGTTTATTACATGGTGCTGTGATGCTCAGGGTTACACAGCAGGTGCTTGTAACAAAAGTGCTCATGACCACCACACCATCTCTTAGGTTTCTGTTGTGCATTTTAGGTAGGTAAGTTTTATGAAGTGTGAATTATATCTCTATAAAGCTGCTACCAAAAAAATGCTTGAGTTCAGATATTCTTGTCAGTTGGTACAGATGAACGACTACCTACTGTAATGCCTCAGAAAATAGTTTAAAATGTATCTCTGGGAGAGAAGATAGACATTAAAAAAAGTTGAAGACCAAGTATCCTAGAAAAATCTGATTAAGTAAAAGTACTCAATACTGTAACCATTTTTGAGAACTCTTCTCTTTTGCTTCTGGTATTTTGCCATCTGAATAGTAATCGAGAGAATGTATTCCAGGACATGATTCTGCCTGCCAACAATCCTAGCATCTGAAGGCAGAAAGATGCCAAGTTCAAGGCCATTTTGGCCTACATAGGGAGATCTTGCTTAAAGACAGGAGATAAAAGATGCTTCTCCTATTAATCCAAAGGGAGAAACGATTTAACAACTTCTTAGGGGCTTTCTTTTAAATTTAAGCAAACAGATAGGATTAATAGATATATGAGGCAAGCTTTGCAAATAAGAAAATGAAGCAAATAGGAAAAAAAGAATTTAACCAGAATGACAACAAAAAGCTGTTAAGCTGTTACATAACAAGGACAAAACAAATAGAAGGATGAGAGTTATTAGTGACCTTTCACGAAGGAAATAGGAAACCAGTGATAAAAGATAAAGTGTCAGCCTGGAAAGTCAGCTTCCAAATCATAGAAGTGTTGGTCATATCACTAAAACCGAGAAAAAGAAATTATCAGTAAAATGTTAAAGAATTCCTGTAGTTGAAGAATGAGATTTTGTATGGTACATTTTTAATGACAACGTGGAAATTGGAATACTTAACTTTTGTTGTAGCCAGTGCGAGGGATATACCACTAATGGTGTCTAAATCATATAGCAAATACTTTAGGATGGTGACAGTATCACAACAATTTATTCATTTATTTAGTGTATATGAGTACACTGTTGCTGTCTTCAGACATGCCAGAAGACATTGGATCCCATTACATATGGGTTGTGAGATACCATGTTGTTGCTGAGATTTTAACTCTTTCCTAAGTCTTCTTCATTTTATTAAATATAATTTCTTCCTTTACCCTGGGCTGGCCTTGGACTTAACATAGATCTGCCTGCCTTTGCCTCCAGAAAGTGCTGAGAATTAAAGATGCATGCTACCACACTCATTAAATGGTGTTTCTGTCTGGAAGTCATGTGCCATACCTTTCTTTTCCTTATTCTAGTCCATACACATTATATTTCCAAATGCTTCTTGAATTCTTTAAAAATTTATTATTGTGTGTATATTGTCCCTTTTGTTGTGTGTGTTTGTGTGTGTGTGTGTGCATGCATGACATGTGGGGGGTGGGGCACATTTGCCACAGTTCATGTATAAAAATCAGAGGACAACTTTGTGGAGTAGATTTTCTTCTATCTTTATATTGTTTGGGGGTATTGAACTCAGGTTTCCTGGCTTGTATGACAAGTGCCTTTATTTACCTGTTGAGTCATTTTGCGGGCCTTTGAAGTCTTAATTACTTGTTTAGCTCTGGTCACATAACTCAGGTTGGCCTCAAGCTGTGGGATTACAGGTATGCACCACCATACCTAGTTTTATATGGTGCTTGGGATCAAACCCAGTGTTTGATCCTCTGGTGGTCAACATTTTGATGAATGGTTGACCCCTGCATGCTGGGAATTTCTGCATTCTAGGCAGAAATCCCAAATTATGCATTCTAGACAACATTTCTGACTGGCTGAATTTTCAGCCAGTAAATTCTTTTATTTTCTATTTATATCAGTACACTAGTCAACTGCAAGCTACCATCATTGACATCTGCACTTGGTTGTTGACCACCTGGTGTTGTGTTATGGATTTTTTTTGTGTGTGTGTGTGTGTTAAATATAAGCATTTTACAACCTTAAGGTATTTTTCTCCCCCTTTTTCTTTTTTAAGCTGAGGTCTCATTAGCCAAAGCTGCTCTGGAACTGGACTGAGTATTCCCCTGCTTCAGTCTTACTTTCAAGTATATAGTTTAGTATTATTAAGTATATTTATGTGGTAGGGTAGTCTTACATCTTGGTATGTAAACTCTTTACCCATTAAAAAAAAAGTCCCCATTCTCTCTGCTAGCCCCTAGCAACTACTTTCTAATATGCTTTTTCTTTCAATAAATTTGTTTAACTTTGCAGGTAGAATAGTAGAGTTACTGTCTTTTTGTGACTGTGTCTTTTGCTAGATTGTATAATAGTTCTATTTATAATATTTTTGGGGAGCTATCATATTGTTAGGGTCCAAGAATCACTGAAGGAAGACTCCAAACTGAAGTAGTATGCAAAGGCAAAAAGCATTTGTTCTACAGAAATTGCCAGCATGCAGGGGTCAACCATTCATTAAAATGTTGACCACCAGAGGATCTAGCAGGCTCCCTTTCATGCAGGACTAGTAGCTGGCAAAGCAGTGACATTAGTGCATTTTTGATTGGCTGCTATGTTAGTTTCATTATATTTGGTGATACCTTGAAGAGTTTTTAGAAGCCAGCTCTGTTTTGGCCTAGTTATCTCCTCCAGCTAGATGTCTGAGGAGCTGACTCAGCTTTAGACTTATCCTCCCTAAGTCAGGGCTGTCACTGATCAACAATCTATCGTTATTGCTTCCTCTGAGGAGCCTAGATTGCTTCCTGGGGAATTGAAATTTTTTGTTCCTAAGGTTTTTGGACCTCTCAATACTGTATAGAGGAATTTTAACCCAGCAACATGGCTGCTCTGGCAAGGGATCTCATCCAGAGACCTTCTAGGTCTTTTATCCGGTTGGAATGAGTCAGAGATAGGATAAGTCCAATTGTCATGAGGATAGACAGAAAAGAGAGGCTACTTCAGAGCAGCACAGAGGAAGAGTTCAGTTCATGCAGTTCAGTCAGAAGCTGAGAGAAGCCAGTTGGAATCAGTTAGCTTAGAGAGGAGTTTGAGCCAGAACAGCTGAATTGAACCAGACAGGCAGGGTTCAGAAAGAGCTAGAAAGTTTGAGTTTATTCAGCAGTAAGTTTTGGAGGCTGAGACATTCTAGGCCTAGGTTAGCAGATAGAAGCTGAAAGCTGAAGCTTTGTAGGCTCAGGCTTGCAGAAGAATAGGTAGTATGGAAACTAGAAGCTTTCAGGCCTAGGCCTAGAGATAGAAACTCTGGGCTCAGCCCAAGCCGAGTATTGGCACAGCTTGGCTCTCGTCACTTCATCTGAGGAAATAAAAGCAACATTTACAATACTGTTTCATAGTTATTGTAATAATCTTAGGTTGCTGTCAGTAATGAACCAGAGTTCTAATTTCACCACCTCCTATTAGATGTGAGGTAATCTCTCTTTGTGTTTTTGATTAGCTTTTCTCTGATGACTAGTTTTGATGATTATTATTTAATATTGGAGATCTATGCATATTTAGAAAAATAAAATTTCTCTTTTTTAAAAAAATTGGGCAATATTCTTTTTGTTGTTGCTGTTGCTGTTGCTGTTTTTGTTTTGTTTTTTGGGTCAAGGTTTCGCTGTAGAATAGCCCTGGCTGTTCTGGAATTTTCTTTGTAGACCAGACTGCCCTCGAACTCACAGATTCAAGTCCTCTAGGGGCCAGGAGTGGATGGAGTGGGTGCTTAATAGGAAAAGAGTTTTTATACCAAGGTAAGAAAGTAGAGGAGACCTACTGTCCTACGTGTGAATATACATTTTTATTTTTCTTCAGAACTCTAGCTCAGGCTGACTGTAACTCAGTGTAACCCCTGGCCATAAACTCATGGCAGTCACTCTTGTCTCAGTCTTCCAAGTATTGAGATCGTAGGCATGAGCCATGATGCTTCCTGCCTTAATCGGTCTTTTTTAATATCTCTTTCTTACCTTTTAAAAAAATTATTTCACACAGCAGCTAGAGAAATGTTTTTAAGATTTCTGTATTAGGTATGATTTGTTACTGAGTCCAACAAGCCACAAATCTTAGTGACAACCCAGGAGTTTATATTACTTTCAAATATCACTGTTTAAAATGTGTGTTGGGGTACCTTTGCTCCATGCAGTTGCTTAGAGACATAAGCTCTTCTGTCTTTATGTTACCGCTGCAATCAGCAGTGGCTGCTGACATTGATTTGGAAAGGGAAATGTATATAGGGAGACTTAAGGTACTGGATTGGAAGTAGTATATATCGCTTTTACCCATATTGTGTTGGTCATAGACAAGTCATGTTCTTTTTGTAGAAATTTATGCATTTCTAAAAAATGTAGGATAGCAGTACACATATTAATGAATGGTAGCAGTAGCTGTCATGGTGGGTATTCAGTTTTGATTTCCTCCCTTAAAATCTTTTATGCATATGTATATGTGTTCTCTTGTGAGTGTTTGTGTGTATGTGTGTGTCACACACACTAGTACACACTTGTGCATGTGGAAGCCAGAGGCTGACCTTGGATAGTTTCCTTTATTGTTATCTTCCGTATTTATTTGAAGTGGGGTCTCTTACTGAACCTGAAACTCACTGAATCAGCTAGACTGGCTGTTCAGTAAACCACAGAGATCCTTCTGTCTTTATGTCCTCAGAACTGAGATTATAAGTACACACTGCTTTGGCCTTTTTTTTTTTTTTTTTTAATATGGGTGCTGGGATCTGAACTCAGATCTGCACTTATGTTTTGTGCATCTTACTGAATGAACCATTTCCCTAACACCCAGTCTTCATCTTTTAATTAAAGCATTATATCTACAGGGGTATCATTGAAAGCTATAGTCTGAATCCTTTCTTGTTTGCTTGTTTATTCACCTTAGAAGTTTGCTACTTTACTAAGTTAAGGATGTGTGATTCTTTGTAGCTGTACCATTGCAGGAAGTTGTAGATGCTGAGCCATTTAGCATCTATAAAACTGGTGGCTGCTGAGGGGAGGCTTAGCCAGGCTAATGGTGAGTAGGAACATTGGTACCTGAATTACTCTTCTGAAGTCATAGCCCCATATAGTAGCTAACTGCTGGTGGAGGCAGCCCCAGCATCTGTCAAGTATAGATTTGAAGTAGCACCTGAGAAATGTGTAGATGTGTAGTGCTGTCTACAGAGGCTTGGGGTTGTAAGCCCTGTCAGTGATTGCTACATGTTGTCTTGTTCCTGAGCTCCAGCTGAATGGCATCAAAAGCATACACATGTAACAGGTAGGATTTTTGATAACTGACATGATGATTTGTTTGGTGAAATGGGACACTTTTTGCTCAGCAATAGAGTCAAGAAATTTTAAGGGTAGATTGCTTCAATATGGGCACAGTTTTTAACCAAAAATATGTAGACATATGAATGAACATCTGAATCAGTTCTGATGTGAACTCAATATAAATAGACTTCAGAGTGAATACCATCCAGATACTTGAACTCAAACGACAGCAGCTTAATACTGTGTGTGTGTGTTTGTATAAGTGTGTAAGTGTAACAGAATTCCCACAATGTCTTTGTTAGTTCTCTGGATTATATCACACAGATCCCATTTCCTTAGCTCACTTTTCCTCAGTCGTTTTTCTTCCCATTTCTCAGTTCATTTAAACTTCAATTATTATAGCTTTTCATATATGGTAATTCTTTATTCCATGCACTCAAATCTGCCTTTGAATGTTTCTAATGAAATTTTCAGCTCCAGAATTTCTTTTAGTTTCAATTTTATTTTGCTTTTCTTTATGCCTTCCTTTAGTTTTTAGGTTATTTTTGAGGCAGCTGTTTTAAAAGTATTATGTAGTTTAGATCAAACTTTTCCTTCTCTAGTTTCTGTTTGGTTTCTATTGGTTCTGTCCCTCCCCCTTTTCTTATAATAGGCATATTTATTTTTTCTTTGTGTACTTTGTGTGTATATGTTTCCTTATGTGTAGTGTGAGTGCTAAGGCCAGAATTTAACCTTAGGTCTCCCTTTTCCCTTCCTCCTTCCCCAATTCTACCCCCCCCCTCTTGACAGGGTCTTTAGTCCTAGTTGCCTTGGTGTTTGCTATCAGCTTCAAAGTCTTTATACTCATAACAAGCACTTTACTGACTGACCTACCTCTATAGTCCTCTTATACTTTTTGATGGTGAAAACTGCACATCCAAATCTTCTGTGGTAACTCTGGGAGTTAGTACTCCCTTTCTTAGGGTTAGTTCTTTCCTTCGCTTATCACTGCCTTCTTTACCCATGTCTGCTCTTACCTTTTCTGAGTCACATTGCCTTTTTAAGCAACTCAGTTTATGTGTTTTCTTTTTAATATCTTGAAAACATATTCAAATGCCTGGTGGAGGCAGCCCCAGCATCTATCAAGTATAGATCTGAGGTAGCACCTGAGAAATTGCTCCTAGTATTGGCTCCTAAAAGAGGATAACAGAAAAATGGAGGGAGAAGGAAAAAAATAAAAGAATAATTTCCTTCAATCTGAGAAGGATTTACACTTGGGAGAAATAAAATGTTGGCAGTCTGCTTATGCCTGTATGTTACTGATGAGAAGCCATAGTCAGTTATCATAACACAGATTTCCTAGTATTTGGAAAGTATTTGGATGAGGTTTTTCCTTTTCAAATTGGCTCTCACAGCAGTGGGATACATGCATGACTGCCAAGGTATTGAGCAGGTAGTCACTGCCTCCAGAATGAGGTGAAATCTACTGAGATTAGCAGCACCTTATATTTCATAACTTTTGCACTGAACTTGCCTTGTAGTGGTCTCTATTTAGGATTCCCTAAATAGACCAGACCAGACCAGACCAGATTATGCTAGTGCTAGTCTAGGTTTGGAGACATTCTTGTGACTTCCTCTTTTGCCACGTTCCCAGAATCTTCTCATGATTAGTTTCTTTAGTGTTAAAAGAGTTCTTGTCCTTGTAGAGTTTAAGGACCACAAGAATAATAAGTTAATTGTAACTCAAGGCAAATTCATTTGGAACTTCTTTCAATTTAACTCTCAAGGCCACTTAGTAAACATTAAAGGAAGAATTCATGTTTCCAGCTAACTTTCAAAAATGACAAATTCTTCCAAATAGAAGAGAGTGTGAGATTGGGAACAGGGAGGCTACTTAAAGGATGCTTCATTAATTAAAGCTGCTTTGTTCCTTATGTATATAGTAAGAATGGGGTTACTGTACATCCATTTGAGTCCTGTTTAAAAGATAAAAGGGCAGAGAGTTGAGAGGGAGGGTGACTGAATAGGGTTTATTAATCAAGATCATTGGCTTGGTCATACAGTAACTGTATGGGATACAGGGTGGGATACAACAGGAAATTTCTAAGAAAGACAAGTGGAGATGTCTAACAAAGGAGTATGCTGTGAAATTTCCTAGGATTTTTAAGCAATAATAGACCAATTCCCTATACCTGTAACTAATAAGTCACATGGCATGTATAAGTTGTGTGTGTGTGTGTGTGTGTGTGTGTGTGTGTGTGTGTGTATGAATGCAGGTGCCTGTGAAAACCAGAGGCATTGGATCCCTTAGAGCTGAGGTTAGAGGCAAATGTTATATGCACAATACCTTTTTCCTTTTTTCATGTTTCTTGTTTTCTCATCCTGGTTATGTATCCAAAGTAATCATTCAAACCTTGATGAATATGATAAAATTGTTCCCTATCCTTAAAAGGACCCAGTCTTGCTGAGCATGGTGATACAGGTCTAAAAGTTCTGCATTTGGGATTGGAGGTTGGAAGATCAGTAGTTACAAGCTAAGATCATCCTCACCTATATAGTGAATTTTAAGGCCAGCCTGGGCTTATATATGTGATTACAACTGACCTAACAAACAATAAGAAAATAAAACCAAACCACACTCAACAAAACAACTTGATTTTAATTCTCCTTATTTCTTTTTTTTTTTTCTTTTCTTTTTTTTTTTTTTGGTTTTTCGAGACAGGGTTTCTCTGTGTAGCCGGGCTTGTTGGAACTCACTTGTAGACCCGGCTGCCTCGACTCAGAATCCTGCCTTGATACTCTCCTTATTTCTGATGTCTTTAATTTTTGTTTTGTAGGTATAGAATGTTTCATTAGTTTTGTTAGTTTGTTAGAATTTAGCATATAAACTATTTGATACTCTGCTTAAAATGTTGATTATAATAATTTGTGAATACCTTCCTTTTTGCTACTATGGCATATCAAAGTTATTGTTGATTTTTTTTTTCCTTTCATAGATTACTGAAGATGTAACCATCTAAACTTCTGACTTAGTTACTTGAGTACTGTTACTTAGTTGATTCTTATCAGAAACAGGAAATTGTCAAGTGATGAGTTAAAGTATAGCAGATTCTAAAATCATATTTGTGACTAGCATGGTTGATTTCTCTTTAGATGTGTTCTTTTTTCCCCCTTCCCCTGCCACTAGTGTTTTCAAACAGTAACATCATTGCCAAAAAAGGATCCCATTGCTTATGACCTATATCAATGGCAAGCATCATCCATCCTCCGAGTTTCCTGGTTAGATGATTTGACAGCCTTTCCTTGAGACAGGGTCTCATTGTGTAGCCCTGGCTGTCCTGGGACTTTCTATGTCGACCAGGTTGGTCTTGAACTCACAGATCTGCCCGGCTGTGTCTCCTGAGTACTGGGGTTAAGGGCATTTGAGATCACAAGTGACTTTTGACAAAGTTAATATTAGGTGTTCTTAATTTGTAGAAATAGGTGAAGTATAGATATTTGGTCTGGTGTACTCAATTTATTTAGATTTGTAGTTGACTAAGGGATCTATAAAGCCAAGGCAATTTTTATAATAGTAGGATGCTAGTTTCTCTTTTACTATGGATATTTAGTTGTCTCCAAATTTGATGGATGTCACAAAAATATGAACATCTGGAACGTATATAAAATTAAGTGAGTATTGAATAACAATACAAGATTATATATGTAGGAGGCTGATTCTGTGTTTTAAGTCATCCTGGTAGCTGTTTTGTTCCATATTCAGTTGATTTACATACTGTAAAGCCCTTTTTGGTATAACTAAGTTTTAAAATTTTTAAAAGCTTGTCAAAGAGACAGGCATGATCATATTGGAAAGAATAGAGGTCTAATGAGATAAAGAAAAGTCTTACCTCAAAGTGCGTATAGCAGTCCAGTATTAAATGGGAAAAAGACAAGACAAGAACTGGGGCTTTTCATTGTAGCAATTCAGGCCATTCATTATCTGAGTTACAGACAGGTAAAGAAAGCCATGTGGTTGCTAAAATGGTTTCTGTTGTTTAAGGAGAGTGGTTTGAGTCATTTGCTTTAAAATGTTTACCTAACCTGTTGTTTGGTTCCAAGGTAAGTAAATGTGTGTGTGTTTCCTCAGGAGCTGTTCTGAGGAGTTTACCAATCTGGAATGCACTGATTGCACTAGGCTAGCTGACCCAGGGGATCTGTCTTTGTCTCTGCCTTCCCAGAGCTGGGATTACAAGTGCGTCACCATTTCCATTTCTGGCCTTTATTTTTACATGGATTCTGTGGATTGAACTCGAGTCCCCCATGCCTGTGAGAGTCAAACTCTTTTATGTTTTGAGCTATCTTCCCTCCCCCTACTATTCCATTTCTATGAGAATAGATAGGATTGAAGGCAAGTCCCCATCTTCCCCACACTGTCACCCCAGACCACACTCAGATCACTGTGTTACCTAGTCAGCTGTTTATTGCTGTATTTGTACATAGATTCAGTTAAGGACATTTGGAAGCATGTAATTAAAAAGGAGCATCCTAATGTCATGGAAAGGAATTCCATTAGCAGAACACAGGAAGGCACCAACATTGGGACGCAGTTAATAGCTCCACCTAGTGGAGGTATAGGTAAATGCTTAAGAACTCCTTTCCTATGAATTTCCCTAGTTTTGTTTTTCTCTTGGGAGTGCTGAGACTTCATTTTGATTTTGACTTTACTTCCCTCTTGCTAGTCGTCTGTGCTTTGATCCTTTTTAGTGAGATAGGCATGTTCCTGTAGATAATCTTAACTCATGTTGTGTGGGGATTTGATATAGACAGTAGTATGTGTTAAAAAAAGAAAATTTTACCTATATTTGATAGAAGAGGTTTAGAAAACTTGGGCTAAGTTTAAGCAAAAGCTACTGCTTAGAACAGAGGATATAGCTAGGGTTGCACTCCTTTAATCCCAGCACTTGGGAGGCAGAGACAGAAAGTTCTCTGGGAATTCAAGGCGAATCTGGTCTACACAGCAAGGACTACATAATAGAGAAACCCTGTCTCAGAACAAAACAACAAATATAGTTATAGTTTAATATTGAGGGGCCTGGAGAGGTGGCTCAGAGGTTAAGAACACTGACTGCTCTTCCAGTTTCTAAGAGTTCAATTCCTAGCAACCACATGATAGCTCACAGCCATCTTTAATGGGATCCAATGTCCCTTCTGGTGTGTCTTAAGACAGCAACAGTGTACTCACATACATAAAATAAATAAATAAATCCTTTTTAAAAGTTAAGATTGAGTTCTGTCAGAAGGTTACATTTAAGAGAATTTGTTTAGAGTCCTTTTTATGTTTATTTTTTAGAGACCAATGAATTACCATTGGGGGTGGGGGAGCATAATTTACATTTAAATTTATAAAAACCAAATAGGTATGTTAGGGACAGTCTTAAAAATTTCAAGTTATTTATTTCTTAGAATTTAGTTCTGAGATTTTAATGATACAGAATTTGTAGAATTGCAATTTAGGAATTAAGTTGTATTTCCTTCCTTCCTTCCTTTTTTTTATAGAGACAATGTCTTTAAAATTCCTTAGCTAGATATCACAGAAATGGAAAGTCTTTGAACACATTACTGTAAAAATCTTTATTTACCAGCTAAGAACATACATATATACATGATTATAACTTTTAAAACATTTTATATACTTTTAAGAATTTCATATGTAAATACTAGTACAATGGTTTTGTTTTTTTTTTTAAAAATGTTTTTAATGTGTATGGGTGTTTTGCCTGCAAGTATGTCTTTGCACCATGCACTTGTTGGTGCCCATGTAAGTCAGAAGGTGTAGGATCCTCCTGGGACTAGAGTTACTGTTGGTTGTGACCCTCTGTGAGTTCTGGGAATTGAACTAGTAAGATCCTCTGCAAGAATAAGTACTCGTAACTGATGTGCCATCCCTCCAGCCCTCATTTTGAAGTGAGGGTGAAAAAGGCAAAATTAGTTAGTTCTACACCAAGTTAAGAAATCTGGCCATATTATATTGGAATCACCAAGCTTTTTAAAGTAGTGATTGTTTATAACTTAAATTACCCTTACACAAACTACTATCCTATCCTAGTTTTAAAAATTATGAGCAAATATAACCCTTAACTATTACAGAATTTCACTGATTTAGAGTTTCTCTAAATTACTGGTCTATGTTAGGTGAAAATGTAATTTAAGTAGTCTCTGTAGGGAGGTTTGCATCCAGATGCACATGCCATGGCATGTGTGTAGAAGTCAGAGGACGACTCCATAGAGTTGATTTCTCTTCCACTCATTTAAGTAGTTAGGAAATTAGTTTGAGACAGGGTCCTTCTGTGTAGTCCTGGCTAGTCTAGAACTTATGGTGACCTTCCTGCCTTTGTCTCCCACATGCTGAGATTATAGGCCAATTCATGATGGGGGATGCACTATAGGAAAGATGAATCTAATTTCTTCAGGAAAGAACATGGAAGAGTGAAGAAAAAGAATGGCGTACTAAGAGATATAAAATATACAGCTAAGGAGAATTTGAAGGTTCAAGGCCAACCTGGGCAGCTTTACTAACACCCTGTTTCAAAAGCTTTTCAAAACACATTGATTGGTTCATGATTGGTTCATTGGTAAAATATACACTACCACCAAAGAAAAAGTAACTGTATTTTACTTTCACTGATTTTTATTTTGCTTAGTTATTTATGTGTACACATTTGAAAATAATTGCTTAGTAGGTGTTATAGGTTTCACCAGACTATTTTAAGCTTCTAACCTTCAAAAAAAACGTAAGATAATGAATTTGTGTTTTCTAAAATTACTAAATATATCATCTAGTTACAGCAGCAATACACTGTGCTAAATATGCTGAAAAAAATTTTTGAGATAATTCTAAATCCATGTGTAATGTAAGAAACCTTAGAATTTACTGAAAGATCAAGTTCTTCTAGTGGTAGGCAACATCTGGCAGAATTATAGTACAGTATCACAACCAGAATATTAATGTTGACACAGTCAACAGACAGTGTATTTCTCTTATAAAGAAAAAATAAATCTGTCATGTTGCTGATTTGTAGTTGCTGTGATTTCTAAGTCCCTCAAAAGTCTATGTGTTAAAGTCTTGCTTCCCAGCCCTTGGTGCTGTTGGGAAGTGGTGGGCCCTTTAAGTGCTAAGGCCTAGGGAGAGATCTTTGGGTCATTTTGAGGATGGAGAGAGGTTATGCTCTCTCAGAAGCTTAGCTCCTGTCCTTTCTCCTTTGTTCCTTAGTCATAAAATAAATGGCTCTATTCCTTCATGGCACCAATACTAGCTAATTTTGGACTGATAATCAAAATTGTGAGCCAAGATGATTGAGCTAAACATAAGTTATCTCAGGTTTGTTTATTTGTTTTTAGTGGTCAGAGAAAGCACTGACTAACAAAACTGCCATACCCACAGTTCTGTTCCCATTCTCTCCTTTTTAAAAAAAACTAATTTTATTAATTTTTTTAGCATTGGTGTTAATTGCACATATGTCTGTGTGAGGGTGTCGGATTCTCTGGAGCTGGAGTTATAGACAGTGTCTAGTTGCAATGTAGGTGCTAGGAATTGAACCCAAGTCCTTTGGAAGGGCAATCAGTGCTCTTAACTGCTGAGCTATCTCTCCAGCCCCCTTCCCATTCTCTCATTACCTTTGGTAATTACTCTCTAGTTACTAGTTTTAGTTCTGTAACATATCATTCTAAGAATTTTATGTAAATGGAGTCATAGAGTAAGTAATCATTATTATTGGTTTTTTTCTACCCTGTGTAATTCCCTTAGAACTTTTGTGTATCAGTCTTGCTCATTTTGGTATGGCTTTACCTCAGTTTTTTAAGTCAGTCATTTGTTAAAGGATATCTGTATGGCTTTTACTTTCTGGTTATTGTATAAAAGCTTGGTACAAACTTTTGAACACAAGTTTTATTTGTTTTATAGAAACACAGGATGGGAAGAGTGTAGTGGTTGCATGTTTAGTGTTAGTAGAAATTGACAGTCTTCTATCATATCTGTGCCACTTTATATTTCATCAACTTCATATTAATGAGCCAGTTTCAGCATACTTGTGTAAGCATTTGGCATTAGTCTTTTAAGTAACCGTTTTGATAGGTGTATTATGTACTGGCATCTTAATGTGACTTTAATAGCTCATAAAAACTTCTTATGTACTGATGCCACCTCTACATATTCTTCAGTGGATGCTTTGTATCCCCCCACCCCCAACACCCACCAGTGCCCCCTACTCCCCATTCTTTTTTGACAGGATCTTGCTGTTAGCTCTGGCTAGTCTAGAATTTGCTATGTAGATCCTGGCCTATTTCATTATGACATCTGTTTCTTTTGAAGATTCCCTCTTTGACATTTGGATTATTCAGAATTGTATTGTTTATCTTCTTCATTAATGGATACTTTCCTATCATCTGTATGTATTCATTTTTAGTTGTTGGTGTTTTTTTTTTTTGCTAAAATAAACACTTAAAGCTTAGGTAGTTTATTAAAAAAAAATGTGTTTATTTAACTCTTAGTTTTACAAGCTGAAAGAACAAATTTATGTAGCCCAACTGGTTTTTAATCTGGACTCCCATTGGCCATAACACATGGCAAATGACATGGTTAGGAGTGTGTGCCAGAGGAACACAAGGTAAACTCTGAAGGCAGAAGGATCTGTGTACCACGGCCACTTGTTAGAAGACTTCATGGAAGCTTCATTGAGAATACATTAGAACTCCATTAATCTCTTCCAAGGGCTGCACATCTGACATAATTACCTTCTACTAGGTCCCAACACTTATGCTTCCATTACCTTTTAGAACTTTGATATTAGAGACTAAGCCTCTTTGAGCCCATAAAAGATAAATTAATTACTTTGCTACATACTTTCTGCTACTGATTTCTAGTATGAGTCTGTTGTCCAATTACTGTGTGATTCAGTTCATTAAAATTTGTTGAGTTTTGTTGAGGCTAAGGCTATGGTTTATCTTTCTATCTGTTCCCTAGCACATGTTAAAGCATATGTATTTTGATATTTGGGGGGCAGAGGATGTTATAAATGTTGATTTATTTTTCCTCTTGGTTGAACATGTTGTGTAGGTCTTTGCTTGCCTGGGATCCTCTAGCTGCTTTCACTTTTCAGGGTTTGTTTTTTGATTGAACCCAGGGCATATAGCTATTCTGCACATGGTTGCTAAGTGTCAGCTTTGGTGGAGAGAGAAGTTTCCAGTCTCTCTGCTGTTTTTAATGCCCCACTGACTGTCCTACTCTCCTGACACAATATTTAGAAATTTCACTTGTACTTAACAAAAGAACAGTACTCCCGAGTAGTAAAAGTTCCCTTCTAGTTAGAAACCTGGGACTATTCCCCAAAAGGACAGATACTCTGGTGTCAGTTATTCATTAAATAACTTATTCTAACATGATTTGCAGTGCTACTCCTCATGTAAAACCATTATATTTCTTTAATGCTTTTATACAATAGAAGTTTCTTAACTGACTTGCCTGATTAGGCCCCTCCATTTCTGTTAATGAAGGGTATAACTTGATACTTTTGGTACAGTTCTGTTCCCATGAATTAAATCTGCTTACTGAAAGTTTCTTTTAAGAAGCTGAAGGAGGGGTTGTCTGGAGACTGTTCCATCTGGGTATCCATCATCCCATGTGTAGTCACCAAAGGTAGACACTGATGTGGATGCCAGGAAGTGCATGCTGACAGGAGCCTGATATAGCTGTCTCCTTAGAGGTCTGCCAGAGCCTGAAATATACAGAGGTGGATGCTCACAGCTAATTATGGAACTGATCATGGGTTTCCCAATGGAGGAATTAGAGAGAATACTGAAGGAGCTGAAAGGGTTTGCGGCCCCATGGGGAGAGCAACAGTACCAACCAACCAGAGCTCCCAGGGTCTAAAGCACCAGCCTGTGAGCACATAGGGAGGGACCCATGACTCCAGTTGTAAATATAGGGGAGGATGGCATTGTTGGGCATAGGTGGGAAAGGAAGTCCTTGGTCCAGTGAAGGTTGGATGCCCCAGTGTGGGGGAATTCGTGGGTGGGGAGGTTCGAGTGGGAGGACAGGGTGGGGGCACATTCTCATAGAAGCAGGAAGAGGGGAATTGGGTAGGGGGTTCCTGGGTGGGGGGGAAATGGGGAAAGGGAATCACATCTGAAATGTAAATAAAATATCCAATAAAAAAAGAACCTTTATTATATGAACAAATAGTGATAAAGAAGGTTATTTTGTGAAAACCAAATTGATTGCTTTAGAAAGATTTATCAAAGAAAGTCACTAAAAATTCACTTACTTTTGAATTAGTTGGTTTGTGTGAAACCTTTAAATGTTTAGAGGAAGGGGGAATAGAAATATAGACAGAAATCACTTCAGTGTTTAGATCACCAGTAATTTGAAGTACTCTACTTTTTAAAAGCCTAATAAACTAGAACTTACTTGTGCATTGGGAAGAAAGGTTAAGTGTATACAGCTGTGTGTTGATTGTATTGGTTTATATGTTTCTGCTCCAGTATTGTCTTAAATTACTTTAGCATTTTTAAGTACATTGTTATAATGTGAAAATAACAGTAAAAGGATGACCCAAATTGCCTGAGTCAGTGAACAATCTTCCCATTATTAACTCAAGGACCTGGAGGCTCGGAGGGTGGAGATTGCAGTATTTTGTTTGTTTGTTTTTTAAATCAGTTCTGGCTCTTTCTACTTTCTGTCAGTTTCATCCTCCAGCTGATAAAATGGTTCCAGTCTCATATCAGGTTTGCCTATGGGGGAAAAATTCCTGAAACAATTTCTTGTTGTTTCTCAAGAGCCATTCACCTTTTCTCTGAAGCCTCTTTTCCTTTTATTTAATTGGCCTTAAAAAGTCCAATATGTGAATCTGTTATCCTGGTGGGGCTTTGATTAATCCAGTTACTTGAAGCTAAAGTTAGTCTCCTAAGTTACATTGCTAAAAATAACAATAGGTTCTAATAGAAGAGTAATCCAAGTATGCTTCAAACAGAAGACATTAAATTCTGGAATATACAGATAATTATCTTTCCAAATATTCATTATTAGTTTTACATGCTTTTCTAGAAAAAAAATTGAAAACGGTTGTCAAGTATCAAAATAAATTCCATTAAGCTTTTATAAATTAGTTGTGGGGTATAAGGGAGAAACCACAGTTCTTTAGGTATCTTTGAAAAATACCCTTGCTTCTAGTTTTCCAGTGTTTCAGAAAGCTGGTTGCTCATTGTAATCAATCAATCAGTCTCAATGTCTTTCAATCTCTGACAACCACTTGTCTTCCTTAATAGCTCTCTACCTTATATTTAAGAAAAAGTTTCTCACTAACCTAGATGATAGGACTGCTAGATTAAATTCTGGAATGCTACCTTCTGGGACTTGTCTGCGCCCAACTCAGGATTACAGTTGTGTGCTGCTATATCTGGCGTTTTGATAGGTTCTAGGGTATCAAATTCTTCCTCCTGTTTGCATAGCAGGCACATTGCCAATTGAGCCTTCTCCTCAGCTTTTATTCTAACTGAAATCGCATCATATGACAGGAATAATTTAGACTGTGTTTTTTAAGTAATTTCAGACAGTCAAATTGTAGTAATACAAGTAGCAACCCTCATTCCCAACCCCCAACTCCCCAGTTTCTCTGCTCATCTTTGTTTTTCTCATGGTTATCAAATCCTTAGGGCCTTGTAGATTCTGGGCAAGAATACTACCACTGACCTACTACATCCCTAGCTCATGAGAGTTCTTACATACCATGTTGTCTCTTTTTCTTTCTTTCTTTGTTTTTTAAGCATTTTTGTTGACTTAAGTGATTCCCTTACAAAGTATAAAACAACGTGTGGCAGATTTTGAGACTTTTGCAAACCCTTTGTACTTATCTACCTTTTGGCATACTTATGCAAAAGGATGTTGAATTCTGGATTAAAGTTAAAATTCTGGATTAAAGTACTTACTTCATTGTTGAGAAAACAGACCTGGTAGTCAACACCCAAAACAAAAGGCTGAATTTATTTGCTTGCTTCATGAGGCATATCTGCTTTTATGAAACAGTCTCTGAAGAAAACAGAGTGAGATCAAGTATAAACTAAGTTTCAGGACAGTGTTTGCTTATATATATTTTTTCTTTTAAAATAATGGATATAAGCCAAGCAGTGGTGGTTTACACCTTTAATCCTAACACTCAGAAGGCAGAGGCAGGTGGATCTATGACATTGAAGCCAGCCTGGTCTACAGAATGAGTTCCAGAATAGCCAGGGCTACACAGAGAACCCTGCCTCAAAATACAAAACAAAACATCCATCCCTAATACATACATACATACATACATACAAAACAAACAAATATAATTTCTTCTTGATTTTGTAGAATTGCCTATAAAATACTTTCTTTGGTATATGTTATAAGAAGACTTCTTAATAACTAATTCAATTATATTTGTTAATTTTCATATAGTTTCATCATTGTGTTTATCTTCAGATTTATAAAGGTGTGTTGTATTCTTTTGACTGTTGCAGTATACATTATGTTCTGGTATTGTATGAACTTTTTCTTTGTTTTATTGATTAATATTTTCAGAATTGTCATTTTAATTAGAGAGAGGACTAGAGATTTAACTTCTGAGTGTTAAGCACTCTTCTACTACTGGGCTATGACTGGCAGCCCTGACTTTAAACATCTTCATAAATTCTTTTGCCAGTTACATGAAAGTTTAAAATAATTTTAAGCCAGTTTATAAAGTCATGAGCTTCATTATTCCAATTTAAATATGTATTTTATTTTAATATTTTTAATTTATTTGGTGTGTGCGTGAGAAAGGGGGGCAGAGAAGAGAGAAGAGAAGAGAAAAGAGAGGAGAGGTGGAGTTACAAGGGGTTGCTAGTTGCCTGAGGTGGGGAGTCGGAACCCAATCTCAGTTCTGTGGAAGAGCAGGAAGTACTTTTAACCACAGAGCCAGTGCTCCTGCCCTTATTCATATTTCATACACATGTATCATTATACTTGGTTCTCAGCCCAGAGAACAACATAAAGGCATGAGATTTTTTGAGATATGAAATGTTGTCTAGGCTAGCCTCAAGAGTTCTGATGCTACTACCTCAGCCTCCAAGTGCTGAACTTATGGGCTAAAACTTTCTTTAACCTCATATTGATGATTTTTATGTTTTCCATATATATACTTTTGTTTAGAAGTAATACTTTATATATACCTATTATATCTGACTAATACAGTGTTATTTTATAACCTTGATGCTTTTGTCTCCTTGATTGTTTCGTTATTGAGATAAGTATGTTAAAAATTATCCCTTACGATAATGGATTTGTTATTTTCTCCTGTAGTTACACCAATATATTTTAATTTTGTACTTTATAACTTAAGGAAAGGAAAAAGTGTTCAGAAAGCCTCTGTTTTATTTGTTATATATATGTTTATTTTATCCACATTAAGAAGAATGTTCAGTTGTTTGTATAGTGAATTTCATTGTTAATGGTGGTTTTAAATGTAAGTTAGTTTATATAATACTAAATAGGAACAAGTGCTTTTTAAAAATTAGTACTTATTAGCATTTTTCATATCACTTTTAACTTTTGATGTTCCTAGATTTTGTTTTCTTTTTATAGTATTGAGAATTGAGCTCAAAGCTGTGCATATGCTAGGTGTATACTCTGCTACTGAACTACATACAGCCCCAGCAGCCCTGTCTCTGTTTTGTATATGAGTTTTGAGACAGGGTTTTAACTCGTAGCTCATTCTAGCTTCAAACTTAGTATGTATCCAAGGCTGGCCTCAAACTTATGAAAGTCCTCTTGCCTCAACCTTTGAGTGTTAGGTTTGCTGGTATGATTCATAATTCCTGGCCTCTTAAATGTCTAAGCATGCCTTTTTGGACAAGCATGTAGACAATTACACTTCAGCAACATTTAAAACCATTGTCTATGTATTACAGTGCTGACACTGCTGAAAGATGGCTGAAGAAGTGGTGGTGGTGGCCAAATTTGATTATGTGGCACAGCAGGAACAAGAGCTGGATATCAAGAAGAATGAGAGGTTATGGCTCCTGGATGACTCTAAATCCTGGTGGCGCGTTCGAAATTCCATGAATAAAACAGGCTTTGTCCCTTCTAACTATGTGGAAAGAAAGAATAGTGCTCGGAAAGCATCTATTGTTAAAAACCTGAAGGACACCTTAGGTAAGTTGTTTTATATTGAAGGAGAAGCAACAGCTTTCAGTTTAGATGGATTCTGGAGTTTAGTTCTTTGAACGCAATCCATATAGCAGTGTGCAAATGTTTTATCTAGGCAATGTAAGTTGAATTCCTAACAGCTGTTTAAGAGGCTACTGAAGATCATGTTAGCTGTTTGTATAAGTCTAGACCCACATTCAAATGGTACTAGTGAGCAGAACTAACTTTGACCTTCTTCTAGTGTGTATGAGTACACCAGAGAGGGCATTGGATCCCATTACAGATGGTTGTGAGCCACCATGTGGTTGCTAGGAATTGAACTCAGGACCTCTGGAAGAGCAATCAGTCTCCAGACCAACTTTGACCCTACAATAACTCCTGTGGAGTTTTGATTTGCAGAAAATTTGCCATTAATTGAGAAAGGGAAAAATGTATGAGATTCAGAGTTGGTTTCTTGGCATCCTGGTAATTTGTTACATGGCACATTACCGAACTTTTTGACTTGTTAATGAATCTCACTTTTTTATTTTATTCTAACTGAAAAGTTTTACACTAGTGGGTTATTGCCGTATATTTGGATCTATAGGATTGGTCACTTTCCTATTTTGTTGGCATCTTTCATCTCTAACTCTGTTTGGTTCAAATGTTTGCTGGCCTTTATTAAGGCCAGAGATAGGGGAAACCTACTTCCTGCTTCACCCTGGCCTTGGTTAAACTGAAGGAAGGAAGTATGTAGGATGAAGGCTGACCTCCTCCCTTTTCTTAATTTAACTTTCCTTAATGGACAGGAAGGAATTGGGAGGGACAGAAATTTAATTTTGGTGTTAAAGGAGACAGACATGCTATTGCTTAATTCTTTGCCCGTTTGTAAAAAAGGAGGGAAATGGGTTTTTTTTGTTTTGTTTTGTTTTGTTTTCGGACAGTTTGGGACTAAATGTAGCATAATTGATATGTTATTATTAAATAGTATTTAAAATTTTTAATGCACAATTAATATTCTAGTATTATAATAATTATTGGCAATATAAGGTAAATGTTTCTTCTTTTAAACTGTTCTAAGCTGCAAAAGCTAAAATATAGTACAAAGAACTTCCTGAAGTATTAGATTTTTAGTTTCTACATTGACATTTCTGGTATACTCAACATATTTTAATATCTGCAGTTAACATGGCATTTGACAGACCAGTTAACTTCTTATCTCTTAATTTTGGCAAATATCAGTCTATTGTATTTATAATATTACAGTTGTAGTTGTCTCCATTCCCCAGAGTTTGGAAGTACTGTATTAAATTTGTGGTGACTTCTGAATGATATGAATCTAGGTTTTGTATCAAATATCTAACCTCTCCTTTTCCTAGAATTTCTATACCCCATTTTGATACCTTAAATCTCATATAATTTAATGAATTGTTTCACAATGGCTGTGATAGTAGAGACATTATTTGGAAGTCAAGGAAAAGTAGGAAGTGTAGGAAATGAAGAATGTATCTATTCTTTTTTAACTATTAGAAACGTACTAGCTGTAATATTTTCTGTTACAATGAGTAAATTACAACTCATGTTTTTGCTGCTGGCTTGAGTTACTTGTTTCATGGGTTATTTTATGGTTTAAGGGAAACAGTATTGGAAAAAGAGAAGCCTCAGTTTTGAAAACTTTTCTATTGCTTGGGTGTGGGCCAGGTCACATGGATTGGGTGTGGGAAGTTTCAGTGTTACAGAATAGACCAGGAAGCTCACTGAAAATTATCCCGGAGCTGTGTCAACAAACTTTGAAAAGAGAACACAGAATTTTTATTCAAAATGGATTGGTTAAACATCTTTAAAGATTTTTTCAGTAAGTTATTTTGTTTATTAAGTCTGTAGTTTTCCCGTTAAAGATTTTGAAATTGGATTTTATTTTCTTTGTGAATTAAGAGGGAAACTTTATGGAGAGAACTCAGTGGGTCTATGTAAGCTGGCAGTTTATGCTGTTTGTGTAATAGAAGTTAAATGGCTGGTGATATTTTCACTGCTATTAGTTTGATCTGGTAAATTATTTAAAAGTGTTTCATTGTGAATGCTTAGCAAATAAGGAGAGGATATACATAATTTGGATGTGAAGTAGAAAGTTGTAGTTCAGTAACTCACCCTCCCACAGGCATTTGAAGTAAGTCAGTTGTGAACAAATTCATTTACTCTTGACCTTTGAAGTAACAAAGGTTTGTTTTCTTGTTGTTTTGTTTACTAGACTTTACTTAAGCTTTGTTGAAATAATGTCAAGATAACATTTAATAAGAGCTATAGTAAACTACAGGTATTGATTTATAAGTAAAATACTTTGCTAATTTGGCTCTGCTGGTAGCATTATGATAATTGTGTGCTTGATTGTATCTCTTTGCATATTTGCTACGTGTCTTTACAAAAAGTGAAGAGAGAAATTATTATAGAAGTCTCTTACATACAAGAAGCCTAAGGAAACAGTAATCTAATGAGGGATTCCAAGAGAAAAGGCAGAGCAAAGGAGGAAGCACTGTTGGAAGAGAATGTGGTATTGTAATGCGTGGGCTTTTGTTTCCTTGCTAGCTTTGATGCCTGACTGATTCCTGCGTTCTCTCTTCTAACTCCTATTTACTTTTTAGAGAACAAATACATTTTTAAATCTTTGAAGTTCTAGTTTTAAAGCTAATTTTCTTTTACACATTTTGTATATGTGTGTGTACATGCCTATGTGCATGTGGGTACATGTTCTAGAAGCCAAAGGCTAACCTCAGGTGCCATCCTCAGGAACACCATCCACCTCTTTCCGGAGAAACAGACAAGTTCTCTCATTGTTCTGGAGCTCATAATTGGGCTGCATTGGCCATCCAACATGCCCCAGCAGTCTCTGTCTCTGCTTCCTCAGCTCAGGGATTATAAAATCGAGTTAACACACTTGACAATTTTTACCTGGGTTCTGGGTAAAAAATGAGGTTCTTGTGTTATCAACTGAGGCTTCCCTTCAGCTCTTTATTCATTAATTTATGAACACATTTTTATAGAGAATCTAATGCACACTGTATAAAAATCAGCTCGTGGTTTGGCAAGATTGCTCAGCTCTTGTCATCAAGCCTGACAGCCCATATGATCCCTAGAACTACATGGTAGAGGAAAGAACTGATTCCTAGAAATTGTTTTCTTACTTCAACATAGTCATGTGCACATACCTGCACATACACATACCAAGATAAATGAACAAATAATGTAATAAAATCATTCTTTAAAATTTGTATGAAATATTAACTCTTGCAGAAGCTGGTAGGGAGTTAGATGATAGTAATTGCTTGTTAATGTAGATCGAGTTCTATCTAGGTATGGTCATAAGTGTTTTTTTGGATTTTTTTTTTTTTTTTCTGAGACAGGGTTACTCAGTGTGGCCCTGGATGTCCTAGAACTTGCTTTGTAGACCAAACTCACAGAGATCCGCCTGTCTCTGCCTCCCAAGTACTGGGATTAAAGGCATGCACCACCATGCCCCGCATAAGTGGTAATTATTAATAAACCAGAATGATATTAAAAGATGACGTATATATATGTTATTAGGCAGTGACTCAGAGCAGAGACAGGTTATTGATTCACCTAATTTCTGAATGGACTTGAAAAATAGAGAAAACAGGGTTATATCCTCTTCATTTGATAGGATACTTTGAAAAAAATTACAATATTTGTCATCTTAGATAAAACAATTATAATCTCTGATTTATTTCATGTAGATGGGTGAACAGATGAAGTACAAAATAGTCTGTAATGAATAGAATAGTATATATTTGTATTTATAATAAATTAGTTCTGCTCTCAGATAAACTATGTATTAGCCTTGTAGTCTTAATATATAGCTAATCTTTTTTTATTTCCTGTTTGGGAAAAATCAACAGTTGGGCAAGACTAGATGATCCTGGAAAGTACCTTCAAGCTCTACAAGTCTTACAGTCTTGGCATACAAATAAATGGTCTTGTGTGTGTCATGGGAATCAGGGGAAGTCTACAAGGGAGAAACAGGTTTTGAAGAAGTGAGAACAGAGGAGCAGAGTGCATATGATAATTCAGTGAGGAATTGGACACAGCAGTACTTTCTCTGAACCCATTCTGTTGAGCATTTACTTAGTGATTAAATGAAATAAAGCTGGTAGTAGAAGCAAAATCTAATTTAAAAATTGAAAAGATTGATAAAAATTAGCCTGGGAATAGCTGACACAAAGAAAAAATTTAGTAAGAGCTGCTGTGGCTGTGTAGGTGCAAAAGTCCATGGTAGCCTTGATTCAAGTCTTAGAGTTTCTCAGATGAGGGCCTGCAGTGGCTTCCTTACATATATTCTGGCCAGTTAAACATGGCAGTTTGTCTACTTGGTATCTGATGCTTTCAGACTCTTGACATTAAGTTTATTAGGGATTTGAAAGCAGTTTATATAAGGAAGAGTTACTGGTACAAAGACTTGCTTGAGAAAGAATAACACTATCATACAGAGATTGAGTTAAAAATTCTCTTTCTTTAAGTTAGATTTCACTTTGTAGACCAGATTGGCCTCAAATTCAGAAATCTGCCTGCTTTTGCCTCTGGAGTGCTGAGATTAAAGGAGTTTACCACTGTATTCAGCTGGTTCTAAAAAGCTTTTGAGGAAATTATAATGCATCGTTGTTGTTAAAACATTGCTATAGGGGGTTAGGAGATGGCTCAGTGGATGAGACCACTGACTGCTCTTCTAGAGGTTCTGGATTCTATTCTTTGACTGCTCTTCTAGAGGTTCTGGATTACATTCTTAGCACCTATATGGTGGCTCACAACCTTTTATAACTAGTCTCATGGGATCCCTTGTCTCCTTGTGGTATGCAGGCATACATGTAGACAAAACAAACCTTATATACATTGAATAAGTAAATAATCTTTAACTGGATAAGGTTGTGCAAACCTTTTAATCCCAGAACCTGGGAGGCAGAGGCAGGCAGATTTCTGAGGTCGAGACCAATCTGGTCTACAAAACAGTCAGAGCTACATAGTGAGACCCTATGTCAAACCCGCCCCTCCCGCCAAACATACACAAAATTTCTAGAGAAGACCAAATAGAAATGAGAGACAAAAGCTATATAAATTTTAAAGGTAACAGCAACAACAACAACAAAAAATATGACTGCTTCAGAGTTATCTTCCCTCCTCAGTGTTTACATGGGACTCTTTCCCTCCCAACCCTGACCAGATTGGTTCAACTGTGTCACAATTATAAAGGTTTATTTAATTCTGAAAAATACCAGAAAAACTGATAATTGCTATTTATTGAGTGCCTACTATGTGCTATGTATTATCCTAAGCACTAATATATACACTTAGAAAAAAACCTCTTTATAAAACTTTGTAATATAGACATTTACATATCAACATTTCATAAAGGCACTGAAGTTTAAAAATTAAATAACTTGATTAAATTAAGTAAGATGACAAGGGGAAAATATAAATTTAAGTTTTTTAAGTTTTCATAGTAGACCCTTTAAGAGTTATGATCAGAACAAGAGTAGAATAAAATAATTTTGGAAAAAAAAAGACTAATTGAAGGTAGGATGATTGTGGTGAACTAAATGCTCCATCAAGATGTGCTATGAATGTAGCGGGGGTTTTATTTGTTTGTTTGTTTTTAAAACAAACAGACTCTCACCATGTTGCCAAGGCTGTCTTTGAATTCCTTAATTCATTCAGTCCTCCTTAATAACTGAAACTTTAGACATGAACTACCAAGTATCAGCAGTGACTCGCAGAATTTACAGGCTGAAACCTAACCTTCAATGGAATGATATTGGGAGGCGGAGGATCTTTAGGCAGTGACCAGCTTATTAAGGCGGAGCCTTCATGAATCAGGTTAGTGCCATTGTGTAAAACAGTTGCAAGCTTGCTTATTTATCTCTTCTACCATGTGAGTACTGAACCATAAGAAATAAAACCTCACCAAATGTAGTCTTTAGCTAGGACTTCCAGCTTCCACAACGATGAGAAACAAATTTTGGTTAACTGTAAGCTCTGTGGCTTATGTATTGTAATAAGCAG